>OX336398.1:183323173-184535985 GCA_946902985.2 Meconema thalassinum | reverse complement strand
CATTCACCCAACTTTTCGGACAGAGGTTGTAAAACAAGAATCTCCAAAATGATTTACAATTTCTCTTTTCAGATAGATATGAGTATAGGGCTCAACTGTTGGATGCGAAATGGCGAACATATCTCGTATTTGTTTGATTGAGTACCGGCACTCATCATTAGGCCCACTTTCCACAGTGTGGCAGCCCTTTTCCCTCCTCTCTTGCCCCATTCTCCAGGTTTTTAGATCCTTTTCTTTGGAAAGTACTTAAGCATTATCGGTGGTATTTTCCCCCCAGCTACAAGATCAATTATAGCCTACCACTCAGTCTATGAAGTACGGTATTTCATTTCCCCACTCACAGTTTCGCTCCAGTGCAGTTTTACATACGTTGTTGATGAATTGTATAGTTTTGACGCTCTTCCATTCATCCTTTGTATCATTGCTGCATTTGGTGTAATCAATGCACTCACAGGTACAATACAAACAATGAGTTACCAACGATAATTCAGCTCATTTTCTTGGTTGAACCGCAGCTCATTCCTGTGATGAAGGAAGTTTCGGTCGACGGATGTACGACGGTCGGCATGCAACATGGACTTCAGTAACGGCTTGGTTGACGAACTAGTCTTTAACCCCGTCTTGCTTGATTACTCGGCATTCAATTATTTTCTGATCCCCATTTTCAGTTAATACAACTGATACAACCTCTGTCTTTACATGACTGCCCTGCAGATTCCATATCGAGTGAATTACCTAAACACTACAGAAACATCACCACTCAAACATGTATGATGCTTAGACACTTTGAAAACCGTTAGTTAGGCCTATGTATTGAGCTTGTATTCGCTCATGCTGGTCATGATTTATGTGAGGATCACGAATTTTTATATCTGGGAGTTGTTGGACGCGTCCAGGAAGCATGCCTCAGATTCAGACGTACTTTTGACTCTGCTCAGATGATTGAAATATTTTTCCTACATGATTATTGATCCAATCTTTAGCGTGCAAACTTGAACATATCATCTCCTGTAATTCTGCATCATTTGCCACTTACTAATGGCATAATAATTATTTAATTACATTGAAGACAAAGGTATATCCTCGCAGAGATGCGAACCGGATATAAGTAGTCGCTGCAGGACTCAGGAAGTAATCGACGCTGGAACGTGGCATTCCGAACAAGCTCATACCCTATTGTGGGTTTGACACGCTAAGACGTGCTAGTCTGATGGTCGTGTAACCAAGGGTTTAAGTATTTGTGAAGGACCGACGAGTCCACAATCTACGTGAATCACAAGTCATCAATATTATTTTAAGCACCACTGTGATTGTGCGGTATAGATTTACCAGTATTAACAACGAGTGAAATGTATTTTTTGGGAAACAGTGAAATTCAACATTTCTCGTGACCAAGCACATGGTCCATTTTGCGCCACATGGAAGAAAGCATTTTCGTCTAAGTTTCACAAGTGTAGACCATATCAGTGTTCAACAGTGATTAATAATACTGAGACGCCACTACTACAATTATTATTCGCGCCGTGCCAAGGCCGATATTAGTACGATAACGATTACCACGATATTTTGGGGATTGCAATTTTTACAGTGATTAAAATCTGTGTTGGAAAATTAGCTTCGGTGAGCAGACACATGGTCATTTTTGCTCTATCAGCCTGCACAAGTTTAGAAGCAGTTTTGCCAAGTGAAACCACGATAGAATCAGTGAATTACACCATTTATCACCATTCTACGACCAGCGACATGATGCTGAATCTACGCCACGTGCTGACCATTTCCTGTGTGACCATGATGTTCGTGATGGCCTAAGTTATCTCATGAGGGAGGCTTTGACCACCTGTCTACATTACAACATGGAAGCAGACGAGAGAATGGTATAAATCATGGCCAAGGAACCCCGTATCTTGCCAAAGCCCTGGAGGAAAAGATTTAACCCTCAACATTGTTCCTTGAAAGGACGAGGTGAAACACGTGTCGCCGTGAGTCATGATTTAATTCTCTTGTAAGGTTATGGGTCAAAGGTGAATTAGTTCGTAGCAACCGTAACTTGATGACAGTCATTTAGGTTGGTTTTTCTTGTAGACTCCACTTTTGGTGATTTTTCATTATCGTGAGCTTCAACACAGTGTGTGTCAGCTAAGCTCAGACTTATTCGTCTCAGGTGTGTCCGCAGACCGGTGCAAAATTGTAAAATATGTGCATTCCAACTCATGGAAACCGACTTTAAACAAGGAGCAGTAATATCCTCCAATCAGCTCATGCTGATATTTATGTCATATTTTTGAAGCTCCCAGTAGGTTATTTGTCACTACGCCACTGACTGAGAGAGAGGTTTACAAATCTAAATTATTATTCTTGTAAATACATTTTTGAATGGTTTTATAACCAAAGAAAGATTCAAGTGGAATCTCTGATTTGTGTAATGAGTGCTGTAGTTGTAACTCACTCTAATCACGAATTACACGATAATATCGTATCATTTCAACTTCACACCAGAAACTACGGTGTTTTAAAGACATTTAGAATCATTTCCGTGCCCTGAGCGCACGAGTTTGTGAATATTTATCTCCGCAGTGGCGTGGGATATCTTTCAAAGACATTCAACCAGTAGGAATATCTACGCTTTGATATTCTTTGCTTTGATAAAGCAAACACATCATTGTACATATTTTAGGAGAACTACAACAACGCCTCACACTGCATTATACTGTTATATTACTTAAGAGTGTAGTAGATTCACCTGTGGACTATGATTATGTGAAATCTACGTGTTCTTGAAATGTTATGATGACTTTGCTAACAGCAATCTACTCACTTTCAGTGAGGGACGTTCAACTGTGCCAGACACATGACAGGTGTTGTCAAGGCCAGGCCACAGTTATATTACCCACAAAACCTACGTGATCTCAAGGCGAGACAGCGACTGAATGACAATTCACATTTTATAAGGGATTTTTCTGACCGAGCTAATCTTGTACGCTCGAAGGTATTTAGGTCTAGTAACAGCAGTTACTAATACAGGGTGACTAGTAAGTCATGTGCTCATGTAATGTTTTCGGACCTATTGTATGCGAATGGAAGTTGATTATTCTCGTGGATATTATACAATCAGAGTTTTCATTTGAATGCACCAGACTTTTGTATAAATTAGGCTGTTTTTTCTCACTTTAAGTGAATGTTATATTCCATGTTTTAACACGTGGGGTTGGTTACTTTATTTTTTGTTTGCCGGCAGATCTAAGCTGTGTGCTAGACTGGCCGAGGTATCTCTTAATATGATCTTGAAGACATAGATTACTTTTGTTTGGTTAACGGAGCTTTTCATTACCCGTAGAGTTAGGGTGACGTGATGTCACACGCTTATTTTGTTGTGAGCGCCACTCTGGCGACTCATGTGTTTGAAGCCTTGCGTCAATGGTCATTCGACGTAAATATAAAACTCTTAAACCTACGATTGTAATAATAATACCCTAAATTATGAAAGCTAATTATGATAAACCTATGATGTTAAAATACTCGTTAAAATAACAGCTCGTTAAATCTTGATCTTGTTTACCTACAGCTGACCGATGCATTGTGTAAGTTATATTACATTCCTGAAGGAATGATTTTGGAAGCATACAACGCTTTGTGACTTGACAGAGATCACAGGCTAACCAAAAGTTTGTAACTTGGGGGCCGAGTGACCTCATTGGTGAGACACTGTTTTAACAATGCGTTTATTTGTTCCATTCATACACGTTAGATGACGGATGGTGACAAACAGTTATCCATTCTGCAGTAGGCTGGTGAATAAGATTATTTATTGTGGGTTACATTTATTAAGTGTGTAAATCCCAATGGTACCCTATTGTTACTCTCTTTAGCTTCTATTGTACAGCTATTATTGTTTTGTTTTGATTGTAATCAAATTACTGTTATCACAATTGCATTTAGTTTTGGCTAACACGGACGCTTAGCGCCGATGTTTATTCAGACTGGATTTAATTAGATTAGGTAACGTTAACTGTAAATACGGGGATGGTACTGTGCCATTATCCTCATATTGCCATGATGAGTGGTGCAACATGAAGTTTATTTTGAAGCCCTGCGCGACTTACAGTTGCAAGCTGAGCGAGGTCCAGCTGGGCGATTTCGGTATTTTCCGAGTACCGGCGAGCACGTACGAAGTCATTAGAATAAGGCAACAACATGGCGACCGTTGACCCAGTTTATTGATCGAACACCAGGATTACATTTTATAAGTTATAAGAAGAAAAGAGAATAACATGCAAGATTTGCAGTATTATACATGATTCTGGACCAAAACATGATAGGTATTTTGATATATATATATATATATACATGTTAATACTTTGTCTAAAACATTGTAAGTTACGGATTACATCCACCAATGCGAGGGCAGCTCGATCCTTGTCACGCCGTGGTGGGGGAGGCAGGAGGCTAGCTGGAATCATCCCCACACTGCTGTGGACAGACCGTGTTTCATAGTGCATGAAAACACATCTCGTATTGAAAACTTAGTAAGCGTTTCGTGATTTCCAGTGCGACGCGATAAATACATCAAACACTTAATGTTTCGACAGAGCCAGTGTCGAAGGACTCTCTTAATTTTACACAAGATGCAGTATTGTCTAGTAATACACGCGCGTGAAACTTGTGTTGTTCATTAATAAAGTCACACTCTTATTATACTGTTGTTGTTGTTTGAGTCTTCAGTCTTTTGACTGGTTTGATGCAGATCTCCATGGCTCCCTGTCCTGAGCTAATCGTTTCATCTCTACATAGCTACCACACCCTACATCCGAGGCAATCTGTTTAACATATTCTAACCTTGGTCTACCCCTACAGTTTTTGTCCTCGACCCTTCCTTCCATAACTAAGCTTGCTATTCCTGTGTGTCTCAGTATGTGTCCTACCAACCTATCTCTTCTCTTCATTAGCAGTCGCCAGAAACATCTCTCCTCTCCCACTCGCCTTAATACCTCTTCGTTTGTAACCCTATCTACCCATCAGATCTTCATCATTCTCCTGTAACACCACATTTCAAATGCTTCAATTCTCCTCTTTTCTGCTGCACCAATAGTCCAAGTTTCACTTCCATAGAGCGCCACGCTCCAGACAAAGGCTTTCAAAAATGACTTCCTAATACCTAAATCTATATTCGATGTCAACAGATTCCTTTTTTGTAGAAAGGCTTTCCTTGCCTGAGCCAACCTACTTTTTATATCCTCTTTGCTTCGTCCATCACAGGTTATTCTGCTTCCTAAGTAACAGAAGTCTCCTACTTCCTTCAGCTTTTCAATTTGCCAATTTGATATCCATAGAGGTTTCTGATTTATGTCGGCTGCATTCCAGTATTTTTGTTTTACATTTATTAATTTTCATCATGAATTCCTTCTGTAAGACGGAATCCATACCATTCAAAAACTCATTCAAATCCTCAGGCTTGTCGGCCAAGATGACGATGTCATCAGCAAATCTCAGAGTTGAAATTATTTCTCCTTGAATCTTCACTCCCACTTTAAAATTTTCTCCAATTTCCTTCATTGCTTGTTCAATGTAAAGATTGAAAAGTATGGGTGATAAGTTGCAGCCTTGCCTTACACCTTTCTGAATACCAGCTTCTCTCTCAAGTCCTTCAGCTCGAATGACTGCTGTCTGGTTCCTGTATAGATTGTATATCACCCTCCTATCCCTGTACTTTATTCCAATAGATTTCAAAATGTCAAACAATTTAGTCCAATCAACGTTATCAAAAGCCTTTTCTAAGTCTACAAGTGCCATGAACGTTCTCTTATCTTTCCTTATTCTACCTTCCAAAATCAGCCTAAGACTTAGTACAGCTTCCCTAGTTCCTACATTTCTCCTGAAACCAAACTGGTCTTCACCTAACTCCGTTTCTATCTGGCTTTCAATCCTCTTGTAAATTATTCTAGACAGGATCTTTGAAGCATGAGTAATCATGCTGATTGTACGCTAATCTTCACATCTGTCAGCTCCCACTTTCTTTGGTATAGGGATGATAACATTCTTCTTGAAATCAGGAGGTACCTCACCTGTCTCATAAATCCTACACACCAAGTGAAATAACCTGATCAGACCTTCATCTCCTATGCAGCGTAGCAACTCAATCTGTATATCATCTATGCCTGGTGCTTTGTTCCTGCCTAAGTCCTCTAATGCTCTGTCAAATTCTGATCTCAATATTAAATCTCCTTTTGCATCCTCATCAATTTCCTCCTCCCTTTCCATTACATGATTCTCAGTCTCCTTTACCTTATACAAGCACTCTATGTAAGCTTTCCATCTCTCAACCTTTTCTTCCCTATCTGTTAGAGGCTTTCCATTTGTGTCCTTAATAATACATCACTTAGTCTTCTTTTCCCCAAAAGTATTCTTAATCCTTCGATAAGCTGTGTCTACTTTTCCTAATTTCAGACAATTTTCAATACCTGCACATTTCTCTTTCAACCATTCTTCTTTCGCTTCCTTCCACTTCTTGTTAACCTCATTTCTCAGACGTCTGTATTCTGCTTTCCCCTTTTCATCTCTTAGATTCTTGTGTTTCCGCCTTTAATCCATCAATTCTAGTATATCCTGAGTGATCCACAGTTTTCTACCTATTCTTTCTTTCCTACCAATGTTTTCTTCTGCGGATTTTGTTATTTCATTCTTCAAAAGTGCCCATTCGTCTGCAATTGAAGTTTGTTTAGGGGTTTTGATTAGTCCTTCCTTTATACTCTTCTTGAATCTTTCGTTTACATCCTTTACTTTCAGTCTGTCTATTGCCCACCTTTTTGGCTTTTGACTTTTCTTCAGTTTCTTCACTTTAATCTGCATTTCATTACAACCAGATTGTGGTCAGAGTTTATGTCAGCACCAGGATATGTTTTACAATCCAAAATCTGGTTTTGAAACCTCTGTTTGACCATAATGAAGTCGATTTGGTAACGCCCTGTATCTCCTGGTCTCATCCATGTGTATATTCTTCTATTGTGGTTATTGAATAAGGTGTTAGCTATGACCAACTCATGCTTGGTGCAGAATTCTATCAGCCTGCTTCCTCGATCATTCCTTTCACCTAATCCGAAATCTCCTACTATCTTCCCTTCTCTCCCTTTTCCTACCACAGCATTCCAATCTCCCATTACTATAACATTTTCATCACCTTTGATATACCTCAGAATGTCATCTATCTCTTCGTAGACCTTTTCAACATCCTCATCATCAGCTTGACTGGTAGGCATATAGACTTGTACCACTGTGGTGCACGTAGGTTTGGTATTGATTTTTGCTACAATAATCCGTTTACTATATTGCTGATAATATTCTACCCGCTATCCAAGTTTCCTACTCAATATGAGACCAACCCATGCTTGCCCATTGTTTGATTTAGTACTAATGACCCTATAGTCTCCTGACCAAATGTCCTGTTCTTCCTGCCAGCGCATTTCACTAATCCCAACCAAATCCAAACTCAACCTATCCATTTCCCTCTCTAAGTTTTCTAACTTTCCACTTCCTATCAGACTTCTAACATTCCACGCTCCGATCCGTAGAATGTCAGATATCCTCTTTGTCACTTCTGTGATGTTAACCCCCTCTGGAGTAGTCCCCACCCGGAGATCCGAACGGGGGACTAGTTTACCTCCGGATTGAAATTTTACAAGGGAGGAGGCCATCATCACATGTAATTATGCACAGAGAGGTGCATATCCTCGGGAATAGCATAACGGCTGTAGTTTCCCGTTGCTTTCAGCCGTGCAGCAGAACGCAGTGTAGCCATTAGTTGGCTTATATTATCAATATCTTAACCGTCTATTAGACTAGTAAAGAAGTGATTTATTCTGAAAGGCTGCTACTCCCTTTCAGAATAAGTAAAGAGCAATTCTACTACAAAATACTAACCTTCTACTAACAATTAAATACCAAAATTCTACTAACAAAAAAAATACTAAAGTTTCACCAACAACAAATACTACCACTAAAACAGTCTCTCACCAGGCCCACTCCCATGCACCCTCACCAGACACACTCACACACCACAGTCTAATAGAACAATGACATATATCTAATAAACAAATTAACTTCATACTTACAACTAAAACTAACTACTAACTACATACTACATATTAGAAGGTACTTTTTGGAAATTTTCCTGGAGTTGAAAACTGACAAAAACATAAAACCATTTTGAAGAGGCTGATGGTGTGTTTGAACATAAGTCTACCAAGTCCACAGACAGGTTGGCCCCATGATCTAGTAACATGCCTTAGTGTTGGTTAAAACCAGATACAGTGACGACACAGAAATACAGTTTACGCCACAGTTCTTGGCCGGTCAGCCCCGGTTGCGCAGTCATATAAAGGACAGTCGGCGATACTCGGGCATTTGCAATTGATACACGAGTTGTCAGTTGAGCGGAAAGCAACACTCATATCATTTGCACATGCCCGAGGCTCATCGACCGTCCTCTGTATGACTGCACACCAATGGCTGACCGGCCAAAAACAGTGGCATAAACTATAACAGACAATGGTGTGGTCCTTAGGTACCCTCCATAACATTAGAATGCCAACAGGTGTGCAAGAATACATGCCTTTCAACCAATTGTTCAACAGAAGTTTGGCATCCAAATTTACTGTAATATAGACTGTAAGCATTCGTAAGTAGGAGAGTTTATACAGCAACAGGACAACACAAAATGAAAAAAGTATGGGGGCTCTATGTAGACTGTTAAGCTATCAGATAACAGATTGTTTTCACCTAATGTATTTACTTTGCTACACAATGCTTCTTCTTCCTCCTCCTCCTCAAGTGCCTCGTCCTCAAAGAACATTAGCAATCAGTAGAATGATTTTCTGTTTGTCCATAGCTTTTTGAAACAGCGATGCAATATTGTTAGTATAAAATGTCACTCAATCACCACAAACATTCACTCACAAATAATAACACTAACTGCACAGAATAAAGTATTACAAGACTCTCTCTCACTCACTCTCTGCAGGCTTCTATGGAACGTGAAGATCCCATGCAGATCGTTAGATTTGTCTTGGACAAGTTCCTACCAATCATCCACGAGTAGTCATTCACATAGCTGGTGATCTCACTCTTCCAGGTGTTTTATGGTCTACCAACAGGTCTAGGTATTTTCCCCTCATGGCTATTCCTTATATGATGGTAACTGGTGTTTTAAGGGGCCTAACATTGAGGTTATCGGCCCCACATGAAATGATACGTTAAAAACAACTCACTACCTGGGATGAGAACAAAAATGGTTGGTATAAAACAGATAGAGAGCCTCAACAATATGCCTTATTTGTATAAAATAAAATATAAATGGGGTTAAAAATGGTAAAACAAATAAAGCATATTAATAATGAAAATGGAGATACACAGAATAAAAATGTAAATACTGTAGATTGAATATAAACTAACAGCCTTTAACTATATTAAAACTGAAAAAATAGCCACTCTCCCTCATAAACCTCGTGGTGAAGACCTGCTGATGGCCTGCCATGACGTAGAATGAGGGAGAGGGTGTTGGGCAGTTTGAGAGTTCTTCGCAGATTGGCCAGGTCCACACACTCCAAGAAAATGTGTGCCATTCTAAAGTGGATTCTGCAAGTACACACAGGCCCCCCTCTCTTCAACACGTGGAAGTGCATAGCAATCCCATGGCCGATTCGGAGTTGACATAGTACCACAGCTTCCTTCTGGCTAGATTGTTCATACCTTTGTTGTCTCGTTGATAGTTCTTAGTTTATTGGGCAGAGGGGTGGTACACCATGCCTCCTCCTAATTGGACATGATAGAATGTCACAACTGAGAGAGTACATCAGTTGTACAGTAAAGTACAGTACAGCACAGTAGCAAGGACAGTACGACTGTCTCCTTTGCCGCCTGATCAGCAAGCTCGTTTCCTGCGATACCAATGTGGCTGGGAAGCCACAGAAAGATGACACTGGAACCAGATTGCCTCAGATATAGGACGTGTTACCTATGTAGATATGAAATGATTAGCTCAGGTCAGGGAGCAATTGTGAGCTGAATCAAACCATTCAGAAGACTGAGGACTCAAACAACTGTAAGGGCCATTTTACGAACTCTTTATTAACAATTAGTTAGTCAATTCCTATTAACTTAAATACGAGAGTTAATACGTGGTTATCATCAATCATCAATGCATTTCACTAGGCCATTCGGGTTCGCAATTTCTTAAATACGCTTTACGACCCTCATGCATGCGCAGACTTTGTTTTGCCCTGGAGAAACATGTTGGACAGAACATGAAGCATCGTTGTTTGCGATGCTTCCTTGAGATTTTCTGGAACATAATTATAAAGGAAGGGAAATGCAGAACACCTTATTCATGGCAAAAGCTTAAAACAATATGAACGAAGCATTTAGGACAACTGGCAGTTGAGTGTATAAATTGTTTACTTCCTGAAATAATACGCTCTCCCCACATTGTCTTCATAGCGTAAGTGGTCGTGTTGCATTCATTATGCACAGCTGCAAAGAGTTTGAATCGCACATAGGACAACTTCTTTTTATTTCTGTATTTTTCCTTCTTGGTATCAGCAACATGCATGATCTTATAATTTCATTGTCATAATTATATTTCATACTCATATGGATGAAAGTTCGCGTGAAAGTCGGATACAAACCAATTTTGTAATTAATAAATTACTATCAAGTACATGTAAACTTGTTTCTTACATGACCCTACACCTCGAGTGTCATAAAATAGTTTTATTTACCTCATAGTGCAGCAATGTTTATTATTATATATTTCGAAATTTCTGACATTTCTGAAACTGTATACTGCAACACGTAGTTGGCCTTACTTCACTTTTACCAATACCAAAGAAAAAAATACGGAAATAGAACTAAGAACATATCTCAAGTGGGATTTGAACTCCTTCCAGAACTGCATAATGAACTCAATCCAACAATGCTACCACTTACACTACAAAAACAAGCAATAACATACGCACTAATTTAGCTAACTAAAAGAACCTGGCGAGTAAAATCAACTGTGTGGACTTTAAATTATATTGCTACTAGGATGAACTCTATAAGGATCTTTAACTACAGTACAATAATCTGCTAGTAATGACAGTGAACTTTGTTTTCAAAAGCAGTGCCATAGACACTTGTATAAGACATCAAATACGCAGCAATGCTAGTGAACTTTAAACATTATTCCTCATCTGCAAACGACACATTCTTTGACAAGATGTCGAGAGGAATAATTATAATGCTGTTTATTTCATCAATCATACAGTAGCATGAACACTGCGGAACCGGCATAGTATCGAACATTTCAATGATTAATTGCCATGGATCCGGTAATGACTGATGCTCTTTGCGGGGCCACTTGTGTCCAGCTGATTAATGGTTCTCAGTACTATTCGTAGTGGCAGTCATCCGTGTTCGGTTTAATAACATTTCGGTTCAATATGAAAACCGCGATACTACGGGGAAACGGACTTTGTTCTGGATGGTGTTGGAGGTTTGAAGAAGCGATAACTGGATCATCTAGGATCTGGGAGAACGTGCGGAGTTGAGAAGGTGATCCGTGGTTCGATTCCCGACGACCTGGGGAGTCCTAGATACGGCTACATTTGAGGAATGATGTGATATGCAGGGCATATCAATGCTCTCATTGGAACTTCAAGATTCAACAAGGTTCAGCACACTTAGTTTCGTCTTTCGTAGTAGAGTGTAGATATATCAGTGCTAATTTCTGCCATTATTTCTAGTGTATTTCGTTTCTGATTAGTATGTCGTACTATAAAATTTAGACATGACGTTCTAATCATGACTGATTTTATAATCGACAGGTTCTAGACTCCAATAAGGAGTGCAACCATTTTTCACTTTGTATTTAAATATGTTTAAGTAGATTTCATAGTACATTCAGTAATATTTTTTCTTGAAGCTTTCTTGGTGTAGTGAAGAGGACTTCGATAGGCACGTTTGTGACTCAGCGTAGTTTATCAACGTGGTGAACTCTTACATATGTCAGTTTTTGACACTTTTCGCACCTGTAGACTCTGCTTTTGGGCTACATTTCCCACTGAACTTCTGGAATATTGTACATTCGAGAGATTCGTTTCAGAATGTAATACAGACTTTGATAGCAAGTTATAAGCTTAGTGAAGCCTTTCAACGGTGAAGTTTGATCCTTCGCCTCTGCTAGGGACCATTCTCTGTGCTTTTGAAGGATGGGGACTTGTATTGTTTTCTAAACGGTCAATTGCGCTATTTGCAATGATTGCCATGTCCGGTGGTGTAGAGACTTTACTTGTGTTTCTGGAATTCATTTGTGCAGGGGTGTACCAAACTTTAGGTAGGTAAAATTTCCCTTCGTTTCTTTAAATTGTGATTTTGATACACGATAGCCTCACGTGTGAAGGCATAGTTGAGATCCATGTTCGATGGAATTTATTGTTATCATTAATTCTAGTCTATTGACCACTGAAGATTCTGAAACAACATTTACATTATAACGAGCGTATATCTCAGATTTAATGAATGTATAAATACATTTTGACAAAGGAAAAATTATTGTAATTCAATTTTTGAAACCATATGTGTTTATTCTAAATGAATATTTTTATTATTAAGAGAATCCAATCTACATAGCTGAAAAGTAATGTAACACCCTGTATAAATTCTAACAAAGATGTAATAATAATAATAATAATAATCAGCTGAGAATGAGTTGTAAGGATGAAATTCGTCGTTCACTAACGAGAGTGACCAATATGCGTTAATATATATGTTTATGACATATTAATCTTGAAATGAGTACTCAAAAGAGTAAAAATGTATATGAATAGAGCCGTGTGGACGCATTAAGAATGAAGTGCATATTCAAGTGAATATTAAAGGATATTCCATGGAAATTAGTCCATGATGGTTGGTATTTTGTAGTCAACTATAATTTGACTGACTTTCAGGTTTAATTCATCGTATCACTACAGGCGTTTTTCCGTTGTTTAAAAGCATGCAAGCTATAATGTGGGAGATTAATACATGTGTTGGAAGATATTAATTTAAATATTCTGGATTTAATTACTGTGATGACAAGAAGGGCGGCGGTATGGTGAGTTTATGGAGACGATCAGAGGTGAGAATAACAGTATCGGTAACAAGGGCATGATAGTTAGGAAGGGAAATAGGAGGGGTGGGATGAGTATGGAGAGAGGTGATGGTAGCGCGGTAAGTGGATCAATCGGTTTGGGTAAAGCAGCGGGAAGGTATGGTTATGAAACCACTTGATTTGCGTGTCCATAAAATCCCGTTATAATCCATAAACCACAATGTTTATTCTGTAGCAAATATATTGGATTATTCTGTCACCTGTACGAGCGCGCACTTTCTAAGTCAGCTGGATTTCAGTTTCCCTGTTTCTATTAAATAGTCGTTATATCCTCGTACAGCCATGTTGTTAAAACGACAAAATGTGGTGTACAAATAAGTTGAACATTCACACAGGCAGTATGAATCAGTACACACTTTCTGTAACCATGCAATTGTTGGAATATTATTTATAGGTCATGCATCTTCAACTTACAAGGCTGCTAATATACAAAGCCGAACAATCATAATAAGGTGAAAGAAGAAATATTAGAAGACTAGCAAAATGCGAGTAATGAACTATGAAATGTTTCTCACTCATATCAATTGGAATAAAACACATGAAGAGTGGACAAACCGCAACGAAAAAGAAATAATTAAAATAGCTATTCAGCCTCAAAATGCACATCATTTTCAAATATAAGTGATGTCACAATCTACCAGTTGATCCTTCAATGGCTGTTACTGCTATGGTATTAATTGTGGCATTTAAGATCCGAAATGTTCTATACGTTGCAACAAAAGGAGATCAAGACCAAGTGAATTTTTGCCAAACTACCTGTGTCAGTGGAAATAATTACCCCTTTCCCAGCTACAATCAGATTTTGTGAAATTGACATGTAACAAATTTATCAAGAAAAGCTATGGCTGCAAATACTCCTTCATGGCACACCATTTTGTATGCATAATATAAGTAATTTTAAAATATTCAGACTGAATGAAAAACATCTCATTGAAGATTTGAAACGAGATCAGTTTCTGGTATTCGATAAGGACAGTTTTTCTTGTAGTATTATTAATGAGAGTTGTTCCAGTTATCATTTCATATGTTAGATCTCTGGATTTCGAAACGTTTTATTCAGGATTCTCAGCTAATATAACTTAATTAAGAGCGCACTGCAATATATTAATACCTATGATTTCAGGCTGATATGTCTTGATATTTCGAATCCTGCATCATCTAATACTGGAGGACATATTTCTAGCAGTGAGTCTGGAAGAACATTTACAATCCAACAAAATTTTAAGGCGAACTCGCCAATCCATAGTGACGAGAAGCCTTATTCATGTAGAATGTGTGACGCCAAGTTTCATTTGTCCAGCTCTTTAAAGGGACACATTCTGTCCCATAGTGGTAAGGAGCCATACAGCACACGCGAAGCCAATTATTTTCAGAAAAACACACTGAAGACACACAATTCACTCATAGTGGCAGAAAGCCTTACCCATGTAGCTCGTGCAATTACAAGTTTGTTCGTAAGGACGATTAGAAGACACACATGCCAACCCATAGTGGTAATATGCTATTTGCATGCAACATATGCCAAGCCAAATTCGCTCGACAAGAGAATTTCAAGGATCACATGTTTATCCAAAAAAGGAAGATTGTAGTTTTACGTGACCGTGAATCTTGTGATTATGAGCCACGGGACCTCCTTTTTACGTGGAATCCGAACCACAGGACATGGCATTTCACTTTTAAAATCTCACATGCACTGACCGGGAATCGAACCCGGACCGCCTTGTTGAGAGGCATACAGCTAGACCGCTGAGCCACCACGCCCCCACATGTTTATCCATCGTGGTGTGAAGCTATACACGTATAGCACATGTGAAGCCAAATTTTATCAGAAAGGTAATCTGAAGAGACGATAACCCACAGTGGTCAGAAGCCATACTCATGTACCATATGCGAATCCAAATTCGCCCATAAATACACCTTGAAGAAACACATGTTAACCCATAACGGTAGGAAGTAGTAATATGTTGCGGATTTGAAAAGAGATGTCACAGTAGCTCCTAGAACCGACAATCTCCGCTCCTGTGTCGACTGATATCAGGCACGTGATGAAATCTGTTGGCGGTTAACGGAACTGTTAGAAATTTGCCTTACGATGCTTTTATTATGTAGTCGAGACCCGTATATATAATTCGCTAATATGTAAATTAAAACATTTTGGCCAATACATTTTGAATTATATCGTCAGTAACCAGCTTTATTTGTTTAACTTGAAGGTCAAGGCACTACCGACATGTTAATGAACGCATATAGTCACATACGTGGCACCATAAGTAGAATATTGTAATTGGCATTGTCCGAATGAAACACAATATTTAGTACAGTCGGTAGTGGCATATGAAGAATGAGTTGGCTTACTTTCCCTACGACTGTACTTTAGAATTAACCGAATAGCTGGAAATGTACGTGGAGTGTTTGTCCACGTATAGTGGAGTTGCAACCTACGTTCAATTTGACCTTAATGCTGTATTTATTCGGAAATATATACACTAAATAAATAACATAATGTTGTTGTTTTCATTCGCAATTTATCAAGCACTCAGTTACGGCTCGGGGTGATTTCCATCATACACCCCGATTAGTAACTTTGCATTATAAAACATGGGCCCTCCAATGTTTTAACATGCGTGCTTTATACACATCCCATGATGAAGGTCCATCCATATAATAGTGTGGAGTCAAGAGGCTTCATACGAAACAGTTCCAGTGCTCGGGGTCAAAAGGGTCGACATTCTTTACTCCAAGTTCTCTCACACACATCACTAGTATGAGTCCATACTCATGCATCACATGCGAAGCCAAATCTTCGCGCAAAGAAATTTTGAATACACAAATGTTAACCCATAGTAGAAAGATGCTATACTCGTGTAACAGGTGCAAATCTATATTTGCCATAACGGAGGTTTCGAAGAAACACATGTGAACCGTTTTATAGGGTTCATTATTTTATTATGATTATTATTATTGTTATCATTCTTTCATGTCGCATTATTGTAACATACGTTTCTCTGTCACTCGTACTGCGATCAAACTTTGTAGTTCTGTGAAAACTCATCGACATGTGGTGAAACATTTTGCCTCAACTGAATTGGTATCTACGTAATTTTATTCCATTGGCCAAAGCATAGCTTCTTACCAGGCCTCGTTTTTCGCCATTGGCGCCCCTCCATGTTTCCTTCGGGAGGAGATGCATTTCTACCCTACGCATCTCTTTTTGCGAGGGCTTCCTAACGCTCTGTGAGAGAAGCGTTCCTTCTTCCAATTCTTACCGTCATGTGAGACGGTCGCGTGTGTGTGTATCGGGCTTTTGCCCGTGCCTAAAGCAATTAATCGGAAGTAAGATTCGATTACGTGATTTATCTGGCATGCTGTCATTTTAAATTTCTCTTTCACCATTTTAATTTTGTGTCTCCTTTTTGATTTGCTTACATTTCTTAATTTCTTAAGATGATGTGAGTTCGATCCATGAACCCAAGTCATTTCGCCTTTGTTTACGTTTGCTTAGTGCAGTCTCTGTGTTCAGTTGTTCTTCCCTCCCTTTCGTGTAAGTGATTTCATTTTTACCTAAATCTCTTAGGTCTGAAATGTATGCTAATTTTTCATCGAGGCTTACTTATGCTCTGTATTCCGTCACAATCTGGTTCTTGCACTCTTTTGAGGCGACCTTCGTTTGATTATCGCTTCAGAGCCTGTGTTTTGTGGATTTATCAGCGAAGGTACAGAGTTGAGTGTCACGTCTTCAGCTTGATCCTTCCTCAGTTTTATGAAAAATATGTAGACGATGGTCCCTAGTGATTGTCACTGTCCTTCAGTCGCATTATTTTCTTTATTTCGGCGTATGTCGTTGTGAATCGACATTTCTACGTTGTGTCAGCCAATTTTCCTTCGAAATGTATTTTCATATCTGATTGATTATTTTCTTCATTCTCTTGCCCCCTGTTATGTGACTTAATTTTATATAATTTTCAATGTATTTACTTTGTTAATTTTTGAGTTACTTCCTCAGACTTCGCTAAATTGCTTAATTCAATGTCATTCCCTCTCCCCGCCACACACACACACTGTTTTTCCTTTTGCTTCCTACACGCGTCCACCCCCACTTCCTGCTTCCGACACACCTTTCATTGACCGCCCCCTTCTGGATTTCATAACATCATAAGCGTCTGAGATCTGTTTTTACTCTGGGCAGTCCAGCTCATGTCACCTTAGTAAGTAGATGTTCCTTTCATTCAATTCAATGATTTTCTTCGAACTCTGTAATTTTGCTTTACATTTTAAATTTGGTTTTTGAATCGTGGTTACAATTGAGTTGCTCTTTATTATTTAAGTTTATTTCGAGACTTCTTTTATTTTTACATTTTCTCGTGTTTTATTTCTACCTTTGATTTGTAATTTGTGCACAATTGTTTGATTCATTATTAATATATTTTATTTCATAAGTACTCCACCTTGCTTCGGTCTTATGATTTCTTATATATACGTTCCTCGGTTATCATTCGTTGGACTTTGTCGGTCTTGACTTCGTACTGTAACGAAGTCACGACTAACACGCCTCTGGGAGCTTTGGTCGGTTATTTGAATTTAATTTCCCTTTTTTGATTTTGCTTTAAACAATTTTTTTTGGAAAACATCTTTCTTTCGATCCGCAATTTTGGGCCCAGCAGGAATCGAACAAAACATCCTTTCCCCCGCTCTTTAGCGACCTTGTTGGTTTTTTTACGCTTCCAATGTTCGTTTTCTGCTCTGCTATTTTTAACCTACATTTCACATTTTGCAAAAATGAGATCGATCCGGGAAAATGTTTGTCTGTCTGTCTGTCTATCTGTCTGGTCTTCTGTCTGTCTGTCCTTCTGTCTGTCTTGATGTGTGTGTGTGTGTGTGTGTGTCCCCTATCAACTCCTAAACGGCTTCATCAATCGGAACCAAGTTTAGTACGAGTAAAGATGTATACTGGAATATCTCAAGCCCATATTTGAAAATGGTGTCAGTGCTACCAACTGCTGAAAAAATTAACTAGACATTTGAACTCCATGTTGAATATCATTGAAGGTATGCATAGGAGCTATTCAAAAATTGGCACACATATAGATAATAATATTTCAGTTTAATTTCCAGGAGGCCATACATGACAGTGTTGCCAAAATAATTTTAAGCCTTCTAATACGTCAAATTTTTAATGCATATAACATCTACACTATCAATTTGATTTCAACCAAATTTTGTATGTAATATGTGTACATAATCAGATATGTCTGAGTGTATTCTTAAGAGCAACCAGGGCTGCCAACTGTTAATAATTGCTCTCTCTCTATTTTGTATCCAAATACCATTATATCAGAAAGTATGTAGGCCGACAGCTTTAAACTATGTACACGTATAGTACCTGACATTTTAGATTAACTTGGAGTAACTTATATACGTCAGTGCTACCAACATGATTCTAAGCCCGCTGATAGGACCAATTTTTAAATACATGTAACATATATACTATCAGTTGGATTTCAACCAAATTTCGTATGTGCTATGTGTAACATAACAGATATGACTATAAGTATTATTAAGAGCAATCAGGGCTGCCAACTGTTAATAAATGCTGACTATATTTTTACCCTGATAACAATATATCATAAAGTATGCAATCGAACAGCTCTATACTTTGCACACGTATAGCACCTGACATTCTAGATTAATTTGGAGTAATTAATATTAGTCAGTGCTGCCAACATGATTCTATGCCTGCTGAAAGGTCCAATTTTAAAATGCATGTAACTTCTATACTAACAAATGGATTTCATCCAAAATTGGCCCAACAAGATATTGATGTTGTTGCCAACATGCTTTTACGCTTGCTGATAGATCCAGTGTCTAACTGCATGTAATGTCCATTGGACTTCAACCTAATTTTTTATTCTGTACCTTAAGATATGGAACTAAGAATATATCCAGTCGCCAGGGCTGCCAACTGTAGTGCTCTATTAGGCTACATTATACCAGGTATATTTCGAACTAATTAGACATTTCGATATTACCAACTTAATGTCGTCATTATTCTAGGTAGGTTCATATACTCTAGATTAATTATTGGCATGAATCTTAATTTTAAGAAAAGTGGGCTCTTTAGTTCGTGACGGAACTTCTTGTTAGTATCTTTAAAGTGCAAGCGGTGCACATGTTAATCCATAGTGACAATGAGCTTATACCACGTAGCATATGCAAAGCCACATTTGCTCGGAATGATTTGGACTGTATGAAAATCATAGCATAGAGAGGCCGTACTCAGGTAACACATTTGAACCAACCTTTGACAGAAGGTGTATTTGAAGACAACCTTGTTAACCCATAGTGGTGGGTACCCATCCCCATACAGATATTGCCTAATCCGATTGCTCGGAGATACTATTTGAAGAGACGAATGTCAACCATAATGGCAGGAAGTCAAATTAGCATATTGGAAGCCAAATTTGCTGGGGCATGTTATGATACACATGTTAACCCATAGCGGTGAGAAGAATATGCTAAGCGAAATTTACATATAAGGGATATTTGACAGGACAAGTGATAATGCATAGCTGTAAAAGCCAAATTTGATAAGAGAAAGCCTTTGGAGAGACACGCTATAACCCATACCGATGAGGAACCATACAAATGTAGCGTATGCGAAGACATAAATGCTATCAAATAGTCTTTCAAGGCACACGTATCCACCCTTGGCGGTGAAAGCCTTCTTCATGTAATATGTGCACAGCAAAATGAATTCAGAAGAGGCATTAATTAATTGCTTGGCATCAATAAGGTTAAGATTGTTTGAGAGACATGTTATCTCTTTTGATGCCGAGCATTATTGAGTGATTATGGTAAAATTGTCAAGCAAAATGTAGTGAAATTTCGCCACCTACGAGGGTCACTACGAAAGTATTGAGATACACTTAAAGTATTTTTATTTAAATTATTCCGATTGTTGCACTTTCTCAAAGTACTCACCACCACACTGTATACACTTTTACATTCGCTGGAACCACTTCTGGAAGCACTCCTGCCACACGTTTTCTTCGATGTCTGCAAGCATATCTTCGTAGGTCGTAACAGCTTCTTCAGGGGTTGAAAATCTCTTCCCACGCATGCGATTTTTTACCATTGGGAAGAGAAAAATATGACACGGAGCCAGGTCAGGACTGTAAGGTGGATGAGTCATTAGTTTGACCTCCGTAGAATCCAGGAACTGGATTGTCATGTTGCCCGTGTGTGCAAACGCGTTGTCGTGATGGAGAAGAATCCCTCGCAATCCCGTGCGTGGCCCCCGTTCTTGAAGTTTGGTAAAAAAAAAATAGCAGGCAAACCGTGGTGTACCAATTAGCGGTAACTGTCCTTTGTTCCTCCAGAGGAATGGTTGCCACATGACGACTCTTCGAGAAGAATGAAGCCACCATTTTCTTGCCAACACTTCGGGGGTGCTTCACTTTTGTCGGTGTCTTGTGATCAGGAAAGATCCGCACTGCTGATTGCCGCTTGGTCTCCGGATCAAATTGATAAATCCAGGTTTCGTCACCCGTGACGATGTCAGAAACCCTTCTAGAGTCCCCTCCTTTGAATCTAGTCAGCATTTCCTCACACCATTCAACACGGGCGTGTTTTTGTTCTTCTGTCAAATTGGTAGGCACCCATCGGGATGAGACCTTCCTCGCACGAAGGGATTCATGCAGAATTTTCAAAACTGCTGGCGAACCAATCTGCAATGCTGCCTCAATTTCTTTAAATGTTAGACGATTATTTCCTCGACGCATTTTCTCCACGGTTGTGATGTTTTCCTCAGTCACCGCCGTTGCCGGACGCCCCTTCTCTCCTCATCTTTCAAAAATTTTCAGCCCCTTTTAAATTCCTGAAACCACTGGAAAACTGTGGCACGGGAAGTAGCGAACTCCCCAAAAGCCTGTTGTAAACGCTCAAAACATTGAGACTGGTTTAACCCACTTTTAAAATCGTAGAAAATCATTGCACGAAAATGCTCTCCTTCCAGCTCCATTGCAGCAACTGACTACCTGCGCGCTGCGGCTTGTTCGACCTTGCACCGCGGGACTTCCCGGAGCGGGAGAGTCACTTCCTGCTACCAGGTTTCTCACAAAGGATGGGGCTTCCGCACCCTGCGTTCCATTCAAGTGGTTCAACCTCCAATTTCTCACATCTCAAAATTTTCGTAGTGACCTTCTCTTTTGATGCCGAGCATTATTGAGTGATTATGGTAAAATTGTCAAGCAAAATGTGAAATTTCCCCACCTATATGTTTCAAGATAGCGTGTTGATATTTTTTCTCTATTAGGTAAGCATATTGTTAATGTTTTAGATGCTAAATAATTATTAATTTGCTTCATTTGAGCAATAAAAAAATCTTGAAAAATATTTATCTTAAAAAAATTAATTGGAAATTTTAATATACATTTGAAAGGCTACACAATCAATATAGTATATTTTGTGATATACATGTCAATTCTTCTTGAATTGTATATAAATATTCCAAGTTCAGAGTAATTATATAATAGAGGTTTCGAGTACAGAAAGTTATGCCTATACAGTCCTCCGATATTAGGTGGATTGTCGTCAGTAAAATCGAAGTCGTTGTCATCAGTAGAAACTTCACTCTCACGCACTTAGTTCAGCTTTAAAACCTTATTTTTATCCCCTTCGTTTAAAGAGCAAGCCATAATTATCTCCACGTATTTTAATTAGCTCCAAGCAAGATCATAAACATACACGATTTGAATAGATAACACGCGGGAATTAAGCTGACTGCAGCGTTTTCAAATAATACCTATTATAAATCCAGTTATTCACGGAACTGAAATGAATCGATATAACCTGAGAAAGAATGGTTCCCACGTTGTCTTTGTTACAAAAGTCTTAGCGCTTCATGTCTGGAAATAACACAAATAAATTAGAAAACTTGGGCCGATAGACCGGCTGGGTAGATTATAGGTTAGGGAATAACCCACCCACCAAGGGAAGATGATGAAAAGAAGGAAGTAGATTTTGGAATTGGAAAAGAAGGATAGAAGAATAGGAGGAGAGTCCCACAAAAGTAATAAGTTTAGTGTAAAACACACTTAAAGGTAGTTGCCAATGGAAATTAACTCTAGGATACCTAAAGTAGGTACGAGCTTGGTCGAGGCTAACGGGAACCGCAGCTAAGACTTGGGCGGTTTGCAAGAGAGAGGCCTTAGTACATTTCCTCCCAAGCATGTATAAAAGTACTATGGGGAAGGGTGATGGTCTGGCAAGACTTAGAGGAACAAATTTACTGTATGTTTTCTCAAGGAGATTAGGTTTTACAAAGTAATTCGAAGAATGCCGATGATTTAACTCAAGCTTGGTATTTTCAATTTCCAAAATTATGGAGTTCCTGTAAGGGCGACCAAGTGTCTCTAAGAAGGAATATGATAAAGGATTATGCCTTATTGGGTATTCTTGGTAAATGAACCAATGGTTGCATTGGGCAATGGCTAAGCTTTTACTCAGCGAGGAGCCGGCTAAAAGTTTAGACAAAAGAAACACTTATTTTTTAGAAAACTGACCATAAGTTTTCGGAGAGGGTCTCCACAAGCAGGTAGTTGGCTTAGCGAACTTTACTTGCCTTACTGGCCAATTAGAATTAGCTATTATCGCTAAGAAGAACTTTAGTAAGGTGAAAATTAAGAGTTCTTGCTCAAAGGCAACAAATGGTGAAAGCCCTATTAAAGATTTTAATATCATTGAGTGAGGAGAGTCAAGGAAGACAGGATTTTGCCTAAACTTTATATTCGCAAATGAAAAAGAGAAGGGAAAAGATTTGTTTATTTTACAATTAGAAAAAATTTGATGAAATTAACAATTATGCAATATAAATTTAATGAACATGGTTCATTTGAACCTTTTAACAAATAGGGTCGCAGACCTCTTAACATCAAACAGTTGCTCCAGGCAATTGACAATTTTTAAGGTTTTTTAAACCGTGTATTAAAATCTTGGTAAGATTTCATAAATAGGCAAAATGGAATAATTAAAGTTTTAACATTTACAGGAGTACAAGCAGTGTACTATACGAAACCTTCGAAAGAACATTCTAACGAGAATAACAACTTCGAAGATAACAAACGGTAAAACATAAAGAAAAAGGAAGTTCCTACAACTTCTTATATTTATACAGAGTTAATATATGAGAATTATACAAAAAGAGCAGGTCACTTACTGTGAAACCTGGAGAAAGTGAAAAGGAAGTTTCTAGACTTCCTATGTTTAATTGGGAATCACGAGAAAAATGGGACAGTTTCCATTTCGTGAAGCCTGAACATGACTCTCTCAAGAGTGTAGAGAATTGTTTTCCCTATGTATAGGAAAGGGACAACGTGATTTAAAACTTGTATCACACAAGCAATTATGCAGAATTTAATTAATGTTAAACTAGCAAAGTTGGAAGGGCACTTCGTAAGTAACACCTTATAGAAAGTTACAATTTCATAAAT
The DNA here is from genome assembly GCA_946902985.2 of Meconema thalassinum. Lineage (NCBI taxonomy): Eukaryota > Metazoa > Arthropoda > Insecta > Orthoptera > Tettigoniidae > Meconema > Meconema thalassinum. The sequence continues at coordinate 184,512,321 of OX336398.1, read as the reverse complement.
AATGGTTGTTAGTAGAAGGTTAAGGAAAGATCATTGGGATATAGGAACAATGTTCATGGCCGTATTTAATATAACCGGACGATCGCGACGCGGTAGAAAAGTGGAGCAAGCACTGATTAACACTATAGTCTGTAAAGATGGATGCAAAGTTCACTAGAGAAACGCTGAAGTTTATGAGAAAAAAAGTTATTGCAATTATGGAGATAACTGATTGCACTATGTAGGTGAAAGTCTATTTCTTGAAAAAGTTGTAATTTACAATTAAATGCGCCATAGAATTTTCCAGAGGTTCCAGCGGAGGACGAAAATTCACTATTGTAGTAATTTAGTTTTAAACAGAATTCTCCCAAGTACGTGAGAAATACATGATGGCAGGACTCGCAGATAGAGAACAAGTTCTAGAAGGTTCCAGAACGACCCTAGCAGAAAATGGGGTTTGAGAAAATCCAACGGAGGAAATAGTTTTAAAATTATAGGCAGCGGGTATTAGATAATATCCCACGTAGCGAGAGGATTTCTCGTTTGAATCGCTTAAGAAAAGCTCTTTTATAGTAAGGTTGGCTTATACAAGTAAAAGCTCAACATGGCAAAACCCACGAAGAATGATTATTGCCCCAAGCAAACAATTTCACACTGCCCACAATTAAAAGCACTTGAAAGTTAAAACCATGAAGATGAGGTTAAAACTTTTTAAAAATGGTACTTATCTCGATTTCATGTTGAAGTCGGAGTTCCTTATGAAGACTATCTAGCCAACATGGCGTAGAAGAGGGTGTGCCTCTTGGTTTGAGGAGGCTAAGCTTGAGCGGAGCTTTGACTGAACGAGTCAACTGCAGACGTAGAAGTGAGTGAGGCTCAGCGGAGCACGGAGGGTCCAAGAAAAAGGGGAAAGAGAGGGGGTAGGAGACAAAAGGAGAACATATAAACATAGCCAACATTACAACAAAAAATTGATCTTCTCTTGCTGAGCTGGTCTTCAAGGAGTTGATAGATGATACTAGCGCAGCATGGTGAGTAAAGAAGTAGACGTAGTCCTCTTGCTCAAGGAGAAAATAGCTGACGATGGTAACGAGATCTGGTAGCCAAATGGATAAGTAAGTCCTCTTGCACGATGAGGAATTGAGTAGCTTCAGAGGTTCGCTACTAGATGGCGCTAGGTGGATCACAGAAGTTATATATCTGAAACATACTTATGAAGACATAAGAGACATGCCCAACAGGGAGAAAACAGATGATCACTGTTGGTGTTTGGCAAGGAGGAAGGAAAAAAAATGAACATGCAAAGAGCAATAGACATTATATCTCTCGTACCGTGTATTCAAAGAATACACCATACTGGAGTGGACAAACACCAACAGAGAGCAAATAAGCAGTTACACATTTATTGGAAGCGGAGCGATCAAAGACAGTGGTCTTGTGATCGGTCCATTTGTAGTCAAGATTCTGACCACCCTGACTCTCCCATCTCTTCCAGGGTAACATTGGGTCACCCTACCAGAAATCCATACTAGGGGGGGTGAAATATCTCTAACCAAGACCAAGTCCCCTACTTTAATGTCGGGACTGGAAAGAAACCACTTCTGCCTCCGTTGCAAGGAAGTTAAATATTCCAAGTTCCACCTTTTCCAAAAAGAATTACGGAGGGCTTCAAGTTTACGCCAAACAATAGGTAAATTAAAATCCCTGTAAGAATTAGGAAGAGGAGGAGGGGCAGAAAGAGAAGTGCCGATAAGGAAGTGACCAGGGGTGAGTGGAAGTAGTTCATCAGGGTCATTGGAAAGCGGAGTTAAAGGGCGAGAGTTAACAACACCTTCAATCAGAACAGACAGAGAATTGAATTCTTCGTAAGTCAGAATTCGATTACCTAAGACTTTTCTTAAATGACGTTTAGTGAGCTTTACGCAAGATTCCCACCTACCACCATGATGCGGAGCGTAAGGAGGTATGAAGCGCCATTTGAAACCTTTCGAATAAGAAAAATTAGAGATTTGTTCCATGGCAGGAGAGGAAGTGAGAGCTTTCTTCCACAGGGAAGCTGCGCCCTGAAAGGTGGAAGCGTTGTCAGAGAACATCTCAGAAGGAACACCACGCCTAGCGGTGAAACGAGAGACAGCTGATAAAAAATAAGAAGTAGAAGCATTCGTTACTAGTTCCAAGTGGATTGCGCCAGTAACCATGCAAACAAAGAGAGAAACATAAAGCTTACCAAACAATTTGCGTTTAGCTTCAGGAGAGTTTTGTTGATATTGGAACGGACCCATATAGTCCACGCCAGTTAAAGCAAATGGGCGTATTGGAGAAGAACGAAAAGAGGGCAGATCGCTCATTAATTGAGTGTTGATTTTAGGTTTCGCTTTGAAACAAGGAATGCACTTATGAATTACAGAAGAAACTTCATGAATTCCATTTATAATCCAGTACTTTTCTCTTAAGAGACAGAGCAGAGTACGTGTACCAACATGAAGATTACGATAATGAAAGTCACGTATAATTAAAGAAGTAACGTGATGTTTGGAAGGCAAAATAACTGGATGCTTTTTGTCCTCAGAGAGTAAAGATTGCGAGAGCCTTCCACCTACCCTAAGTAATCCATGCTCATCAAGGAACGGGGCTAAAGCACGAAGACGACTAGATTTGGGAAGATCTCTTTTAGAAGAAAGCAAAGACAACTCAGAAGAAAAGGCTTCTTGCTGTGTCAGTTGTAAAATCTTAATGGTAGCAAGATTCAATTCATGATTGGTAAGGTGTGGTTTAGGGAGAAGAGGCTGGTCAACCACAAGATATTTCCATCTAAGGAGATAGGCGATAATTCGTAGTAATTTATGAAAGGAAGAATAGCGTGACAACAAAGGATGAGATGCGTTGGAAACAAGACACGAAGCAGTGGGTAGAGATACTTTAAGGTCAGGCAAATTGGAGTTTGTAGCTGGGGGTTTAGAAGGCCATGAGGAAGATTCGTCGATTAGCCACGAGGGCCCATGCCAGTACAATTGGGAAGCTGCCAATTGAGAGGGTAAACAACCACGAGAGATGATGTCAGCTGGATTATCCGCACTGGGAACATGCCTCCATTGACATCCGGAAGAAAGAGTTTGAATGTTGGAAACCCTGTTTGCGACAAAAGTTTGCCAGTGAGAGGGGTTTTTGGCAATCCAAGAAAGGGCGATCATAGAATCGCTCCAGAGATAGATTTGCGAGAATTCGACCTTTAATACTTCCCGTAATTTCTTGACAAGTTCTGCAGCCATTAATGCAGCGCACAGTTCGAGCCTAGGTAAAGTGATAGTTTTAAGAGGAGCGACCTTCGATTTGGCACAAACAAGGTTAGAAACTGGAGATCCATAAAGTGAATCGTGATAAACTAAATATGCACAGCAACCATAAGCTTTTTCGGAACTGTCCGCGAACACATGAAGGAAAAAAGATGCATTAGAATGAGAGCTGATTAAATTCCTGGGAATTTCAATAAGGGAAAGATCCAGCAAATTGCTGCGAAAAGAGAGCCAACGATTCAGAAAAGAAAGAGGGACAGCGTCATCCCATTCACATTTAAGTGACCACAGCTCTTGCATGAAGAGTTTGGCTATGACAATAACTGGGGCAAGAAATTGAAGCGGATCAAAAATTTTTTCCATTTTTAGAGAGGATTTGTCGTTTTGTATTAGGAAGCTCTTCTGCGAGCGTAACTTTATAGATAAGAGTGTCAGTGCTAGTGCACCAGTGAACTCCTAGAGTTTTTACAGATTCAGAGTTTCCACAAATTTCGACAGAAGAGGGATCTACGTCTTCGATGGGAAATTGGGCGAGAAACTCAGGGGAGTTGGAGTTCCACTTGTGAAGTGGGAAACCTCCATTCCTTAGTAATGCTTGAAGTTCTAAAGATACAAAAGAAGCTTCCTCCAAAGAGGGGAAGGATTGCAAATAATCGTCAACATAGAAGGACGTAGTTAGTGCTTCAGAGGCTTTGGGGTTAAATAAATGACCATCTTGTGAGGCAAGCAAGTGTAGGGATCGGATAGCAAGGAAAGCAGAGGGTTTTAAGCCATAAGTAACCGTTTTCAAGCGAAATACCTTAATAGGCTTATTGATTTCATCACGCCACAAGATTCTTTGAAAATCTCGTTGTTCTGGTTGAATTAACACTTGACGGTACATCTGTTTTATGTCGGCTATGACAGCTATGGGAAATAATCGAAAGTTTAAAAGTATAGAAGATAAATCTGATTGAATAGCAGGACCAGAATAAAAAGTGTCGTTAAGGCTGTTGCCATTAACGTCGGGTGATGAACCATTGAAAACAACTCGGATTTTATCTTTTACAAAAGGGTTTTTCCACACAGGATGATGATTTAAATAAACCGTTTCGATTGGGGAGTGCAATTCATCATCAGATTTGTTAACAACCTCCATATGATCTAAGCTTTCATACTCATCCATGAACTCAGTGTACTGCTTTTTGACGAGGGGTTCCTTTTTGAATTTGCTCTCGATAGCAAAGAGAGCTTTTCGAGCTTTAGGCTGAGAGTTAATAAGTTTGGGGGGATTATGTAATCTTGGCATTTGAACAACGAACCGGCCATCAGAAGAACGAGTGGTCGTGTTCAAAAAAAGTTGCTCACAGAATTCATTTTCTGAAGAAGTTACATTAGGAGAATCAACATTTTCAAGCCTCCAAAACTGTTCCAGGTCAGTATTGGAGAAGTAACATTGCGATGCAGGTTGAGAAGAATAATGGGGAAGTTGCCCTGTGACAATCCATCCAAAATTGGTGTCTCTAGCGACCACGTTTGAGGATAGCTTGCGAACCTGTTTCCGAAGGCAGTTCCAAAAGACATTGGCACTAAAAAGTATGTCAATGGGATTTTGTATGTTAAACGAAGGATCGGCTAACCTTAAATGCGAGGGAATGTTTAACCCCGAAATATCAACCGAATGACTAGGAGTGTCTTCTCCAATGCTATTGAGAATTAGACAATTAAGTTTAAGAAAGTTGCTTCTATGACAAGTATCTCTTATGGTTAGTTTTGAAAATTGTAAAGCTTGCGATTTTGAGCTGTTGATGCCTGACACATTGATAGAAGTGGGGTTTACGGGTAGGCCTAGTTTTCTAATCAGGGAATTAGATACAAAATCATGATTTGCCGCTGAGTCTAGAAGACCGCGTGCACGGACCCAGTTGCCAAAGTTATCCTGAACGTCAATTTGGACAGTAGACAACAATACTTGAGCACTGCGAATAGACTTAGCATTTTGAATGTATGATGAAGCATTAGAACTGTTAACACTATCATTTTTAGGAGAAGTGGATGCTGTTGATGACCTTGCCTGATCATGACGATGTAGCAGAGTATGATGAGCCTTTTCACAATGGTAGCAAAGTCTTGTGGACTTACAGTTAGAAGCAGAATGCGTAGGCGCTAGGCAGTTGAAACAATGTTTGTTTTGAGCGACTAATTTTCGTCTGTCATCTACGGACATTTCTTTAAAGGATTTGCAGAGGTATAGGGCATGGGGATCTTTACAAAGTATGCACTTTACAGGTTCGTTTAAACTTTTGCGAGGTTCACCTTGCGTGTTTAAAACAATAGAGCTGGCGACACGACGTTCACTAGACCTAGTTGGGTAACCAGTAATGTTTGATTTGAATTTGGATGAGCTGGACCCGGGTTTTTGGGCATTGGACGCTGAGCGTTCGCTTTTGGGTTTGATGGACATTAATTCGAATTTGGAACTAGGAGATGAAGGTTCGCTCTGATTAGCTAGCGCGGTTAAAAGTTGGCATCTAGCGTTTATGAAAGTGACTAAATGCTCGTAAGAGTAGTCATCTTCCTTAGAAAGTTCAATTTCCCAAGCTTTGAGGGTAGCAGCATCAACTTTAGAAACTACTAAATGTATTAGGAAAGTATCCCAATGTTCAGTAGGCTGCTCTAATTGGGACAAGGCTTTGACGTGGAGTTGGGTAGTGTCAATTAAAGTACGCAAACTAGTGACGTCATTGTGCTGTGACGCAGGTAGGTTAAATAGAGCCTTAATATGGCGTTGAATACGTAAACGTGAATTTCCATATCTTTCTTTTAATAAGTTAAAGGCAATGGGGTAATTTTCGGCACGCAGAGGAAGTGCTTCAACTAACTGCAAAGCTTGACCTCGAAGGATAGATCTCAAGTAATGGAACTTGTAAATGACTTGAATGTCTTCATTGTCATGAACAAGGGAGCAAAATAATTCATAGAAAGAATCCCAAGTGGATTCATCTCCAGAAAAATGGGGTAAATCAATTTTCGGTAAAGTAGGTTTGGGCTTGTGAGTGCCTTCACGGAAAGAAGTTTGGGGTTCATGAAGGGAACCAAGAACAGAAGCGTCCTTTTTCTGCTCCTCTTCGAGTTGGCGTATTATTCTGAAAGCAGAACCTATGCCTTCGTAATATAAGTTCTCTACTTCGACACGATCTTCTGTTTGATTGAGCATACAAGTTTCAATTTCAGTTTGAATGTTACAGTAGTTTTCATAAGAACGTTCAAAATCCTTTACACGATGTTTCAACAAATCTAATTGCGCATCTGAGGGATCTAATTCTTTTATGTACCTTCTGAATCGGGTAATTTGCCCTTTATAGGATGCTCGTTTAGAAGTAAGTTTTTCATCCTTATCCTTATCAGTGGGAGCCATATTAAGGAAGATAAATGAAAATGTAACTCACGAAACTGTGGAACCTTGGAAATGCTGTCAAGCTGGCAGCAGCGAATGAGTAGAAAGAATGGGACACACCATAGGAGACAGGAGCGGCCTCTTTCCCGTTCACAGGCTTTACACGATGTGGTTATAGCTGAAATATTCAACACAGATATTAGAAATGTGCAAAGTATTGTCAAATGACACTATTTTAAAAAGAGAAAAGAAAAAATGGGCTCTCCCGGGTTTCGGCACCAAATTTTGGGTAGATTATAGGTTAGGGAATAACCCACCCACCAAGGGAAGATGATGAAAAGAAGGAAGTAGATTTTGGAATTGGAAAAGAAGGATAGAAGAATAGGAGGAGAGTCCCACAAAAGTAATAAGTTTAGTGTAAAACACACTTAAAGGTAGTTGCCAATGGAAATTAACTCTAGGATACCTAAAGTAGGTACGAGCTTGGTCGAGGCTAACGGGAACCGCAGCTAAGACTTGGGCGGTTTGCAAGAGAGAGGCCTTAGTACATTTCCTCCCAAGCATGTATAAAAGTACTATGGGGAAGGGTGATGGTCTGGCAAGACTTAGAGGAACAAATTTACTGTATGTTTTCTCAAGGAGATTAGGTTTTACAAAGTAATTCGAAGAATGCCGATGATTTAACTCAAGCTTGGTATTTTCAATTTCCAAAATTATGGAGTTCCTGTAAGGGCGACCAAGTGTCTCTAAGAAGGAATATGATAAAGGATTATGCCTTATTGGGTATTCTTGGTAAATGAACCAATGGTTGCATTGGGCAATGGCTAAGCTTTTACTCAGCGAGGAGCCGGCTAAAAGTTTAGACAAAAAGAAACACTTATTTTTTAGAAAACTGACCATAAGTTTTCGGAGAGGGTCTCCACAAGCAGGTAGTTGGCTTAGCGAACTTTACTTGCCTTACTGGCCAATTAGAATTAGCTATTATCGCTAAGAAGAACTTTAGTAAGGTGAAAATTAAGAGTTCTTGCTCAAAGGCAACAAATGGTGAAAGCCCTATTAAAGATTTTAATATCATTGAGTGAGGAGAGTCAAGGAAGACAGGATTTTGCCTAAACTTTATATTCGCAAATGAAAAAGAGAAGGGAAAAGATTTGTTTATTTTACAATTAGAAAAAATTTGATGAAATTAACAATTATGCAATATAAATTTAATGAACATGGTTCATTTGAACCTTTTAACAAATAGGGTCGCAGACCTCTTAACATCAAACAGTTGCTCCAGGCAATTGACAATTTTTAAGGTTTTTTAAACCGTGTATTAAAATCTTGGTAAGATTTCATAAATAGGCAAAATGGAATAATTAAAGTTTTAACATTTACAGGAGTACAAGCAGTGTACTATACGAAACCTTCGAAAGAACATTCTAACGAGAATAACAACTTCGAAGATAACAAACGGTAAAACATAAAGAAAAAGGAAGTTCCTACAACTTCTTATATTTATACAGAGTTAATATATGAGAATTATACAAAAAGAGCAGGTCACTTACTGTGAAACCTGGAGAAAGTGAAAAGGAAGTTTCTAGACTTCCTATGTTTAATTGGGAATCACGAGAAAAATGGGACAGTTTCCATTTCGTGAAGCCTTAACATGACTCTCTCAAGAGTGTAGAGAATTGTTTTCCCTATGTATAGGAAAGGGACAACGTGATTTAAAACTTGTATCACACAAGCAATTATGCAGAATTTAATTAATGTTAAACTAGCAAAGTTGGAAGGGCACTTCGTAAGTAACACCTTATAGAAAGTTACAATTTCATAAATAATGGTTGTTAGTAGAAGGTTAAGGAAAGATCATTGGGATATAGGAACAATGTTCATGGCCGTATTTAATATAACCGGACGATCGCGACGCGGTAGAAAAGTGGAGCAAGCACTGATTAACACTATAGTCTGTAAAGATGGATGCAAAGTTCACTAGAGAAACGCTGAAGTTTATGAGAAAAAAAGTTATTGCAATTATGGAGATAACTGATTGCACTATGTAGGTGAAAGTCTATTTCTTGAAAAAGTTGTAATTTACAATTAAATGCGCCATAGAATTTTCCAGAGGTTCCAGCGGAGGACGAAAATTCACTATTGTAGTAATTTAGTTTTAAACAGAATTCTCCCAAGTACGTGAGAAATACATGATGGCAGGACTCGCAGATAGAGAACAAGTTCTAGAAGGTTCCAGAACGACCCTAGCAGAAAATGGGGTTTGAGAAAATCCAACGGAGGAAATAGTTTTAAAATTATAGGCAGCGGGTATTAGATAATATCCCACGTAGCGAGAGGATTTCTCGTTTGAATCGCTTAAGAAAAGCTCTTTTATAGTAAGGTTGGCTTATACAAGTAAAAGCTCAACATGGCAAAACCCACGAAGAATGATTATTGCCCCAAGCAAACAATTTCACACTGCCCACAATTAAAAGCACTTGAAAGTTAAAACCATGAAGATGAGGTTAAAACTTTTTAAAAATGGTACTTATCTCGATTTCATGTTGAAGTCGGAGTTCCTTATGAAGACTATCTAGCCAACATGGCGTAGAAGAGGGTGTGCCTCTTGGTTTGAGGAGGCTAAGCTCGAGCGGAGCTTTGACTGAACGAGTCAACTGCAGACGTAGAAGTGAGTGAGGCTCAGCGGAGCACGGAGGGTCCAAGAAAAAGGGGAAAGAGAGGGGGTAGGAGACAAAAGGAGAACATATAAACATAGCCAACATTACAACAAAAAATTGATCTTCTCTTGCTGAGCTGGTCTTCAAGGAGTTGATAGATGATACTAGCGCAGCATGGTGAGTAAAGAAGTAGACGTAGTCCTCTTGCTCAAGGAGAAAATAGCTGACGATGGTAACGAGATCTGGTAGCCAAATGGATAAGTAAGTCCTCTTGCACGATGAGGAATTGAGTAGCTTCAGAGGTTCGCTACTAGATGGCGCTAGGTGGATCACAGAAGTTATATATCTGAAACATACTTATGAAGACATAAGAGACATGCCCAACAGGGAGAAAACAGATGATCACTGTTGGTGTTTGGCAAGGAGGAAGGAAAAAAAATGAACATGCAAAGAGCAATAGACATTATATCTCTCGTACCGTGTATTCAAAGAATACACCACCGGCCACTGGCATTTTTAGCAGAAGCCTCCTCGTCCAATGTATCAGCCCCATGACACCATAAGTGCTAAACAATAGCGGCGGGAATCTATACTCTATAATTTATGAAGATAGATTATTTTGGGGGAAGAAAACTATTTTTGTTGATGGCATAGTCATATCTGAGTTTTGCAACTTTAAGTTTATTAGTGATATTTCAGCCTAATGCCTTCATAGTTTATAGTAATAATTACCACACCTACAAAGTTTTCTGACGGGTTTTCTTGTAGTTTGCTTTTTGGGGCGGTCACTGTGGGTTTGGTGGAGTTTTGTAGAGCTATTTGCCTTGCTTATTTGGCCTGATGATGCTCGCTTGACGAGCGGAACATGGCATGCCATAGTTTTATTCTTCAATAGTCCTCGCTAATAAATATAAAACTTAATCCCTTGTAATTTATTTCAGTTCTTTTTCACATATTCCAGTAATTGGAATGATTTTCGTGTTGACTGACTGAAACACACAATATTAATTGTTATTATTATTAAGCGTATGGAATTTTACATAATGGACAAGTATATACAATATTATACAAAAACCTGCAAAGAATACATGGTACTAAGTTGTGAACAATTACACATGAATATCTAAATTATTTTTCCATTGCACTAGGGATACCGAGACATCAGCAAAGTCTTTCTGGTCTCCACCATAAGCACGCAGAGGGCATTCGTCCATTATGTTATGCATGGCCTGGGCCAATGCACCACAATCACATGCTGGAGAGTCCTTGAAGCCTCACTGGTGAAGGGAGAATGCAGATCTTCCACAATTAGTGCAAAACCTGTTTAGTGATAACCACGTTCTTCTTGGCAAACTGAAACCAGCTGGGGCATGGTTTGGATTAAAGAGGCTTGGCCACTCCGGATCAGTACGAAACCATTGATCTTTCCATTCCTCTTTTAAATTGAAACCAGCATCCATTAGATTCTTAGCTGTTTTCATTGGTGGTATACGGGATTTCAGCCTTTGTCTCGAGAGATCTGCAACATCCCTGCGAATGGGTAGAGTTGGATTGGACATGATCTTATCATATTCTTGAACAAGGGCTCTTGATCGTCACAAGTTTGGTGGAGCAATGTGAGACAGGAATGGCAACCAGTGTGTTGCAGTAGGCTTCTGAGTACCGGAGATGATACGCATGGTGGTGTTAAGTTGTACATCGACTTTCTTTACGTGGCAACTGTTAAGCCATGCTGAAGTGCAGTATTCAGCTGCTGAGTTTACGAATCCAAGCGAAGTACGTCGTAGTGTGCCCGCTGAAGCACCCCATGAAGTACCACACAATTTAAATAGAATATTATTACGCGATCTCAGCTTAGATCCCGGGTTTTCAAGATGCTTTCTGTAAGATAGAGTTCGGTCAAATAAGTCAAAACTGAAAAATGGCCTAAAAGCTAACTTTATTTTTATACTCATAAGGATATTCAGGACAAACTCATTTGCATATTCTCTGCAATCTCCTAGAATGAAATAAATTCCTCTCGGCACGCCGGAAGGCGGAGGTAGATTTCACCGGGCAGACTAGAGGATAGGCTAAAATAGGCGAAATATGCAGGTTTTCGTAGGTGGATCAGACCTCATTTATTGAGAGAATGTATTTTACAATTGGAGGTTAATTAACCTCTTTTTCGTCTTTCTATGCATATTTTTAACATTTTATTGTCTTATGGGGATGGTAACTTTCTTGTCATATTTGGGGTTCATTTTAATACTTTTGATCACAATATCCTTATGCAAGGTTTGGAACTGATGTGTAACTATCTAACAGTCTGTTACTTCTTCGCGCAAAATTTTTTCTCCCGCAGAGATGTTGGTTGGTTCCTCAGTTTAGGGGCTGCGACAACGTGGTCATGTAACCCCGTGTACATTGGGTGTGTGTAGAGTCTGTCGGATAAACTGTGTTAATTGTGATGACTGTATTGGTCTATAATTCAGTTAAGGTCTGCAGAAGGTCAATTTTAAGTAGTAGTACCTAATTTTGTACCAAATACTACCGTCAACGACACCTACTGTGAAATTGGCTGCTAGATTCCACCGCAACCAGCAACTTGCAATGAACTTTGGAACTTCCCCTCCGAAGGAAAGCATGCTGAGGGATTTTTAGCGCTCTTAGAAAATCCGACGACTTTGGCCGGTTTTGAACCAGCGACCTTGGGCATAGAAGTTCACCATGCTACCAGTTAGCCGCTTCCCACATAGTCAGATGGAACAAGATGTTCCGTGCGGAACTAAAGAACCTACTTTTCTTAAAATTAAGATTCATGCCAATGATTAATCTACAGTATATGAACCTATGTAGAATAATGACGAAATTAAGTTGGTAATATCGGAATGTCTTAATTATTTTGAAATATTGTATATTAGACATAATGTAGCCTAATACAGCAATACAGTTGGCAGCCCTGGTGACTGAATATATTCTTAATTCCATCTCTTAAGGTACAGAATACAAAATGTGGTCGAAGTCCAAAGGATGTTACATGGAGTTATACATTGGATCTATCAGCACACGTAAAAGCTCGTTGGCAACAATGTCATGCGTATGCTGGTCAGAAATAATCGGAAATATTATGATATATTTTTGTGCCAATTTTGGATGAAATCCATTTTTTAGTATAGAAGTTATATGTATTTTAAAATTGGAGCTATTATCAGGCATAGAATCATGTTGGCATCACTGACTTATATTAATTACTCCAAATTAATCTAGAATGTCAGGTGCTATACGTATGCAAAGTATAGACCTGTTGGCTTGCATACTATCTGATATATTGATATTAGGGTAAAAAATATAGACACAATTTATTAACAGTTGGCAGCCCTAATTGCTCATAAGAATACTTATAGTCATATCTGTTATATTACACATAGCACATACGAAATTTGGTTGAAATCCAACTGACAGTATAGAAGTTACATGTGTTTAAAATTGGTCCTATCAGCAGGCTTAGAATCATGTTGGTAGAACTGACGTATATAAGATACTCCAAATTAATGTAAAATGTCAGGTACTATACGCGTGCATAGTTTAAAGCTGTCGGCTTGCATACTTTCTGATATATTGGTATTTGGATAAAAAGTACAGAGAACAATTATTAACAGTTGGTAGCCCTGGTGGCTCTTAATAATACGCTCAGTAATACCTGCTTATGTGCTTATATTACGTACATAATTTGGTTGAAATCCAATTGATAGTGTAGACGTTATGTGCATTTAAAAATTGGACCTATCAGAAGGCTTAAAATTATTTTGGCAACACTGTCATGTATGGCCTCCTGGAAATTAAACTGAAATAGTATTATCTACATGTGTGCCAATTTTGGAATTGCTCCCATGTATGCCTTCCATGATATACAACATGGAGCTCAAATTTCTAATGCGTTTTTTTAGCAGTTGGTAGCACTGACATCTTTTTCAAATATGGGCTTGAGATATTCCGGTATTCATCTTTACTCATACTAAATTTGGTTTCGATTGCTGCAGCCGTTTAGGAGTTGATAAGGGGGGGGGGGACACACACACACACACTCAGCCAGCCAGACAGAAGGACAGACAGACAGACACATTTTCCCGGATCGATCTCATAAGTCTACCTTTTCCTCATTTTTGCAAAGTGTGAAAAGTAGGCTAAAAATGAATGTGATCTCGTCAATGGCGTTGTCTTGGCAACCTCTGATAGCACATCCCTGATCAATTTAGAAGCGTTGTCATGGTAACCTCTGATGGCACTTGACATTTTCTTTAATTCCGAAATCGTTTTTCTCATCCCTTGGCGTAATGGTGGGTCATATCAAAATTTCTTTCAGACAAAAGTTTTAGGTAATTATTAGGGGAATATTTTCCATTTTGTACGGTTTTGATATTGTGCCTATTAAGAGAGATATGATGAATGTTTCCCGAAAAACCCACTTTTTTCCACCCCTTTGGTCAATGGTTGGTGCTATCAAAAACTTATTTGACATGAATTTTTGGCACTTATCCGACACATATTATGAACTTTGAATGGATTCGATATTTCATGTATTAAGAGAGTTATAGTGATATTTCACTTTTTCGAAAAAAAGCCCCCCATTTTCACCCCCTTTGACGGATTTTGCCCATTAACGAACTAGACCGAGAACTTAATGGGATACTTATTATGTAAGAAATTCAAAGTGATTGGGGCAAAATTACGGCAGTTATCGTGTCCTCAAGAAACTGATATACATATATATATATACATATATACATACATAAATTATATATAAACTTTTGAACTGACGGTGGTTTTGGGGTCTGGGGGATGTGAAACGCGAAGATATGTCGAAATTTTCCGGAAGTCGAAACATGGGACCCATTGCAATAGTTAGCTTTCTAATGAAATCTACCTACAACAGAGTTTTATGATTGAAATATGAAAAGCAGATTGCAGACCAATCAGTGTAGGATGTCTTTCTATTTTTGGAGCGTCTCTCTACATGTAGATAATAATTATCAAATACGTTATGGACTAGAAAAGTACAGGCATTTTATAGATATGGATGAAGAAAATGCAAATTTGAATGTTTTTTGGTTTACTTAAAGTGATAGAAGTGTTGCCTAATTCTATTAAAGAAAGCTTTCCAGTCGGTCAACACAAATTGTGCCCAATGACATTTGGCTGGATAGACATACACTAACCTGAAAATAGAACAAATGAGTTAGCTACGGGATCACTACTTTGCGGTCTAGTAGCCAACATTTTCCTAAGCAGCATAGAAACCTGAACATTGAACAAATGAGTTAGCTATGGGATCACTACTTAGCGGTCAAGTAGCCAACATTTTCCTAAGCAGCATAGAAACCTGAACATTGAACAAATGAGTTAGCTATGGGATCACTACTTAGCGGTCTAGTAGCCAACATTTTCCTAAGCAGCATAGAAACCTGAACATTGAACAAATGAGTTAGCTATGGGATCACTACTTAGCGGTCAAGTAGCCAACATTTTCCTAAGCAGCATGTAAAATAAGTTTCTAACGCACAAACATTTAAATGGGATTAAGCGATCGAATAGATACGTGGCGGATGTCCTATGCATATCTGACACGGAAACAAAAAATGAATATATTATCTTACAAGACATCAACAGTTAAGACCATTCGATCAACTCGACTAAGGAGTCAGAAAAGGAGCGGAACATAAGTTACCTCAATATAACAATCGAACGGTCGAACAATAACTTGTCGTTCTCGATCTTCCGCAAGCCCACTCAAACTTCACACACTATTGATAATGGTTCCAACCACCAAGGAACAATAAATTAGCAGGATTCAATGGCCCAAGGGGCCGTATATGTATACCCATGACAAAAGAAAAATACAACTAATAAATTAAAATAATAAACCAATTGCTATAGAAAACAATTTTCCACCTAATAAGGTCGATGAAATATTACAAAGACATCGGGCAAAAGATAGTACATTACAAACACCAACCAGCAAGTTCACACGTTTCAACTTCCTGAATGCAAATTCATACAATATCACTAATCTTTTCAAAAAACTAGGAAGCAAAGAGGCATTCAGAACGAACAACCAACTAGGTAAGCCCCTCTATAACATCAATTAAAAAAAACATACTCGAAATCAGGTGTACTTATTTTGATGCCAAGAAATTACGTAGGGCAGATAGGAAGGAGGATGGACACACGTTATAAAGAGCATAGAAATGCCATCAAACATAGGGAACACTCAGCAGTACGCGAGCACATGTATGATACAGGACAGAGCTTTACAAACATTGAAATGACCTAAGAATTATACACTACGAAACAAAAGTACGGAACTTGACATAAAAGAAGTAATAGAATTCACTTAGCCAAATTAAACAACCCGGATAGTCTAAATGAACACACATTCTTGGAGAGTTTACCCCTATTCGCACTATTAGGCAACAATCCCGTCAACATAAAGGTAACAACATAACGAAAAAAGCCAGACAATGAATGAATATTGGGGGATAACGAGGAAAAATGCTAAGCGAGAAGGTTGTATTTTGAGCTGTATTCTCAGTTAACCTAGACCTAAATAAGCCAGTTATAACGAGTTCAAGAAGCCTCTATAAAGTCCAGCAGCGCTTACAATGGCTCATTATCCGATAGAGGGAAGAGATCTTTCGTTAATTGTTGGGATTTATACAGATTAGGTAATTGCCGGCCACGACACAATCTAACATAATTTCAAGTAATGGTTTCAAGTTGCAATAACAGATGGAGCGGGGAGAACTTAAACGTAACATTACGACAAGTACTCAGAGTAGCAACCAGAGCGCACCACAGGCAACAAACTTAAATCTAGCACTTTCTCGGAACATCAGTCCGGTGAGTACGTACATCGAGAACGGACGCTACAAGGATCAGTTACTAAAACCAGATAAGTTGGCATAATTCCATTTAGAGCAATGAATCATTTGTGTATTCGCCACACGAGACATTAAAATACTATTAGGCCATTATTTTAAATATGATTGGTTGATATAGAGCAAAATAACAAAACAGTGTACACAATATCACTACTGAAACAAAATACATGAATCTATTAATCCCATGAAATGATTTGTCAGGGTTAGGGCATAACACCCAATATAATTAAGTAAAATCATGTTGACCGACTAAAAAGCATTAATGTCCTCAATAAAACCATGAATAACACACACAAAGACATCAAATATCAAAATAATAAAGTTACGTACATTGTTGGCACTAAATTTATAAGATTTCTTACAAAATAAAGAACTGAGCCCCTCAGACTCAGCGCAACTGGAAAAGTTCCTTCAAGGTGCGCGATCAGAGTTAAGATTTCTCATACGTTGAACATCAATTCGAAACTATCATTTCGTGACATCAACATTAGGTAGAACTAAGGTCACTGCAAAAACGAAAATAACAACGCATCCTGTTGACGACTTTAGTGCATTCCCACGTGCCACAAAAGTCATTCCAGGCCATGACTAATATATACTGGTGTTTCCCATAATAGCCAAGGGATATTTCCGTCACCGTCTGTTTCTCAAGTCGTGCTGTTGGTAGAAAAGACAACACAGGATGTGGGCTCTAAGGTGTATAAACACGTAAGCTCGCATGCTAAGTTTTGTACATAAATATCGTTATTCTGATATGACAGCATCTAAAAGCAGTTCGTAATACCTATTTCAACACCCCTGAATTTCATCGTCGTAAATCCAACCGGCTGAAAGTTGTAGAAGTGATTATTTCCCGTGATAAGTTGTATGTGTAATCGATGCCTGGTATGAATTGAATCAACAAATTCCTTATTAATATTTCAGATGCCTAGGAAGTGTTGGTGTGCCTGACTGTAAGTCAAATTATGGCATCACTATCAAAATAACTGGTTATATTTCTACATTTTGATCACCTGCAGCGTGGCGGACTTTCAGTGCCTAGTAATTCAATTTTGCTATATATCTCCATGTTGCCTCTGTATTCCAGTACTGGAATTAGTTGGCAAGTGCTTTTAGGTAGAGTTCATTAGAAAGCTAGCTATTTTTAAATTAAGTGGCCAATGGAACGTTATTGTTAGACTGTCAAAATTCGGCTTGGAGGACTATTGTGAGTATGGTTAGTGCAGCTGTGGACAAACGGCCAAGGATTTATGGCAGTCTCTATGTTCGTTAGAATAGTTAAAATATTTATCCCGGGCTCGTCAATAACGGCAGCAAGAAGAGAAAAGTTCAGACATTGGCATAGTACGCCTTTTATAATTACCTTATCTGGAATTGACAGTACATACGCAGCTAAATATACTAACAACATGGCTTTCAAAATGTAATTTAATCATAAGCTACTCAAAAACCAAATGCATGCTATTTCATAAACTAGATTAAATTTCAAACACTCGCAACATAGTTAAAATTGGCAATGTACCCATTGAAGGGGTGAAACTATACACATATTTACGCCTCACTTTGGACAATAACCTAAGTTGGAATGAACAGGTCACAAATGTGAACAAGCAAATTGCTAATGTAAATGGTGTACTAAAACGATTAGGGGATTACGGAATAAGCAATCAATATTTAAGGGGCATATATGCCTCTCTTATTCATTCTCACATTGTGTACATGAGCATCATACGCGGTAAATGTACACAGGAATCAATAATGACTTCGATGTACTCCAAAAGAAGAGCAATTAAATTCATGTATGGTTACGATTATAGGAAACCATTGGACAGGTATTTCAGGAGACAAACATATTGCCATTACGAAGCCAGCTTAAATACTATGAAGCTTTATTTATGTTCAGAAAACGTCTTATTAGTCTTAATACTGAACTGCAATGCAGATAAGACTTTCATATCCATAACACAAGATCAGCAAATGAGTTATACATTGAGTCGACAAACACAACTAGATATGGTAGACTATTAAAAGTATAAGGAGCGTTCAAAAAGTAACGAGCCGGAGGCTGGAATGCGCAAACCGGTGACGACATCGGCTAATCGTGGCGTGTGTAACGAGGTGTGGTTCTGACCAGAGCGTGGAAGGTAACATCCCGTCGCTAGAGGGCACACGTGCATGTCACGTGACGATACAAAGTGAGCAGCAGCGTGCATCATTCGTCCAACGCTGCCAGTCGCATTGCAAACAGTGACATGTAGGCGTCAAACGAAGAGCAAATAGGTGTTGTTCGGTTTCTGACAGCGGAAGGAGTAGGGGGAACGGTCGTTCATCGCCGAATGTTACAAGTGTACGGTGAACACTGCATGTCCCTTGCAAGGGTCAAGACGTGGCCCAAGCGCTTCAGGGAAAGACGGGTGTCGTTAGCCGATGATGCCTGTTCTGGGGCACCCCCCTGCATTACCGATGAAAACGTCCAGCTGGTTGATGCACTCATTACCCAGGACCGCCGAGTGACAGTGAACGCCATAGCCACCGTGGTCGGAGTGAGCGTCGAAATTGTGCACACCATCATGAAGGAACGACTGCTCATGCGCAAAGTGTGCGCTCAATGGGTACCCCACAGTCTTCAACCACACCAGGAAGCATGTCGAATGGCCCAATGTCTTGGTCATCTGCATCGCTATGCGAGGGAAGGGAATGGGTTCCTGGCACGAGTGGTGGCTGGAGATGAGTCATGGTGTCATCACTTCGAACCGGAATCCAAACGACAAAGCCTCCAGTGGAAGCATCCAAGGTCACCACCACCTAAAAAGGCAAGGCCATCCACACGAGTGCAGGAAAGGTAATGCTGACGTTCTTCTTTGACCAACATGGCCCTCTTCTGATTCACTTCATGCTGCACGGGACAACAGTGAATGGCCAGAGTTACTCGCAAACCTTGACCACCCTTCGCCAAGCGATCAAAACAAAATGACCAGGCAATCTCACCCGTGGGGTCATTCTGCTCCACGACAATGCACGACCTCATACGGCCAACACAGTCGCGGCACTCCTGCAGAAATTCAAATGGGTGGTTCTCGGCCACCCACCATACAGTCCAGACCTCTCTTCCTGTGATTTCGCCATGTTTGGTTCCCTGAAAAGGGCTCTGCGGGGAAAACGATTCACCTCGGACGTCGACGTCCAGCTATACGTGCGGAACTGGTTCACATCGCAGCCCAGGGTATTTTATGAGACAACCATTCACTGCGTCGTGTCACAGTGGGACAAGTGCCTCATCAGCCAGGGCCAATACTTCTAACATAAAGCTACTGGTTTCTGTAATTATGCCTCCGGCTCGTTACTTTTTGAACGCACTATTTTCTGTTCAGCCGGCACATCTTATAACAACTTACCTTCTAAAATGAGACAAATTATAAACATAAACAAATTCATAAAGGGTGCACGCAGGTAGGCTTCTTCCTGAAACAATATGTTGAAGAATATATTGCGCCCGTTGACGCATGTTCGCATTGGTATAATCGATCACAAGACCCTTTGAGAAATTACTACTAGGCTGAAGAGCAGTCAAACACACCCTACAGGAAGCGGGAAGAATATTGAACATGGTT
This sequence comes from Meconema thalassinum, assembly GCA_946902985.2. Taxonomy (NCBI): domain Eukaryota; kingdom Metazoa; phylum Arthropoda; class Insecta; order Orthoptera; family Tettigoniidae; genus Meconema; species Meconema thalassinum. Next base: position 184,492,485 of record OX336398.1, on the reverse strand, counting down.
GATTATAATTATTAATTTTTATTCACTTTGGATACTCCATAAATTGTTTACGATTTATCTAATGTCATTCAGCATATTTAAGTTACAGCCCACATCGCAGAAACGCGAAACCGTAAATTTGCGCGGCTATCTCATGCTTAGAGCTGACGCCATGATGAGGAGACAGTACTACTAGTCGTACGTCCAAGCAGGAGAGACGTGTCAGTGACGCATAAGGATCATACACGTGTTACTTGTGTTCCGAGTCTCTTGTGTAATGGAGAAATCCGTCAATATTATAGACACGAACAACCATCTTTGCTAAATATGCAGTAGGAGTCATAGTGAAAGATAATGTATATCCAACGAGTGTAATATTTTCACCAGATTTAACAAACAGTGGCAGCATGGCGAACGCATTATTAGGCCACATGCTTACATGCACGAGCGTATCATAAAAGCTGTGAATGTTCTAAAACTGTGTTATTTATAAACTATCTCATGTTTTGTCGAAGTGATGAATTATTATTTTTGATTTACTGTAATTAACTATTTCCGACCACGTGCAAAGTTTGCGAGTGAACGTTGCAAAAGCAATGATAACGCCAGTGGCGGTGTGTACGGGCAATTTTATTTTACCGCTCCAATAGAAGCAGTGAGCGCAGTAATATCAGTATATTTAATATGAGTGAAAACCTTACCCCAACCTACAATATGGACCAATCAACCGTCAACATCTAATGGATCATAACGACCACGCTATGGAGTTGGAGACGGAGCACTAAACCACATGCGTGGGGAACTAGCAACGGAAGATGGCTGAAACAAAGGCAAGATGATCTAAGACCATTACGGAGACCGCTATAACATCCCACGGCGGGTCTCGAAGTCTTGACGCAGGACCCTGTAAGTCAGAATATGTTTCAGTAGCTATATTTAATGGGTTGGAACAGTAGATTGGTCATAAATGGTTTCAATAAGTGCACAACACAGGCAGTATTAATATAAGCTCACGTTTGGAAAGATTTAGTTTTTTTTAAATTTATTTAACGCAAGGAAGGCAAAGTTATAATGTCCATTTCGTATCATTTCCAATACAGTAACAGACTACTTTTATTTATCAGGCTGATGACATAAGAAACACGTTCTTAACAGATGGGAAATGAAGGCCAAGGTTGCTTGTATGCGAGCGTGCTATTCATAGCACGATTCAAAGAATCTCAGGCTGTGCATTAAACAATCGAGAAGGCTGTAACATTCCTAACATATAATCTGAATGCAAGACCCGTTATTTATGTGTTTGACAAATGAGCATCTGGAATCAAGCTTTATTTTGTTACGAGAGCTAGAAGGACACAGGAAATGAACAGTATTTTGAAACCAGAGATCGTAGGTTCGTCATTATTCTGGAAAGAGGCTACATGATAAATACACAATTTAACACACTATTTTGTATCAGTATCCTTTACGCTATTGAAGAACATTCTTAACATATGTTTTCTACACACTTTATCTTTGTCCGTTCCCCGTTCTCTCTGTCTTGGTGCTTACAATATTGGTTTGTTATAATTGAGTATAAAACTTGGTATTCCTGTTTGTTATCCAACTACACACCTCAACGAAAGTTGTCAATTGTATAGATTTGACTTCATTGACTGCATATAACACCTCAAGTAATGTACATGCAGTTATAAAGCGTAATTGGAGATATTCCGTACCCTATTGTACTAGGCTCCAACAATATAATATACCTCGTGGTGTAGTGGCTAGTATTATTGGCTGTCGTCCCATAAGTCTGGATTCAATTCCCTGTTCTGCCAAGAAATGTAATTCTGGCCTGAGGCCGGAACAGTTTTCCATGCCCGTTAACTACCGGTACGCCATGGCAAGCCACGTGGCACTGATGAGTCACCATACACATATGCGAAATTTGAGAACAATGCCAGCACGAGATGAACCTCGGGATCGTCCTGGGCATATAATCGAGATATCGCTACACTGTACTCAATTTCCAGGCGAGGCAAGTAAAGAATTCAATGAATAACATATCAGCAGAGATTTTGTTAAAATATTTTAGCTGAACATTTATTTTCAAAGAATTGTAGGAATTTAATCAACAAACCCTCCTACGAGTTGTAGGGGAAATGAAAATCTCAGTAAAAATACACTCCTGTGGAGAAAAACATCCTGTGAGTTTAACCCCTAGAGACGACCTATCCCAGTCAGTTCGATACTCTAATCTCTACTTAGTATCAAACAAAGTCCCCGATTCTTGGATGTTATGGGTAATCTCAAAAACCACCGGATGGATTATGATGCGGTTTTCACCATTCTGTAATGAATATCTCGGGGAAGGTTTGTGTAGGAAATAACTTATTTGTGATAAAGGAAGCCATGCAGTAACGATTTCAGTGGAAACGTCGGAAAGAAAAACCTGGTGTCCGTGTGCTTTTTAAGCTTACGCTGGGCAAACCTTTAAAAATATCTATATACGATGAGTGTAAAAAGCTTTCAGAATGAAAAGTTCTACAAATGAGTCCGCGACAGCGAATCTCTATATATATCGCCCACTGTAAGTGTTTTTACGTTTTCCTTTCTTCCTGTAATCTCCATCCAATTACTACGGTACCTTCTGCGACAGGTCAAACCTATCACCCAAGTTACAGCCTAGCTTACGAGAGAGCCTATTAACTTAGATACAGCCTGCAGGAAACGGTCGAGTCGTATCGTGTCGAGGTAAGACTTCAGAGAAGAGTGGTTGTGTTGGGAGTTTCCCTGGAAGTGCAACTCGACTTTTCTTCAATTCGCCTGTGAACATCTCGTTCCGCAGAAAACACAGTCTAGTTTAGATTGGACGGAAGGGGTATTTGTGATTCATACACCTCGCCATTCTTAAATTACGTCTGACAAGAATTTGTTAGCCTATTTTCATTTATGAAAAAATGGGCTTATGAGATCACATTTTGTCCATGTGTCTGTGAGTGAGTGCGTATGTGTGTGATTCGTGTGTGTGTGTCCCCCTAATAAAATCTAAACGGCTGGAGCGATTTGAATGAAACTCGGGAGGTTCATAGCACTATACCGGACGACCCCGACTGTGCCCTTCAAATTTTGTTACGTCTCAGCAATCCAACATGGCGGCTGTGCGAAATATTTCACCAGCATTCAATATCTCCGAAACTCTTTCCGAAATCACTCTGGAATATTGTACGGTGATAAAGGGAACTACTAGAAGTTCACCTATGTGACTTTTGAAAACCTGGTATCTACAAAACCAACATGGCGGCCAAGCAAAGTTGCGACTTTTAATTGGACTTTTCTCGCGAATTAACCAACCTGACGCAATGAAACATGGTGCAGTATATGTTCATACACATTGTAATGCACCGACATCTAATTTCGTTCAATTGTTTACATATCCTCATGATGGCGGCTATGCGAAATATTTCACCGGCATTCCATATCTCTGAAACTATTACGGGTATCACCCTGACATGTTATACGGAGATAAAGGGCACTACTGGAAATTCATTTATGAGATTTTCAAAAACCGGTTAAATACAAAATGAACATGGCGGCCAAGCGAATTTGAAAGGTTTAAATATACTTTTCTCGCGATTTAATGATCCAAACGCAATGAAACTTGGTACAAGAAATGTTTACACATATTGTAATGCACTGGTATCAAATTTAGTTCAATTGTACATAACCTCAAGATGGCGGCTTTGCGAATTTTAAAATTAAGTTTTCATGTCATGTGTCTTAATCATGCGTTCGAAGTGAATGTTTGAATAATGAACCTACGCAATAATTTTCCTTTAATGGTATATGACTAATTAGCCTATACATATAACAATCCGACATGGCAACCATCCGAAATATTTAGACGGTTATTTATCTACAACAATCAAACTGAATTTTTAATGTTCATAGGGGCTATGAAGATAAGTTCTCCTATAGGACTTTCAATAACCTGGAGTTCACAAATCCAACATGGTGGCGATGCGAATTATAAATATTCTCATGGGCGTTTCTCGCTATTTAACCATCCAACTGCAGTGAAACTTGGTACAGTAAATCTATATACAAATGTTGATCCACCGGCATCTAATTTTTTCAATTGTTTCCATAACCACTAGATGGCAGCTATGCGAAATTTTAAATTCTCGTTTTTACTTCTTGTGTCCTAATCATGCGATTGAAGTTTGAATACTACACGTACACAATAATCTTCATGTAACAGTAAATAACTCTAAGACCTACATTTATAAAAATCCCGCATGGCGACCATCCGAAACATTTAGTCGGATCTCAATATCTACGAATCTATTACAGTAATCGGACTGAAATTGTGTATGTTGATAGTGGCAATTAACATAAGTAGGATATATTATACTTGGATCATTCACACGTCCGTGACATTGTTGGCATTATTATTTTGGAAAGAAGAGTTATTAATTGAAGCGATTGAGGGAATGGATGGTTTGAATAGCGCGCGGAGGAGGCTCAAGAGTGCTGAGGGAAGCATGCATCGCAGGGGCGAGTGACGTGAGTTTGTGACGTGGAGCCCGCATACGTCACGAGTTTTTTTCTGGAATTACCTTTAGGAGAAGAGATGGACGCTATGAGATTAGCACCCTTAACTGGCAATTACAAGAGGAGGAATTTGAGCTATCAAGTGTTAAAATCGGTCCTGTTGATGCCGAGATACGAGATGGAAGTTTCTGGAACAGTTGCTTGCTGGACTATATAAAGGGCACGATTCTATAGATAGTTACATCATTACAACTGAGCATTTGCTCATGTGCGGAACTTCGTAACGTGGAGTGACAGTATACACGCCGCGATTCTGACGGTCGAAGGACTTAGTCGCTGTACCAGTGGTCAGCAAGACTTAGTTTTTGTTCGAGTGAACAAACTTAACATTTGGCAGCGAATGGACATAGAATATCCACTGACTTTCAGAACACATATTCTACAGTCAGGTGATGGTAGTGTCGAAACCATTCACCGAAGTTAGCCTACAGAACGATGTATTTCTTGTGGTGACTGTACATCAGGCACTTCGAATTTCATCAGGAGAAGTATTTATTTCATCCGTTTCTTTTATGCAGCTAATAGGTGTTCCTATCTTAGCGTGCAAACGAAACCGCATTATTTGAATATGAGATTTATTCTCAATTTTACAAGAGTACTGTACCAGTCTATGACTGAGCAACTTTTCGTCTTGTTACACGGTACAGGTGATAGCGGGAGTTATTTCGAACGAGTGACTGTGAATATCAACATGCGCCGTTAAAAAACTCATAGGATTGGTAGGACATGGAGAGAAACGAGGTATACGGATACAGCAGGTGGCCATGGGAAAACACTGTTGGAATAGTGTCCACCAGAGGACACGCTCTTCCTACACATCAAGAATGAAGTAAGACAACTATTCATGTACTATCCACTAACCTGTAGTATTAGAGAATTCCATATTTTTGAACAGTCACGATCAGAAATCAACACACATTTTTCACCGTAGCTAGATTTTCGATTGTATTTGTCTGGATGACAAATGGAACTGCTGTCTGAAAATTTATTTTTCGATCTACGATTTTGTCAGGACAGGAATTAGTTCATGTTCCGACATGAAATATTTCGATTATTCCAAGGGATAGGAGTATTTTTCTTTAATTCTTATTATGAGAGCAGAAGTAATTGCGACTTGGATTATTTAAATAATTTGATTTATTTAATAATAATCATAATCAAGTGTGAAGTGAATAAGTTAATAATATTATTGACACAGTGGACGGCCAGCGTGGATGGGCCTTCTTACCTTATTTAGAGGTCCGCGTCGCTTCAGCAACCAAAATCACCTCCAGATGACATGACCCAACAGAAGATCTCCAAAGGGGTGGAAGGAAGGTGGAGAAGGGGACAACGCACAGGCTATTCTACAGACACCCCCCAATAACTAATGGAATTGCTGCCGACGAAATAATGCCACAACAGTTGCTTAAAAATTTAAGATAAATATTTAATTGTTAAAGTTTAACAAAAACACCTCCACCAGAAAACAGAACATGCATCAACCAGCATAATTTACAAAGAAAAATAAAATCTCAGCTAGAATTCTCACTGTAGAAATAATAAATATTTAAGGCCGATATAAAAAAACAATTACCAGAGGTAAGAGAATGGAAGCTATAAACCAACTAAACACTTAATAAGCACCAGACATATTCCCAAACAGGACCATGAGGGCCTTGGAGAATCAGAAAAAAATAAACTAGTGCAAAATATTACCATAAACAAGGTAACGAAAGAATAACGTAGGAGTACCAAGAAAACTCCAAAAAAGGAAAACCAAAGGAAAATTTAAAACAAATAAGTTAACCAACATCACCATGACCCAAGAACGTGCACTTCTAAAAACATGCCAGAAAACAAAACCCACAATGCACTTCTGTCAACAAGTTACCATGGCGACCAAGAAGAGTTGAAGGTACATCAGTACGTATTTAAGTGAAACGCGTAATTTACATTTTTAAATTAAATCTTCCCCAGTGAGAAAACAGCTAGATATAAACAAACTCAAGACATTACGAGATCAAATAATTTTTAAAGGCAACGGATCAGACTAAAAACCGACCGACTAATGAAAATTTTTAGGCCTAGTGTTAATAGATTCGTCTGGCCAGTACCATAATTTTATAAGAAGAAAATGCCTTAGCCAGATGCCAAATAATAAAATAAGAAGAAAAACAGTAGTGTTCCCCGGACAAAAATAGTTTAACAAAAAATTTACATTTTCATAGGTGACATATCTATTCCAAGGTCAACCTTTCAGAACCAAAACAAACACTCAGTACACAATGCCAAAATATGGAGCTCCAATAATTTAAAATAATAAAATGCCAAAACATACCGTTAGGGGAGACACTAATTTTTACCACACTACTTAGAAATCCTTAAAGGATTTATTTCACCAAAAATAAAATAAAATATGAGATGGCTGACAACTGCCGGTCGAAGAGAAGCACACCAATATCGCATTTCCATACGTCCTCTTCACGGTGAAACGATGAAAATTAAAGCCTGAAGAGCACAGGCAATTTCTTAGTAGAATTGGTATTCAAATTTTGTAAAAGCTGGGGGACAAGGCCCCCCCAGCCCACGAAGAGATACTCTGTCACACCAGCTGGCCAGTTGCTTCTTAGACGACAGACAATCAACTCCACAAGATGGCGGAGAATCGCGCGTCAAAAACCGCATTGCATACATGTTAATAGTTATCGTCCAATCAAGGCTTGACACATCAATCAACAATGCCATTATTAAGCAATTAATTTGGCGGTATCAAGCATACACAGTCCTTTGTTTCATGACGTAGGATAAAATAAATGCCTTCAAACATGGCTGGAATAGGATGAGTTTAATAAGGCACAACCAACACACTCTAGTGGAGAAGAAGGAACCACGGCTAGCAGCGCCAAAGTCCGACAGCAGCTGCCATCTCGTGTTCACAAACGGAACCAATTCACCAGGCGGTCGATTCAAAATGTCATGAAGTCACATCCAAGGAAAAAACATATTTGAAAAGGTTGGGACGGGCTCTTGCACGTAACAGTCTCCCTCCCTTAAGCGTGAACACCGTTCACGAATATGCCTAGGCATAGGCAGTACTCCAACACCAGTCGATTCACCAAGCATGTTTCCAGAAGATAATGTTCACCAGTTAACTCCAATTGATGGACGAAACCGCATCGTTTTGGTTAGGAAGAGTGCAGGGTCAGATTATCAGTGATGGGATAATTGATCACCTCGCAAACCACTTAGTCAACAGTATCACTGTGTTCATAAGTCTTCAGAAACGCAGAACACCAGCACCAGCAGTGCTTTCATAGTCCGAGACACGTTAGGTAAATTTTCAATAAGTCCAATGTTGTTTGCTTTAAACGAAGTAGATGGAAGCAATGTGCAAGATATTATGCGACGCGTGGCCAGCCATTTACAAAATAGAAGTTGATCTAATTTCAAAAATAAAAGTTTACAGAATTACAATTTCTTACTACATTTTACAAAAGAGAAACAAAGTTGAATTTAAATGAAGAAAATATTTCTGACCATGGCCTAGATCCGTGCTTACAAAATTTCATTAACAAGTTTACCTTTTTACAGACTAGATGTACCTTTCATGATTATATGAGTTAAACGACTATACATTTAGAAGGAACTACGGTAGAGGAATGACCACTTAAATTCCCAAGGAATCATGTATATAAGATATCATGAGTTAGGTCTCCCACCGAGTCCAAGTTACATGCTAGCATCTTTTATGAAAACATCAAAATTTAGTTTCAATTTTACAATATACCATAAAATGGGAATTACCCAACAGTTACAGTTTGTATCCCAGCAGAGTTTTCATATCCAGTTCAAAATTCCAGAAGGAACAGATGCCTGAAGGCTTCAATGAAGGTTAGGGATACTCTACATTATACAAAATCAGATTACAAAATTTATGGTAGCATTTCCTCATTAGAAACGTCTCCACCTCGCTTAATGTGCGACAGATGCACTCTGGAAATTTTGTTGGCCTTAGGGTTTCTAATAAGCAGAGTAATGGGAGTCAGGAATGCCTCTACATAACAGGGGCCTTTAAAACGAGGGGTCAACTTGCTTGGAACTAGATTACTGACGCCCTTGGGCTCGAAATTGCGAACGTACACAACATCACCAATTTCCAAATCCGTTGGCTTGCGACAGGCATTGTGTCGCTTGGCAAGTTGGTCATGTGATACCTTAATATTCTCTCTAGCCTTGTCGAATTTCACCCTCATATCCTCGGGCGTGAAACTGTCTGGAAGGAGATCGTGCAGGTTCCACAGATTGGACAACGGATAATTAGCCATAAAGGAAAACATTAACGAAAAGGGGTGGCTTGCGTGCTCTCATGCACGGCGGTGTTGAAAGCAAAATTGAGCCAATGCAAATTAGAATCCCACTTGGAATGGTCGTCGTGGTGGAAAGCAATCAGAGCAGAACGGAGATTACGATTGACTCGCTCAGCGAGAGACGGGTTAGGAAAATAGGGAGTGGTGGTTACATGCGAAATAGCATAATCAAATAAGAATTGACGGAACTGATGAGATACAAAGCACTTGGCATTATCTGACACCAGGTACTGACATGGCCCAAAAGATGAAAAGATGGAATTAAGACACTTTATGACGGAACTGGTCGTAGCCTGTCTGGTGGGGAAAATCCAACTAAACCGGGTGAAACCGTCAGTGCAAACAAGCGCAAATTGGTTTCCCCGACCAGAGCGAGGGAACGGCCCAACATGGTCGATAAAAAGCCTCTCCTTGGGTCTTGACGCGGTTCAGATGACAACAGGCCAACCTTAGTAGAAACCGGAGGTTTGCTAATACTACATGCAGCACAATTTCTAATGAGCCTCCTGATGTCGCCATCCATACTTTGCCAAATGAAAAACTGTCTGATTTTAGCTCGGGTCTTGAATACTCCTAGGTGGCCACCAATAGAAGATTCGTGATAGTAACGAAAGATTTCCGGAATGAGGACCGACGGGAGCACAATTTTAGGAAGACGGTCATGGCGAGACGAACAACACAATACACAATCCTTTAGAGAGTAGGGCTTGATCACTTCACCAGAATTGATTCGATCAATTAGGCTAGATAAGGAGGGGTCGTCTTTCTGGAATCGTCTCACATCTTCAAAAAGCACAGGGGAATTGCTGAGAACGACATTGACATGATTTACAGGTGATACAAGGTTTATGGGTTCACATCCCTGAATATCCTCTTCGGCTGTCTCCTCATACATGCGGCTTAATGAATCAGCCACCACATTTTCGGACCCACGAATATGGTGGACAGTGAACTAGAACGACAGAATCCTAGTTGCCCATCTGGCAATCCTACCAGTTTTACGGGGTAAGACCCAGCTCAAGGCTTGGTTATCGGTCTCAAGGAGAAACTTAGTGTGCTCAAGATACATACGGAATTTGTCTAGAGCGAACAATACAGCTAAACCCTCAAGTTCGTATATGGAATACTTCCTCTCTGCGTACGTTAAGGTACGAGAAGCGTATGCAATAGGTTGCCTACCCAGATCAGATTCTTGCAGTAGGACACAACCAACACCTCGACCAGACGTATCAGTCTGCACAATGAACTGCTTCCCAAAATCCGGAATGGCTAACACAGGGGCGTTAGAGAGCGCAAGCTTAAGATCTTCGAAGGCTGCCTGCTGAGAGGGACCCCACTCAAACTTCACAGCCTCTTTGCGTAATTGATTTAGAGGAGCAGCACGGTCAGCAAAGTTACTGATGAACTTACGGAAGAAGTTCACCATACCAATGTAACGAGCAACACCCTTGGCGTTCTTGGGTGGTTTAAAATCTCTGATGGCCTGCGTACGAGACTGGTCCACGGAGATACCAGATTCAGAAACAATATGTCCCAAAAAGGAAATTTTGGGCTTGGCAAAGGAAACTTTGGACAATTTGACGGTAAGGCCAGCGTCACGCAACCGATCAAGTACAACTTTCAGATGATCAACGTGTTCCTCGAAGGACTCAGAATAGATCACCACATCGTCAAGGTAGTGGTACACAAATTTGAATTTAATTTCTGAAAACACCTTGTCCAGAAGTCTGCTCAACACAGTGGCTCCGGTGGATAGGCCAAACGGGACACGGGCATACTCAAACAGGTTCCAGTCAGTGGAAGGAGCAGTAACATGCCTGGATTCTGGAGAGAGGGGAATTTGGAAGTAAGAAGAATTTAAATCGAGGATCGTGAACACCTTCGCGTTGCGAAACCAACTAATACAAGTATGAAGGTCCGGCAAAGGAATGGATTGCAAAACAACTTTTTGATTAAGAGCCCTATAGTCGACCACCGGCCGAAAACCACCGTTAGGTTTTGGCACAAGAAATACAGGGGATGAGTAGGCAGAGATAGAGGGTTGGATTACACCTTCTTCCAACATCTTATCGATAATCTTACGAAGTTCAGCCATCCTGGTCGGGGCAAGGCGATACGGGCTGGAACGCACCGGCACAGAATCGGTTAGCTCAATCTTGTACTCCATCAAATGGGTTACTCCCAACTTGTCCGTAAATACATCACTATACTCCTGACATAACCTCTTTATAGCATCCTTTTGAAGACTCGTTAAATTTTCTAGATCGAGATCCTCAATAGTCATAGGTTCACTAACAGAATTGACAGCAGGAGAAGATAAAACCGGGTTAAATGATAATTTACTTTGCGGATTAAACTTAAACCATAAGTTGCGAGCACCAAAATCAAGAAGCATACCAACGTGTGACATGAAATTAGCTCCAATGACCACAGAACAAGAAAGATTTCTGGCAACAAAAAATTTAAATTTCCAAGAAAAATTTAGAATATGGATTTTGACTGTCATACTAACCAAAATATTTAAGTTTGAACAATTTTCCGAAATAAAAGATTCAATGTTAGGCTCTAACTCAGGAAATTTGCAAACACTCTTCATAGATAAAAACCAGTCCTCGCTTATAAAGGATGCGACACTACCAGAATCAAGCAATGCAGTAACGGGCTCGTCATTAACACAAATTTCAATAAACGGGAATATTCCTTTAGCCACAGGAGAAATTCCAAGATCATTACTCACTCCAGAACGATTACAATTAGTTGACGAGGACACCCGCACCACAGGTTTCACATTATGTTTAGAATTAGGCTGACTTGCCACGACATTGCTCACCGACAGGTTAGGTAGGTCAGCGACATAACCAGAATTAGCATGTGAAGATTTAGTTTTCAAGGAGTTATCAAAATTTTCATTAGTAGGGCGACCAGAAACTTCACAGGGTTTTCCCAAACTCTCATGCACAAAAATATCCTTAGAAGTAACACCCGAGTTGGTCTCCACAACATCCCGTCATTGGCGATACACAACCTGGTTACTCGGACACACCTTCTTGACATGTCCCACGCCACCGCACGTGTGGCACTTAATATTGGGTCTTGGGTGGAACATAACCTTAGGCGGGGGACGAGACATCAAGGAAGGAGGGGGATGAGACATCAAGGAAGGAGGAGGAACATTAGCTACACGAAGGGAATCTGCATGTTTCACAGCCATAGCCTCAATAACGACCTGTTTCAGCTCGACAAATGACGAAGGCCTGGTACACATAGTCATGTATGACCTATATTGAGGCGAAAACCCATTTACAATCGATGACACCAACTGTCGTTCAGTTAAAGGGGATGCAAATACCTGGGCATATACCTTGATGTCACTGACATAGTCGCTAAGTGACTCGTTCAACCTTTGGACACGATATAAAAACCTTTGCTCGAGAGTACTAAGGGCACTCGCAGGGACAAAAAACCACAACACTTCCCTAATAAACATGGATAAGGACATGCGGAGGTGGATAGCTTCAACCAGCTTATCGCGCAGCATACCGGATACAACAGGATACAAAAGTTGAAAAATCTGAATTTCCGACATCCCAAAAATCGAGGCGTGGTTACCCAATTCGACCACTTGTTTTAAAAATAGGACCACTTGGGTAACGTCATCTAGGTTGAAACTCTTTAACTTAGTTAAGAAACCAGAAATAGGATGAGGAATCGACCCATAATTAACGGTAGGCGAGAATGTAGCATTTGGAAAAGAGACATTGTTACCAGGGTAGCCCGCTCGCACACCCTCTACAGGAGACAAAACATTTACATTACTGGAGAAGGAACTGGGATGCAACGGGTCGGCAGTACCCAGGAAACCATTAGGTGACCTAACATGAGAAGAATGACCGTATGCAGGGTTAAGAGGTCTGGGCGAGCCGGAACCAGACAATAGAGGGGCAGGCAAACCACTACTAGTAATCGATCCCAAAACCTCAGACCTAGTAAACAGAGGTGATTCACGTTCAACCCCAGAAGAACTCTCCAAATTCACAAGGTTATCTCTTAAGTCAATTAAATCGAAAACACTATTATTGTCGGCCATTTTAAAAAACACAGAATGCAGACAGACAATACAGAAGGAAACAAATTTTAGGAATTACGAAGACAGTTTACACTTTCACAACAATATCATAACTACGAATTACCAACACCATAGATTAGGCTGACACTCAATCACAGCCACCATACTACACAAAATCATGCACAATGCTGCCCAGAACTGCATACGTCAGCGCCTGCTTGGCTCGAGAACAGGAAGCTAAATTACAAAAATTGGCACAAAACACATGGCGAACAGCTTCCGACAGGGCTCCAGGAGGCCTTCACTCGTAGCATGTAGGCTATCAGAATATTAAGAAATTCCCACTTCCCATGCCAAGAACACATGTCAGTCACCCACCGAGCTTCTTTTTCAGTGGGGATTATGCATACAAACAGGATAACATACAGCAGCAAACACCTCGCTTGGAACAGGTCACTTACATAAGAGCACATGGATATTCAGAGGCAAACATGAAATAAAACAAACGACAAGGATTAGCATTTAACAACATCGATTGCAGCGGCATGACAGATCCCATCAACAACCGCTCCATCAGCACCAGAAGGGTCCATAAAACGAGCCTGAGGTAAAGGGGGAAGGGGAGGGGTGGCTGCAGCAGCGAACATGAGCGCGATCTGCTACCAGAATGACACCGTGGACGGCCAGCTTGGATGGGCCAACTTACCTTATTTAGAGGTCCGCGTCGCTTCAGCAACCAAAATCACCTCCAGATGACATGACCCAACAGAAGAGCTCCAAAGGGGTGGAAGGAAGGTGGAGAAGGGGACAACGCACAGGCTATTCTACAGACACCCCCCAATAACTAATGGAATTGCTGCCGACGAAATAATGCCACAACAGTTGCTTAAAATTTAAGATAAAAATTTAATTGTTAAAGTTTAACAAAAACACCTCCACCAGAAAACAGAACATGCATCAACCAGCATAATTTACAAAGAGAAATAAAATCTCAGCTAGAATTCTCACTGTAGAAATAATAAATATTTAAGGCCGATATAAAAAAACAATTACCAGAGGTAAGAGAATGAAAGCTATAAACCAACTAAACACTTAATAAGCACCAGACATATTCCCAAACAAGACCATGAGGGCCTTGGAGAATCAGAAAAAAATAAACTAGTGCAAAATATTACCATAAACAAGGTAACGAAAGAATAACGTAGGAGTACCAAGAAAACTCCAAAAAAGGAAAATCAAAGGAAAATTTAAAACAAAGAAGTTAACCAACATCACCATGACCCAAGAACGTGCACTTCTAAAAACATGCCAGAAAACAAAACCCACAATGCACTTCTGTCAACAAGTTACCATGGCGACCAAGAAGAGTTGAAGGTACATCAGTACGTATTTAAGTGAAACGCGTAATTTACATTTTTAAATTAAATCTTCTCCAGTGAGAAAACAGCTAGATATAAACAAACTCAAGACATTACGAGATCAAATAGTTTTTAAAGGCAATGGATCAGACTAAAAACCGACCGACTAATGAAAATGTTTAGGCCTAGTGTTAATAGATTCGTCTGGCCAGTACCATAATATTATAAGAAGAAAATGCCTTAGCCAGATGCCAAATAATAAAATAAGAAGAAAAACAGTAGTGTTCCCCGGACAAAAATAGTTTAACAAAAAATTTACATTTTCATAGGTGACATATCTATTCCAAGGTCAACCTTTCAGAACCAAAACAAACACTCGGTACACAATGCCAAAATATGGAGCTCCAATAATTTAAAATAATAAAATGCCAAAACATACCTTTAGGAGAGACACTAATTTTTACCTCACTACTAGAAATCCTTAAAGGATTTATTTCACCAAAAATAAAATAAAATATGAGATGGCTGACAACTGCCGGTCGAAGAGAAGCACACCAATATCGCATTTCCATACGTCCTCTTCACGGCGAAACGATGAAAATTAAAGCCTGAAGAGCACAGGCAATTTCTTAGTAGAATTGGTATTCAAATTTTGTAAAAGCAGGGGGCCAAGGCCCCCCCCAGCCCACGAAGAGATACTCGGTCACACCAGCTGGTCAGTTGCTTCTTAGACGACAGACAATCAACTCCACAAGATGGCGGAGAATCGCGCGTCAAAAATCGCATTGCATACATGTAAATAGTTATCGTCCAATCAAGGCTTGACACATCAATCAACAATGTCATTATTAAGCAATTAATTTTGCGATATCAAGCATATACAGTCCTTTGTTTCATGACGTAGAATAAAATAAATGCCTTCAAACATGACTGGAATAGGATGAGTTTAATAAGGCACAACCGACACACTCTAGTGGAGCAGAAGGAACCACGGCTAGCAGCGCCGAAGTCCGACAGCAGCTGCCATCTCGTGTTCACAAACGGAACCAATTCACCAGGCGGTCGATTCAATATGTCATGAAGTCACATCCAAGGAAAATACATATTTGAAAACGTTGGGACGGGCTCTTGCACGTAACAATTATAAATAATAACGATGCTATTTAAAGTTATAAATAATTAGGGAGTGATAATACCGACCATTAGGAACTAAATTAAATTAATTGTAATTGTTTATTGTGATTAAATAATTAGTGCATTAAATAAAAATAATAGGAGATGTTAATAATAATAATTTACAGATGAGATTTAAATATTTATTTATTAAAGAAATAGGGCGATAATAATCATTTATGACATTGTTGGTGCCTAATTTTTTTTTGTAATAACAATAATATTTTGTGGATGAATTTTATTAGTTGGAAGGACTTAAATTATATAACTTTGTTTATTTTTGAATAAAAGTTTGGAAGTTTAAATAAATTTAATTGAGTTTATGGATGAAGAGAATGAAGTAGTAAGATTTTTGAGCTCAGATTTTTTTTCCAGAAGCACTTAAAAAAAATATATTCAGATGAAATAAAAGGAAACGGCAGGTATTTAATGTATCAAATCAGGGAGAATTTATGTAAATGTGAGGCAAGGAGAGATTGACCAGAATGTATTTTATTGGTAAAATAACACTGAAGAACACAGTATAGTAATTGACAGAATATTACAAGAAAAAAAATATATGATATAAAAAGAGAATAATATGATGTTGTGTGCAGAATATTTTGGTGATGATTTTAGTGTGCGTTTGGCGACACTTAAAGTTATCTTAAAGAGACCTTGGGGGTCATCCAAGAGGGCTTTTGTTCCCGTAGTTGTGGGCTCACAAGGATGTGCGTATGTTTGAAAGAGCATGTGGGCTAAATTGTAAAAGAAGGGTTAGGCAATGTGGACCGCCCCATATTCTTGTCAGATTTCACTATTCTGTCAATCCAACTTTTTTTTTCTGGATCAACTCGAAGTTCCTATGGTATGCTTAAATAAATTATTGAAGAACATGAATTGAGATATGTTGAACCTGACCGAGAAAAAAAAATAAGATGAAAAGTGCAAATGAATTAAAATAAATAATAAATGAATTTTTACTTTTGAAATAATAATAATAATAACAGTGGAAATGAGTAAATAAAATATTCATCATGTGAGAGATTGAGAAGACTTGTCATAAATAAAGTGAAGGGAAATTTTGAAAATTATTAATTAATAATAATAATAAATCTTTTTTTTTAGATTATATGAAAATTTTGGTGTTATGAAATTTTGATGATATAAAATTTTGGTGAAGAGTTAATGATTTAATTCGCTGATGGTGGATAGCAACAATTTGTATTGTTTACAACATTTTTTGTAATTTTAATAACATATGAAAATAAGTTAAAATTTTTCGTGACATTTAAACAAATTCAAGTGAGAAAAGAAGAAAGTTAATTTTTCAAAATATTATGAAAAGTTTTTTTGAACAAATTTTGGTTTTCGAAATGGAAAATCTTTATGAACAATTATTAACATTCGACTTTATGTCAGTAGAGTATTGATATTGTTATGAAAAAAAAAATCAGTGATATGATAATTTTTCCAAATAAATCTAATTTTGGAATAACACCGAATGAATCTAGTGACTATTTTTTTGGGAAATTGTTTTGCTACGAATATTTGAACAATCAAATGCAATCTTTCGAAAAGTGAACTACGAACATGTAAATATTAGGGATCACTCAGAACTCTTCATTGAACAGTGATTACCAGTGTATTTTTTTATTTTTTTAAATGTCAGAATTGACTAATTAATTTTCTGATTATCATATCTGCGACATTCTAGTAATAATTCTAGGGACTGTTGATTTCTCATGTGTGATTTGTTTTATCATTGTTCAGGTTTTTGCCATCCAAATCATATTTTTATCTGTAAATAAATTGAGATTTTTGAGGAATGTGCTAATTCAAAATAATTTCTCACCTTACCTTACTTGTGAATTACCGAGATCAGGGATGCCAGATGAGACCCACGTATTCAACTAGATAGACCCTGAGATATATTTTCTCGTGCTAATCTGATGTCGGTATTTTACAAAATGTGGTCGTTGGATCTCGGTCCAAACGGGCACATAAGGTAGAGGGGAGAAGTTTGGCGCCCAACGTGGGGATCGAATGGGTCTTTCGGATTTGTTCTCGAAGAGACATTCGAGTAGACTTGTGAATTTTTGCCACTTGTTTCGACAATTGACAAAAATCTAGAAAATTTTGAATCAAGGGAGATTGTTGAGTCCATGTTTGAGGACATAGTCAAATTTGCATTTTGAAATAAGTATTTTGATTTTGTTTTGTTGTAACGACTTTGATTCGTTGGGGAGTACAGTAATATTTTAAAGGGAGTTTTATTAAATTATTTTTTTTGAAATAAATATTAGAATTGGGAGTTTGTTTTGGTTAAGTGAAATAGCACATTTATAGTATTCAGATGGAGGATTTTTTTTTAATTTTGAAATTTTGCTGTTGTTGTTTTAAAGTCAATTTAGATGAGTAGACTTTTTCCATTAGACATCGACGTAGGGTATCTCAATTTATTAGGAATTCTCAAATGCTCTAGGTTAGTATATGTTTAGTATTAAGGCTTCGTTCTATCCATGGAATACCAGTCCTGTATTTCTATTGGAAAATAATGGATAAGGTTTTGGAGGTGTTGGCTCGGCTGGAGTCAAGCAATAAGCAGAGTATTGAGAAAGCTACTCAATTAGAGAATATGTTGTCAGAAAATTCCAAAAGGTTGGAAAAGCAGATACACGAAAATTCTCAATATTTGAACAGTAGGATGGACGAAAATTCTAAATCATTAGAATCTAAAATAAATGAAAACTCTAAATCTTTGGAAAGCTAATTAGAATCCAAATTAAATCAATCATTTGAATCTAAACTATATGAAAAGTTGTTAGAGAGTTCTAATTCACTTTGGTCAGATATTGACAGTAAACTATCCGATAATTCTAAACTTTTTGCGGACAGATTAAGTGTTAGCACATAATCTTTAAGGAAAACTTTGGAAGAGAAGATTGCTGAACATTCTAAAGCTCTTAAGAGGTTGACTGAAAATTCCCGCATAATGGATTTAAAAATCATTGGAAATTCTGAAACGCTGAGGTTAAGATTTGGCTGATAATTCTAAACAGTTGGAACATCGCTTATCAGAAAGTTTGGGGAAACAATTCTTGGAAAAGTCCAAAATTTTTGGGGGAAAACTTAGCGAATTATTTGATAAATCCAAGAACGTAGAAACTAGGTTAGAAGAAAACAAAGTTTCACTGGAAACCAAAATTAATGATAGCATGACAAACTTAGAGGACAAAATCGAAAAATCGTTGATAAATTCAAAGACATGGAGGAAAATTTTGATAAATATTCTAGAAGAGTGGCTGAAAACTTGATAAACTTGGAGATCAAAATTACGGAAGAGTGTAATGTTACTGCAAGGCAGGTGTTGCAGAAAGTGGCAACAGATTTCCAGGGGACTATTCTAGAACAGCTGAAAGAGGACAAGCTAATCCATGATTTTAGTAAAAATGTGAAGGAGATAGCTCTTACTGAGGTTAGAAGTTTATTACTAGAGGAGGCTAAAGAAGACGTTCAGGAAGCAAGGAATTCTTTTTCTACGCATATCAAAGTAATATCGGAAGATGTAGGAAAAAATCAGAGAGATGTGTCTAAGGTGACAAATTTAGTGAAGTCTCATGAAACTATAATTGAGAAATTAGTAAAAGATGTTCAGGACACGAATCAAGACTTGAGAAAGAAAGGAATCGATCCTGTAACTAAAGAATTTGTTGAGACGAACATAGAAGAGATCAGAGGAGGGATAGAAAAGAAGACAGATGATTCTGGACTGAAGAAGGCATTGGGAACACTAGAAGAGAAAATGGCTTTATATGAATCTCTAAGGAAGCAAAGAAATGTGGAAGAAATACCAATTTTTGAGCAGAATAAAAAGAGAGAAATTTCGAAAGAGTTGGAGGATCAGAAAATTATGGCAAATTCTATTCCTATCGCTATATATATAAGGATAAGGATGATAAACCAGGGAAGGTTTCAGGAACAGGAAGTATCCCACCGGCCGAAATTTTGAGAGAAGTCAGGGATTATATCCGGGATTCAAAAATTTCAAAGGAAAGTGAGATAAGAGTGTTGAGCAGATTTTTGGATGGACCTGCACTGGTTTGGTTCAGGGCCTTTAGATCAAGTTTCCACAATTTCGATGAATTTTCCAGGGGCTGATGAGAAAATTTTGGTCGCCGGAAACTCAACAACAGATCAGGGCGGAATTGTGTGCAAAGAGATATTCAACATCACAGCCAACAAAGTACTCGGCTTATTTCTCGCAACAATTATCTAAATTGCTATTTCTCGAGCAACCAATGCCATATTTTGAAATGATATCTGCGCTCATACTTCATTTTCCAATCGAGGTACAAAGAACACTGATTGCAGCGAACATCGGAAACATGGAGGAATTCGATGAGGTGCTACAAATGTTAGATCTTGCCAATGCACAGTTCTTTCACTTACGAGGTAATAACAAAACTGAAAACCATACGATAAATACTGTAGTGACAGATCGTCACAGCCAAACAAATCAACAATGGAACAAACCTCAGAACCAGGTTGAAAATAAGGAATGGAGCAACACGAGAGACACTCCATATCAGAATAGACCATAAGTGAGGCCATAGCAATACCAAAATAGATGGAATCAGTGGAAAATCCCAGGGTTTCAATCAAAACCATATAATAGGCCACAGCAACAGTATGGAAATCAACAACAAAACAGAAGAGAGGAACAACGAGGGAAGGAGGAATTCAAGCAACAGGCTAGGGAAGATCTTGACAGAAGGCATCAGGATAGCAAGCAATACCTAGATGACTAACACAACAAACCTAGTACTTCCGGATTGCAGAAGTCTACAGGTGATGAAAAAAAACGCCGAAAAATTAATAAGTAGTTACATTTCGAAGATTGTTAAATGACAAGCAGAGGATGAAGACTTGATAGATCTAAAGGAAGAGAGAATTGGACTTGAGAAAAGATCGAAATTACCTATTATAGAGTGTGAAGTCTATGGTACATAGATTCATACACTTATAGATACCGGAGCTATGCTGTGTGTAGTTAGTGAGAAGCTCTGTGCTTTGTGGAAGATCACAGAAAGTTTGGAGGAAATTCCTGTGTCATGTATTAAGATACAAGGAATTATCTCTAACAAGGTGATTACATGCAAATTACAGTTAGATCTAAAGCTAAATATTGGAGAATGCTATTTTGAGTACATTTTCGTGGTGATGAAGGACATTATCCATGACATGATCCTCGGAAATGATTTTATAACTAAGTACAAAGCTATAATCGATATGAAGTCAGAGACCATACGTTTTCATCATGCTGAAGAGGAAGATTTTGAGGGTGACGAAGAGAAATTCACCGAGGGACACATCCGATGGTCACAGGTTATTCATAATATTGAAGGAGAAGAAGAAGAATTGGTCAAAGTAGAGGAAACACCTGAATTGAAAAAGATGTTATGTGAATTTGAGGACATATTCGATACGAAACCAGGGGAGATCAAGGATTTTGAATATCACATCCAAGTGAGTGATGAAGCACCGTATCATTGTAAACTTTACCCTATTGCAGAGAAGTATAGAGAGCAGGTGAAAGCAATTATTGCAGATTTGGAAAAGGATGACATCATAGAAAAATATACCACAGCTTATGTGAATCCATTAGCAGTTGTGCCAAAACCAGATGGGAGTCTGCGTATTTGTTTAGATGCAAGATCTCTAAATTCCAAAATTATGCCCGAATATGACCGACCTCCTGTTATTAAAGAATTGTTGAGGAAATTTAAAGGCAAGAGATGGTTTTCCACTATCGATATTACATCATCTTACCATCATGTGAAGCTAAGTGATGAGTCGAAGAAATTCACAGGATTTATGTTTGACCAGCAAACATATGTTTTCAAAAGATTACCATTTGGAATGAAAACATCCGGATCTGTTCTAATTAGAGCATTAGACAAGAATCTTAGTCCAGAAGTGAAGAGCTCAGTTATATGTTACATTGATGACATACTGGTAGCGTCAGAAGATGAAGAGCAACATCTGTTACACATAAGGAATTTATTCGATGACTTGAGGAAGTCAAATTTCAAGGTGAATCTAAAGAAATGCCAGTTTTTGAAGGAAGAGATTAAATTCTTAGGGCATATCTTAGATGAACAGGGATATCGTCCAAATGAGGCCAAGATCCAAGGAATTGCCAACTTTCCAAGACCCACGAGGATAAAGCATGTCCGTAGTTTTCTGGGGACTTGCCAATTTTTCGCTGGATATTGTCATAACTACACCAAAATTGTTGCGTCTTTGCAGAATCTCTTGAAGAAAGGAAACAGATGGAAGTGGAGTGAAGAGCACGATGAATCTTTCAGACTAGCCAAAGAATTATTGATAAATGGTGTAAAGCTGGAATATCCTGATTTTCAGAAGAATTTTATTATCGAATCAGATGCTTCAAATGTGGGTATAGGAGCTATCCTATTACAAGAAGACGAAGAACACACTAGGCATTATTTATCTTTTATAAGTAGAAAGTTGAGACCTTCAGAGCGAAATTATTACACGACTGAACTTGAAGCTTTAGCTATTGATCACGCTCTAGAAACTTGGAAGAAGATGCTTATAGGACATTCTGTCATTGTTCGAACAGACCATCATGCACTTGAGTTTATTTTGAAGACGAATTTTGCAAGTGAAAGGATCACACGTTGGGTTTTTGTTTGTCCAACAATTCAACATCATGATAGAACACAAACCTGGAAAAGCGAATGTTAAGTCGTGCAGTTGAACCGACTTTTAAGGTGATGCCTATTACCTTGATACAAGCAGATGAAGAAACTCTAGAACGTTTGGAAATGATATCTGTTACTCAGAAGAGGAACACACGTTTGAGGAAAATATACCGATTTCTGAAAGGGAACATGGATGTTAATGACACAGATTATCAGGAAACAGAGAGGATTTCGAGGAATTATGTGGTCATGAACGATATTGTGTATCGATTCATTGATGCAGACCATACAAGACTGAGTGTAGCGGTACCACCCATATTTCAGAAACGGATTGTTTGGTTAGCGCTCAGTATTTCGGGACACGTTGGATTGGATAAGACAGTACAACTTGCGCAAGAGAAATTTTCGTGGGAGAATATGAGGACTACAGTCAGAGAGACGATTAGGACATGTGAATTGTGTCAACGAAGCAAGCACAATTCTAAGTTGTTGAGGGAAGCTCCTCGTCCTATTATTCCGCTGAGACCATGAGAATTATACGCTATGGATATTTATGGACCTTTTCCGAAGCCGAAGAGGGGAAATAGATACATTTTGGTAACCATTGACGTTTTTTCTAAATTCACAATGTTACACCCCATCCAGAAAGCTAATACACGCTACATCTTGAAGGGGATTAGAGAGAATGTGATACGTGAAGCAGGGAAACCTGAATACCTCTTAACCGATCATGGATCGCAGTTCACATCTTACGAATTTAGAAAAGCTATGGAAGTATTGGATATTAAGCAGATCCTATATTCAATACGCTATCCTGAAAGCAACCCAGATGAAAGAATTATGTCTGAGATAGCGAAATTTTGTCGTTTGTTTTGTTCTGCTGAACATTGGAAGTGGATGGATGTGTTACCCATTGCATCACACTCCATTAACTCTACTGTACATGAGAGTACAAGTCAGATACCGATGATATTGTATCATGGCAATAAACCCATAAGACCATGGGATAGGATCATTTCCATACCACCGGAAATAGAACCTAGTAGACAACTCAGAGAAGTTCAAGCACTGAAGAAAATTCGCAAGCAAGCTGACAAGAGAGGAAGGAGAGTCCGAGGGAAGAAATTCAGACCACCTCTGAATGTTGGAACTCTCGTACTTGTAAGGAAACCTGTTCCGTCTGACGTCATGAACAGAGTATATTCGAAGTTTTCCAGTTTATACTAGGGCCCATTCAGGATTACTGAAGGTTTTGATAAAGGAAGTTATACATTGGTTGAAGAAGAATCTGGTAACACCGTGGGAAATTCAACGCGGCAAGTTTGAAGATTTATCATTCAAGAGCCAGACAACAATGAGGAAAAAATATATGATGTGTCACACATTTTTTATTGGCGTGAGGGGTGGATATACCCGGATCGTTCACACGTCCGAGACATTGTTGACATTTTTATTTTGGAAAGAAGAGTTATTAATTGTAGAGATTGAGGGAATGGATGGTTTGAATAGCGCGCGGAGGAGACTGAAGAGTGCTGAGGGAAACATACATCGCCGGGGCGAAGGACATGAGTTTGTGACGTGGAGCCCGCATACGTCACGAGATTTTTCTTTCTGGAATTACCTTTAGGAGAAGAGATGGGCGGTAGGAGATTAGCACACTTTACAGGCAATTACAAGAGAAGGAATTTGAGCTCTCAAGCGTTAAAATCGGTCCAGTAGAAGCCAAGATACGAGATGGAAGTTTCTGGAACAGTTGCTCGCTGGACTATATAAAGGGCACGATTCTATAGATAGTTACATCATTACAACTGAGCATTTGCTCATGTGCGGAACTACGTAACGTGGAGAGACAGTATACACGCCGAGATTCTGACGGTCGAAGGACTTAGTCGCTGTACCAGTGGTCAGCAAGACTTAGTTTTTGTTCGAGTGAACAAACTTAACTTTTGGCAGCGAATGGACTTAGAATATCCACTGACTTTCAGAACACATATTCTACAGTCAGGTGATGGTAGTGTCGAAACCATTCACAGAAGTTAGCCTACAGAACGATGTATTTCTTGTGGTGACTGTACATCAGGCACTTCGAATTTCATCAGTAGAAGTATTTATTTCATCAGTTCGTTTATGCAGCTACTAGGTGTTCCTATCTCAGCGTGCAAACGAAACCGCATTATTTGAATATGAGATTTATTCTCAAATCTACAAGAGTAGTGTACCAGTCTATGACTGAGCAACGTTTCGTCATGTTACACGGTACTGGTGATAGCGGGAGTTATTTCGAACGAGTGACTGCAAATATCAACATGCGCCGTTAAACAACTCGTAGGATTGGTAGGACATGGATACAAACGAGGTATACGGATACAGCAGATGGCCATGGGAAGACACTGTTGGAATAATGTCCACCGCAGGACACGCTCTTCCTACATATCAAGAATGAAGTAAGACAACTATTCATGTACTATCCACTAACCTGTAGTATTAGAGAATTCCATATTTTTGAACAGTCACCATCAGAAATCAACACACATTTTTCACCGTAGTTAGATTTTCGATTGTATTTGTCTGGATGACAAATGGAACTGCTGTCTGACAATTTATTTTTCGATCTACGATTTTGTCAGGACAGACATTAGTTCATGTTCCGACATGAAATATTTCGATTATTCCAAGGGATAGGAGTATTTTTCTTTAATTCTTATTATGAGAGCAGAAGTAATTGCGACTTGGATTATTTAAATAATTTGATTTATTTAATAATAATAATAATCAAGTGTGAAGTGAATAAGTTAATAATATTATAAATAATAACGGTGCTATTTAAAGTTATAAATAATTAGGGAGTGATAATACCGAACATTAGGAACTAAATTAAATTAATTGTTAATTGTTTATTGTGATTAAATAATTAGTGCATTAAATAAAAATAATAGGAGATGTTAATAATAATCATTTACAGATGAGATTTAAATATTTATTTATTAAAGAAATAGGGCGATAATAATCATTTATGACATTGATGATGCCTAAATATTTTTTGTAATAATAATAATAATTTTTGGATGAATTTAATTAGTTGGAAAGACTTAAATTAAATAACATTGTTTATTTTTGAATAAAAGTTTGGAAGTTTAAATAAATTAAAATGAGTTTATGGATGAAGAGATTGAAGTAGTAAGATTTTTGAGCTCAGAAATTTTTCCAAAAGCACTTTAAAAAATATATTCAGATGAAAAGAAAGGAAACGGCAGGTATTTAATGTATCAAATCAGGGAGAATTTATGTAAATGGGAGGCAAGGAGAGATTGACCAGAATGTATTTTATTGGTAAAATAACACTGAAGAACACAGTATAGTAATTGACAGAATATTAAAAGAAAAAAAAATATATGATAAAAAAAGAGAATAATATGATATTGTGTGCAGAATATTTTGGTGATGATTTTAGTGTGCGTTTGGCGACACTTTAAGTTGTGGAGACCTTGGGGGTCATCCAAGAGGGCTTTTTTTTCCGTAGTTGTGGGCACACAAGGATGTGCGTATGTTTCAATGAGCATGTGGGCTAAATTGTAAAACAATGTGGACCGCCCCATATTCTTGTCAGATTTCACTATTCTGTCAATCCAAATATTAAATAATATGTTTTTTCTGAATCAACTCGAAGTTCCAATGGTATGCCTAAGTAAATAATTGAAGAACATGAATTTAGATTTGTTGAACCTGACCGAGAAAAAAAAAAAGATGAATAGTGCAAATGAATTAAAATAAATAATCAATAAATTTTTATTTTTGAAATAATAATAACAGTGTAAATGAGCAAATAAAATATTCATCATGTGAGAGGTTGAGAAAACTTGTTATAAATAAAGTGAAGGGAAATTTTGATATTTATTAATTAATAATAATTATAAATCTTTTTGATTAATTTCTTTTTTTAGATTATATGAAAATTTTGGTGATAGGAAATTTTGATGATATAAAATTTTGGTGAAGAGTTAGTGATTTAATCCGCTGATGGTGGATAGCGACAATTTATATTGTTTACAACAATTTTTGTAATATTAATAACATGAAAATAAGTTAAAATTTTTCGTGACATTTAAACAAATTAAAGTGAGAAAAGAAGAAAGTTGATTTTTCAAAATATTATGAAAAGTTATTTTGAACAAATTTTGGTTTTTGAAATGGAAAATCTTTATGAACAATTATTAACATTCGACTTTATGTCAGTCGAGTATTGATATTGTTATGAAACAACGAATCAGTGATATGATAATTTTTCCAAATAAGTCTAATTTTGGAATAACCCCGAATGAATCAAGTGACTATCTTTTTGGGAAATGTTCTGCTACGAATATTTGAACAATCAAATGCAATCTTTCGAAAAGTGAACTACGAACATGTAAATATTGGAGATCACTCAGAACTCGCTATTGAACAGTGTAAATTTTTTTGATTTTTTTTTTGATATCAGAATGGACTAATTAATTTTCTGATTATCATATCTGCGACATTCTAGTAATAATTTTAGGGACTGTTGATTTCTCATGTGTGATTTGTTTTATCTTTGTTGAGGTTTTTGCCATCCAAATCATATTTTTATCTATAAATAAATTGAGATTTTTAAGGAATGTGCTAATTCAAAATAATTTCTCACCTTACCTTACTTGTGAATTACCGAGATCAGGGATGCCAGATTAGACCCAAGCATTCACCGAGATCGACCCTGAGATATATTTTCTCGTGCTAATCTGATGTCGGTATTTTACAAAATGTGGTCGTTGGATCTCGGTCCAAACGGGGACAATATGAAAATAGGCTTTAGTTCTTCACGGAACTACTTGTTGCACATGCTGTCCCCATGATAATATAATTAACAGTCCAGTCAGCGATTTTTAACGATCATAACGAGACGGGAAAAGGATACAGCTGGTAGTACATTGAAATCGAAAAAATACGCTTAACTCGTAACAATGAAACTGAGCAACAAATGGTTTCTCGATTGTCACAAGAGAAAGGGTAAGAGAGAATTCACAATGACAAAGGGAGTCATCGCCAAAGATCCTATGACTCAGGGAGGGAATGTTCATGGTTTGTGGTACAATAAAGCGAATTCTGATATGAATTATGATTCCCCCATAAATTATATAAATGGTGCTTCAGTTTCTGAGTGAAGCCGGGGCGGGTTGTTAGCAAAATATTAAATCTTTGACATCGAATGGATTACGAAATTAACAAGTTACGCTGAACGTGGACAAGTCACGGTTCAAATTAACTTGTTACCTTACCTCGATCCAATAATTATAGCATGAGCTGCTAAATCACGTGAGATCTCGTCACATACATGACGTTATGAAGATGGCGTATTTCTCACCAAATAATTAATTAATTAATTGCGCTTCGAAAGAATTTCTAAAAGCGTAAGGAAGTCGAAACTGCGCCAAATGGATAATGTAATGCACTGGCTAGCTACAAGTTTTGTAAAATTGTGGCAATATATAAAACAATAATTATTATTATTAAATATTATAATATATTTTTACATCAGATTCTATCAACTTCTATCACTTTGGCAATATTTTATGTCTCAACTGAGCATATTTAATCATTCATTATCAATATCATAAAACAAATTTCTCTTCGCTATCACTAAATTGAATAGGGGTTGGTATAATGCAACGGGTTGCACGGCTTTCCTCTACTCAGGGCTGATTGCTTTAAATCACAGGCATAATCCTGTCGGTTTTAACACATTATTTATCTCACATATTAGCAAGACGGCTGTTGCATAATTTCTTTCTTTCTTTCTTTCTTTCTCGTTTAGGTCTACTTAGGACCTCGGGGCTCGTATCTACTCTTCGGTAACGTTGTTACTTTCTTCTTCTTCTTCATCCAATAGTCCCTCATTTTCTGACTATGACTCAGTCTTCTTTCTTCTGTCCACTTAGCTCCTGTAGTCTTCTTAATTGTAATGGACGTTGGGAACATGCCTTGTCGGATGACCTAACGGAACATCAGACGGTCGCGAGTTTGTTCCAATGGGACATCCAATTGTTCCATATCGGACTTAACTGACGCAATCCATTTGTTCTTAGAAGCCTTGCCTCTTCATGTTAATGTGAATATCCTGTTGGCGAGTCTTTCAGAATCCAGACGTACCAAGTGTCCATAAAAGGTCAGGCCTCTTTTCCTTATAGACGTGATGATGTCCTCCTGGTGTTCATACTATTCATCATTATGACGGATTCTTTAAATGGCTCCTTACGCTCTAATTGGACCAAATATCCTCCTCAGGATCTTCCTCTCTTTTAACTCCAGTTTTCTGAGTGGACCCTTTCTGGTCATTACAAGGCACTCAGAAGCATACAAAACAGATGGCTTGACGACGGAGTTATAATGTCTGAGTTTGAGGTTCTTGGAGAGGTACTTAGATGAATAGATACTACGACAGGAATGATACGCCCTTTCAAACTTGGCACATCTATGGCTAGGTTCACACTCTGATTCGCAGAAATTCACTCTCCCAAGTACTTAACTGCAGGTACCTTTCGTATGGTAGTGTCTGCGAGAGGAATATTAGAAGGGGTCTCTTTGATATTGATCATAAATTCAGTCTTCTGGATGTTGATCTTCAAACCAGTCTTAAGCGCTACACTATAAAGACTCTGTAAGTTGTAGGTAGCCTCCTCTATATTATTTGCCAGTAGAATGAGGTCATCAGCAAAGGCTAAGCAAGGGACGAAGAGGTTGTCTCTCTTGTAACCAAGCTTCAGTCCAGCTCCCGGTGGTAGCGTCGTTCTCCAATCCCTAATTATATTTTCCAGTACACAGTTGAAGAGAATACAGGAGAGACCATCACCCTGTCTAAATCCTGTTCTGATTGGAATGCTTTCGGATAGTTCACCTCTGAACCTGGCCTTGAACGTTGTCTTTTTCAGAGTGGCTTGGATTAATCGTAGGGTCTTCCCATTAATAATTTATGAAATCACAAAGTAATTCAGCTTAAACTCTCATTTCTCTCATCCAATTAAATTATTAGTGTGGAAAATAATTAGCATAATAGTTTGGATGGTATTATGCTTGAGGATCTACTACTCACTGTAACATATTATTTTTATTAATCACTTTTCATCATTTACGCTCACTGGATAATTGCGGAAGAATATTCTTGGAAAAACAACTGCCTCATTGCACAACACAATTAAACAGGGGAATCAGAGACTATTCCTCTCTTCCCAAAGACTCAAGATAACATTCATGTCGTCTTTTACAATTAATCTTCAAGAATTATCTCCCCATCGCTAGCTCAAAGAAACTCCTATTTCCAATGTCATGTCCACGACCAAAATACATGTTCCAAAATATAGTAATGCCTTATACGGTTGTCGCGTACAGTACACGCAGCCTCATGAGGCAAAACTGAGTAGAGGTGGGTTAGATTCGTACCTCATACATCCTGGAAGTGGTTTTCCTTGGTTCCCCAATTCGATCTTATAAAATTCTGGAATGGTTCTTAATTTAAGGCCACGGTCGCGTCCTTTCCTATCCTCATCTGAATTATAAATACACACACCAATACAGCCATCAGCCATCACACAAAAGTACACGGGGCTAAATGGCCAACCGCCTCCAATTAAACAACATTAAGGTATGACTACGCTCTAAGCCGGTGTTCCAAAATTTTTTGAGGTGAATATACAGGGTCATCATTATAAATCCGCCCTGTACGCGCCGCTAGATCACACAAGGTGGCCCTGGCTGATGCAGCCTTATCTCGCCAATGAACACGTGCGCTGAGATCGGCAGTGTTGCAATAAGCTGACAGCATCCCTGGTGTCTGAAGTTTGTGAAGTGCTAGTTGAATTAACCTAACATACAGCGCAGTCTCGAGGCGATTCTACGGTTTATATTGCCTTAAACCGGCCCCGGTGGCCGAGAGCGCTAACGCGCTACCTCGAGTTTTGCTGACCCGTCCTGAAAAGAAACGTACATGGCCATTGGCTGCATTAATACAATAATATATTGCCTTGAAAAGAAGTTTTCTACACAAGTACGTGTATTCATTGTGCTTTGTTATGCGAAGTGATGTTTTCTACACCACAACGTGAAATCATTGTGCTTTGTTTTGCGAAGTGTTGTTTTCTACACCACAACGTGTATTCATTATGCTTTGTTATGCCAAGTGATGTTTTCTACTCTACAACGCGTATTCATTGTGCTTTGTTATGCGAAGTGATGTTTTCTACACTATAACGTGTATTCATTGTGCTTTGTTATGAGAAGTGATGTTTTTTACTCTACAACCCGTATTCATTGAGCTTTGTTTTGCGAAGTGATGTTTACTTCATTAAAACGTGTATTCATTGTGCTTTGTTATGCGATGTGATGTCTTCTACAATACAACGTGTATTCATTGTGCTTTAGTAGGATATAAATGCCGATCCTGGCGCAGGGGCTAATGGGCAAGATGGCCGCCGCGCGCAACCAACCTTATGTTATTCTTATGGAGGGGACAGTCATAGCTGGCGCAAGGGCTAATGGGCAAGATGTCCGCCACGCCCTGAGACCGTGAATGACGTCACAGGGAGAGTTCGTCCATGTAGTTGCTAAATGGGATATTATTATTAGTATTATTATTATTATTATTATTATTAGGTATTTATTCATTTGATCACGTACAATTACGACCAGCCTTACATTGTCCACTTTATAGTGAAGTGGCTAGCATTTTTGCATGTCACTGTGAAGCCTAGATTTTAGTTCTGGCTCTGTCAAGAAATGTAATTTCTGGTCTAATGGTTGGAATGGGGTACACTCAGTCTTGTGAGGAAAAAGTAAGAAAAGGCGGGTTTAATTCATACCTCCACCATTCAGCCTAACCCAACTTCATCTAACCTAACCTAACCTAACCTAACTTAAAAGTGAGAGCGAATGTGGAAAGCAAATAGTGAGAGCAAATGTGGAAAAAAAAAAGTGAGAGCAAATGTAAGACCACAAATAACAAACTTAGTTATAACCTAACTTAACCTAACTTCACCTAACCTAACCTAACTTTACCTTATCTAACCTAACATAACCACAAAAAAAACTCATTTTAAGGTTTAAAATAATACCTGTAAGATTTTCAATTTTTTACATTTTTGTTTTTACATTTTCACATTTATTTCATTTTAGATTTTTAGATTTTGATTTTACATTTTTTAGATTTGACATTTTTACATTTTAGATTTTTGATTTTTAATTCTAGTGTTTTGATTTTTGATTTTACATTTTATATTTTCGGAAAGACTAAACTACAACGTCACATACCTAATCTCACCTAACCAAACCTAACATAACCCCCAAAAACCTCATTTTAAGATTTAAATTAATACCTGTAAGATTTTCTATTTTTTACATTTTTTATTTTACTTTTTTAGATTTTTTCATTTTAGATCTTTAGATTTTGATTTTACATTTTTTAGATTTGGCATTTTTCATTTTAGATTTTTAGATTTTAGATTTTAGTGTTTTGATTTTACATTTTTAGAGTTTAGATTTTCTGAAAGAGTAAACCACATGGTCACATACCTAACCTCACCAAACCTAACTTAACTTTACCAAACCTGACTTAAGCTAATCCACAGGCACATATACAAAGTTTATAAGGGCACATGCAACTATCCTTATGCCAGTCTTATAGGCTAATGTACAACTTGTTCACTACCCCAACCGGCTTAATTTTTTTCACTTTGTTGTTTACACATTTATCAATTTCACAAATTCCCATTTCCAGCTTTAAAAAAGTCAGTATAAGGTTTTCCAAATTTGTCAATATGGAAACATGGATTTTCCATTTTTGCTGTTTACACAATTGTCAATTTTACAATTTCACATTTAAGTTTTTTAAATTTCAGTTTAATGTTTTTCTATTTTGTCAATATGGAAACATGGATTATCCAATTGTGTAGTTTACATGTTTCTGATTTAGTCCATGTACAAAGTTCATTTTGCATTAGGAGTGGGGAGAGGTGGGTAGTAATTAAAAATGTCCAAGCAGTGTTCATACAATATATTTATTCATTTTCGAAACTCGACGGCAAACTTTCGGGAATGGGTTCCTCACAGTAAGATAAGAAACAAATGTTATGACAACATGAGTCTGGAAACGGATACTTCCGGAGTTATTCCCCTTGGCAGGAATGAATGACTGTTAGTACATAAATGTACATTACATGTCCTGTTTGGTGTAAAAGAAATCACGAAACCGGTTACAATTGGTACATGTAGGCATGTTGTGAATGGAAGTGATGTGCGTCGTATTAATGACCTTAGCACTCATACATGATATGGGATCGTCTTACGGTTTAGCCGTTGCCGAGAACACGTATGCTATCTGTGATTAGTGATTAATGTAGTGAAGTGAAGTGTGAGTTTCGGTCTGTTTAACACGTCTGGCATCTGTGATTTGGATTGTGGTTTTCCGTCTGCGTTCGTACGTAACGGAGGTAAGTACGTGAAGGTCATTGAAGTAGCCGTATGTAAGTTGTCCGTGGTTAACAGTCATTGTACAGTACTGTATTGTTATTTGTGGTTTGCAGGCCGCTCTGACGTGCGCATGTACACGAACACAGGGCTTGCGAGCATGCATTACATGTATGGTTTGGCGGATGGGAATGCTTCGAAGGCACGTCGCTTGAATCGGGAACGATACCCCAGGCAGAGACTGCCGGACCGAAAGACATTTGAATCCATCCATCGCCGCCTCTGTGAACATGGGAGTTTCGCACGTCCACCAGGAACCGGGGGACGGTCAAGCAGTGCAACAGTTGAGGAGGAGGAAGCCGTCCTCAATGCTGTGTTTGAACGTCCTCAAGTCAGCACTCGGCGGTTAGGCTTGCAGCGGAATAGGCCACACACGACTATCTGGAGACTGCTACGAGGAAACCTGCTGTATCCGTATCATCTGCCGAGTGTACAAGCCTTGTCGCCTGCGGATTTTCCGGCAAGAGCAGCGTTCTGCCGGTGGTACCTACAACAGTGCGGCGTGACGCCGAACTTCGCTGCGTATGTGTTGTTCACAGATGAAGCGACCTTCACAAGAGACGGATTACAGAATTTCCATAATCAGCACAGGTGGAGTGATGCAAATCCGCATGCGATCATCCCATCTTCTCATCAACAGAGGTTCGGCTTTAACATCTGGGCAGGCATTGTTGGTGATTCCTTGTTGGGACCGTACGTTCTTCCGCGTAGGCTTACTGGACAGAACAACACGGATTTCTTGCGGACACAATTGCCTGAGTACTTGGACGACCTGCTACTTGCTGTCCGTCAAGCAATGTTTCTCATGCATGATGGTGCTCACGCACATTTCAGTTTGTTGGCCCGCAGGTACCTGAATACCCATTTCCCTGGGCACTGGATAGGTCGAGGAGGACCGATTGCGTGGCCACCACGCTCTCTGGACTTGAACCCCTGGACTTCTACCTGTGAGGACACCTTAAGTCGCTCGTGTATGCGAATCCTGTTCCTGACGATGCTACGTTACGTGAGCGCATAGTGGCCACCTGTCAGGCAGTACGCACTACACCAGGAATTTTTGATCGCGTGCGTAATTCCATGCGACGACGAGCGGAGGCTTGTATTCGAGCGGAAGGCCGTCACTTTGAACATTGCCTGTGATACCTGCTGATACGGTGAAAATGTACAAACGTGTGAATAAATCTGAAAGTATCCGTTTCCAGCCCATGTTGTCATAACATTTGTTTCTTATCTTACTGTGAGGAACCCATTCCCGAAATTTTGCCGTCGAGTTTTGAAACACCCTGTATATTTACACTAATTACACATAATACATTGTTTTTTGTTATAAATTGTAGAGTTGGTTTTATTTTGTTTTATATTTTTTTATTGTTAAATATGAATACCATTTCCTTTTTTTTTTTTACTTTTGTAGTGCAATTTTTTTATTCTCTTAAATTGTATGGTTTATGTATTTGCTAGATGCAGGTAAAGCATTTTCATATTCAAAACATAGCTCTTTATGCATGGCCAATGACTGAGTAATGACCATAGGCATGTGTAGCTATACCATTCGAATCAATCACTCTTTTATCATCACCAGGACACGAAGCAATTTTGTTTAGTCTTATAGATGATATGTCATGTTGTTTAGAAGCGATAATGTTCACTGGTATTCTTTTCACATGTTTTTTTTCATGACAGAATCCTTATAATCCTGAAAGCTTATACAATTTTTGACAACACCTCTGCTAATACCTTTAATATTTTTGATTTATTTACTATTTATGTCTAAAGCGAACATTTTAGCTCTAAGTCCAACAAATGCTTTTATAATTTGTCCACAAGCCTCGTCTTTAAATTTCCCCACCGTTTTCTTGTTTGATGTAGCGTATCGTATGTGATTAGTAGGATAATCTGAAGTGTCCAGGTGTTCTAGGAAATCCAAATTGTCTTAATATTCATCTAGAGTGTTAACCAAATAAATGAACGAGTCCGTATCCATATATATGAGTTTAAGATTGTCCATTCCATAATAGGGTAGCAGGACATCATAGTGGTGGGAATACATTAGAGTTTTTGAAATATCAAGTATACACATTCCAACATAAATAGGCTTATTGAATAAAATGTTACGTTTAGCCATGTGGAAAGCAGCTAGGTTAGGACCATAAATTGTTCTGTCGATAAATGTTGGCTTTGCTATTAGCTTTTCAGCTTTCTTGCTGTCAGTCACAAGACGTATGTGTATTCTTTTACGAATATTTTCCATTGTTTTTCCAAAATTGGCAATGTTAAATAATTTGTACAGATTTTTCTCAAATCATTTTTGGCTTGTTTTCGAAGGTTGTTATTAAAATCAACGTATGCCGTTAGCCAAGTTTTTTGTTTAAACTTTAACACACAATGCATTTTTATCAATTTTAGTCCATGAACTAAAACCTGTTGAAGTGTCATGTACCCCCCTACTAATTTAATTTTTGTCCTAGAGATCTGAAACTCATTTTGTGGGTAGAGGGTGTAAAGGCCATTCATTTATGTCAGAAAAACATTTTTGTAAACTTGTTAGTTTCCAAAATATAAAAAATTCAAAATTGGACCGTTTTCAAAAAAACACACAAAAAAGTTTCATTATAAAAATTGTCATAGAGAACCATTATTTTAAGCCCATATAACAATTTTTAAAATGTTCCATTTTCAAGCTATCGCCTACTTTCAAAATTGAACTTTTTCATTTTCGTCCTACTGACCTAGGACTTGGTTTACAGGTAGAGGGGGTAAAGACGATTGTTTATACCATATTAACTTTTTTGTAAAGTTCATAATTTTGGAAATATACCCCCATTTTCAGAAAATAATTTTGTTTAGTCCTAGAGACCTGATACTTGGTTTACAGGTAGAGTGGGTAGAGGCCATTGATTTACGTCAGACATACGTTTTTGTAAAATTCCTAATTTTGGAAATATAGCCCATTTTCAAAATTTTATTTATGGTTTGTCCTAGAGACCTGAGAATTGGTTTACAGGTAGAGGGGATAATGACCATTGATTTACGTCAGACAAACGTTTTTGTAAAATTCCTAATTTTGGAAATATAGCCCATTTTCAAAATTTTCTTTTTGTTGTCCTAGAGACCTGAGTCTTGGTTAACTGGTAGAGGGAGTAAAGACCATTGATTTATGTCAAACAAGCTTTGTTGTGGCATTCATACTTTTGGAAATATAACCCATTTTGAAAATATTATTTGAAAAAAATTGAAAAATACACTATTTTCGGACTGAAAGTCGTATAGAGGTAGGTGTATGAGTTAAGATATGACTTTTAGGATGTTTAGTTTAAACATACAGCTCACTTTACAATTATTTTTTTGGAAAAATTGAAAAATACACTATTTTTGAACTGAGAGTGGTATAGAGGTAGGTGTATGAGTTAACATATGACTTACATTGCAAATATTTTTAGGAAAAATTTGACAAATACACTATTTTTGACTAGGCAAGGGTTAGAGGTAAGAGTAATAGTTGAGAGTCAATCATAAACCATAGAGTACTTTGGATTTTTGGAAATTTAGTGTGTTCTTCTTCTTGTTGTTGTTGACAAACATGGCGGTAAGCATTATGCTATGTTAAAAGGGCTGAGATACGTTCCAAGACCAAATATGTGAGAGCCAATACAAAAGCCAACAAGATAGTCGACAAAATGCCAACAAAGGCCATCAAAAAAGCCAACATAAAGCCAACTAAAGCCACAAAAGCCAACAAAAAAAGGCAACAAAAAGCCTACAAAAGCCAACAAAAGCCAACAAAAAGCCAAGAAATAGCCAGCAAAGGCCTACGAAAAGCCAACAAAAGCCAATACAATTGTGTCATTTAACTTTTGTTACATTATCTAAACAAGATATATTTGTATTAAACGATAAAGGAAACCTGCTATGTGTATTGTTAGTGCTAAGAACAGTTGCGCTAATTATTGGAATGCATACTAGTAGTTGAGTGCGTTGTCATATTGACGGATAGGTAGAATGCTGATAGTTCAGGTAGTGCTTATATTGACCGCTAGGTAGTATGCTGGTCGTTCAGTGAGTGTTGATTTGGAGCGCAAGGTACCATGCTGGTCGTTCAGTTAGTTCTCATAGTCACCGCTAGATAACGGAAATATACTTTGCGTGTCGCATTTGTCTATCTGACAAAGTTTGACGCATGAAAAACATGCTTGTATAATCTTTGTATATAAATGTATTATATTCAATTATCCACTAAGTGTTTAGAACTAACATGTATAGCCTTGTGTAGGGGATATAGGGGTCCTTAGCAAGAAAAGAGTGCCTAAACCATGAGTGTACAGCCTTTTGATATGCAGTAAGTACCTGATAACATTGAGTAGGGTATAAGAATATTTTCAGTTGACTACGACCTTTACAGTGTTCACATTGTGAAAGACTGTCTCATCGACAAGTGTACAGCCTTGTCATAAGCAATAAGCAGCTGTTACCCTTAATTGGGGTATATTAGAGGATCCTTAGCAAGAATATCACCAGTTGACTATTATCTATCTTGGTGTTCACATGGTGAAAGACCGTCGAAACAACCATTGTACAGCCTTGTACTACACAGTAAGTAGCTTTTGGTCTTGACTATGATATATTAGAGAACCCTTAGCAAGAATACAATCAGTTTACTACTATTTGTTACAGTGTTCACATCGTGAAAGACCATCTCACTGTCCAGTCTACAGCCTTGTCATACGCTGTAAAGAGCTGTTGGAGTAGACAAGGGTATATTAAGGACCCTTAACAAGAATATCACCAGTTGACTACTACCTCTCACGGTGTTCACATCGTGAAATACCGCCGAAACAACCATTGTACAGCCTTGTACTACACAGTAAGTAGCTGTTTGGCAGAAAACAACATCTATAAGGGAAGAAACTATTCCTAACTATATGTGCAAAGAGTGTGGAAAAACTTTTCTTCGAGACTATCATAGAAAGCGACATGAAGTATCGTGTGGTGAATTCCATGAGTGCACGACCTGTGGTAGTACATTCAACATTGTGTACAACGGACGTCGTCATGAAGAATGTTGTAATGTTGTGTCGGCAGCGGAGCCTACAAAACATTACCGACTGTCATTGGTCCCTGACAAAAATGGACTTATTGAATATGAGACATTTTATGAAGGTCGACTTAAATCCTATTTCATACGTACATGTACGGATTTAAAATCATACCTTAAATAGTCCAAACAGCAATTAATACAAGCTATGCAGAATGAACTAGCAATGCACAAGTCGATTAAAGTTAATCTTGTGGCTGAATGTAGATTCTTTCATACGTCCCCTAACGAAATAACAGATCGCGCTTTTAAACACGAAATCACGCCCTATTTTTGGAAACATACTTAAGTAGTTTCTTGGAAACACAATTTACAAAGTTAACTACTGACATGGAAGAATCTGAGCTAAAAGGCAGTAATTGGGCTTTGTTAGCAGTGGAAGGAGTACGATTGAAAATAAATAAGTATAATCCCTTGCGTGGTAGAAAATACTTTATATTCCATTACCAGCAGCTATACAAGCAAGAAAAGCCTGCATTAATCCTGAAAACTTGAAAGGTGAAAAGTGTTTTATGCATGCCATTTTAGCAAAACTGCTTATAAAGGATGCTCAACGTATTAGTAAATACAAGGACCTGATAAACAAGTATGATTTTTCAGTAATATCGTTTCCTAAATCGCTAGCTGACATCTCCAAATTTGAAAAAAGAAAAACATATATATCCGTCAATCTATTTGGACTGGAACAAGACAACAAATTGTTCCCTCTAAAGGTTGTGGATCAAGAGCTACAAGACCAACGCGACCTCCTTATGCTAAGTTCATCATCTGGACAGAACCACTACGTCTATATCAAAGATTTTAATAAACTAGTAGGACATCAGATTAACCGCCATGGACATAAACGGTGTTTTACTCACTTCAATAATCGATGTGTGCAACAAGGAATGGAAAAATTGAAAGAACATTGAGCTTTGTGTGTTCAGCATGACAAGCCTAGGGTTGAAATGCCTATTAAAAACCCCATTGTCAAATTACCGTATTAAATGTGGAAAAATGTGGAGAATATCTTACGTTATCTATGCAGATTTCGAAACTATACTCTTACCATATGAAACAGGTCTACCCAATCCTGAAGCAAGTCATACAGTCCCATACCAGAGTCATGTTCCAATGAGCTTTGGCATATACGTTAAACCCTCACCAGCTGTGGAACACATAAAGACAAACCTTCCAAGCCAACCTTTTATTTATCGTGGACCTGAGGCTGCAGAAAAGTTTATGGACAGTTTGATCTCAATAGCTATTGAAATCGATCGCCTTTACAGTTTAAATGTTCCAAAGGCCTTAACTCAGTATCAAGAAGCAGAGTTCCAATCTTCTGAAACCTGTTATTTGTGTCAAAATCCATTTACAAAAGAGGACTGGAAAGTTCGAGACCACTGCCATATTACCGGGGAATATCGTGGAAGTGCTCATAATAACTGTAATTTGAGGTGTAAAACACGTAATCCCGTTCCTGTATTTCTACATAATATGAGTGGCTACAACACAAATATCACTGTAAAGCAATTGGGATGTACTACTGAGAGAGTGGGTGGTATCGCTAGCTCCAAGGAATAGAACATTTCCCTCACCAAATATGTAGGAAATGTTAAGCTGCGATTTGTGGACACGTTTCGGTTAATGCCAAGTAGTTTGGAAAACTTAGTTTCCAACTTAACATCTGTTTTAGATCCCTTAGTTGGGGGGTAGTTAGGGCTAAAACACTTGTGTTATTGTACTAATTTGGAAGGTGATTCCTAGGAGAGGGTAGCTTCCCGTAGCTGGGTGAGCTTACCAGTGTAGTGTGTTGTTTAGCACTTAAACGCTAAGGGGTGTTCCTGCAAAGACGCAAGTGCCGCTTAGGAGATGGACCTATAAATGCAGGCTAATACACCGTCCTGCCAGCTGGACGGAATGAGTGGTACAATAGGCGTGCTTACGTCAGCGGCTCGACGTTACGTAGTCGAGTCGCTTGCGGGAAGCACAATGAAACCTGAGCAAGCAATTACTGGCTACTATGGTCACGGTCAATCGTGACGAGAGTCAGAAAGGGTATGAGGATGTAAAGAGGCGTGTAATTATCAAGACAAGTGTAGTTTACTGACCATGTGTTTATTGGTCAGTGAGTGTAAAATTGTAAGTCCCTTTTAGGGGAATGTAAGTAATGGTACAAGTTAAGTGTACAAGATTGTGGATGGGTGTTTACAAAGTAAAGGATATCTGAACACTTGCTGAGTCTCACCTGATGATGGTAGCTGGAACAGGGCCTTCGGCGACACACACTGTATGACCGATAATGCTCCAAGAAGGCCTCTCTTCTTATAGTTCCTATCGTTGCTTAGTCAGCATTCCGTTGACGTAGCTGCCCCAGTTAGTTGTAGTGTTAATGTTTATGAATGTGTTGCAAGTGGTTGGCTAACCGCCCGAGCTGGGTGGTCGCCTGTTGCCGTGTAAAGGTGATGTTCTGGTCTTATGATGTTGCCAGTTGGGGCGGGTTTTAGCAGAAGATGGGGGGTGGCTCTCAGGGGGTACAGCCCCCCAAGCCTGTACAAGTCTTCTTCTTCGATTAGTTCGCGTCCCCGCGAACGGGAACGGAACGTGGAGTGGGGGTGTTGATGTGATGGATGGTTCTTGATTCCTCCTTGTACTTCTTCTTCTTTTCTTCTCTGTTGATGTCGTGTAGGTGTAACGGTGTCGTGTTGATGTGAGACCAGCATGTGCTCAGAGGAGTAGGTTTTGGGATATACATATGATAATTTATAACAGTTCATTTAAAAAGTTGACATTTGAAATATTAAAAAGTACAACAACAAAAAATACGTGATTTTGACATTATATATGTGTTGGTATTGTGCAGGGAGGAAAAAACCCAGGGCTGGACGGGTGGTTGTGCCATCCGGCGCTGTATTGGGCAAATAATTGCTCCCTGCCGTGTTTTAGTGTGAAAGATGGAAGAAAATAGAAAAAATAGGTGTCCCAGGGTATAAGTTAAAGGAATACGTAAAATATAGTTTATTGTGTTGGGGTAAAACGGGACACCTTCACAAATATTAAGTTAGAAGGGTAGAAATGAAAATCAGTGTGTACATTATGGCGTTTAAAATGGTGTGGCAATTTGTGGATTTATCTGTTTAGGTACACAGTTGAGCATCACTATGTTTGTGTATACTTTGGCTTTACATTTTCTGCTTATACAATGATGATATAACATGGCATAATGTAACGTAAAATAACATAAAATAATGACCTTATTGCTATACCGTTTCGCTCATGAGCCTGGTACCTCGTTTCATTCCCTAGGCCTTCTGTAGCGCTCTTGTCGACTCATTCTCCCTTCATTTATTACCCGCTGGCTGTAGGTGCCTATCACCAATGGCTGTGGGTTAGTGGTCATGCCGTTACTTTTCCTTTCGTAAATTTTCCCCGTGGGTGGAAAAATTTACCTTGGCGGCGAGGGTAGGTGCTCACAACCTCTGCACCGCCCCTGGCTGCCGAATATTGCTTTTTATTGAAGCATATCGAACGTGCGTTTGCGTCAGCGTCGCTCGGTGCCCCACGTCACCTTACGTCGCTGATCGCGGCGCCGTCACCTTATTGGCGCGACTGAAGAGCGATGAGGAACAGTGTGTTTTTGTGTTAGAGATAAGGGTGTGTGTAATTTGGTGTGGAAAATATATTTACAATAGACATGCTCGTGCTCCTTGTCATCTGTGAAATAAAAAATGGATTATTGGCCATCTATTTGGAAGACATGTATGTTCGTTTGCTTCCTCGTTTTCCTGTGTGGGTAAAAGTGGATTAGTGAATAATAATGCATTTACAATACATGGCAATACATCATATGTATATATATATATAACCCTTCGTCGGTGGCGCTTAATTTATAAGACTAAGTGTGGCGCCACTGAGGTGTACCTTACTTCTAGGTTAGCCTAGGTATTATCTAGCTTATTCTATGCGTTGTCGGGCTTACCCTGGTAACGGTTTTTGGTAACCAGGTGCCGAGCTCGTTATCTTAATCTTAGTTAACTTAACGTATAGTCGGGCTTACGCTGATGACGGGTTTGTTTGTTACCAGGCGCCGAAATATTTTGCCTTAATCTTACTTATCTTAATGTATTATCGGGCTTACCCTGGCAATGGCTTTTAGTCGCCAGGTGCCGAAATGGTTAGTCTAAATTATGATAAGTAAAAGAAAAAAATAATTGGTATTTATAAGCCGAATGGTTTAACTTAGTCTAATGCCGAAATGTGCTGTGCTATTATTGAGCAACAGCGTTTATGAAATTTGCTTAATTCTAAGTTGCGTGTCAAATGCAACTGTCTTACATGCTAAAATTTCGACCAGAGCGATCGCCTGAGGCAATTTATTCCTCAGATCACCACCCGCACGTATTCTAGAAACACCGGTTGTCTCTAGAACCGCCGGATTCCGCTCCCTTAATACTAGTTGTCGACATTTATGTTAATGATTAATACTAGTAATAAATAAAGTCCCGGGCGACTGCGGTGCCAGAGCGCAAACGCCTCGCCCGGCCATCCTGTTCATTGCCGTTGTATTTGCATATGTTGTCATTATTCTTCCTGTGTCGTTTTATTGATGTCTTCATCATTGTTGGGCTTGCCCACTAGAACCCCTGTGAGGGCTCGCTGTGCTCCTCATTTAATATCTCTGGCCGCCCGGTGCGTGACCATTTACGCTCTGGCGACCCGTTGTCAGCCATTTATGTGGGCGCGGGGTCGAATGATCGCCTTCATTCCATTTTATTTATATTTAATAATATTCATTATTTGTTTATTTGGATGTCTTCACCTGTGCCACGCGGGGCAAGGACTTGTCGGATCTAGGATTGATCCCGCTGAATCCTGAGATCCTGCTTCACTCCTGCGAGTAGGAGACTAGCTTCCCGCCATAGAAGCTCTACTTACTTACATACTAAACTAGGAGTCTAGTCTTAATTTGGTCGTCCCTTGGTTCCTCTCCTGAGTCCGGTGCGGAGTTGGCTAATTCTCCCCCCGTTTGTCAAAAGTCTCCCCAGCAGGTCTTGGCTTCGACGACCGTGGCGCATAGTGGGTGTAACTTTCCTCTGCCGAGGGGGTAGGCTAGACGCACCCCCGGTTTTGGCGTTTGCCCGCGCCAGGCCATGAATGCTTCAACCTTACGTAGTTCGTCTCTTTGGTCTGGGTCATTGAGCCAACTGGGGTAAGGCTCATAATCGCCTTCCCCAGCTCTGCTCCTGTGTGGCGCCTCTGCCCTTCTGTTTACGCTGTCATCACCATTCAGCGTGTTATCAGATTCCTTTTGTGTTAATAAAAAAATAGTGTGATCTGTAAATAATTTACTGTGTAAATACTGTAAAATTTTTAAGTGTTCTGGGGTTGTAGAATCTTCTAAATGCATGGACTACTTCAGGCCTTCTGTAGCTACGTCGGACTTCCAGCGGTAATGCCTTGTTAATTTTCTTGGAGGCGTTAATAGGGTTCTATGGCGTTGGGTTCCTTTGTTATTAGGATCCGGGGGGGTGTTATTTGTTGAATAGGCTTAAAGCATGGTGGGAGAGGGTTGCGCATCGTTG
Source organism: Meconema thalassinum (assembly GCA_946902985.2). NCBI lineage: Eukaryota > Metazoa > Arthropoda > Insecta > Orthoptera > Tettigoniidae > Meconema > Meconema thalassinum. The sequence goes on along the minus strand of OX336398.1, from coordinate 184,449,074 downwards.
GGCTCCATGTTAATGGTGGCCGGGAACCGGTGATGCTGCTGGATGCTTTTACAGTGAGTGGACGGGGTAGGTATTTCCCAAGTGTGTAAAAAAATCATAAAAGTGCCATGCAGGTTCAATAATAATAACCCAGGTGTGTGGGTGGGATATTCCATGCGTGCGGGTGGATATGAGGCGTATCCGCTCTCATTTAAGGATAGGTATAGGTCGAGGTATAATAATACTATGTCGCTTGCATGCGGGATTATTTAATAAGAAAATATTTGTTAGTTTAAGTGTGGCCGCATCTCTTTATATTGAGATGTGCATTACGCTTATTTGTCGTTTTTCCGACTCGCCCCTAATACTCGGGCGTAAGCATTGAGAGCCAGGGCGTAGTGAGCCCTCTCTTTAAACGCATGAAGTCTATCAACCCCGATGTATATTTTGGCATGTAGTTTAGCTCTTTTTATGTGTTTATGTGTTTGTGTTGGCTAATGTAGTGAGTGGCAAGGTTGTGGAAGGAGAAAGGTGGTATAATGGTAGCCCGTAGGAGGTATTTTGGTAATCCCGCTGGCATTATCCATCTCTGCTCCTGTCATCCTCACTTGGTCAATATCTGCTTTCTGTCCGCTCCTTGGGATGGTGAAGTGTGGTGACGCTGTGACGTCACGGCCTAATCTGGCCTTTCATTTTTAATGTAAGTGTAGCAAGTGATTTGTAATATAACTGGTCATGTCCTGATCGCCTATGTTGGTTTTTAAGATTTAAATAAAAAACAAAAAGGGGATAAGTTATTGGGGAGGTTTGTTCCCTCAGGGAATCTGTCTGTATTCGCTCCTGACTAGTGAGCGCGTGTGGGAAGGACGTGGTCGTAATTGTGATTAGCGCAGCTGCGTGTGTGTGGCTATGTTCCGCTACAGCACGCGGGCGGGTGGACTGTTATCGGCTAAGTCCTATCGTGTGTCGCGTGGCTGAGTGTCAGGTGGCGCGTGTGGCTTGTCAACATCTTTGTAAACATGCTCCTATGGCCCTAAAATAATATGGCCCACAGTATCTGCATATTGCTAAGTGCCAGGCCTATTGTAACATTGCTGAATTCTGTGCCAATGTCCATGTGTACTGTATGTTAGTGTTGGTATAGTTTTTGTTTTGTATGATAGTGTCATCATAGTCGTGTGTCATTGTCACTTCCGTTATAACAAGAGTGTCTGTCGACGGCAGTGTTGCAACGCGGTGGAATCCGCAACTCCGTGTTTTACTGTGTTTAGTTTTCATATTCCTGTTTACAGGAAGCTTCTAACGCTATGTGAAGGCTAACGCAACGTGACTTTAGCCATAGTCCGTGTGTTGCCATATGTTTGACATTCCGGGAGGGCCAATGTGTCAATCTGTCCTGTTTTTGCTAGCAACGTTGTGTGGTTACTCATTCCGTAAGACCTTTGTCTTGTGAAATTGCTATACTTGTGTTTGGGAGGTCTATTTCCTATGTCTGGTGTAATTGAAATTTTGCATGGTGTTTGACCGGAGAAAATGTGGTGTTACCTGTTTATGTACTTGTATGGGGCCAACTTCCGTCTGAATGGGATTCTGGAGTTTTGTTTTCCACGGCGTCCGATTTTTTTACTGGGCATTCGGACCCGCGATCCCGTGTAATACTCCGTGTTTCATGTCTGTGTTGTCTGTTGGGATTTTTGCCTTCCTAGTGTGGATTTCTGATTGTGTTTTTCGCGCCAAAAATACCGTTGGTTAGTTTGTTTTTGGCACGACTGTGTTGTGTGGTCGTGAGTTCGCACCCGCCTTGGTTTAAGGTCCTGGTGTTACAATTTTTTGTACTGTATGTCCCATGGCACGTGTATCGTGTGTTTGAGACACGCAGATGAAAATACGCTTCGGTGTGAGAAATTTGGGTCTTTTGGAATGCCCCTCGTGTTATAATTTTGAGAGTTATAGGGTTTTGAAACTGCCGTGAATGAATGTGTATGTTCCAGCCAGGTCTGGAGTACTCTTAGGTTGTCCGTGTTAGTGAAGGTCGCCTACTCACGAGTGTGTTATCGCTGACTGCGGTAGTATTGAATTACACCCGTGCAGGAAATCCTTTGCTTGCTTGCTCGTCATATGTGCCGAGGCAGTGTGTGTATGTTTATTGACACGTCTGACTATTGTCTGCATGCACGGCGTGTCTCGGGTCCCTCGCAACGTAAAAGAACCTTCCTTTAACTACATGTTGTGTTCCCAAATTTTGTGTTGTTGTAAGCGTGGGGCGAATATATTCTTGTTATTGGTAGTTAGCTGTGTTTATGTACGCGTGTCTCCGGGCCGCTAGTCGCGTGTTTGATGACTAGGTGTCGGAGGTGATTTTATTGTTTTGTGCGTATGAATACCTGAAGGTGTAACTGTCCTTTATTATTCTATCCTCCCATTGGATAGTTACCCGACCTTGCACTCCTGGTATCCAGAAGGTTGCGGGATCGAGACCGTCTTTGTCCAGGATAATTATTCCTGGTGCCTTTTAGGCTTGTGTCTCCGGGACATTTTGCTAGTGTATTAACTGTTGTGTGGCACTGTGAGTTGACTGTGTGCCTTCCAGAAATATATGGGCTTTCCCAAAGTCTGGGATTTTCACCCTATGGTGTTTATGTTTATTTTGCGCGCTGTTATGGGGGACGAGAAAAATTCATGTTATAGGCAGTGTAATATATTACGTATACCTATGGATCAAATATATACAGTTCAACTTGGATAATTCGCACTTCATGGGATTAGTGAAAGCAAAATTGAGTTATGCCAACATTCGCATTAAGAAAGAAAGAGTAGGGAAAGTACATTGTATGACGTTTACATAGTGGTTTACGTTCACTGAAGCAAATTAACAAACGATGGTACATTATAACGATTGTACCGTAGTTAATTTCAAAAGTTTCAAATGAAAGTTGAAACCTGAGTGTACTATGCACCTATTTGACGCCGTTAGTAAGGCAGTAATCAAGTTATATCGCGGAGAAATCTACTATGTTTCAAAAATAGTTTGTGATTTTTGACTGTTTCTTACAATTAAGTCTCTCAGTCATCCCAAAAGAATCTATCAAACTGTAGGAACGAAAAATATAACGAGATAGTCATTTCTACTTGGAAAGACCCGCCCAAGCTCTGTGCTGTGGCTTGTTGCTTAGGCTGCGTTCGGAATAGTTCTCTGAGGACCTAAGCCGCGTGGCCCACTGATTGGCCTCCGATTGTCTTTGCACCTTAAAAACTTTACATTATCCAAGCTATAATCTGAACCAACTATGATTATAAACCCTTGATGGCCTAAAAAAAATGCTAGGGGCCAAGAAAAAATTAGGAGAGATTTTAAATTACACACATCAAAAAAAGGTTTTGCATCACCTCGGTTCCCAGATCTCCGGCATATAGACGTTGACTGTGTATATTGTATCAAAGATACAGTCCTTTTGACTGTTCATAGATGTCACTAAAACTGCTCAAAGATGTAAACAACCATGCATGAGCAGGGCCTATTAGACGGAGGGGGTACGACAGCCGATCAGTTCCAGTCATTCCACCAGGACGAAGGTACGCTGCTCATGTTGTCTGTAGTTCTACCATGCCTAGAAGGTCAATACCGCAGTTCGATCGCGTCCGCATTGTTACTTTGTGTCAAGAAGGGCTCTCAACAAGGGAAGTTTCCAGGCGTCTCAGAGTGAACCAAAGCGATGTTGTTCGGACATGGAGGAGGTACAGAGATACAGGAACTGTCGATGACAGGCCTCGCTCAGGCCGCCCAAGGGCTACTACTGTAGTGGATGACCGCTACTTACGGATTGCCGCTCGGAGGAACCCTGACAGCAATGCCACCATGTTGAATAATGCGTTTCGTTCAGCCACAGGACGTCGTGTTTCAACTCAAACTGTGCGCAATAGGCTGAATGATGCGCAACTTCACTCCCGACGTCCATGGCGAGGTCCAGCTTTGCAACCCCGACACCATGCAGCGCGGTACAGATGGGCCCAACAACATGCTGAATGGACCCCACAGAATTGGCATCACGTTCTCTTCACCGATGAGTGTCGCATATGCCTTCAACCAGACAATCGTCGGAGACGTGTTTGGAGGCACCCTGGTCAGGCTGAACGTCTTAGACACACTGTCCAGCGAGTGCAGCAAGGTGGTGGTTCCCTGATGTTTTGGGGTGGCATTATGGTGGGCCGACGTACGCCACTGGTGGTCATGGAAGCCTCCGAAACGGCTTTACGATACCTGAATGACATCCTCCGACCCATAGTGCACCCATATCGGCAGAATATTGGAGAGGCATTTGTCTTCATGGACGACAATTCTCGACCTCATCGTGCACATCTTGTGAATGCGTTCCTTCAAGATAACGACATCGCTCGACTACAGTGGCCAGCATGTTCGCCAGACATGAACCCTATCGAACATGCCTGGGATATGTTGAAAAGGGCTGTTTATGGACGTCTTGACCCACCAACCACTCTGAGAGATTTGCGCCGAATTGTCGTTGAGGAGTGGGACAATTTGGACCAACAGTGTCTTGATGAACTTGTGGATAGTATGCCACGACGAATACAGGCATGCATCAATGCAAGAGGACGTGCTACTGGGTATTAGAGGTAGTGGTGTGTACTGCAATCTGGACCACAAATGCTGAAAGTCTAGCTGTATGATGGTACAACATGCAATGTGTGGGTCTCATGAGCAATAAAACGAGCTGAAATGTTGTTTGTGTTGATCTCTATTCCCTTTGTATTTAAAGGTTCCGGAACTCTTGGAACCGAGGTGATGCAAAACTTTTTTTGATGTGTGTATATAATTTTGTGTTGGTCACGTTCTGCTGTATATACGTGTGAAATCTACCGTTCACAGGGGTGGAATCTGCCTTTTGTGTATCCATTATCGTGTTTCTCTCGTGTAAAAGAACCTGCCCGTATATATATTTGTGATTCAGGTGACAGTGTGTGTTATATTCATGGTGAAAGTCGTTATTCACGTCCGAGCGTCCTTGCTCGGAAAGGTGAATACTTTCGCCCTGTCACTAAGGTGTAGGCCCCTGAAACCCACTGAGGTGCTTCTTTACTATTTTCTGGAGGAGTTTGTAGCAAAGTAAGCCTGGGCCTACTTTCACCGTAGTGCCTGGATGTTGGCCTGAATGTGTTTGTGTCTGAGGGACTAATTGCGCTCTGCGCTACCCTAGCAGTGTTTATAGGGGTGTGTGTGTTCCTGACTGCCCGATCTCGTGGGGTAGGTAATAAGACCTTTCTTATACCCCGTGTACTGTGTTTTTGTGGCTGGTCAGTGTGCGCAGGTGTGTGTTGTGCACCCTGAGGGCCTGAAGGCAACACCCTCTCATGCCTTCGCACCTGAGGTACAGATGCTGGTGCCCGCTTCCATTCCGGCAAACTTGCCCTTTGAATTAGCGGTAAAGGCCGTTTAATTGCCTGTGTATGCCCAGGCGATGTATTGGAGTGTAGTCTAACCGATTTCTGGCCTATGGCCACGGTAGCCTCCAGTCCTTGAGTTTGCCTATGTGTGAGATTGCCATTCGTGTGAGTTACTTTAATTATGGTTTTCGTATGCTATTCGTGTGTGAATGCGAGGGTGTTCTGTTTCATGTGTTCGCTCTAGGCGCGTGTAATTGTCGGATGTCTCTAGCCATTGCCATCTGTTTGGCTAACATGTAAATAATTATTATGGTCATCCCGGCGTTCCATGCTATAGTGGTAGTTGTTGTTGTATCTATTTCGTACCAGGATTTGTGAAGTCCTGGTATTTGTAGGGGCTGTCTGTGATGTTTAAAAGGTGTTTCCGTGACATTAAATGTCGGAATGACCGATGACCAGTTGGCATTAAGTATCGCCGTTATGTTCTCATACAACAACGGCTTCGTCTGTAAGGGCTCAGAATCGTGTAGTTGTAATTGTATTTGCTTCGTCCATGCCGCCGGTAGTGTGTGTGCAATGGCCAATTCCTTTACCATTTTGGCGTCACACGGAAACGCATGTGGTATCAGGATGTTGCCGCTCTCTATGAGTTGGCAATCGCATGGGAGGTGTATCTCTAGAGCCCCTGGCGGTGCCTCCGTGTGTGGGTGTAATAGGGTTGTCCTTCCTTCTGGGCATTGGATACCCATCTCCGCCGTTGGGTTTGTAACGACAAACTTATCCATATCAATCTGTGTGCTAAGGGCTGTCTGCGATCCTTCGTCACATCTGTATGCGCAGGATTCCAATATTTTATCGGTTGGCGCGTTGTTATACAGATTGACGGCGCAAGCAGGCTGAATTGTGGCCACTTCTTGGAACCGCGGTATGTAACAGAGCGCATTTATCTGCGTAATGCAGTCATGTAGCGCATTCCCTGTTAATACACGAATGTCGCGGCCGTTAACTGCCAGCAACGTTGGTTCGTGTGTCAATGTGCACGTACCCCCTAGCCACTTATATGGTATGGGAATGTATTCAAATAGGTTCCACCGCGCGTTTTCCTCAATTATGGGTATGTTAATTTTTATGTGTAGTCTGTTAGCATGATATATGCACGAGCATATTGGCTTCGTGTAATACCAGCTTATTAGTTCGATGGAAGTGGCTAGTTGGTAATTATGTTTCCCGAGTTTGTGTTGGAGCCTTGTTAAATCCTCGCGCAGGGTGGTTGTGTGTATAGTATTTTCCGGGATTTTGTGTTGTCTGCATGCCATTAAATCTTGCTGTTTGTGCATGCTCATGATGGCATTGTAAATACTTATGGCGTTCCCCATAGCCATCTGGGCCGTGGAAGCCAGTATACTGTCCTGCGCTTCTTTGCCTGCTCGGGTCGCATTCGCGAGTGTTTTTATTTGTTCACTGATTGTGGTAATGGAGTCGTGTACCGTGTGTGTCCAATTGTTTAACTTGAGTGTGGTCTCGGCCAAGTCCTTATGGTTCGCGTGGATCATTTTGCTTAAGTTCTCTGTGTAGCTCGCGATTTGCTGCTGTGTCATTCGTAGCGTTTTACTATCTTCCTCTGTAGCAACGCCGCAGCAATATTGTAGGAAATTGCCTATAAATGTGAGTTCTCTCCTTTCCCTCCCCCGCATAGTCTGCATGGGGGCGGATGTCCCTTGGAGTTGTTCTATATCGCCGTGTATGTTAAGTGTCTGTTCGATGGCCTCCCATAGTGAGTGTATTTGGGATTTGTGGCCATCGTCTGGTGTAGACGACGGTACCGGGATGTATTCTTGTTTTACCGGTACGTCATAAGTGATGGGTATATTGCCCTGATAGACCGTCTGTCCCCGTATGTGCTTCCAATGCACGCCGGGGGTAATTTTTATCCTCGGCCCTCTTGGGGCTTGCTTTAAGGCGCTTGTGAGTATCCCGCCAACAATGAGGGTGAGTAGTAATGTAAATAGTATTTTTGTACCCCTATTGGCTCTATGGCTTAAGATTTATGTTGCTTCTGCATGTGGTGCCATTCTGAGTTAAGGGTGGGTATAAAAAGAAATGTGTGTTAAATTTCTGATTCTTTCCAGAAATTCTTTCTTTGGAAAAAAAATCCCTTGTGCAGCTAGTGTGAAGGAAAAATAATGCTTTCTGTCAGAAAAAAAATCAACTTTTTCTCTTGGCTGCGTGCGGTAGGGGTCGTTTCTACCACGAGGGCTCGTTGTATGAGTCCTACCCTTACTGTGCGTGGTAGCCGCGTCTCCACCAATATGTTTAAGATCCCTTAGTTGGGGGGTAGTTAGGGCTAAAACACTTGTGTTATTGTACTAATTTGGAAGGTGATTCCTAGGAGAGGGTAGCTTCCCGTAGCTGGGTGAGCTTACCAGTGTAGTGTGTTGTTTAGCACTTAAACGCTAAGGGGTGTTCCTGCAAAGACGCAAGTGCCGTTTAGGGGATGGACCTATAAATGCAGGCTAATACACCGTCCTGCCAGCTGGACGGAATGAGTGGTACAATAGGCGTGCTTACGTCAGCGGCTCGACGTTACGTAGTCGAGTCGCTTGCGGGAAGCACAATGAAACCTGAGCAAGCAATTACTGGCTACTATAGTCACGGTCAATCGTGACGAGAGTCACAAAGGGTATGAGGATGTAAAGAGGCGTGTAATTATCAAGACAAGTGTAGTTTACTGACCATGTGTTTATTGGTCAGTGAGTGTAAAATTGTAAGTCCCTTTTAGGGGAATGTAAGTAATGGTACAAGTTAAGTGTACAAGATTGTGGATGGGTGTTTACAAAGTAAAGGATATCTGACCACTTGCTGAGTCTCACCTGATGATGGTAGCTGGAACAGGGCCTTCGGCGACACACAGGCCTCTCTTCTTATAGTTCCTGTCGTTGCTTAGTCAGCATTCCGTTGACGTAGCTGCCCCAGTTAGTTAGTGTTAATGTTTATGAATGTGTTGCAAGTGGTTGGCTAACCTCTCGAGCTGGGTGGTCGCCTGTTGCCATGTAAAGGTGATGTTCAGGTCTTATGATGTTGCCAGTTGGGGTGGGTTTTAGTAGAAGATGGGGGGTGGCTCTCAGGGGGTACAGCCCCCCGGGACTGTACACATCATACCCCGAAACAGACAAGTACTTTCTGAAAGAAAATGCAACGCTCATGACTCGTAAAGGGGTATTTAGTTATGATTACATTGATTCGTGGGAAAAGTTAAGTGAAACGTGTTTACCTCCAAAAGAGGTAATGTTTAAGAAATTAAGTCAAGAAAATGTTAGTCAAATATGTGTGGAATCAGTTCAACATTAAAACTCTAGGGGAATATAGTGACCTCTACCTAACTTCAGATGTACTCCTTGCAGACAGTTTTTAAACGTTTAAAAACAAAACACTAGAAACACACCGAGTGGATGCTGCACACATTTTACTTCGCCTGGTTTAAGTTTCTAGATAATGCTCCTTTACACTGGAATTGAACTGGAATTTTACAGGATTACGATCAGATTCTTCTAATCGAGTCTGGAATATGTAGAGGCATATGCCAGCTGTCTCATCGGTATGTTGAAGCTAACAATAAATACATGGAAACCTATGATCCTGAGACACCATCGCAGTTTATTACCTATGATGATGCCAACAATCAATACGGGTGGGCTATGTGACACTCTCTTCCTTATGGCGGAATTCAGTGGTTTTCTCCAGATACTGTTGATTTAGAAAAACTAAAGGAAGACGATCCTGTGGGATACATTCTAGACGTTGATGTTTATTACCCATCTGACCTTCAGGATCTACACAACGATTTACCTTTCCTACCAGAGTGTACACAACCTAAGGATTCGTCTCTGAAAAAACTAATTCCTCATCTTGGAAATCGAAGGCAGTATGTTGTTTATTACATGACACATCAACAGGCTTCAGTTCATGAACTAAAATTGATAAAAATTCATCGTGTTCTAAAGTTTAAGCAAAGACCTTGGCTAAAGGCATACGTTGACTTTAATAACAACCTTCAAAAACAAGCAAAAATTATTTTGAGAAAAATCTGTATAAATTATTTAACACTGCCATTTTTGGAAAAGCAATGAAAAATATTCGTAAATGAATCGACATACGTCTTGTGACTGACAGCAAGAAAGCTGAAAAGCTAATAGCAAAGCCAACATTTATCGACTGAACAATTTATGGTCCTAACCTAGCTGCTTTCCACATGGCTAAACGTAACATTGTATTCAATAAGCCTATTTATATTGGAATGTGTATACTTGATATTTCAAAAACTCTAATGTATTCCCACCACTATGATGTCCTGCTACCCTATGATGGAATGGACAATCTTAAACTCATATATATGGATACGGACTCGTTCATTTATTTGGTAAACACCCAAGATGTATATCAAGACAAGTTGGATTTCCTAGAACACCTGGACACTTCAGATTATCCTACTAATCACATACGATACGCTACATCAAACAAGAAAACGTTGGGGAAATTTAAAGACGAGGCTTGTGAACAAATTATAAAAGCATTTGTTGGACTCAGAGCTAAAATGTTCCCTTTAGACATAAATGGTAAATAAATAAAAAATATTAGCAGAGGTGTTGTCAAAAATTGTATCAGCTTTCAAGATTATTAGGATTCTGTCATGAAAAATATGTAAACAGAATACCAGTGAACATTATCGCTTCTAAACAACATGACATATCATCTATAAGACTAAACAAAATTGCTTCGTGTCCTGGTGATGATAAAAGAGTGATTGATTCTATGGTCATTACTCAGTCATTGGCCATGCATAAAGAGCTATGTTTTGAATATGAAAATGCTTTACCTGCATCTAGCAAATACATAAACCATACAATTTAAGAAAATAAAAAAAATTGCACTATAAAAGTAAAAAAGAAAGAAAATGGTACTCATATTTAACAATAAAAAATATATAACAAAATAAAACCAACTCTACAATTTTTAACAAAAAACAATGTATTATGTGTAAATAGTGTAAATAAATTTAAAATGAATAAACATATGGTATGAACACTGCTTGGACATTTTTAATTAGTACCCACCTCTCCTAACTCCTAATGCAAAATGAACTTTGTACATGGACTAAATCAGAAACATGTAAACAACACAATTGGATAATCCATGTTTCCATATTGACAAATTAGAAAAACATTAAACTGAAATTTTAAAAACTGTAAATGTGAAATTTTAAAATTGACAGTTGTGAAAACAGCAAAAATGGAAAATCCATCTTTCCATACTGACAAATTTGAAAAACCTTACACTGACTTTTTTAAAGCTGGAATTGGGAATTTGTGAAATTGATAAATGTGTAAACAACAAAGTGAATAAAAATGAAGCCGGTTGGGGTAGTGAACAAGTTGTACATTAGCCTATAAGACTGGCATAAGGATAGTTGCATGTGCCCTTATATACTTTTTGCATGTGCCTTTGGATTAGCTTAAGTTAGGTTTGGTAAGGTTAGGTTTGGTTAGGTGAGGTTAGGTATGTGGCCTTGTAGTTTACTCTTTGGGAAAATCAAAAATGTAAAATCAAAAATGTAAAATCAAAACACTAAAATCTAAAAATCTAAAATGTAAAATGTCAAATCTAAAAAATGTAAAATCGAAATCTAAAATCTAAAATGAAAAAATCTAAAAATGTAAAAAATAGAAAATCTTACAGGTATTAATTTAAATCTTAAAATGAGTTTTTTGGGGTTGTGTTAGGTTAGGTTAGGTGAGGTTAGGTATTAGACCTTGTAGGTTACTCTTTTGGAAAATCTAAAAAGTAAAACTTAAATCAAAACACTAAAATCTAAAATCTGAAAATCTAAAATGTAAAACGTCAAATCTAAAAATGAAAAATTTAAATCTAAAAATCTAAAATCTAAAATGAAAATAATCTAAAAATGTAAAATCAAAAATGTAAAAAATAGAAAATCTTACAGGTATTAATTTAAATTTTAAAATGAGGTTTTTGGGGGTTATGTTAGTTTAGGTTAGGTGAGGTTAGGTATGTGACCTTGTAGTTTACTCTTTCGGAAAATCTAAAATGTAAAATCTAAAATCAAAATACTAAAATCTAAAAATCTAAAATGTAAGATGTCAAACCTAAAAAATGTTAAATCAAAATCTAAAAATCTAAAATCTAAAATGAAAAAAATCTGAAAATATAAAATAAAAAATGTAAAAAATAGAAAATCTTACAGGTATTAATTTAAATCTTAAAATGAGTTTTTTGGGGGGTTATGTTAGGTTAGGTTAGGTAAAGTTAGGTTAGATTAGGTGAAGTTAGGTTAGGATAGGTTGTAACTAAGTTTATTATGTTTGCTCTTACATTTGATCTCCCTTTTTTTTCCCATTTGCTCTCACTTTTTGCTTTCCACATTTGCTCTCACTTTTATGGAAAGTTAGGTTAGGTTAGGTAAAGTTAGGTTAGGTTAGGTTAGATGAAGTTGGGTTAGGCTGAATGGTAGATGTATGAATTAAACCCGCCTTTTCTTACTTTTGCCTCCCAAGACTGAGTGTACCCCATTCCAACCATTATACCAGAAAGTAAATTTCATGACAGAGCCAGGACCTAAACCCAGGCACATCAGTGACATGCAAAAATGCTAGCCACTTCACTATAAAGTGGACAATATAAGGCTGGTCTTATTTGTACATGATCAAATGACTAATTACCTAATAATAATAATAATAATAATAATAATAATATTAATAATAAATATTCCATTTAGCAACGACACGGCCGAACTCTCTCTGTGACGTCATCCACGGTCTCAGGGCGTGGCGGACATTTTGCCCATTAGCCCTTGCGCCAGCTATGACTGTCCCCTCCATAAGAATAACATAATGCTGGTTGCGCGCGGCGTCCATCTTGTCCATTAGCCCCTGCGCCAGGATCGGCATTTAATCCTACTTGCTTTGTTATGCGAAGTATTGTTTTCTACTCTATAACGCGTATTCATTGTTCATTGTTATGCGAAGTGATGTATTCTTCACTACAACGTGTATTCATTGTGCTTTGTTATGCGAAGTGATGTTTTCTACACAATAATGTGTATTCATTGTGCCTTGTTATGCGAAGAAATGTTTTCTACACTACAACGTGTATTCATTGTGCTTTGTTATGCGAAGTGATGTTTTCTACACTATAACGTGTATTTATTGTACTTTGTTATGCGAAGTGATCATCTGTTAGAGAGTGCCGTTTTCGATTCATTCGGAAATTTTCTGGTATCCATCCTTGATAATAGGCACACGGTACGCGATATTTGCGAAGTAAATATAAATATTGGGCAAGTTATAACGAACATCACCCAGGGAGAAGTTCGCCGTGAGTCTGGAAACTTTGCCTATTTTCATTTATGAAAAAATAAGCTTATGAGATCAGCTTTTGTCCGAGTGTGTATGTGAGTGCGTTGGTGTGTGTGTCCTCTGATATATTTGTTGACTCTGACCGGGCCCTTCAAATGTTATTACATCTCACCAATATAAAATGTTGGCAGCGCGAAATATTTCACCGGCATTCTATATCTCCAAAACTATTACTCATATCACCCTGAAATTTGGTACGGTGACACAAGGCACTACTAGCAATTCACCTATGTGACTTTCAAAAACCTGAATTGTTATTATCCATATTGGTCCGTATTGAATTGAATCCACTTAATAATTTGCGAACTGTCCCGTCTTTTCAATACTAGTTGTATTCAGGAATTAACAACGAAATATTTTAATATACGTTTCTTGCGATTTAACCATCCGAACACAGTGAAACTTGGTACAGCAAATGTACTGACATCAAATTTAGTCAATTGTTTACATAACCTCAAGATGGTGGCTGTGCCAAATTTTTAAGTAAAGGGTTTTCTTTCTTGTGTTCTAGTAATGCGATTGAAATCAACGTTTGAATAATGAACGCACACGATAACTGTTACCTATTAGTACATAACTGCATGGCCTATATATATTAAAATCCAACATGGCGACCATACGAATTATTTAGGCGGATCTCAATATCTATTAACCTATGACAGTAATCAAACTGAAATTTTGTATGTGTATAGAGGTTAAAATCATAAGTTCGCCTATGGGATGTTCAATTATCTGGTCAGCATAAATCCAACATGGCGGTGACACGAAATTTAAATATTCAATGTTTCTCGCGATTTAATCATCCAAGCGCAGTGAAACGGTGTACGGTATATGTTTATATAAATTTTAATCCACTGCAATCTTATTCATTTAAAATATTTTCATATCCAAAAGATGGCAGTTGAGCGTAATTTTTAAATCTAGATTTTATTTCTTGTGTCCCAATCATGCAATTGAAGTTTGAAGGAAACTCCTACTCAATAATCATTATGCAACTCCTAAGGCATATATATAAAAGCCAACATTGTGACCATCCGAAATATTTAGACGGTTCTCTATCTACGAATCTATTACAGCAATCAAACTGTAAATTTGTATGCTGATAGAGGCAATTAATATAAGTAGGATATATTATGAAAATAGGCTATTTAGTTCTTCACGGATCTACTTGCTTCATAAATGAAAGTTGGCTAAGAATGGTTACTTTTAAACAAATAGTGAACTGAAGTATTGTCTCAAAGGCCTTGGATTGGCATTCGAAAGAATTATGTCAGCCTTCTGCTGTTTAAGCCTCAAACCACTGCTACATGTAGTGCAATCGGAGGAGAAAAGCATCAAGTCTATGAGTTATAACGCAGCCGGTGCTCTAAAGGATGTGATGAAGAAAGGTCTAGATTGGACCAAGGTGATGAAAAAGTGGGCTCATACACCCAACCCGGGCAACTGGAGATAGCTTATGATGATGATGATTTAAATTTTATACACTGCACCAAATACTTGACCAATCATAAGGCCCTTGTCTACTACAAGCTAGTTGCGGGATTGGATCCCGGCATTCAGGAGGCCTGTGTCAGTATATTTACTGACGTTTTGCAGAACCCCTCCAGGGAATAATCCTGGCACCCTCGGAACTCTCACACCGTTGCAATTATAGAGGACGTTAAACCAATGCTATTAAATTTCACATTTTTCAGCCACAGGATTTCCTTTTTATGTCGACCATGCATTAATTAGGAATTGAACCAGGTTTGCCTTGGTGATGAACAAGCAGCTAGAACATTAAGCTATCATACAGCACCCTTCCTACTAAAATTATGAATTACCTAAATTATATAACAGATTCTAGGCAGGTAGCTAAACGATTTTATGGCAGCCCTCTCTCAGTGAGCATTATTGCACTTCAAGGGTTTTGTATTTTAAAATCAGAAGTAATTTTATTAATATAGTGTTTTTGAGGTTTTTGGTGGTGTTTCTGAAGATTTAAAATTTCTCTAACAGCATCCTTCTTTATTTACAAAAGTAAAAGCTGGACTTCTCTCGAATGCTTAGTGGAATCATTTTATCGTAAAGAGCAATGAGGGTCAGGATGCAGAATGCTGATATTAAAATCAAGATGACCTATGACTAATGGTCAGTGTCGTGGTGAGGTGTGCCGTAGCAATTGATGAGCCCAGTGGCACACTAGGGTGACACACTGACAGCTTAATGAGAAGTCACAGTATTTCTTGGGGGTTATCTTAAATATTATGTATCACATACCCAGTTCCAGGAATGGTTACACTAGACCATCTGTTGTATTGGCGTAGGCTATTACAACATGCCTTAAATCACACGGGAAATATGTTTCCAACTAAGAAGCTATTGAGTAGCGAAAGCTAAAAATATACGATTCCACACATTGAATTACCGGAGTACACCCCAGTATTGTTTTGTCCACGTGTTAGTGAACTTGAAGTGTGCAAAAACTGGCCGTTAGTCACTAAGCAATACCAACTGATCCAGTAGCAGGTGTAGAGAATTGGAATATCTTTGTCCTGGGCAATAATATATCGAATGCATACAGGGTGATTTCTTTGCTGGAGTGAGGCCAGCGGCCAGCTACCAGGGGTGCGCACGCCCACCACCAGACAACTGAACTCGGGTCGCTTAATGCGCGGAGGTAGAAACCGTAAACCATAACCTCGCCGCCATACTTGTTTGTGGCTAGACAACAACTGTCCATTTTCAGCTGTTCGCAGCAAGCACACCTACTGATCTGTCGTCGCTTGCCACTCCAGGTGGCCGGACTATTTGGCTGCGCTCAAACGAAAAAAAAATGAAGCCTAGATTCTCAGCTGAAGAATGACAATAGCCAAAATTCCTCAACACTTGAATTTTTAATATTTGAAAGTTACATCGTTAAATTATGTAGCTACTCCTAGTAGCACATCAGGGACTCACATCTAATGGGACGTGGGTTGGCGACCACGGGAACCCAAATGAGTCCGGCATTGCTTCCACTTACTTGTGCCGGGCTCTTCTCCATTTTCTTTCCTATCGACCTCTCTTGGTCAACTCTTGTTTTGTTCCAACGCCGACGGTATTACGGTATCCGAACCCTAGGGAGTCTCTTCCTTTGCAGCCTTAATTGGTCTTTCCGTCATCTTTCCTCATTCTTCTAGGGATCATCCTTCTTTTTCTTTTCGTTATAATTCCTGTATTCGTTAATGTTCCCGCACTGTATTTGTGAATTGGCTCCCCGTGTATCTAAATTCCATTTTGTGAATATCTTGAGTCTACACTACATTCCGTAGGTATTTGCAATCTATGTTGCATTTTTTAAGTATTTTCAATCAAAATAGAATTCTGCTGGTATTTTCAACTTCAAATGCATTTTGTAAGGATTGATGTAGGGGTACCATTTGGTAAGGATTGATGTAGGGGTACCATTTGGTAAGGATTGATGTAGGGGTACCATTTGGTAAGGATTGATGTAGGGGTACCATTTGGTAAGGATTGATGTAGGGGTACCATTTGGTAAGGATTGATGTAGGGGTACCATTTGGTAAGGATTGATGTAGGGGTACCATTTTGTAAGGATTGATGTAGGGGTACCATTTGGTAAGTTTTCTGAATTTCAATTGCATTTTGTAAGTATTTTAAACTTTTAAACATAAACTGCATTTTGCAAGTGTTTTCAATATTAGGGCATTTTGTAAGTATTTTAATTCTCAATTATTGCATTTTGTGAGTATTTTAAATCTAAATTACATTTATGTTCGACCCTGACTATTACATGTCTGAAAACTGTATCATGATGATGGTCATTATAACACTATTTTTCATTATGAAACATATTCTCCCACCAATCACAGCTCAAGAAACAGTCGTTTGTCCAACTAGATAAGGATACCTTCGCGCATGCGCTCAAAATCCAACATGTCTACATAAATTACCGAAAGTGGATCGTCCATATGTTCGCGTAAATAAACTGGTGAATATGAGACAAGAAATAGCACTGTACCTTAATATACCCAAATCCAATTTCTACACAGTGCGTTGATTTCAAACGACTACGGTGACAGTTTTACTGAATACTGGTTCACGATCTGCACATATGGCATTGAAGCACACAGAGCGCATGCGTCGGTCGGCCAGAGAGCTTGGAACACAGAGATAGGCTACCTAGCGCACCACCCGATCACAAAATTCTAGTTACTGAACAGATATTTATGAATATTTATGTTAAAACTTATAATCAAGTTATAATCGTCGAACATAAACAGTCGTATGCAACTCACCTATAATGGTAATTAAGACACTCGTATGTAAATTATAAAACTCGCTTAAACTCGTTTTATAAACATACTCTTGTCTTAATTTAAGCCTCCGTGGCTTAGGTGGCAGCACGCCGGCCTCTCACCGCTGGGTCCGTGGTTCAAATCCCGGTTACTCCATGTGAGATCTGTGCTGGACAAAACGGAGGCAGACAGGTTTTTCTCCGGGTACTCCGGCCTTCCCTGTCAAAATTTCATTCCAGCAACACTCTCCACTATCATTTCATCTGTCATTCATTTAATCATTGCCGCAGAGGAGTGCGTCAAGCCTCGGCAGCCGGCACAGTTCATATCCTCGCCGCTAGATGGGGGCTTCATTCATCCCATTCCTGACCCGGTCGGAGACTGGAAGCAGGCTGTGGAGTTTTCACTCGTGTCTTAATTATAGCCATTATAGGCTCGTTGCATAATGTACTATTAGTAAGTTTTTTCAGTCTAAATTGCATTTTGTAAGTATTGTCACTCTAAATGAGAATTTTGAATCTAAATTATATGTTGTTAGTATTTTCAATTTGCATTGCATTTCGTAAGTATTTTGAATTTCAATTGCATTTTGTGGGTATTTTGAACCTAAACTACATTATGTGTGTATTTTTCATCGTTTCCTTGTGTGAGTATTTCCCTTCTAAATTACCTTTAGTAAGAGTATTTCCACTCTACATTTTGTGAGTCATTTCAATTTTAGTTCCATTTTGTAAGAATTTTCAGTCTAACTTAATGTTCTTATGGTTTCCATTCCTTTGTCATTTTCGCTATCACCCATAAAATTAGTAGTATCCCGAGTTAGTTATTGTTTTAAGGGATGGAACAGCGAGGTCAACTGCCCCTCAGTATCAAGAGCCCATCTCCAGTAATGTCACTAATTTAAAATTTCATAAAAATGTTCTAAAAATGGAGGACAAATGGAATTTTAATATTTACATGCAAAATTTAGTATTACATACCTTATAACTGTTATGTTGATGCAGATGCTGAAGTTGTAGCTATTTTATGCTGATACTTATCGACTGCGCCCACTTTCGACAGCTTCTTTAGGGACGTTGCAACATCGTGGTCATGAAGCCCCGTGTTCTTGAGTGAGTGTAGAATTTGTCTGATAACCTGTGTCACTGTAATGTCTGTAATAGTGTGTGTATTTGTAATTGAGATAAAATTTGGGTAGGAAGTGGTCGTGGCCTTAAATTAGGAACCGGTACCATCCCGGCATTTGCCTGGCGTAGAAGTGGTAAACACTTCCAGAATAGCTGAGGAAGGAATCGAACCCGTCTCTACTTAGGTTTGCCTAATGAGGCAGAGTGTACCTCGTTCCAGCCCTCAGAACTAGGAATCGAACTTGGGCCTCCGCAGTGACAGCCAAGAATGCTAGCCACTACGCAACGAGGTGGACTCGACAGCTCATACCAAATACCCTCCAATATAGGCCATTGCAGCTCTCGTTATAGAAATTTGGTCATTTAGCCCCGTGTCTGCTACCCTCTGTCATTGAAGCGTGTGCATTTGTAATTCCGGTGATGATTTGGAAGGCGACCTTAAGTTAGGCACCATCCCGGCATTTGCCTGGAGTAGAAGTGGGAAACTACGGAAAACCTGTCCAGGAAGGATGAGATGGGAATCTTACCCACCTCTTCTCAGTTTTACCTCATGAAGCTGAGTGTACCCCGTTCCAGCCCTTAGAAGAGAATTAAATTTCTTGGCAGAGCCTGGATTCTAACATGGATCTCAGGGGGCGACAAAGAGGAGGTCAGGTAACATCATCATAAGAACTGGAGCAATAGTACAAGATCACCTAATTTTCAATTGCATGGTCAGCGTGGGTTACATACCTTGTCTTATTGCTTTAATCCATAATTTCCTAGTTGGTTCTGGACTAGGAAATTCATGAAAACTAGTTCCAGCCTTGTATACAAAACGGCACGCAACAGTATACCATCGTAATACAATAGTCTTAATTCAGTAACATAACTTGATTCGTGCATACACAATGTGTATAAATACCGCCAACTGAACTGATCATGTAGGGGGGTATGCAGCGTCTCTAGCGGCAAACATAGCATCTGCAGGGCGGACAGCTCCCAGAGGCTATTGGGCAGGCTTTTTATTATCGGAGGTTAAGGTCAGTCGAGAGTGACTTAGCACCTGTAGGCTTATTTGTATGCATGATGACCAGTGACAGACGGTCAGTGGAATACTTTTGCGCAGGAATATTCCGTAAAGTGCTGAACGATGCCCTAGTTTCAGCATGGTTAATGCAAGAAGACACGAGAGGCTATCAGAGCCGGATTACGTGTCTCAGGTATTACATTATGTAACAGAACGATAGCCGTGCAGTTAGGAGTTTTGAAGAAATGTTAAAAGATCCAGTGCACAGTTTGTGTGCTAGGATGACAGGTGTAGAAAATTGCTGGAAAAGGAACTTAGATTATTAGTAGGAGTGTTTCCTTTTTGTGACACGATGTGTTTTTAGACAGGAAATATGTGTCCCTGAGTGATTGGAAACCAGGTTTTGAGAGCCATTTTGCAACCTACCAGAAAACGCACAGCAGCGTTTCCCTTGCTCTTATTGCGTATGTAGTTGCGTTCCACCAGCTCTGCCTGGATTTGCGCGAAGTCTGCGGGCGACTAGTGAACCAATTTTCTGAATGTATTGTTATTATTATTATTATTGACACCGGTGATGGCCAGGGTGGATGGGCCTACTTACCTGTCTTCAGAGGTCCGCATCGCATCCACAGCAAAATCACCTCCAGATGACATGCCCCAACAGAAGAACACCAAAGGGGTGGAAGGAAGGTGGAGAAGGGGAAGGCACAGGCTCATCTACAGACACCCTCCGATAACTAACAGAACTGCTGCCGACGAAATAATGCCACAACAGTTGCTTAAAAATTTAAAATAAAATTTAATTATCAGATGGATGCAAGAAAAAAAAAGAAAATTTAACAAAATCATTTAAAAAAGGAAGAAACTCTATGGCCAAGGTACCCTCTGAAGATGCACGTGGCTTAAGGCCAAAATAAGACGATTATCTTAGAAAACTACATAAGGCTTTACATGCTTGCTTGCTGAACCAAAACGAAAACATTAAATTTAAAAAAAAAATAAGCCCAAAGGAAGAAAATCAGTAGACAGGCATTATTAAATGAGAAAGGGCTTGATAATTTACTAGAACGCAATACCGACCCGACATGCAGAGATCTAGGCCACGACGCAAAACGAAAAATTTAAAATTAAATTAATTAAATGAAATATGATTAATTAAGAAATCCACAACATTCGTGACTGAGAAAAACACAGGAACATTCACCAAAAACACAAGGTTAAACCAACAAGGTTAATAAAAACAAATTAAGCTAACACCACAACACGTTTGAGTTTCCCGCTCGACGCCTAGAGACTGCACTCCCAAGACCAGAATGCACTCGGGAAAAACAAAAACAAACATGGCCACAAAACAGACTACCGCATGTCAAATCGAATTACGGCAACCAATTAGCATAAAATTAATTTAAAATCGCCAGAGAGAATAAAAGGGGAGGAAAGAATTACGCCTTAACACTATTGACATTAGGCTTATTAGACAGCAACGGATCGTAAAATTAATAAATAATAGGGCAATCCCAAAGTTTGCCAAAGGAAAATAAATAATAAATTACAACGTAAAATAAACTAGAAACGTGTCTCCAGAAGGTACGAAGAAAAACAATAAATTTTACATAACTGGTAATATAAGCAAAAATTAGGCCTACCAGGCGAAACAAAATACAGAATTAAAACATTAATATAAGGCCAATATCGGAGCTCCATAACAAAATATATAAAAATTAATAACGTACCTTAAAACTTCTCTGTGGAGACACAATAAAAATAAAATAATTAACACACAAACCAAATAACGTTATACGGCAATAGATTGCCTGAAAATGGCCCACCCAGCACATGCTTCGTTTGGGTCACAAGCACTGGTCTGCATCGAGTTGCGATAATATATCACTTTCATTCCCAATCTTCAATGCGAAAAGGCGAAATTCCTTTTTGCATTAATCCACATTTCGTAGCGGCTAGGGGCCACGGCCCCCAGCACACGGAGAGATACTCTTTCGACCAACTAGCTTGTTGATTTCTTGACGACAGACCATCAGATCACAACATGGCGGAGAATACACAGTCAAATACCACACTGCATTCATGTTAATGTAATTGTCCAATCACAGCATGACACATCAAGTAACAATGTGCATATTATGTAATTAATTTGGCGGTATCATGTATATACAGTCTTTTGTTCCATGACGTAGAATATAATAGCCTTCAAACATGACTCGAATAGGATGAAACCAGAAGACACCACAAACACACTCTATCGGTGGAAGATACAAGCTCGGCTAGAAGCGCCGAAGTCCGACAGATACTGACATCTCGTGTCTATATTACGCCTCGTGTGTTTAATTGTGCGCAAATTACCTGTATGTATCACTTTGTCTAACGTTGTGCAACCCCTAGCCACATACTACCTAGTTCTTTCGTGTTGGCTAGTGGTGTAACTAACCGTGCATTTTGTTGTATAAATTGGCTCTGCCAAAATTTGAAGCAGGTTGGAGCTACTCCCAAACTACGTATTTTATATTTCTGGGAGGCTACTCTCCTCTCTGAAAGGGATAAGCTTATTCAGTCTTGGACGTGCCGAGATGTAGGGCGAACATGTATATTCGGGCAGAGGCCCACCCTCATGGCACAACAAAATGTGAGTACGGCTCAATGTATTTCTATCTAACGTACGTGTAATTGTTTATATTCGGTGTTTCTTCTTGTTATTAATTCACACTCCTTTTCAAGATGTTACTGTTTATATTACAATCCTTGATCCAGATCTCCGAGACCTTACGTAATGTCACACGGCGGAGTCCCTTTTTGCCTTTGTTATTTACTCTCCTCATGGTTTACTCTTTTTGGTTAATACCTGTAGGATTCGAAAGTGTTGCATTTCTTCGTCTTGGCTTATGTATGTGGTGCTCGTTTTTGCTTCGGTGTCTCTTTTGTGCCCCAAACGTTTCGTTTGTTTGGTTGCAATCCGACCTTCGTTTGCGGACAGTATCTGTGCGGTAACGGGACATATGTCCACGTCTCCCACTATATACGTGTCCCTTTTGTTTATAGAATATATGTGACGGTGGGATTTCTCCAGCCCCGATGTCATATGCTTCTTTTTATATGTCGCGTTGGTGCGGCATTATGTTGGACTATAAGCCTATTATTAATAGCGGGCTTTCGATTTTTACCGGTGTCTTTCGTCCCAAGTCAATTGTATGTAATGCACCTCCGTATGTTTCATTTTCCTCTAGTTTTGTTTTTCTCGTTTGATTTTCGCCGAATTACATAACTTAGTGAAGAACAGGTCTTTTGGTCAGGAGACTATAGGGTCATTAGCAATAAATCAAACAACGGCCAAGCAGGTGTTGGTCTCATATTGAGTAGGAAACTTGGACAGCGGGTGGAATATTATGAGCAATATAGTGAACGGGTTATTGTAGCAAAAATCAATACAAAACCTACATGCACCACAGTGGTACAAGTCTATATGCCTACCAGTCAAGCGGATGATGAAGATGTTGAAAAGGTCTACGAAGAAATAGATGAAATTCTGAGGTATGTCAAGGGTGATGAAAATGTTATAGTAATCGGAGATTGGAATGCTGTGGTAGGAAATGGAAGAGAAGGGAAGATAGTAGCAGATTTCGGATTAGGTGAAAGGAATTATCGAGGAAGCAGGCTGATGGAATTCTGCACCGAGCATGAGTTGGTCATAGCTAAGACCTTATTCAATAACCACAATAGAAAAATATACACATGGATGAGACCGGGAGATACAGGGCGTTACCAAATCGACTTCATTATGGTCAAGCAGAGATTTCGAAACCAGATTTTGGATTGTAAAACATATCCTGGTGCTAACATAAACTCTGACCACAATATGGTTCTTATGAAATTCAGATTAAAGTTGAAGTCAAAAGCCAAAAAAGTGGGCAATAGACTAATAGAGAACGATGTAAACGAAAGATTCAGGAAGAGTATAAAGGAAGGACTAATGAAAAACCCTAAACAAATTTCAATTGCAGACGATTGGACACTTTTGAAGAATGAAATAACAAAATCCGCAGAAGAAAACATTGGTAGGAAAGAAAGAATATGCAGAAAACCGTGGATCTCTCTGGATATATTAGAATTGACGGATGAAAGGCGGAACCACTAGAATGTAAGAGATGAAAAGGGGAAAGCAGAACACAGACGTCTGAGAAATGAGGTTAACAAGAAGTGCAAGGTAGCGAATGAAGAATGGTTGAAAAAGAAATGTGCAGGCATAGAAAATTGTCTGAAATTAGGAAAAGTAGACACAGCTTATCGAAGGATTAAGAAAACATTTGGGGAAAAGAAGACTAAGTGCAGTAATATTAAGGACACAAATGGAAAACCTCTAACAGATAGGGAAGATAAGGTTGAGAGATGCAAAGCTTACATAGAGTGTTTGTATAAGGGAAAGGAGTTTGAGAATCATGTAATGGAAAGGGAGGAGGAAATTGATGAGGATGCAAAAGGAGATTTAATATTGAGAACAGAATTTGACAGAGCATTGGAAGACTAAAGCAGGAACAAAGCACCAGGTATAGATGATATACCGATTGAGTGGCTACGCTACATAGGAGATGAAGGTCTGATCAGGTTATTTCACTTGGAGTGTAGGATTTATTAGACAGGTGAGGTAACCTCTGATTTCAAGAAGAATGTTATCATCTCTATACCGAAGAAAGTTGGAGCTGACAGATGTGAGGACTACCGTACAATCAGCTTGATTACTCATGCTTCAAAGATCTTGTCTAGATAGAAGCAGAATTGGGTGAAGACCAGTTTGGTTTCAGGAGAAATGTAGGAACAAGGAAAGCTGTACTAAGTCTTAGGCTGATTTTGGAAGGTAGATTAAGAAAAGATAAGAGAACGTTCATGGCATTTGTAGACTTAGAAAAGGCTTTTGATAACATTGATTGGACTAAATTGTTTGACATTTTGAAAATGAGTGGAATTAAGTATAGCGATAGGAGGGTGATCTACAATCTATACGGAAACCAGACAGCAGTCATTCGAGCTGATGGACATTAGAGAGAAGCTGGTATTCAGAAAGGTATGAGGCAAGGCTGCAACTTATCACCCATTCTTTTCAATCTTTACATTGAGCAAGCAATGAAGGAAATTAGAGAGAAATTTAAAGAGGAAGTGCAGATTCAAGGAGAAATAATTTCAACTCTGAGATTTCCTGAAGACATCGTCATCTTGGCCGACACGCCTGAGGATTTGATTGAGTTTTTGAATGGTATGGACTCCGTCCTGAGGAAAGAATACATGATGAAAATTAATAAAGGTAAAACAAAAATATTGGAATAAATCATAAACCTCTATGGACATCAAATTGGCAGGGGAAAAAATAAAGGAAGTAGGAGACTTCTGTTACTTAGGAAGCAAAATAACCAGTGATGGACGAAGCAAAGAGGATATAAAAAGTAGGTTGGCTCAGGCAAGGAAAGTATTTCTACAGAAAAGAAATCTGTTGACATCGAATATAGATTTAGGTATTAGGCAAACATTTTTGAAAACCTTTATCTGGAGCGTCGCACTCTATGGAAGTGAAACTTGGACTATTGGTGCAGCAGAAAAGAGGAGAATTGAAGCGTTTGAAATGTGGTGTTACAGGAGAATGATGAAGATCAGATGGATAGATAGGCTTACAAACGAAGAGGTATTAAGACGAATGGGAGAGGAGAGATGTTTCTGACGACTGCTAATGAAGAGACGGGATAGGTTGGTAGGACACATACTAAGACACCCAGAAATAGCAAGCTTAGTTATGGAAGGAAGGGCCGAGGACAAGAACTGTTGGGGTAGACCGAGGTTAGAGTATGTTAAACAGATTGGCTCGGATGTAAGGTGTGGTAGCTACGTAGAGATGAAACGATTAGCTCTGGACAGGAAGGCATGGAGGGCTGCATCAAACCAGTCAACATACTGAAGACTCAAACAACAACAGTGATAATCCCCCTTTCCTTTCCCTTCTTCCTATCTCCGTGAGATCTCTCTCCCCTTTGTTTTACTTCCCTCACTCATCCCCCTCCCCTCCTGTATGTTTACATAACATCATGAAAAGCTTCGCGTCTTGTTGTAGTTCATTTTTTTTACTTTGTCGTTTCTCTCTGCCTTTTGTAAGTTTCATTTTATTTTATTCATGTTAGTATTTCTTCGTTAGATTCATGTTGTTGAGCTGTACTCAGGGTCAGTCTTGCTTTTTAGTTTTTTAAGTTTTGGAATTCTTTATTCTTGGTATTGGGTTTCTTTTATATTGTTGATCTTATCTTAGCTTGGCCTTTTCTTTGTTTTAATTAATTTGTTTATTCGTGTACACGCTCCTTCTTTAATTTTTAATACATTTCTACATTTTAAGTAATATTGCTCCCTTGTGTTTTCATTTCTTATATTAAGACTTATCACGATTTTGTCAATCTTGTCTTTGTTATGCAACAAAGGCACGATTAACACGCCTCTGGGTTTTCATTAATTAATTTCATGAGATTCTTTTTTTTTTTTTTTTTTGTACTTTTGGTCATTGCGTTACGAAATTATTTGTTTCCATTTGGGTTTTTGGAAATCATCTTTTGCTCGCTTCGAAAATCTTGGGCCCAGCACCGGATCGAGCCAGACATCCTTTCCCCCGTCCATGTGTGACCTTGTTGATTTTTTATTTCCACTGTTTTTTATTTTACTATGCTATTTTATTAAGTAAGAGCGTAAGCGACGCTTCAATGGTAGCACATCGCGTGGTTGCGTGCGAACTCGTTTCCCCCGCCCCTTAAGTTATTAAGCCCTTATTATTTTTCTTTTCATTTACATAGTATTAAAATTTATTTTTCTTTGAGTATAAGGAATTCAGTGAATTGATTCCCCCAGCCCTGAAGAAAGTGTGAAGTTACTTCCTGTGTGAACTACGAGCACCCAGGGAACCCATCTCCAAGGAAAGATGGTTTAGTCCCTCAAGTAAACAAGACATGCAAAAGATCCAGCTTCAAGATAAAGAGTGCAACAAGTCAGTGAGTACATTGCAACGCTGGAATAGGACACATCACGGTATTGTAACCTGCTTTTTTGTATTTGCTTCCTCAAGTAGACATTTGTTTGGTTAACGTTGATTTTAAAGCGACAGAAATTTTGTTTGCGTTCTCTTTTCATTTCGTCAGTGTCATGGACGTTTTTAGTTTACTTTCTGTTAAGAAGGAAATGAATCTCTCTTAAGATTTTGAGTCTTTACCTCTTGTAGTAAACAGTCGTTTAGTTAACTGTGATATTTCCCAGAACTCGCTTTACCCTCTCATAAGTCTCAGTCTGGAAGAGCTGCTGACAGGTTTCTTGTCATTACCGTGCAGTCTAACCCCCCCCCCCCCCCTCTCACTCGGTAGTTTTCCTCAATGAAGACGGGCCCATTTCCGGGAACCGTCCCTTTAAACCCTACGGTCGCCTCCGATCCACCTTGAGACTGAGAGTGTTTTTGGTGGCGATAGCTAGTCTCCCAAGTACCTGAGAAGTGGCTGGTGTATCCTTAGACCCTGTACACGGCTCGTTGATCTTCTGTAATTTGGTCTGACGACCCTGTCTATTCACACCTTTACTTTCCAGCTGGCAAAAGGGAATCCACATCCACTCTTACACAGACTACATAACCCCAAATATTTCCCCGACGCAAGCCCTATTTTGTAAACAGGGTGCTCCCCTTTAGAATATTTTT
The DNA here is from genome assembly GCA_946902985.2 of Meconema thalassinum. Classification (NCBI taxonomy): domain Eukaryota; kingdom Metazoa; phylum Arthropoda; class Insecta; order Orthoptera; family Tettigoniidae; genus Meconema; species Meconema thalassinum. Next base: position 184,422,132 of record OX336398.1, on the reverse strand, counting down.
TAATGTGATCATTATTTAAGGTTTTATCTTTTATTATTAGAAAATGGCTGATTTCCAGAAGGTCGCCATTAAGAAGCCTTCGCTTTCTCCACGTCATCTGGCAGTGTCTAACTCAAGATTGACCGTATTATTATTTTCTTCTTGGTACATCCATTTTAATATGTGTGACGTATTGACGTGCAGTAGGGGTAGGTACCGCCCTTATTTCACGCCTGTACTGATCCTTAATATAATTTGAATTTCTGTTGACTTAATTTCATTTTAAAGTCATTTTTTTTCTTTCGTACCAAAAAGGAATAATTTTCCTCTTCAGTGAACATCTTCGTGAAAACGTGTGTATGAATATGTGTGTGTATGAGAAAAGAGACTTGCGTTTCGTCAAGCATTTTGTGGAAGTTATGACGTTCAAAAAACAAAGAACTTTTAATTAAGCTGCGTCATATGAATGAGAGAAATATGAGAACAATTTATTATGTCAAAATTTTTCATGTGTGTATCTAGTGTACATGATGAGATTGTCTTTCCTTCGCCCTGTTCAAAGGTATCTAATCGGAGATTGTTATTTTATATAATTTTGTTATGTAAAGGAAAACAATTCTTTTATGCTTTGTTATGAAAAAGAAAATCTTTAGGAGAAAGCGGTGGTATTTGAACCACTTTTAAGAATTCATTATTGTTATTAATGTTATTATCATCATGTGTTTTGACATCTCTATATTACGCCTCGTGTGTTCAATTGTGCGCAAATTGGCTCTGCAAATATTTGAGGAGGGTTTACACCACTCCCAAACTACGCATTTTATATTTCTGGGAGGCTTCTCTCCTCTCTGGGAGGGATAAGCTTACTCAGTCTTGGACGTGCCGAGATGTGGGGCGAAAGTGCATATTCGGGCAGAGGCCCACCCTCATGGCACAACAAAATGTGAGTACGGCCCAATGTATTTCTATCTGTCTAACGTTGTGCAACCCCTAGCCACATACTACCTAGTTCTTTCCTATTGGCTAGTGTTGTTGCTTACCTTGCAATTTGTTGTGTAAATTGTTCTGCTATTGGCTCTGCCAGTATTTGAGGAGGGTTTACACCACTCCCAAACTACGCATTTTATATTTCTGGGAGGCTTCTCCCCTCTCTGGGAGGGATAAGCTTATTCAGTCTTGGACGTGCCGAGATGTGGGGCGAAAGTGCATATTCGGGCAGAGGCCCACCCTCGTGGCACAACAAAATGTGAGTACGGCTCAATGTATTTCTATCTAACGTAAATATAATTGTTTATATTCTGTGTTTCTTCTTGTTATTAATTCACTCTACTTTTCAAGATGTTACTGTTTATATTACAATCCTTGATCCAGATCTCCGAGACTTAAAGTAATGTCATACGGCGGAGTCCTTTTTTGCTATTGTTATTTACTCTCCTCATGGTTTATTCTATTGGTTAATATATGTAGGATTCGAAGGTGTTGCATTTCTTCGTCTTGACTTATGTATGTTTACTATCGAGCCATGGTGCTCGTTTTTTGCGTCGGTGTCCCTTTTGTGCCACAAACGTTTCGTCTGTTTAGTTGCAATCGGACCTTTGTTTGCGGACACTATCTGTGCGGTAACGGGACATATGTCCACGTCTCCCACTATATACGTGTCCCTTTTGTTTATAGAATATATGTGACGATGTGATTTCTCCAGCCCCGATGTCATATGCTTCTTTTTTATATGTCGCGTTGGTGCGGCATTATGTTGGAGTATAAGCCTATTTTTAATAGCGTGCTTTCGATTTTTACCAGTCTCTTTCGTCCCAAGTCAAATGTAATGTTATGCACCTCCGTATATTTCATTTTCCTTTAGTTTTGTTTTTCTTTTTTGATTTTCTCCGAATTACATAACTTAGTAGTAATCCCCCTATTCTTCCCCTTCTTCCTATCTCCGTGAGATCTCTCACCCCTTTGTTTTACTCCCCTCACTCCTCCCCCTCCCCTCCTGTATGTTTACATAACATCATGAAAAGCTTTGCGTCCTATTGTAGTTCATTTTTTGACTTTGTCGTTTCTCTCTGCCTTTTGTAAGTTTCATTTTATTTTATTTTATTTCATGTTGGTATATCTTCATTAGATTTATGTTGTTGAGCTGTACTCAGGTTCAGTAGTGCTTTTTAGTTTTTTAAGTTTTTGAATTCTTTATTCTTGGTATTGTTTTTTTAATATTGTTGATCTTATCATAGCTTGCCTTTTTCTTTGTCTTAATTAATTTGTTTATTCGTGTACACGCTCCTTCTGTAATTTTTAATACATTTCTCTATTTTAAGTAGTATTGCTCCCTTGTGTTTTCATTTCTTATATTAAGACTTATCACGATTTTGTCAATCTTGTCTTTGTTATGCAACAAAGGCACGATTAACACGCCTCTGGGTTTCCATTAATTAATTTCATGAGATTCTTTCTTTGATGTGTAACATCTTTCCGCTCGATTGCTGGATAGTTTTGTGGGAGTGATTTTGAAAATTGGGGACGGAAGTGAATCGGGCGGAAGTGGATCGAACGGAAGTGGATCGGACGGAAGTGAACACGCACTGCCAGAAAAATGGGACGGAAGTGAATCGGGCGGAAGTGGATCGAACGGTAGTGGATCGGACGGAAGTGAAGACGCACTGCCAGCTGGATGTACAATTGAAAATGTGTGTATTGGAAACAAGGCAGTGTGTGCTCTGTAGCGCGAGAATGTTATGGCAATACAGTAGACAGTGCATTTAGCAGGCACTGGTTTGACGAGCACAGTGGCTAATGTTTCACCGACTTTCATTTGTCATTGAGCAGTTTATGAAGCTTCACGTTCAAGATTGAATATCACATGGGGTAGGACAAAGACGACAAATTACATTTAAGTAAGCGGCATTATTGTCAAGCTGTGGGCGAGTAGTCAAATATTAAATGCATAACATAATGTTGTTATATGAGTGGAATAAAAGCTATATTTTCATCATATGTGAGACTAGGTCATTTCATGATTGTAGGAAGCCATGTTTTGATTGTTTACGACGAACTGTATGACAGCCTTGAGAATAATGAATGCTATAGTTACTGAGGAATGTGCTCACAGTATTTGAGAGTACTGTCGGCGTTGTGTGTCACTTTGTTATTATGAATTATTAATGTAAAAGGAAGGAAGCTTGTAGTTTTTCGTGTCCGTTAATCTCACGATCATGATCCACGGTCCTCCCTTTTACGTGGAACGTGAAACTCAGGACATGGCATTTCAATTCGAATATCTCAAATGTATTGACCGGGAATCAAACCCGGTCTACCTTGGTGAGAGACTAACAGCTTGACCGCTGCGCCACAAATGTGACAGTAGCATATCTCCAATTCAATCTATACATTCATCATAGTACCAGTATGAAAATGGAGTGTGAATTAACATTTTAAGAATGTCCAAGCTGTGTAGTATACGTGTAGGATAACATGTCAGATGTTACACATCATATGCGACTACCGTAAGGCTCGTACCTTTTTTGTTGTTGTACTTTTGATCATTGCATTAAGAAATTATTTGTTTCCATTTGGGTTTTTGGAAATCATATTTTGCTCGCTCCGAAAACATTGGACCCAGCACCGGATCGAGCAAGACATCTTTTCCTCCATCCAATTGCGACCTTGTTGATTTTTGACTTCCACTGTGTTTTATTTTACTCTGCTATTTTATTATGTAAGAGCGAAAGTGACGCTTCACTAGCAACTGCTCAGTCTAGAGTCAGGGCGGCAGGCTTACGGACTACCGGACCCATCACTAGGCAAACCTGCGCACCATAAGCCCGCTGTCGACTCCGCGCTGGCACAAACCAGGTTATTGTCCACGACCTCTGTTGTGCTGTTTGTGCCACGCCTGTATATTGTACCCAGGAAACGCAGCCGCCACTTCGCGCAGCCGCTTTACAGGTTTTGTTCCAGGACCTTAGCCAGTACCTCCATCAAAACCACAGTCTTCCATTAAATATTCTGGACACACCACTCTTTGATCGTGGGTTCATGAACCCGCAGATGCATCAGACCAAGTTTTGGACCACTATCTACAATATAATTTTGGACACTGGCAACTTCATTTTCTAGCGCCGACAATTTTATTTCAGCAAAGCGCTGCTTTCTTCAACTTTCCAACCTAGATCCAGCAACAACAAAAACAGTGACAAAATTTGTCCCCAAGGTGGGATTCGAACTTTTTACCTCATCGCGCCACGAGTTAATCCTCTCGGCTGTCACATTGCACTACGTGAGGTTATGCAGCGCGGACTATATAGGCAACACGCCGCACACCGCTCCATGCTGCGAGTAAGCGGAGATACTCCTCACCTGCTTGCCGTATGGCCATATTATTATTATTATTATTATTCTCTTCCAAAAATATAATTGATAGTTGTCCATATCCATCAAATCGACTAATTACACACCATTTTTTACGCCAGTTTCTAAAATTTGTACACCCCAGGCAATTTCGCCAAGTGATGAGTGAACAAAAGCGTCCGCATTAACACTGGGTTCGTTTAGACGTCCTCCAATTTTCGCTCAAATAATGAAAATCTTCATATCGTAACCCCGAGTCTAAGCGCTAAGTGATGTTCACCACTGCACTGTGGACCGTCTAACCCGTGGTTAGGTATGATAATAGGGTACCAATTTTAAGGGCCGGTCACGCCATTTTGCCGAACTTTTGCAGCGTATTTTTCTACACCTCTAGGGTACCCTGGTATTGACTTGTAGGTGAATTGAGAGTATGCATTGTTATAAACATGTGTGTGCAGGGCCTCGTCACCTCTAGGGTACCCTGGTATTGACTTGTAGGTGAACTGAGAGTATACATTGTTATAAACATGTGTGTGCAGGGCCTCGTCACCTCTAGCGTACCCTGGTATTGACTTGTAGGTGAACTGAGAGTATACATTGTTATAAACACAGTGTGTGCAGGGGTCTTGCCACCCACAGATGCACTGGTTTGGATTAGTAGGTCAATTCAGTGTATACATTAGCGACGGTTAATGATAACTCATGTAAGAGATTTACATCATGGTCATGGAGTCCCGTGTACATGTTTGATAACCAGTGTGATTGTGATGGCTGGACTAATGCATTTGTGATTGGGAAAAAGTTTTGGATAGGAGGCGGCCATGATGTGAATTCAGGTACAATTCCAGCAATTGCTTAAAGAAGAAGTGGGGAAACAACGGAAAACCACTTTCAGGATGGCTGGAGCAGTTCTGCTACACAAGGTTCGGTATTACTACAGTGATTCTGTACCGTACTGAAACAGCGAGTAATTGTTTTAATGGCATGGATGGTTCTGTATTGTACCAACCGTGTTTCAATTCATTGTCTGTATATAGCTGATTTATTGTATTTTTTTCTATTTAATGTATTTATTTATTCATTTCGCACCTCAGTTTACTTTCACTGTACATTTGCGGAAAATCTATTGACATATGCCAGGTATTATGATCAACAATAAATGGACTATCAACAATAAATGGATTAAGTTTTGCACGGTAATTCCCAAATTTGTTCATTAAAACGAAAAGATGATGGAAAACCGGCTGTTCGGGACATCCCGCACAATCAGCATGAAATGAAGCAGTCACGTGGCGCATAGGGTTGTTTCCAGAACAAGAACCCTAATCGACTTGGGGTTTCATTTAGATGTAACTTTTGACTTTCGTTTCAACAAATGTTCTCACGTGAATAGTTGTTTGTGGTTTGCTCATGCGTCGGAATGCCTTCTGATTTATTTATGTACGCACCAGGTGGAAAAATAAAATACACTTGAATATTCAAAATTACTACAGTAACACTTTCTTTCTTAGATTGGCAATGCAACGCACGGCGGGAACTACTAGTAGGTCATCTTCTCAATAACATTCATACTGGAATAGATCCAACAGTTAAAACTCTGAAGGAGAAGGGTTAGTTTTTGAGCTGCTAACTAAAAAGTGAATATCAATATCCACTTAAGACAGACAAATACAAAAACGTTCAACGATAAATTTAAGAGAATAATTGATTTGTCAACAAAACTTCTTCAATCCAACATTTTTAGTTATCATATATACAACACTTTTTCTTATTATGTTGTCCACTTACTCATTTATATGATTTCCACTTGCATCACACTCTTCGTCATGGGCTTCTTCTTTTATATCCTAGCAACAAGAATGAATCATTAATTTATTTGCTATCATATTACGCTTCTACACAATCAATAACAAATAATGTAACTTTACAGCACATCTCAACTTAGAGAAAGGATTTATCAGCTGTAAAACGCACTGAAATTACTTTTTAATTCTCGATGATATCTTACTGCATTATACAAGTCTCATCTAGGTCTGAAACATATCAAAGATATCCCTACTTTATAGTTAAATTAAATCAGAATTTGACAGAGCATTGGAATACTTAAGCAGAAACAAATCACCAGGCAGAGATGATATACCGATTGAATTGCCACGCAGCATAGGTGATGAAGGTCTGATCAGGTTATTTCACTTGGTGTGTAGGATTTATGATACAAGTGAGTTACCTTCTGATTTCAAGAAAAATGCTGAGCTGACAGGTATGAAAATTACCGAGCAATCAGCTTGATCAGTCATAGTTCAAAGATCCTGACGAGAATAATCTACAAGATGATGGAAAGACAGATAGAAACAGAGTTGGGTCAAGACCGGTTTGACTTCAGGAGGAACATAGAAACAAGGGAAGCTGTACGAGGTCTTAGGGTGTTTTTTGGTAGGAAGAATAAGGAAAGATAAGAGAACGTTTATGACATTTGTTGTCTTAGAAAATACATTTGATAACGTTGATTGTAGTAAGTTGTTTGACATTTAGAAAACAATTGGAATAAAGTACAGGTATAGGATGGTGCTATACAAACTATACAGAAACCAGACATCAGTTATTCAAGCCGGAGGACATGAGAGACAAAACATGCATTCAGAAAGGTGTAATGCAAGACTGCACCCTTATTTTTCAATGTTTACATTGAACAAGCAATAAATGAAATTGGTAAAAATTCAAAAATGTAAAATTCAAAGAGAAATAATTTCAACTCTGAGAATTGCTGATGACATCGTCATATTAGTCGACACACCAGAAGATTTGAATGAGTTTTAAATGGTATGCATTCTGTCTTGAGGGAAGAATTCATGATGGCAATTTTTAAAAAATATTGTAGTAGCAATCGGTGCTATATTGCATTGTATTACCTCTGGTAATTGTAGGGACTATTGAAAGAACACAACGAGACACACTCTTTACACCACCGATATATTGAACTCCATGACAAGCACACACTGTACACAGGTTGGCCAACGTAAGAGCAACATTCCCAACTTAAAAGAATACGCTGAAATTAAATAACTAACATTCCGCCTACCTTGACAGACCTTGAACGTCTGTCAACAACAAGACAAATGTCAACCAGACACATGATAAAATATGACATACATTGCAAATAAGACAATATCAAATTTAAAACAAACAATTGATATATACAAACACACGAAGTGAAAATCGCAGCAAATGTCAATGAAAGTTCCCTGAAAATGGCACAAATAATAATTTAAATAACACAATAATTGATTACACTGGAAGAGCACAGAGTCTATTTACATGTCTCTTAATGGTCCCATTAGCGACCTTCACGGTCACAACTCGAACAACACCATCCGAGCCTGGATGTAATGCAACGATTTTTCCCATTCGCCATGTCAATGAAGGAGAGTTGTCCTCCTTGATGAGAACCACTGCACCTTCCCTGAAGTTTGCAGCTCGCTGCCTCCATTTGGATCGCTGCTGCAGACCGTTGAGATACTCCTTTGACCACCTCTGCCAGAAGTGCTGCAACATTTGCTGTATATGATGCCATCTACTCAGTCTATTCTCAGGCACAAGCTTTAAATTAGGCTCTGGAATAGCAGTGAGTGAGCTTCCTATTAGGAAATGTGCAGGTGTAAGAGGAGATGGATCATTAGAGTCACTCGGAAGTAGGGTCGGGAATTCATACAGGCTTCAATCTGAGCTGTTAGGGTAGTCAACTCCTCAAGAGTCAAACTGCTGCTGCCAACTACTCGACGAAAATGGTATTTGAAAGCCCTTATCCCGGCTTCCCAAAGTCCTCCCATGTGTGGAGCACGAGGTGATACGAAGTGCCACTGGATTCCTTCGTTCGCCAAAGTTGTCATGAGATGATCTCTTTCTTCTTCTGATTGAAAGGGATTGGTTGATGCATCTAATTCTCTTCGAGCACCTACGAAGTTCCTAGCATTGTCAGAATACAGGTGGGCACATTTTCCGCGTCGGGCTACAAATCGATGTAATGCTCCAAGAAATGCTGCTGTAGTAAGGTCACTTACTTCTAAATGCACAGCCTTGGTCGAGAAGCAAATAAAGAGCGCAATATATGTCTTAATGGAGGCACGTGTTTGACGTCCTCCATGTCGTATGAGAACTGGTCCACATTAATCCACTCCTGTGTGGAGAAAGGGTCTTGAAGGCGTAACTCGGCTTGAAGGGAGATTTCCCATCAATTGACTTGCTGGTGTTGACTTCAGACGTGAGCATCTGACACAGCCATGCACGATAGTTCGCACCAGTTGTCTTCCTCTTATTGGCCAATATTCTTCTCGAATAGCATTTAATAAAGCAGATGGGCCTGCATGCAGGTTTCCTATATGCATATCTTGGGCGATGAGGTTGGTCAGGTGTCCGCTTGCAGGAATGATGATGGGATGCTTCTGCCCGTCTGGAATGTTGGCATGTTGAAGACGTTCGCCTACCCTGAGCAGTCCATCTGGAGCTAGGAATGGATTCAATGACTTCAGCTGACTGCTTTCTGCAACTTGATTTCCACTGCGTAGCCTTCGAAGTTCTTCTGAAAACCTGATGTCTTGCTCCATTCTCAGAATTATCTTCATCGTGGTGTCTAGTTCTTCCGTGCTGAGCGGTCCTGTTTTACGCTCCTTCGGAGCCTTTCTTAAGTTCATTCCAAACCTACAGCAGTACGCTAGTACTCTTCTGAGTCTTGTCAGCGTAGAAAACCGAGTAATCAGCGATGTGTCCCTATCTTGAGTAACAAGAGTTATGAACTTGCTGTTGCTTCCTCTTGCCTCCTCGCACGTTTCTACTTGAATGCGTTGTGGCCACGACTCTTCTTCCTTACTCAGCCATGGTGCACCTTCCCACCAGAGTTGAGATTCCATTAACTGTGACGCTGACGCTCCTCTAGATACGTGATCTGCTGGATTGTTTTCAGTCGATACATGCCTCCAGTTGTCGACAGTAGTACTGGTTTGTATCTTCGACACTCGGTTGGCAACAAACACGCTCCAGTTTGTGAATGGTGCTGCTAACCAAGCGAGAACAATCCTTGAATCAGACCAGTAGAATCTTTGGTCAATTCTCAATGTGAGGGATGAACTGACCTTAGACATCAGTTCTGCTAACAAAACAGCCCCACACAACTCCAATCTCGGAATGGATTGTGTTTTTATTGGAGCTACTCTCTATTTTGAGCAGATGAGGTGTACTGCTATGGTATTTCTATCATCAGCGCATCTGAGGTAAACACATGCACCATAGGCATTGACTGATGCGTCGCAGAATCCATGAAGTTGGATGGAGCAATGACGTCCTCTTGAAACAACCATTCTAGGAACACATACATCCATGATTTGCATGAGGGACTGTTTACATGACATTCACCTCTCCTGAGTGTCAAGAGGCAATGGATCATCCCAATCAGTTTTCTGGAGCCAGAGCTCCTGCAAGAAGATTTTGCATGTTAAAATGACTGGACCTATTAATCCCAAAGGGTCGAATATCCTTATATTTCGGCTAACACCGATCGTTTAGTGCATGGGATTGCCCTACCTTTCTGTTCTGCAGCTTGTACGTCGTACTTGAACTGATCTGATTTAGGATCCCATAATAGGACTAATGTATTGACTGACTCTCCATCGAAATTCAACGCTGCCTGTTGGGTCTTCATATTTTCCGGGATGTCCGAAAGAATTGAGTCGTCGTTGGAACACCATTTTCGAAGGAGTAATGCTACCAACTGAGAGTGTAGTTTCCTAGCTTCTTCGATTTAATCCGCACCTGTAAGTAAGTCATCTACGTAGAAATCACGTTTCAGAACGGTAGCAGCTGAAGGAAACTCACTGAATTCGTCGTCAGCCAATTGGTGCAGAGTCCGTGTGGCTAAGTATGGTGCACAAGCAGTGCCATACGTGACTGTCGTTAACCTGTACGTTTTAACCGGTTGATCGGTAGATTCTCTCCATAGAATCATTTGAAGTTGCGTGTCGGACGGGTTCATTTTAATCTGACGGTACATTTTCTCAATGTCTGCCGTCAGTGCACATCGATGCGTTCCGAAGCGAATAATGATCGAAAAGAGGTCATCTTGCACTGTGGGACCCACCATCAGTAGATCGTTCAGACACACCCCAGAGTCCGTCTTCGCTGAGGCATCGAATACAACTCTCAGCTTCGTGGTTGTGCTGGAATCCTTCAGCACTGGATGATGTGGGAGATATCTTGGTGAGACATGCGATTCTTCTTCTCCTTCTGGTACAGGTTCCATATGTCCGAGATCAGCATACTCCTTCATGAACGCTGAATACTGGGCGTGGATCTTGGAGTCTCGGGCAAATCGTCGTTCCAGCCGGAAGAGGCGTTCCTCGGCACATTTCCTTGAGTCTCCCAACAACTGAGAGTCGCCCTTTAACGGCAATCTTACTGTGTACTCCCCGGTGGGCTGCCTTCTGACATTTTCCTTGAAATGATCTTCACATGATCTATCTTCCCCCGTGAAGACCTTCTCATTTCCAATTTCCTCCAGTTGCCAGAAAAGTTGCAGTTGTACACTGATGTCACTGTTGACGCTCAGATAACAGGATGTGTTCCTAGTGGGTTGATGATTTTCAACTCTCCCCGTTATAATCCATCCCAATTTCGTTTCTTGTAGCAATATCCGTTCTGTACCTGGTCTCAGCTGTCCTCGACCGAGTAAATCCCAAAATACATCTGCTCCAAGAAGAATGTCAATGTTACTGCGATCATAAAAGAAGGGATCAGCCAGGCTGATATTGCAGGGTATCGATAGTTTAGATGAGTCAACAGGACTTGAAGGCATGCGATCTGTGATCTTGGGAACCAGTAGAAAGTCTGCTGAATTCTTGTACTCTGTGTGACGAGAGTTTAATGTGGCACGAATGCTGTGCTTAACGAGTGTTGTGGCACCATTGATTCCTATGACGGGAACTGAAACACGATCCTTCCGAAGGCCAAGTTTGGAGCACAAAGTTTCTGTCATGTAATGGCTTTGTGACCCAGAATCCAACATAGCTCGGCATGTGACAGATACCCCTTTGTTATTATTGACGTCGATCAATGCTGTAGCCAGTAGCACTTGAGATTCACGTCTGTTTATGCCATGAACCGTGAAGCTACTTCCCTGTTGCGGTTCTTGTAATGTCGGCTGCTTATCAGTAATGTCTCCTTCATGAGTGACGTTTGTGAGATGAAGAAGAGTGTTGTGTTTACTCGAGCATCGTTTACAGTGAACAGATTTACATTCTTTAGAAACATGGCCTCGTCCTAAACAATTGAAGCACAATTGCCACTTCTTGACATTGTTGCGCCGTTCTTCAACGCACATTGGTACAACCTGTGACTGTTGCCACACATGTTGCATTTTCCCAGTTGAGTAGTGAAGCAAGCGTTCGAGTTTGATCGCGGTGTAGTCTTATTGAAGGGGTTCTTCATTTGTTCCTTAGATGTGGCCTTACGATTCACCTCAACAGCTTCTAATACTTGACATTGATGTTGAAGGAATGTTGTGATGTCTGTGATTGTTGGCAAGTGGTCTGATTGTTTGCTATTTTCCCACTGCCGTTGAGTTGCTGGATCTAATTTAGTGTGCACTAAATGTACAAGAAGTGCGTCCCAGTGTTCTGTTGGTAAACCCAGTGCCTTGAGTGTCCGAAGATGTTTTATTGTGTCATCAAGAAGCCGTCGTAGAGAGCTGGCAGATTCCCTTTCTACCGTGGGTAGGCCAAAGAGAGACCTCACATGAGATTGAACAATAATTCTCTTGTTTTCAAACCTCTCATGAACAGTTGCCATGCAATAGAATAATTTGCAGCAGTTAACTGAAGAGAATGAATTACTTCTGATGCGGAACCCTTGAGTGACGACTTGAGGTAATGGTACCTTTGAATGTCAGTTAACGCTTCATTGTTGTGTATTAAGGCTAGATATGTGTCCTTAAATGGCAACCATTCCTCATAAGTACCGTGAAAACTTGGCAGTTCAATTCCGGGTAATTTAACTTCTGTGACATGTGTTTGTGACGTACTAGACCGATTTGAAGAGGTAGTTGATTGTGAGCATTGTTGAATTAATTGTTGTGCTCTTGAAATGGTGCTGAAATATGTATCCTCAAAATCTGCTCTTTCCTGTTCTTGAACATCTTGCTTCATTATAATTTCAATTTCTGATTGAACGGTTTCAAATGCAGCATAACATTCCTCAGCTTTCGAAAGCCGAATTTGAATTTGCAGTAGGCCTTGTTCTATACTGTACGAGTCTAAAAATGTTCTAAATCGCGTTAATTTGGCCTTAATCTGCACACGCTTGCCTTTCAACACGGCTAGTTGTTCACTCATGATTGAAATGTAAATAGCAACTCAAGTTGTAAAGAAGGTAACTGTTGGCCAATAGTGAAGGTAATAAAGGAAGTATAAGGAGCTCGCTAACTCACCGATTTGTTGGGCTGCAGAGTGCGGTGCCCTGCTGGTTACGGCCTGGGCGATTGGGTCTCACCCTTCCTGGAAGTCAGCTGTCACTTTCACTTTCACCTACTCCCTAGCGGCTGTTGTTCCTTGAAGGCGCGACGATGGTCAGTTGAGGGTTGATGTTGATTTATGACACTTGTCCAATGTGCAGGACGAGGGACTGTAAGTGGTTGAATGTCTTTCTACCAGAGTGCGTTTGCTTGCCTATTGCGTTCTTCAACAGATTCACAGTCTCGGAATATGAAGATGACGCAAACGTGGTTTCGAATATTGGGTGATCTGCTCGGATCTGATATTGCTATGTATACTCGTCACACTTTTACTTACTAGGTCGACATGTCTTGTCGGTGTTAGACTGATGCACGAAATCAAGATGCTGTACTGAACTAATTCGTTTAGCACTCACGCGCTTCGCTAAGACGCCATTACGCCAAACACTTATTTTATCATGAATATGACTCACTTCACTGTCAATCCGGCCCGGAGGACCAATATTATGTAGTAGCAATCGGTGCTATATTGCTTTGTGTTACCTCTGGTAATTGTAGGGACTATTGAAAGAACACAAAGAAAAGGATAGACTAGCAAGAGAAAAGGCTTTTACAGTCTTGCTGCTAGAAATTTCAAAAATAAATATTTCAACCCTTAAGCCTAATATTTCTTTAAAATACTGTTCTCCACATTTCCTATCATGCTTCAATTTGTTGTTGTTGTTTGTGTTTCATCTCTACATAGCTTCCACATCCTACATCCAGGGCAATCTGTTTAACATATTCTAACCATGGTCTATTCCTACCGTTCTTGTCCTCGACCCTTCCATAACTAACTTTGCTATTCCTGCGTATTTAAATGTGTCCCACCAACCTATCTCTTTTCTTCATTAGCAGTTTCAAAAACTTCCTTCTTCTCCCACTCATCTTTGGCATCAGCATGGTCTAAATACACAATTCTGGAATCCCGAAATAGCATTTGTGAGAAGAAGATGGCAATCAGAACATGTCCTTCATAAGATTCAACATGTAAAAACCCAATAATGTTCTTACCTCTTTGAAATCTCTACCACTCGCTAAAGATGAAGTTTCTGTTTCGTCACATGGAACAAACTCTGGTAAGGAGGATTCTTCTATCTTAATGTCCTCAGTGAGATCAGTATCATCCGGCGGAGAAATTCCTTGTGTCACAAACATGTTCCTTTGCATAGGTGGAATTGAATCTTATACAGTTTTCCACTACTTTGAATTCCTTCGAAATATAATTTGACATACAGTACAAAACATAAACAAGAAATTTTGTACTGAATGGTGGTTCTGTTTTCAGAGTTAACATCCCAGACTTGGGTAACTTCATCAGCTGATCTCAATATATATTTATTGTCCCCGTTCACTTCTTTAAAAACCACACCAAGATCTGAGTTCTGTGGCAGACCGTGAGACAACACCGAGTCAATCTCCAGCATTGTAAGCTGAGTACAATTATGAAAACAGAGCACGAAAACAGATAGTTGTGAAGGCTGTGAAAAGATCGAGCGAGCCGTGGAATTCATTGGAAAAACGAGAACAAAAACAATAATATAAATTATAAATATTGAAGGAACGAACAATGAAAAGAGTTAGACATTTACCGTACATAGTGTGGAAATACTTCGAACAAACAGGCAGAATGTAGGAAGACGCTGATTGGCTACAGAACGGAGAAGCCGGAAATATTACACAACGCACAAAACAGAACTTGTGGAACGGCTGAGAGGATGGATACAGAGATTCGAGCATCGAACCCAAGGGTAATCCATAGCGGATAGAATTGAATATAAGTATGGTGTTGAAATAGAGTGCAGATTATTGTTATAGTGTGTGGGGAAATTTTGTGAATTTATTGAATTTTGCGAACTGTGGAGTTTGCGCGACGGTTTGAGCACATTTCATTTAACCCACAACGCGACGCGACACGTCCTCTTAACCACTCCGTAGCGACACATGGGCATGACAGACTCACATCCACGAAAATTTTAAATCTCAAATAATTCCCAGACCATGAAAGATAATTCAATTAAATTTTCACGTTTTGAATAATTCGAAATGCCACAGGGAGGGAGAAAATTGGGATAAGCTTAAATTATCAATATAGAATTCATAAGCTTTGAAATAAAATTTATAAACATAAATAAAATACAAAAACCACAGACTTTACATCGAAAGTGGAGTGACCATGCCTGTTAATTTACTAAGGCTATGGAGCCAAGCTCTGGGTTCAGGAGACCAATAAGAAATTATCAATTTTATTTTTCCTGCAGGCATTTCAAACACACATTCCGTGAACATTCATGACAAATAGGATTGTTACATTTCACACAGCTGTAACTGGTTTACCGATGTTTTTTGTAAGAGCACAATGAGCAGTAATTCTTCCTTTCTATCACTTATTTTCATATATAGGAGGAATAATAATAGTAACAAGAAGAAAAATGTGAATTTGCAGGAACACCACATTTCAAACGCTTCAATTCTCCTTTTTCTGCTGCACCAATAGTCTAAGTTTCACTTCCATAGAGTGCCACGCTCCAGGCTTTCAAAAACGACTTCCTAATACCTAAATCTATTTTCGATTTCAACAGATTCCTTTTCTGTAGCAATGCTTTCTTTGCCTGAGCCAACCTACTTTTTATATCCTCTTTGCTTCGACCATCATAGGCAGTTTTGCTTCAGAAGTTTTCTCTTCCTTCAGCTTTTCACCTGACAATTTGATGTCCATAGAGGTTTCTGGTTTTTTCGACTGCATTCCAATATTTTTGTTTTACATTTATTAATTTTCATCATGAATTCTTTCTTCCAGACGGAGTCCATACCATTCAAAACAAACAAAATTACGAGCCTTACAGTACTCGCATATGATGTGTAACATCTGACATGCTATCCTACTAAGAAATTGAGATGAAATATATGTGAAGTCAAGTGTTTTCGGCTGTACTCCTCCAGTTTTTATTTTTTTCTCACGATTCTTTTGTCGATAATTTCGCATATATTCTGCTCTGGATTTACCCATCTCTGCAAATCACAAAATCATGATAAAAAGGGGCGTCACCGCGAGTCCTACAACACCTCATACAGCATTATTGGTTCGCGAAATATTAAAAAGCCGATGACCCTTTAGTTTTGGGTCCTTTGTTTAAATTAAGAGGGGATAGAAAAACGGGGGGCGTCACCCCGACTCCTAGGACACCACATACAAGTCCCTAGGATTATTGGTTCGCGAGATATTAAAAAGACGATGACCTATTAGTTTGGGGTCCTTTGGATATATTAAGGGGCTATAGGAAAACGGGGAGTGTCACTCCGAGTCCTAAGACACCTTATACAAGTACCTAGCAGTATTGGTTCGTGAGATATTAAAAGGACGATGACCTACTAGGTTTGGGTCCTTTGGTTAAATTAAAAGTGGGATACAAAAACGGGGGACGTCACCCCCACTCCTAGGGTACCTCATACAAGTCCCTAGCATAATCGGTTCGCGAGATATTAAAAAGCCGATGACCTATTAACGTTGGGTCCTTTGGTTAAATTATGGGGCCTATAGGAAAACGGGAGGTGTCACCCCGAGTCCTAGGACGCCTCACACAAGTCCCTAGCAATATTGGTTCGCAAAATATTAAAAATCCGATTACCTATTAGTTTTGGGTCCTTTTGGTTAAATTGGGGGGCTATAGGAAATAAGGGGGCGTCACCCCGAGACCAAAAACACCTCATAAAAGTCCCTAGCATTATTGGTTCGAAAGATATTAAAAAGCCGATGACCTAGTAGTTTTGCGTCATTTGGTTACATTAAGGGGGCTATAGGAAAACGGGGGGTGTCACGCCAAGTCCAAGTACACCTCATACAAGTCCCTAGCATTATTTGTTCGCGAGATATTAAAAAGCCGATGACCCACTAGTTTTTCCGGAAGCACAAATCCCTTGTTAACAGTGAACTCTGTTGGTCAATGAAATAACTACTTGTAAAATTCGAGTGCCAAATACTCGCCGGTGCGCATACGCGAGGTATGTCGTGGTACTAATGGTTTATTGTAGGAATATCTTTAATGGGGTCTCCAAACCTTGAAGTAAACCGTATGCGATATACATTCCACAGAAAACATATGAGGATGTATTAATAAATCATATTTTTTTCCAGAAAATATATTATATAATTAATATTTTCACACCAAAGAACGACAACTTGAAGATGATTTATTGTAGGAATATCTTTAATGGGGCCTCCGAACCTTGATGTAAACCATATGCGATGTTTCCTCTTACACATTTCCATCCCGTTCCCGTCCATTTTCCAAAATCACTCCCACAAAAAATATCCAGCAACCGAGTGAAAGAATGTTAAAGATCAAAAATGTGAATTAGCAGGAAAAGGAAACATTCACGGACAAGAAACACACTTCTACACCAGACTGCAGTTTGTCAGCTTCCCGTGATGACACGCGAGTACACCAGACTGCAGTTTGTCACCATCCCGTGATGACAAGCGAGTACACCAGACTGCAGTTTGTCACCATACCGTGATAACAAGCGAGTACACCAGACTGCAGTTTGTCAGCTTCCCGTGATGACACGCGAGTACACCAGACTGCAGTTTGTCACCATCCCGTGATGACACGCGAGTACACCAGACTGCAGTTTGTCAGCTTCCCGTGTTGACACGCGAGCACACCAGACTGCAGTTTGTCAGCTTCCCGTGATGACACGCGAGTACACCAGACTGCAGTTTGACACCATCCCGTGATGACACGCGAGTACACCAGACTGCAGACTGTCACCATCCAGTGATAACACGCGAGTACACCAGACTGCAGTTTATCACCATCCCGTGATGACACGCGAGTACACCAGACTACAGACTGTCACCGTCCCGTGATAACACGTGAGTACACCACACTGCAGTTTGTCACCATCCCGTGATGACACGCGAGTACACCAGACTGCAGTTTGTCAGCTTCCCGTGATGACACGCGAGTACACCAGACTGCAGTTTGTCACCATCCCGTGATGACACGCGAGTACACCAGACTGCAGTTTATCACCATCCCGTGATTACACGCGAGTACACCAGACTGCAGTTTGTCAGCTTCCCGTGATGACACGCGAGTACACCAGACTGCAGTTTGTCAGCTTCCCGTGATGACACGCGAGTACACCAGACTGCAGTTTGTCAGCTTCCCGTGATGACACGCGAGTACACCAGACTGCAGTTTGTCACCATCCCGTGATGACACGCGAGTACACCTGACTGCAGTTTATCACCATCCCGTGATTACACGCGAGTACACCAGACTGCAGTTTGTCAGCTTCCCGTGATGACACGCGAGTACACCAGACTGCAGTTTGTCAGCTTCCCGTGATGACACGCGAGTACACCAGACTGCAGTTTATCACCATCCCGTGATGACACGCGAGTACACCAGACTGCAGACTGTCACCATCCCGTGATGACACGCGAGTACACCAGACTGCAGTTTGTCACCATCCCGTGATGACACGCGAGCACGCCAGACTGGAGTTTGTCAGCTTCCCGTGATGACACGCGAGTACACCAGACTGCAGTTTGACACCATCCCGTGATGACACGCGAGTACACCAGACTGCAGACTGTCACCATCCAGTTATAACACGCGAGTACACCAGACTGCAGTTTGTCACCATCCCGTGATGACACGCGAGTACACCAGACTGCAGTTTATCACCATCCCGTGATGACACGCGAGTACACCAGACTGCAGACTGTCACCATCCCGTGATGACACGCGAATACACCGGACTGCAGTTTGTCAGCTTCCCGTGTTGACACGCGAGCACACCAGACTGCAGTTTGTCAGCTTCCCGTGATGACACGCGAGTACACCAGACTGCAGTTTGACACCATCCCGTGATGACACGCGAGTACACCAGACTGCAGACTGTCACCATACAGTGATAACACGCGAGTACACCAGACTGCAGTTTGTCACCATCCCGTGATGACACGCGAGTACACCAGACTGCAGACTGTCACCATCCCGTGATAACACGCGAGTACACCAGACTGCAGTTTATCACCATCCCGTGATGACACGCGAGTACACCAGACTGCAGACTGTCACCATCCCGTGATAACACGCGAGTACACCAGACTGCAGTTTGTCACCATCCCGTGATGACACGTGAGTACACCCGACTGCAGTTTGTCAGCTTCCCGTGATGACACGCGAGTACACCAGACTGCAGTTTGTCACCATCCCGTGATGACACGCGAGTACACCAGACTGCAAATTGTCAGCTTCCCGTGATGACACGCGAGTACACCAGACTGCAGTTTGTCACCATCCCGTGATGACACGCGAGCACACCAGACTGGAGTTTGTCAGCTTCCCGTGATGACACGCGAGTACACCAGACTGCAGTTTGACACCATCCCGTGATGACACGCGAGTACACCAGACTGCAGACTGTCACCATCCCGTGATGACACGCGAATACACCGGACTGCAGTTTGTCAGCTTCCCGTGTTGACACGCGAGCACACCAGACTGCAGTTTGTCAGCTTCCCGTGATGACACGCGAGTACACCAGACTGCAGTTTGACACCATCCCGTGATGACACGCGAGTACACCAGACTGCAGACTGTCACCATACAGTGATAACACGCGAGTACACCAGACTGCAGTTTGTCACCATCCCGTGATGACACGCGAGTACACCAGACTGCAGACTGTCACCATCCCGTGATAACACGCGAGTACACCAGACTGCAGTTTATCACCATCCCGTGATGACACGCGAGTACACCAGACTGCAGACTGTCACCATCCCGTGATAACACGCGAGTACACCAGACTGCAGTTTGTCACCATCCCGTGATGACACGTGAGTACACCCGACTGCAGTTTGTCAGCTTCCCGTGATGACACGCGAGTACACCAGACTGCAGTTTGTCACCATCCCGTGATGACACGCGAGTACACCAGACTGCAGTTTGTCAGCTTCCCGTGATGACACGCGAGTACACCAGACTGCAGTTTGTCACCATCCCGTGATGACACGCGAGCACACCAGACTGGAGTTTGTCAGCTTCCCGTGATGACACGCGAGTACACCAGACTGCAGTTTGACACCATCCCGTGATGACACGCGAGTACACCAGACTGCAGACTGTCACCATCCAGTGACAACACGCGAGTACACCAGACTGCAGTTTGTCACCATCCCGTGATGACACGCGAGTACACCAGACTGCAGTTTATCACCATCCCGTGATGACACGCGAGTACACCAGACTGCAGACTGTCACCATCCCGTGATGACACGCGAGTACACCAGACTGCAGTTTGTCAGCTTCCCGTGTTGACACGCGAGCACACCAGACTGCAGTTTGTCAGCTTCCCGTGATGACACGCGAGTACACCAGACTGCAGTTTGACACCATCCCGTGATTACACGCGAGTACACCAGACTGCAGACTGTCACCATCCAGTGATAACACGCGAGTACACCAGACTGCAGTTTGTCACCATCCCGTGATGACACGCGAGTACACCAAACTGCAGACTGTCACCATCCCGTGATAACACGCGAGTACACCAGACTGCAGTTTATCACCATCCCGTGATGACACGTGAGTACACCAGACTGCAGACTGTCACCATCCCGTGATAACACGTGAGTACACCAGACTGCAGTTTGTCACCATCCCGTGATGACACGCGAGTACACCAGACTGCAGTTTGTCAGCTTCCCGTGATGACACGCGAGTACACCAGACTGCAGTTTGTCACCATCCCGTGATGACACGCGAGTACACCAGACTGCAGTTTGTCAGCTTCCCGTGATGACACGCGAGTACACCTGACTGCAGTATATCACCATCCCGTGATTACACGCGAGTACACCAGACTGCAGTTTGTCAGCTTCCCGTGATGACACGCCAGTACACCAGACTGCAGTTTGTCAGCTTCCCGTGATGACACGCGAGTACACCAGACTGCAGTTTATCACCATCCCGTGATGACACGCGAGTACACCAGACTGCAGTTTGTCGCCATCCCGTGATGACACGCGAGTACACCAGACTGCAGTTTGTCACCATCCCGTGATGACACGCGAGTACACCAGACTGCAGACTGTCACCATCCCGTGATGACAAGCGAGCACACCAGACTGCAGTTTGTCGCCATCCCGAGATAACACGCGAGTACACCAGACTGCAGTTTGTCACCATCCCGTGATGACACGCGAGTACACCAGACTGCAGTTTGTCAGCTTCTCGTGATGACACGCGAGTACACCAGACTGCAGTTTGTCACCATCCCGTGATGACACGCGAGTACACCAGACTGCAGACTGTCCCATCCCGTAATGAAACGCGAGTACACCAGACTGCAGTTTGTCACCATCCCGTGATGACACGCGAGTACAACAGACTGCAGACTGTCACCATCCCGTGATGACAAGCGAGTACACCAGACTGCAGTTTGTCGCCATCCCGTGATAACACGCGAGTATACCAGACTGCAGTTTGTCGCCATCCCGTGATGACACGCGAGTACACCAGACTGCAGTTTGTCACCATCCCGTGATGACAAGCGAGTACACCAGACTGCAGTTTGTCAGCTTCCCGTGATTGCACGCGAGTACACCAGACTGCAGTTTGTCGCCATCCCGTGATGACACGCGAGTACACCAGACTGCAGTTTGTCACCATCCCGTGATGACAAGCGAGTACACCAGACTGCAGTTTGTCAGCTTCACGTGATGACACGCGAGAACACCAGACTGCAGTTTGTCACCATCCCGTGATGACACGCGAGTACACCAGACTGCAGTTTGTCAGCTTCCCGTGATTGCACGCGAGTACACCAGACTGCAGTTTGTCGCCATCCCGTGATGACACGCGAGTACAACAGACTGCAGTTTGTCACCTACCCGTGATGACACGTGAGTACACCATACTGCAGTTTGTCACCATCCCGTGATGACACGCGAGTACACCAGACTGCAGTTTGTCGCCATCCCGTGATGACACGCGAGTACACCAGACTGCAGTTTGTCACCATCCCGTGATGACACGCGAGTACACCAGACTGCAGTTTATCACCATCCCGTGATTACACGCGAGTACACCAGACTGCAGTTTGTCAGCTTCCCGTGATGACACGCGAGTACACCAGACTGCAGTTTGTCAGCTTCCCGTGATGACACGCGAGTACACCAGACTGCAGTTTGTCAGCTTCCCGTGATGACACGCGAGTACACCAGACTGCAGTGTGTCACCATCCCGTGATGACACGCGAGTACACCTGACTGCAGTTTATCACCATCCCGTGATTACACGCGAGTACACCAGACTGCAGTTTGTCAGCTTCCCGTGATGACACGCGAGTACACCAGACTGCAGTTTGTCAGCTTCCCGTGATGACACGCGAGTACACCAGACTGCAGTTTATCACCATCCCGTGATGACACGCGAGTACACCAGACTGCAGACTGTCACCATCCCGTGATGACACGCGAGTACACCAGACTGCAGTTTGTCACCATCCCGTGATGACACGCGAGCACGCCAGACTGGAGTTTGTCAGCTTCCCGTGATGACACGCGAGTACACCAGACTGCAGTTTGACACCATCCCGTGATGACACGCGAGTACACCAGACTGCAGACTGTCACCATCCAGTTATAACACGCGAGTACACCAGACTGCAGTTTGTCACCATCCCGTGATGACACGCGAGTACACCAGACTGCAGTTTATCACCATCCCGTGATGACACGCGAGTACACCAGACTGCAGACTGTCACCATCCCGTGATGACACGCGAATACACCGGACTGCAGTTTGTCAGCTTCCCGTGTTGACACGCGAGCACACCAGACTGCAGTTTGTCAGCTTCCCGTGATGACACGCGAGTACACCAGACTGCAGTTTGACACCATCCCGTGATGACACGCGAGTACACCAGACTGCAGACTGTCACCATACAGTGATAACACGCGAGTACACCAGACTGCAGTTTGTCACCATCCCGTGATGACACGCGAGTACACCAGACTGCAGACTGTCACCATCCCGTGATAACACGCGAGTACACCAGACTGCAGTTTATCACCATCTCGTGATGACACGCGAGTACACCAGACTGCAGACTGTCACCATCCCGTGATAACACGCGAGTACACCAGACTGCAGTTTGTCACCATCCCGTGATGACACGTGAGTACACCCGACTGCAGTTTGTCAGCTTCCCGTGATGACACGCGAGTACACCAGACTGCAGTTTGTCACCATCCCGTGATGACACGCGAGTACACCAGACTGCAGTTTGTCAGCTTCCCGTGATGACACGCGAGTACACCAGACTGCAGTTTGTCACCATCCCGTGATGACACGCGAGCACACCAGACTGGAGTTTGTCAGCTTCCCGTGATGACACGCGAGTACACCAGACTGCAGTTTGACACCATCCCGTGATGACACGCGAGTACACCAGACTGCAGACTGTCACCATCCAGTGACAACACGCGAGTACACCAGACTGCAGTTTGTCACCATCCCGTGATGACACGCGAGTACACCAGACTGCAGTTTATCACCATCCCGTGATGACACGCGAGTACACCAGACTGCAGACTGTCACCATCCCGTGATGACACGCGAGTACACCAGACTGCAGTTTGTCAGCTTCCCGTGTTGACACGCGAGCACACCAGACTGCAGTTTGTCAGCTTCCCGTGATGACACGCGAGTACACCAGACTGCAGTTTGACACCATCCCGTGATTACACGCGAGTACACCAGACTGCAGACTGTCACCATCCAGTGATAACACGCGAGTACACCAGACTGCAGTTTGTCACCATCCCGTGATGACACGCGAGTACACCAAACTGCAGACTGTCACCATCCCGTGATAACACGCGAGTACACCAGACTGCAGTTTATCACCATCCCGTGATGACACGTGAGTACACCAGACTGCAGACTGTCACCATCCCGTGATAACACGTGAGTACACCAGACTGCAGTTTGTCACCATCCCGTGATGACACGCGAGTACACCAGACTGCAGTTTGTCAGCTTCCCGTGATGACACGCGAGTACACCAGACTGCAGTTTGTCACCATCCCGTGATGACACGCGAGTACACCAGACTGCAGTTTGTCAGCTTCCCGTGATGACACGCGAGTACACCTGACTTCAGTATATCACCATCCCGTGATTACACGCGAGTACACCAGACTGCAGTTTGTCAGCTTCCCGTGATGACACGCCAGTACACCAGACTGCAGTTTGTCAGCTTCCCGTGATGACACGCGAGTACACCAGACTGCAGTTTATCACCATCCCGTGATGACACGCGAGTACACCAGACTGCAGACTGTCACCATCCCGTGATGACACGCGAGTACACCAGACTGCAGTTTGTCACCATCCCGTGATGACACGCGAGTACACCAGACTGCAGTTTGTCGCCATCCCGTGATGACACGCGAGTACACCAGACTGCAGTTTGTCGCCATCCCGTGATGACACGCGAGTACACCAGACTGCAGTTTGTCACCATCCCGTGATGACACGCGAGTACACCAGACTGCAGACTGTCACCATCCCGTGATGACAAGCGAGCACACCAGACTGCAGTTTGTCGCCATCCCGAGATAACACGCGAGTACACCAGACTGCAGTTTGTCACCATCCCGTGATGACACGCGAGTACACCAGACTGCAGTTTGTCAGCTTCTCGTGATGACACGCGAGTACACCAGACTGCAGTTTGTCACCATCCCGTGATGACACGCGAGTACACCAGACTGCAGACTGTCCCATCCCGTAATGAAACGCGAGTACACCAGACTGCAGTTTGTCACCATCCCGTGATGACACGCGAGTACAACAGACTGCAGACTGTCACCATCCCGTGATGACAAGCGAGTACACCAGACTGCAGTTTGTCGCCATCCCGTGATAACACGCGAGTATACCAGACTGCAGTTTGTCGCCATCCCGTGATGACACGCGAGTACACCAGACTGCAGTTTGTCACCATCCCGTGATGACAAGCGAGTACACCAGACTGCAGTTTGTCAGCTTCCCGTGATTGCACGCGAGTACACCAGACTGCAGTTTGTCGCCATCCCGTGATGACACGCGAGTACACCAGACTGCAGTTTGTCACCATCCCGTGATGACAAGCGAGTACACCAGACTGCAGTTTGTCAGCTTCACGTGATGACACGCGAGAACACCAGACTGCAGTTTGTCACCATCCCGTGATGACACGCGAGTACACCAGACTGCAGTTTGTCAGCTTCCCGTGATTGCACGCGAGTACACCAGACTGCAGTTTGTCGCCATCCCGTGATGACACGCGAGTACAACAGACTGCAGTTTGTCACCTACCCGTGATGACACGTGAGTACACCATACTGCAGTTTGTCACCATCCCGTGATGACACGCGAGTACACCAGACTGCAGTTTGTCGCCATCCCGTGATGACACGCGAGTACACCAGACTGCAGTTTGTCACCATCCCGTGATGACACGCGAGTACACCAGACTACAGTTTGTCACCATCCCTTGATGACACGCGAGCACACCAGACTGCAGTTTTTCACCATCCCGTGATGACACGCGAGTACACCAGACTGCAGTTTGTCGCCATCCCGTGATGACACGCGAGTACACCAGACTGCAGTTTGTCACCATACCGTGATCACACGCGAGCACACCAGACTGCAGTTTGTCACCATCCCGTGATGACACGCGAGTACACCAGACTGCAGTTTGTCACCATCCCGTGATGACACGCGAGTACACCAGACTGCAGTTTGTCGCCATCCCGTGATGACACGCGAGTACACCAGACTGCAGTTTGTCGCCATCCCGTAATGACACGCGAGTACACCAGACTGCAGACTGTCACCATCCCGTGATAACACGCGAGTACACCAGACTGCAGTTTGTCACCATCCCGTGATGACACGCGAGTACACCAGACTGCAGTTTGTCAGCTTCCCGTGATGACACGCGAGTACACCAGACTGCAGTTTGTCACCATCCCGTGATGACACGCGAGTACACCAGACTGCAGTTTGTCAGCTTCCCGTGATGACACGCGAGTACACCTGACTGCAGTTTATCACCATCCCGTGATTACACGCGAGTACACCAGACTGCAGTTTGTCAGCTTCCCGTGATGACACGCCAGTACACCAGACTGCAGTTTGTCAGCTTCCCGTGATGACACGCGAGTACACCAGACTGCAGTTTATCACCATCCCGTGATGACACGCGAGTACACCAGACTGCAGACTGTCACCATCCCGTGATGACACGCGAGTACACCAGACTGCAGTTTGTCACCATCCCGTGATGACACGCGAGTACACCAGACTGCAGTTTGTCGCCATCCCGTGATGACACGCGAGTACACCAGACTGCAGTTTGTCGCCATCCCGTGATGACACGCGAGTACACCAGACTGCAGTTTGTCACCATCCCGTGATGACACGCGAGTACACCAGACTGCAGACTGTCACCATCCCGTGATGACAAGCGAGTACACCAGACTGCAGTTTGTCGCCATCCCGAGATAACACGCGAGTACACCAGACTGCAGTTTGTCACCATCCCGTGATGACACGCGAGTACACCAGACTGCAGTTTGTCAGCTTCTCGTGATGACACGCGAGTACACCAGACTGCAGTTTGTCACCATCCCGTGATGACACGCGAGTACACCAGACTGCAGACTGTCCCATCCCGTAATGAAACGCGAGTACACCAGACTGCAGTTTGTCACCATCCCGTGATGACACGCGAGTACACCAGACTGCTGACTGTCACCATCCCGTGATGACAAGCGAGTACACCAGACTGCAGTTTGTCGCCATCCCGTGATAACACGCGAGTACACCAGACTGCAGTTTGTCGCCATCCCGTGATGACACGCGAGTACACCAGACTGCAGTTTGTCACCATCCCGTGATGACAAGCGAGTACACCAGACTGCAGTTTGTCAGCTTCCCGTGATTGCACGCGAGTACACCAGACTGCAGTTTGTCGCCATCCCGTGATGACACGCGAGTACACCAGACTGCAGTTTGTCACCATCCCGTGATGACAAGCGAGTACACCAGACTGCAGTTTGTCAGCTTCACGTGATGACACGCGAGAACACCAGACTGCAGTTTGTCACCATCCCGTGATGACACGCGAGTACACCAGACTGCAGTTTGTCAGCTTCCCGTGATTGCACGCGAGTACACCAGACTGCAGTTTGTCGCCATCCCGTGATGACACGCGAGTACAACAGACTGCAGTTTGTCACCTACCCGTGATGACACGTGAGTACACCAGACTGCAGTTTGTCACCATCCCGTGATGACACGCGAGTACACCAGACTGCAGACTGTCCCATCCCGTAATGAAACGCGAGTACACCAGACTGCAGTTTGTCACCATCCCGTGATGACACGCGAGTACACCAGACTGCAGACTGTCACCATCCCGTGATGACAAGCGAGTACACCAGACTGCAGTTTGTCGCCATCCCGTGATAACACGCGAGTACACCAGACTGCAGTTTGTCGCCATCCCGTGATGACACGCGAGTACACCAGACTGCAGTTTGTCACCATCCCGTGATGACAAGCGAGTACACCAGACTGCAGTTTGTCAGCTTCCCGTGATTGCACGCGAGTACACCAGACTGCAGTTTGTCGCCATCCCGTGATGACACGCGAGTACACCAGACTGCAGTTTGTCACCATCCCGTGATGACAAGCGAGTACACCACACTGCAGTTTGTCAGCTTCACGTGATGACACGCGAGAACACCAGACTGCAGTTTGTCACCATCCCGTGATGACACGCGAGTACACCAGACTGCAGTTTGTCAGCTTCCCGTGATTGCACGCGAGTACACCAGACTGCAGTTTGTCGCCATCCCGTGATGACACGCGAGTACAACAGACTGCAGTTTGTCACCTACCCGTGATGACACGTGAGTACACCAGACTGCAGTTTGTCACCATCCCGTGATGACACGCGAGTACACCAGACTGCAGTTTGTCGCCATCCCGTGATGACACGCGAGTACACCAGACTGCAGTTTGTCACCATCCCGTGATGACACGCGAGTACACCAGACTACAGTTTGTCACCATCCCTTGATGACACGCGAGCACACCAGACTGCAGTTTTTCACCATCCCGTGATGACACGCGAGTACACCAGACTGCAGTTTGTCGCCATCCCGTGATGACACGCGAGTACACCAGACTGCAGTTTGTCACCATACCGTGATCACACGCGAGCACACCAGACTGCAGTTTGTCACCATCCCGTGATGACACGCGAGTACACCAGACTGCAGTTTGTCACCATCCCGTGATGACACGCGAGTACACCAGACTGTAGTTTGTCGCCATCCCGTGATGACACGCGAGTACACCAGACTGCAGTTTGTCGCCATCCCGTAATGACACGCGAGTACACCAGACTGCAGTTTCTCACCATCCCGTGATGACACGCGAGTACACCAGACTACAGTTTGTCACCATCCCTTGATGACACGCGAGCACACCAGACTGCAGTTTGTCACCATCCCGTGATGACACGCGAGTACACCAGACTGCAGTTTGTCGCCATCCCGTGATGACACGCGAGTACACCAGACTGCAGTTTGTCACCATACCGTGATCACACGCGAGCACACCAGACTGCAGTTTGTCACCATCCCGTGATGACACGCGAGTACACCAGACTGCAGTTTGTCGCCATCCCGTGATGACACGCGAGTACACCAGACTGCAGTTTGTCGCCATCCCGTAATGACACGCGAGTACACCAGACTACAGTTTGTCACCATACCGTGATCACACGCGAGTACACCAGACTGCAGTTTGTCACCATCCCGTGATAACACGCGAGTACACCAGACTGCAGTTTGTCGCCATCCCGTGATGACACGCGAGTACACCAGACTACAGTTTGTCACCATCCCGTGATGACACGCGAGTACACCAGACTGCAGTTTGTCGCCATCCCGTGATGACACGCGACTACACCAGACTACAGTTTGTCACCTACCCGTGATGACACGCGAGTACACCAGACTGCAGTTTGTCGCCATCCCGTGATGACACGCGAGTACACCAGACTGCAGTTTGTCGCCATCCCGTGATGACACGTGAGTATAGACTGTTTCGGCACGTTAGCCTGTGAGGCTCCCTAGGTGTTAGAAATATTTCCCTTACATTAACGGCTGCTGTCAACCGCACCGCAATGCGCCACAGCTGCACGACAACTGGCTGTAGCGGATTTACATATGTTTTTCTCACCGTCTAGAGCCATAGGGCAGCTAATACTTGACATGAAATATATCGTATGCGTCTGATAGACTCACGTGTCGCGTTGTGGGGTAAACTGGAAAGTTCTACACCGACACGAGCAGCTAAAATATGTATTTGTTGTAGGCTTTAAAAGCACTATTACTTCGATAAAATCAGGTATAAGTAACAGTGATTTAAGCATAAAGTTGAGCACGTGTTGGAAATGCACGAGAAATGCTATTCCGAGTGCTAAAATAATATTATAGAATCCGTGGTAAATCTGTAAGCAGTGCAATTTATAATGTTTTACAACAATTGAAACAAAAGAAGAAGCTGTGGTACAATTATTATGAAATCTGACACTGGAGAAGAAAAATTCAACCAGCATTATGAGGAACTAAATTCACCTAGAAGGTGAGTTCAACCAAAATTCGAAGCACCGGCTTCAGGAGATGGAAATGTTGAATTGAGAAGTAACTGATGTCGAGTATAATCCAGGAGGCGGTGCTCCAGTGACCGCGAAAACTTGTTTGAGGTGCAGGTGTTAAGAGCTTTTTGATACTGTTTTGAAATGCAAACTGGCAAAGGCTAAGGAGAGCCGATAAGTCGGTTAATTGGTTTGAAAATATATCTTCCTTAGTCATCATCATCTTCATCTTCATCTCCCCTTTTTCAGCTGACACTGGGCGAGGGCAAATATGGTTACTCTCCACTTTATTCTATTGTTCCACCATTCCTCTTCCGACACGGTGTTCCAATCCAGGCTCCGTTTTCTAATGCTATACGAGTCCATCCAACGCATTCTTGGTCTTCCTCGTCCTCTCTTCCCTGTCATCCGTCGTTCCAGTGCTCGTCTTGGTTGCCTTACTTCATTCATCCTTTTGACATGTCCAAACCATCTCAATCTGTTTTGCTCCAGTTCGTCATTTAGATTTTTGTACTCCCAGTTCTTTCCGTATATCTTCATTTGTCACTCTCTCCTCGTTTTCTGGACCATACTTCTCAGGAATCTCATCTCAGCTGCCTGTACTGTTCTCTCATCCATCTTAGTCATTGTCCAAGTATCTGCTGCATATGTCATTATAGGAACATAATATGCTTCGTACATAATTTCTTTAGCCTTAATTGGTATATCCTTGTTCCATACTATTCCCCGTACCTGTTGATAGACAGCACTCCCGAGTTGTATCCTTCTGCTAATTTCCAAATCTAGTCTTCCATCTTCAGTCAGTTCACTTCCCAAGTATTTGAAATGTTTCACCACTTCCAATTCCTTATCTCCGACTTTGATTCCTCTTTTTCCTTCTTTCTTGCCTCTACTCATCACCATTCTTTTACTCTTCTCCACATTTATCTTTAATGCCCATTGCTCAATCTTTTCATTTATTACGTCTAACTGTTCTTGTACCTCCATCTCATCCTCACCCCAGATCACAACATCGTCTGCAAACAACATTACCTTCATCTTTGCCTTACTATAGTCTTTCATTGCTGCCTTCATGAAGTCATACATCACCATTAAGAACAATAAGGGTGGCAACACACTTCCGAGCGTTAGTCTAGTATCAATTTTAAACCATTTCGATGTCCCGACTCCAGTCTTCACACTACTGTAGCAATCCATGCACATTCCATTTATCATGTCTCTCAGTTCCTTGCTTATCCCCCTATTTGTTAAGCTTTCCCTAACTTTTGTTCTAAGGATGCTATCATAGGCCTTTTCTAGATCATTAAAAGTCATTACCATATCCTTCCCATATTCCCAACTCTTTTCAATGTTCTGTCTCAGAATGAACAAGTAGTTCCGTGAAGAACTAAATATCCTATATTCATATATCCTAGTAATATTAATTGCCCCTATCAACATACAGTACAAATGGTCAGTTTGTTTGCTGTAATAGATTCGTAAATATTGAGAACCGTCTAAATATTTTGGATGGTCACCATGCTGGATTTTATGTTATAGGCCTTAGATTTAAGGTACTATTACATGAAGATTATTGTGTAGGTGTTTTATTCAAATTTCAATCACATGATTACGACACAAGAAATAAAAGCGGGATTTTGAAATATCGCTCAGCCGCCATCTTGTGGTTATGAAATAAGTTTAAATGAATTTGATGCCAGTCGATTATAATTTGTATATGCATATACCGTATCAAGTTTCACTGCGCTCGGATAGTTAAAACGCAAGAAACGTCCATTTGAATATTTAAATTTCGCGTAGCCGCCATGTTGGATTTGTGCTCGCCAGGTTATTGAACGTCCCATAGGTGAACTTATGCTTATAGCCTCTATACACTTACAAAATTTCAGTTTGATTGCCGTAGTAGATTAATAGATATTGAGAACCATCTAAATATTTCGGATGGTCGCCATGATGGATTTTAATATATGTAGGCCATAGAGTTTTGTACTATTAGATGACGATTATTGTGTAAGTTCATTAAGCAAATGTTGATTTCGATCCCATGATTAGAACACAAGAAATAAAAACGTAATTTTCGAAATTCGCACAGCCGCCATATTGAGGTTACGTAAACAATTTAACTAAATTAGATACCACTGCATTACAATTTGTATAAACATTTTCTGTACGAAGTTTCATTACGTTTGAAACATTAAATCGCGAGAAAAGTCTATTTAAAACTTTCTAATTCTCTTGGCCGCCATGTTCGTATTGTAGTTAACCGGTTTTTGAAAGCCTCTTAGATTAACTTCCAGTAGTGCCATTTATCTCCGTACAAAATGTCATGGTGATACCAGTAATAGTTTCAGAGATATAGAATGCCAGTGAAATATTTCGCACAGCCGCCATCTTGAGGTTATGTAAACAATTGAACAAAGTTTGATGTCGGTGCATTACAATTTGTATTAACATATTTTGTACCAAATTTCATTGCGATTGGTTGATTAAATCGCGAGAAACGTCTATTTAAAAGTCGCGAATTCGCTTTGCCGCCATGTTGGTTTTGTAGTTACCAGATTTTCAAAGGTCACATAGGTGAATTTCTGGTAGTACCCTTTATCACCGTACAAAATTCCAGGGTGATATCGGTAATAGTTTCGGAGATATTGAATGCTGGTGAAACACTTCGCACAGCCACCATGTTGGATTGGTGAGAGGTAACAAATGTTGATTTGATGGGAACGGCCGGGGTTGCCTGGAATAGTGCTATGAACTTACCGAGTTTCATTGAAATTGCCCCAGCCGTTTAGAAGTTATTAGGGGGGACACATACACACAACATATCACACACACAAAGAAACACACGGACAAATAGTGATATCATAAGCCTATTTTTTCATAAATGAAAATAGGCTAAAAATGGGTTCCACTGTTGACCTGCCCCCTCTAAATCCTAAACTGCTCCTCCTCTAGTTGGCTTTCCACCTTTACTCTAATTCTTCTTTCTAGGATTCTTTCCATTACTTTGCCAAAATGCGCGTTGATGGTGATTCCTCGGTAGTTACCACACACCTTCCTGTCTCCTTTCTTGAATATTAGCAATATTATTCCCTTTTACCAGTCTCCAGGAACTTTCTTCTCTCTCCACACACTCCTGAGAAGTCTGTATGTCCACTGCAGTCCCACTGGTCCTGCCGCCTTGATAATTTCTATTGCCACTTCGTCGATTCCCCCAGCTTTCCCCATCTTCATCTTCCTAACTGCCAATTCCACTTCTGCCATAGTAATGTCTGGTTCTTCTTCTATTTTTCCTCCACCGTAGTGGCTGTTTACGTAATTTCTCTGCATGCCTGACGTCACACCTTCTTCCTTAGTATTTAGACTAATTATGTTAATTTACGTCTATTCTTAAAGGAAACGTGTATTAAAGTGGCAATTAAGTGCAGCTAAAAGAGCTTTGTAATCTCATTTGCAACCAACTCAATATAAATTTCATTTTTCGTCAATAAACCATAGGTTAGGGATCTTTGATGAATACAGTATATCTGAAGTGGTTGGTGATTTGCAGTATTAGAACTTTCCTTTTCATTAATTAACGTGTATTTTGAGATAACTCCACCCAATCCTTACCTGATGCCCTGAGAGTAACATTCGCATGTTGTGACTAGCTCAAGGCTATGTTTGTGGTGGTATGTGTTTGTTTGTGACGGGATTTCATGAGGGTTCATTTGGCCTTCGACACTGTGGTGTCCCGAAGATATATGGGCACAATATCAATAAGTCCCCTATTAGAATCAACCCAGAAGGCTGAATGAAAACGTAAATTAGAGAGGTAATTTTATGGTCAATGGGAATGTACAAAACAGCACATTGAGGGGAAAAAGAGAAAGACGACTCTTGCCTTATTGTAGCACAACTGCTCAGAGAATGCACCGAAATTAATATATTGAGCAAGATTAAGAAGGAACTCTGAACAAGTAGAAATAATTAGCCTATTTTCATATATCGCACTGATATTTTCCATTGAAACCTCTCCAGTCAACAACAAGATATTCCATGTCATGTACTAAATAGCCTTTGCTACACGACCTTTCTCGACCAATGCCATTAATTTGAGCAATAATGTGCTGTATATTTAACTTTCAGTAAATGTGACTAACACTCATCCAATGGCATCTTTCTGTTATGGAAATTAGTTTTCAGAACATCTAATGCATGAGCCCTATGTTTTACGAAAAGTAAGCCACATGATTTAGTGTCAGTTGATAATAGTTATATAATTGCCCATCAATCTCGTCCATGAGAATACTGTAACTTCTTCATAGAAGAATACACAACAGGCAACTAATACAACGTGATTGGCTTCACATAATGTACCCTTCACCAATGAAAATTAAGATATCCTCCATTACATCAGTGAATAGACCAAGGTCATTGGTTTGAGTCCAGCACTAGTCGGATAATATAATCCTTTATCATCAATCTAGACATCTTGTACTTTCCGTACTTTACACAACCTAACAGCAGACACCTTACATTCGTCATCACTACAGTCCGAATACACAATTCTGTAATCCATAAATAGGATTGGTGAGAAGGAGACGGTAATCAGGACATGTCCTTTATAGGATGCAACAAGAAGTAAACCAATTAGGTTCTTACCTCTTTGAAATCTCTACAACTCGATAAAGATGGAGATTCTGTTTTGATGCATGGAACAAGCTCTGGTATGAAGATTTCTTCTATCTTAATATCCTCAGTGAGATCAGCATCATCCTGCAGAGAGATTACTTGTTTCACAAACATGTTCCTTACCGTAGGAGGAATTAAATCTTACACAGGTTTCCATTGATTTGAGTACCTTCCAAACATAATGAGACATACAAGACCTAGATCAAAAATTTGAACAGAAGGGTAGTTCTGTTTTCAGAGATAACATACCGGACTTGGGCAAATTCGTCTCTTGATCTCCATACATTTATTGACCCCGTTCACGGGTTCATAAACCGCGTCAAGATCTGAACTTCATGTCAGACCACGAGACAACACTGAGTCATTCTCTGATATTGTAAGCTGAGTAAAATTATGAAGACAGGGCGCAGAAGAAGATACTTGTTAAGGCTGAGATACGATCGAGCCAGCAGTGTAATTCATTGGAAACAAGATATCAAAATTAGTGGTATGAAGATTGATGAAACGGGCAATACAATAAACTGAGTTACACATTCATCGTACACTGTACGGGAATACTTCGACCAACTCGGAATAAAATAGGAAGAAGCTGATTGGCTGCAGAACGGAGAAGCCGGAAATGCTATTCTACGCACAAAACAGTAAGTTACTTGTCGAACGCCTGAGAGGGTGGATACGAAATTCGAGCATCAAACCCCATGGTAATCTACGGTGTATATAATTGAGTATTAGTGAAACAGAGCGTTATTGAGTGTGGAATATGTTAAAAATACGCGTTCAATTATTTGCAAAAATGATTTCTGAATTTATTGAATTTTGCGATCTGTCGAGTGCAAGGTCAATGTGAGATAGTTTGAGTACATATCATAAAACCGGAAAGTGCTACATCGACAACATAGAGCTCAAATAATGTTCAGAAATATTTGGTGTTGTATTTAAATTAATTCTAGTACGCTTTGAAAGCATGATTACTCAAATAAAATCAGATATATGTGACAGAGAATTAAATATTAAGTTGGGCACGTGAGAGAAGTGAACGAGAAAAATTATTCTAAGTGCTGCAATGGTAGAATATGTGATTAATGTGAAAGCACAGCATTTATTTACTACAAGTGTAGATAATGTGATGAAATTATTATGAAATTTCACACCATAGAGAAGATGATTTCAACCAACACCATGAGCCACTCAATCCAACATGAGAGGAAGGAGGTCATTATGGCAAATCCAATCAAGCCTGGAAGGTGAGTTCAACCAAAATGCGAAGGACCGGCTTCAGGAAATGGATATGCTGAATTGAGATATAGGCTAACAGATGTTGAGTATAATCCAGGAGGTGGTGCTCCAGTTACTCTGAAAACTTTTTTGAGGTGGAGGTGTTTAGAGTTTCTTTCTATACTGGTTTGAAATGCAACCTTGTAATGCTAGCATGGTTGGTAAATATTTCTTCCTTATTACGAAGGCTGTTTAGGTTAATATAAGTTTCCTTTTAAATGAAACATGTATTGTAGTGGCAGTTATTCGCAGTGAAAGATACTTTCGATCTGCACAGTTAAGTTAAATTAAATAAATTTATCCCTAATAAATTTTGGCTAGGGATTTTTCATGGATTCATTACTTTACGATACGTCTTTATCGGAAATGGCTGGTGATATGCAGTACGTTAGATTTTTCCTTTTCATTAATTAACGTGTATTTTGAGCTAAGTCCACCCAATCGTTACCTGATGCCCTGAGAGTAACATTCTCATGTTGTGACTAGTTCAAGTCTATGTCTGTGGTAGTATGTGTTTGTTAGTGATGGGATTTCATGAGGCTTGATTTTGGCCTAGGGCCCTGTAGGGTCTCAGAGAAATAGGGGCGCAATATCAATAATTCTCCTATAAGAATAAACCCTGAAAACGAAATGAAACTGGAAATGAGAGGGGTAATTTTATGGTCAATGGGAATGTACAAAACAGCACATTGAGGGAGTAAGAAAAAGACGATCCTAACCTTATTGTAGCACAACTGCTCAGAAAATGCACCGAAAGTTATATATTGAGCAAGATTATGAAGGCAAATCTGAAATAATTAGCCTATTTTCATATATCCAACTGAACGTTTCCATTGAAAATTCTCAGTTAGTTATTGAGGTTTAAAGGGAGCGGAACTACGAGGTTATCTGCCCAGATTAAAACTCCCCCGTTCATAGAAAATATATTCAATGTGATGTACTGAACAATCGACTTGTCTCCACCAACACCATTACTTCGAGAAATAACAAGCTGTATATACACCAACACAAATAATAATGTGCTGTGTGAATAACTTTCAGTATAGGTGATTAAGACTCCTCCAGGGACATGCCATCTTTGCGTCATGGAAATTCATTTTTGAAAAGTCAAAAGCACGTCTTTTGTGATTTACGAAAAGTGAGTCAAAGATTATATTATCATCAGACAATAGTAATCTAATATCTCATCAATATCATCCATGACTTAAAAACTTGAACTTGTGTGATATATCGCATGAACGCCATGTTGGAATGTTTTATGTTTAGGCTGTAGGGTTATATGCCATAATATTTGTTCATTAGACCAACTTACATTCCTCTCATCTTTTACAGCCAAAAAATTGGTGCTGCACAACGTCAATTTAAGTTTTCATAAAATGTAAATTCAATTAGAAGTCACTTTTTTAACCCTTGAAGGTATTCCGTGACTTGCATTTCTTGAACGATTAAATAATTATATATAATTTTCGCCGCAATGCTGGTTATGTGCTCACCAGGTTATTGAAGGTGTGGTTCACACCGCCCTTTAAGTTACCTCTTATGAATGATGGAATATATCTGAATATTTTTTTTACATTCCAGGAAGTTGTGCTAAGCAATTACAGCATTATATCATGAAGAGATGGGAGAGAATTTGAGCAAGTTATCAGGCAGTAAAAAAAAACAGGCAATGAGGGAGAGAAAATGGAAGGTTACCTGCAATTACTGGGATAAGAATTAAGGGAGAGTTGACCAGAGGTGTTGAAATGTGAAGACGGACAAGTAACCAGAAGCAATGTCGGGCTTTACACGGGCCATGTGGGTCTCAACTTCCAATTACTGTTATTGTAACAAGTTAATATTTAGATTCTGTGTATTCACTTAAGCAACCTAAAACATGTGTTTATACACATTATTCTAGAGAGTGTGGCACTTTACATTAAGAGTTGACAAATGAGC
Organism: Meconema thalassinum; assembly: GCA_946902985.2. Taxonomy (NCBI): domain Eukaryota; kingdom Metazoa; phylum Arthropoda; class Insecta; order Orthoptera; family Tettigoniidae; genus Meconema; species Meconema thalassinum. Next base: position 184,384,637 of record OX336398.1, on the reverse strand, counting down.
TCCCACAGGCTAAGACCATTAGTTGTCTAATTATTGCTTAGCACAACTGCCAGGAATGTAAGGTATTCTGTTTGTTCCGTCTGCGGTCACGTCTTCAAGAAATATAAGAAGGAAGATGCAGTGATAATTAAGCTTATTCATTGGAAATATGATTGCCGACTGCCAAGACACAATCTTCACATTGTATTATTCCGGCAGCGAGCTGGCTTTGCTGTGGCAGTCTAGCCTCTAAGCAATACGATACACAAACAGCAGCGCAGGGGCAGATGACCTCATAGTTCCGCCCCTTAAAACAACAATAACTAACTAACTAAACATCAGCGCATTCACTTAAGGGCAATCATATCTCAAATGCCTTATATGATTGAGTTTTAACATGGCACATTGTGTAGACTTCACCTGTATTAGGAACCAGGGTGCCGGCAGTAGAACTGCAGTATCAATACAATTACATGTAATGCCGAACATATAATTACCTGAAGTTCATGTTCCTCCTTAACTGATATCCTTTCATCGTCAAATCTATCGCCAGCCTCGTCCTGCAGGTTGTCAGAGGGCAACAGCTCATTTGAATCCTGCGAAGTACTGCCCAATGTTAAATATATAGACACAATATGAGTACTAAGTTATGTGTACAGTATCATAAAAAGTAAACGTTCACAGATCCTGGTTAGAGTGCCATTTACTACAAAGTACTGTATTATGTCACTAAACCTTGCACATCACTAATGTAGCAATGCTACACCATATACAAATTAAAATGCTACTTACAATGTCTGGGATTTCATGAGCCAAACATTCTGACTCACTCTTGATGAATAGTTGTTTCTCCATTTCGATTAGCAAACTAGAAGAGAGAGAGAATTAAAGAACTTTCTTATGGCAGTAGCCTACGCCAAATCAGTCTAATACAGTACCTAATAAATCAAATGAGGTATTCCCATGAAGTGCACAGTGATACGTTTGGAAGTTGACCGTTATGGTCAAATAAGTCGTCAGTAGTCTATTTATCCTTCCAATTGAATAGATATAGGCCAAACTAATGGTGCCTGCTTGTAGAGCCGGGAAATAAAGAATCCTACATTCGATTTCTCTATTCCTGTATACACAAACATTTGATTTGGGTAAGCAGACTAAATATTATATTGTCAGACGATAAAGTACCTACCTATCAACACGGTTAATTAGGCTGCGTGGAAGTGAGCTTAGGTTGCTGCACTGGTATTGCAAATCGGCACTAGTTGCCACGCCACGAATAAAGCTTTCTCGTTCATTACAAAACACCCAGTTCAAACTAGGTACATCATTATCTCGAACATTTCAATTCTTCAAACATGGACTTGTTACTTGCTTATAATAAAATATTCTACACTTTCATCTTGCCGAAATACATATCAGATATACTAATTCCAGTGACGGAATCCCTATGTTGAAGCCTACCTGTCAACTACCGATAATAAGGAACGTATCTATGTTTCCGGTACGTTGCTACCTGCCGTACATTATTATTCTTCCACCTCATCACAGAATTTTTTATGTCTTAAGAAAATTCTTCACCTTGTCGCCCGAACTAAATTCTCATAACTATGCACATAGGCTATAATTTAATATAGCCTACTGTAAGTTCACCATGTCCGAAAGTAGTCCAAACTACCCAGGGCATTTTCAATTAAAATAAGGGCGCGGAAGGGTGCTGGTCAAGATGGGCAGAGGAGCGATGGTGAGGGGGGGGGCTCCCAATAGATTTTCCAGAATGTTGATATTCAATTGTTCATTGTCACACAAGTTGACTTCATAATTTGAAGTTACTGATAGTCGACTGACAACCAACTGCTGTAACAGACAATTTCTTTAATGTTGCTGAAGTACCGGTAACATGTAGGCTATTTACATTTCAAAAACAAACTGGTTCTAAAGATGTCATACATTAGGCCACCAATGGAAACATTGCTCCTATTTCAATACGGTTATGCCCTCTGTTTCCCCTAGTCTCTCACGCGAGTGGCTGCTACTGTTGCCACCTCACTTTGGCAGTGGCGATATGAAAGCACGTTCTGGAGATACTCTTAGACATTGCAAAACTGCTATTTATTTACCGTATGGCCTTTATGCCGGGAGAGTCCAAGGACATGTTCGGCCCGCCAGAGTTTGTAGCTGCTTCTGTGCGACATCCATGGGGTGAGCTACAAGTACCGTCGCGTGCGGATGAGATGAACTGAATGAGCAAGTTCAATTTCAAGTAGTTCCAACTTTTTCCACCAGATGCCGGTGACACTTTCGCTGGAACTTGGTAGAGCGTCTCTAACGAAATATCACCTAAACATTTGGCTACACACTACCAATTGTAGTGGCAGGTTCTTTTACATGTCATAAATCTTTGATATGGGCCCGCCGGCTTAACTTCCTCTCCGAAGAAAGGCATACTGAAGGATTTTAACTCTCGTAAAACATCCGACGAATTCGGCTGAGTTTGAACCGCTAGCAGATATTAACTCCTAAAATACGGTTTTGTTTGCCGACTAGTAAAACACTGGACCTGTAGGGTCGTGCTTACAATATTGCATCATTTATTGTATTCAGGCCCGTATTTACGGGGGGACAAATTGGGCAACTGCTAAATTTCTGGAAAACTATACAAAACCTCTTGGGCATTAAACGTCAAGTTACTAAAGTTTAAAGAGAATGTACTTTAGCGTTGTTGATTATTAAAGGACATAAATTAAAGGATCGTCTTAGTCACCTTGGTGTTATTGCTGTAGATCTGACTTGCATGTGAAGTTGCATTAGTGAGGGAATCATAAACTCGTTATTCAAATAATTGATATCAGTTCTAATTTAATATTAATTAACCTATTTGCATTAAGTTCTTTCTCTATTTGTAACTTTAGTAAACGCATATTTATAGTGTTTACCAGTGGCGACTCCTGATTTTTATAATGTGTAGGACGTAACAGGATGAAGTCCAAAGATAAATTAATGAGAAAGGTTGAAAATTACAGTTTCCGGTAGGCTATAGTATACTGTAGTTCGAATTTCTAAAGGGAAGATAATAATAATAATAATAATAATAATAATAATATCAGTCTGTAAAATATATAGTGAACAACACAAAACATACCTGGTTAGTGGATTATTTGAATTTCAGATCGATTCTCCTGTCCTTATTATCCGCGAAGATATCGATGATTGTGTCATGGAATTGATGTTTTTTTTTTTTTCAAGGCCCGGAAGAAAGCTTTCTCGATAGAAAGTGATGCTAGACCATTGAGACGTTCTTGTGCTGTAGAATTTCTGCAGTATGTTTTAATGCGCTTCAACACAGAGAAGCTCCTTTCTGTTGAGGCACTAGTAGCAGGAATAGTTAGAATTAAGTTGATGAGTTTTGACACTTCCGGTAATGTGTCAAGGAAATCGTTTGATACAATGTAGTCATTCAATTTTGATATGGAATTTAATCTGAAGGACGGTGAACTGAAGACGTAAGACAATTCAGAATTTAGTCCCAGACTGTCGAAAAAGCTGCCATATGGCGATTTCATTAGAGAATGAAGATGATTAAAGGGAAAACAGTGAGGATATTCCTCAAATTTGTCGACATTTAAAAGAGCAAAAAATGTCAAAGAATGAAGGTCTCTAAATCTCTCTTCAATACGTGCTGAGAAGTGATCAACTATTTCAAAGTATAGGCGGTGAAATGAGGGTTTCATGTCATCTTTATTGTCAGTTCGTTGCTTCTTTGTAACAGGAGCGTCTTTGTTATGCAGTTTAGCCCACAGTTCATCAAACTCCTCACGACATGACTTCAAAAACTCTTTAAATTCTTGGATTTTACTCTCACAAAATATAACGTCACATATCTTCTTTTGCAAAAATTTTGAAAAGTATTTCTGCTTTAGGTAGAACCAAGTGGAAAATTTCCAACAGAAAATTGAACTCAAAATCAAGAAGGTTCTTAAGAAATCCTTTTGCACAAAATCGTGTTTCAGGATCGAACGGCATTGTGTCATTCTCAATTATTTGACTGAACAACTGAATCAGTTCTGTTTTGTGGTTATAAATAATTTCCACTAGTCTATTGTTGTATAACCATCTGGTTGGAGCAACAGAAGGAAAACGGGCATTTACTATTTCGTCAAGAGCATGAGTCTTTTGCTTGAATTGGAGAAAAACGACGCGAAACCGGAAACGGTCGAGAAAAATATTTTACAATTTCTGATCACTTTTACACAGTCCTGCAATACTAAATTTAGTTTGTGTGCATAGCAGATAGTGAGCAATACTCGTGGACACTTTGACTTTACTCTCGCGGCTACTCCGTTATATTGGCCAGTATTGACAGATGCGCCGTCATAGGTTTGAACAATTAACTTACTACTGCATTGAAACTCATCTAAATGATTAAAGACATGTGTTGCTATTCTTTCGGCCCTTCTGTTACTGCTCAAATCAAGGAATATTCCGAACCTTTCTTGAATTTCGCCCTTAGGATCAACATATCTGAACACTATACTTAATTGCTCCTTCCTTGATATGTCCATTGTCCCATCTACAATAATTGCAACAAACTGCGCAGCAGAGATTTCGGCTTTTATGTTCTGCATTAAGTGTTGAGCACAAGCGTCGATTAAGTCATTTTGTATCATTGAACCTTGGCCAGAGAACACAGTACAATTTTGTAGGTGATTATGCAAATTCACGTCGCGTTCTGCCATGTATTGAATCAACTCCCTGTAATTGCCTTTATTAGCAGAATCTTCCGATTCATTATGGGCTCGAAAAGGTAGCTCCTAAAGCGCCAGAAAGCAAGTAGCATCTATTAAACACTTCATAACGTACCTATTACCTTTCACATTTTCATTGTGTTTGTCTATTGACTCTTTATAGGCTTTGCTAAGACAGCATTCAATTCTAGTATCTGAGTTTTGAAATTGTTTCCGTGAGATTGCCGCTCCAATGTGTTCCTTACTTTGCTGATGCCGCTTTCGTAATACATTTCCTAAATTATTCAAATCAGCTACGCCACTGCTGTTCCAAACACTTTTCTGAACAGAAAATAGTAAACAAGGCCAACAGTAAAGCTTATTTAATGCCTTGCGCCCACATAACCAAGGTATTTCTGCATATTTGGAAACGAAAAAATTTCATTTTACTATTTTCCCGCCTGTTGTTTTTGAATTGACATAAGTTAGGTAGGGGAGGAGTAGGTCATCCCTTCGAGATTAGTTCTTTCTTCTCCGCATGGCTAAATGAACTGAAAGGATGCGGAAAAAGCCGCTCGATAACACAGTTACGGTCACATGGCTCCTCTATTGCACCTGTTAGGCTACTGCTATTTGGTTCTGGTCCCGAAGTACCTGGCGTATTCACGCTGGCCATCATTTAAAAATACTACACACGAGATAAATCAACGCACTTTAATAGGCTACTTATTAGTTAAAAATAATTATTATAGCTGGGCTAAATTGAAGATATTAGACTCAGTCTAATATTAATTGTGGCATGTTTGCCATCTCTTGATGAATGCAGTACATTTGCATTTGTCTGTTGGCACAGGCTAGAGTAAAATGTGGCTTTTCACCGATGTCTCAGTCTCACTCATGGCTGTGATTATATGGAAGCTACTGAGGTATGGGTGGTGCTTAGTAATGACATTCAGGGCACAGTCAGTGCCTGTGGATGCTGTGAAAGGTTCTACTCATAGGGTTAGTACCGCTGTTCTGACTCAGTGAGGAAAGCAATGGCAAACTACCTCACTCCTCATCTTGCCTAGTACGCCTCAATATAGCGTTGCCTGGGGTTTTTGTGGGTATCTACCCACATAACCTAATGGCGGTACTTTTTGAGGATCCAACCTGCCTTCGGGCTGACTACCTAACAGACAATATTAATTATTCAATCGCACAGCACAATACAATACAATACAATCGAACTACAATACCACTCAAATGATGTGCACACGGTGAAGACAGACTGCCGTATCCATTCTGACCGCGCGAAATCGTAACCAATAAGTCTGTAGTGCTGGTTTGAATGTAACCAATAGCGAGACTTGAGGATCTCAGTAGACGTCCTCAGAGCGCCATTTAAGAGACCATACCTGCCCCTTCCCCCTCAAGGTCACCCATGCATTTCTTAAGCTAAAAATACGTGCTTTGAGGATCCAAGGCTCTCTTCCTCAGTTTCTACTCCGGGTGGTGAAGGTCACACTTCACCCATCTAGGGGTGATATGTAGAACTAGTTATAAGTCCTGACAGTGACAGTGACACAGAGCTTATCGAGAGGGCGCGCAAGTTAGCCCCAATTACTATTTTACAAAACTTTTTTTTAACAGTTACAGCAGAGAGCTGACTGTAGGATGACCCTCACGTCCTACATGGAGGAATCGCCACTGGTGTTTACCACTCGTAGTTAAATACACAATCAGGTGAAGAAACAGCCCCAAAAGTTAAGGTAAGGAAGATTCAATAAATCTACATATTCCAAGTCGGGGACAGCAAAGTTGTTTTGCCCAGAGGCGCCAAGTATTATACTCTCGCCATGTTTTATGCCGGTTTGCCTTTCTGCGATCGTTATTCGTGCCGTGAAATGCTGTACAGTTTTAGCCTATTTTTATTTATGAAAAATATAGGCTTATGATATCACCTTTTGTCCGTGTGTGTGTGTGTTTGTCCCCACCTAATAAAATCTAAATGGCTGTACTGCTCGGGTCTAAGCTCTATGAACTTGCGGGATGAAGGGCAGAGGGAGGGAAGGAGCAGGCGAGAATTGAGAAGCCTGTCGACAGCCCGCCGTGTTACATGATATTCTCGTCTATTCCAATACTGCTAACATAGGGTCTTTCCTGAAACCAGTGTGGCGTTGCGAATGAGTGGGTGAGTCACCGACTAATGTATTTGCTTCTGTTACTTCGCAAGGACCGAGAAACCTCATCACTCGTCACCACTACTTCTGATAGCCGGCGATGCACATTCCTCTCAGGTTCACGCAGCTTAGACCCGAGCAGATAGCGATGTCAATGAAACTCAGTAAACACATTGTACCATTTCGTCCGACCCCGACCGTGCCCAACCATTTTTATTACGTCTCACCAATCCAACATGGCGGCTATGCGAATTACTTCATCGACATTCTATATCTAGGAAACTATTACTGATATCACCCTATTTTATTACGGCGATAAAGAGCACTACTACAAAGTCACCTATATGACTTTTAAAAATCTGTTAAGTACAAAGCGAACATGGTGGACAAGCAAATTTAAAACATTTAAATGGACTTTTCTCGCGATTTAATCATCCGAGCGCAGTAAACATGGTACAGCAAATCGAAACACATTGTAATGCAATGACTTCTATATTAGTTCAATTGGTTACATAGCCTCAAGATTAGGTTTTCTAATGGGCTAAGATTCCGCCTGAATCAATTCTTCTATTGACAATGATCACTTATGTGGTCATTAGAAATGGTACATGTTTCGAGGACTAAAATACATTTTTTTCCTCTTCATCAACCAATACTAAGCACTAAATGAGAAAATTATTTGATTAGCGTAGCACTAAAATGTCTAGTGGATATCTGCAAGGTAATCGTAACTCATATCACAGTTCAGAGTTCAAGTCCATAGAGAATGAGGATATCAGAATATGAAAGCGAAGGGGTGATGAGAGTTAGGAAAAGGAAGGATAGTCTAGCCCCAGAAACATTACCAAACAGCTGTGGGGTCAGACGAGAACATGAGTTAACCAAGGGAGTTCCGGCATTTAATATGTCAACAATGTTCTATGAAAATACGGTAGGCCTATATCCTTCCTGCAACCCACAGAACGGATTATGTTTATGACTTAAAAATATATATATATATATTTTACAGAAGTTACTGTGCATTGACCAAGTAGTCTGGGCTGCAGTTTTATGTAGTTGTTGATTGTTTTAAGGTATTTGCGACATCGTGGTCATCTACCCCGTGTACTTGGGTGTGTGTAGAATGTCTCTGATAACCTGTGCCACTGTGTTGTCTGTACTAGTTTGTGTATTTGCAATTGAGGTAGGATTTGAGTAGGAAACGGCGATGGCCTTGAGTTAGATACCATCACGGCATTTTCCGGGAGTAGAAGTGGGGAAACCACGGAAAAGCACTTCTAGAATGGCTGAGGTAGGAATCGAACCCACCTCCTTCCATTTTTTCCTCACAAGGTTGAGTGTACCCCACTCCAGGCTTCCGCGGTGACAGCCAAGAATAGAGTGTTATATTCAGAACACTTTCCACTATTGTCTATACGTATGAGAAACCCATTGATCTCTATGGAATGAGGCCTCTTGATTTGCGATTACATTCGCCTGGCGGAAGGGGCAATCATCGCTTAAGCTGCATGGCGCTTGTAGAAAGGATGCTTACTTAGGCTTATTAACACCCTTATTCTGATGGCAAATTGTTATCATGAGCTGTTATAAATGAAAAAGAAGACATTAGGTGTAAGCTGTCATTCTACATTTCTTTGATCCAAAACACACGGCAATGAGTACAATCTACAGGAGAGGACAAGTGATACATAGACCCATAGGCAATCTTAATTTCCACCACGCGCTTTAATAGAAAATATTTGGCTATTATTGTAGATTTCAGCAGAATATGAAAAAACCTCGGGTGCACTTGACAAACTGGGTGTTTTAGGATCAGTATTGGGATGAAGTGTTTAAAACATATCATTCTGATTTTTTTTTTGCTTTGAATTTGTAAAAAAAATTAAAAATATGTAGCCTACATACATCAGTTAGTTATAGTTTGGTTTAAGGGGCAGAACAGCTAGGTCATCTGTCCCTATGCATACAAAAATAAACTAATCATCCACAGGGTCATTCCATTAAAGGATGGAGATCAAGCCTTTCTTTCATATACAGAGTAAATTTTACTTATTCAGAAGGTGTTTGGCTTGCGTTATTTGAGCAACATTTAAATTTTTCCACTTTTATTTCAATTTATCACTAAATTTAATTCTGAAGTTTGACTCAAATACGGTGTGTTTGTTGCAACAAAAATTACTCGTCTAAGGTAATTGGTCCATTTTATTATTATATTGAACACATACAATCTGTAAGGTACTTTTAATACGTAACTCATACCACAGTTCAGAGTTCCAGTCCCTAGAGAATGAGGATATAACAACGGGAAGGGGTCATGAGAGACAGGAAAAGGAAGGATACTCTAGCCCCAGAGACATTACCCAAATACCTAGCTTTAGGGTCAGACGAAAAACATGAGTTAACCGAAGAAGTTCTGGCATTAAATATGTTAGCCTGAAACATGTGACAGCAATGTTCTATGAAAATACGGTATATCCTTCCTGCAACCCAGAAAGTGCTCCTTTGCTTTGCAGTGAAGGTGTATGTTTAAGACTGAGAGAGAAATATATATGTATATTTTACATAAGCTACTGTACACTGCCTAAGTAGACTGGGCTGCAGTTTTATGTTGTTGTTGAATATTTTAGGGTTTTTGTGAGATCGTGGTCATGTAGCCTCGTGCACTTAGGTGTGTGAATTTGTCTGATAACCTCCGTCACTGTGATGTCTGCAGTGTAGTGTGTAAAGAGGAAGGATGATTTTAGGTTTACGTGACCGTTAATCTCGAGATAATAAGTCACAGGATAACGTTTATACGTGGAATCCAAAGTACAGGACATGACACTTCACTTTGAATATCTCACATGCATTGACCGGGAATCGAACCCGGACCACCTTGTTGAGTGGCCAACAGCTTGACCGCTGTGCCACCACGCCTCATTACTGGTGCGTATATTTGCAATTGAGGTAGGATTTGGATAGGAAACAGCCGTGGCCTTAAGTTAGGTACCATCCCGGCATTTGCCTGGAAACCACTGGAAGCCACTTCCAGAATGGCTGAGGTAGGAATCGAACCCAGGTCTATTCATTTTTGGCTCACGAGGTTGAGTGTAGCCCGCTCCAGCCCTCAGACCAGAATTACAATTATATTGGCAGGGCAGGAATCGAACCCATGCCTCCCTGGTGACAGCCAAGAACGCAGTAATTCGCTAGTCCTCGTGTATTTAGAACCCTTTTGACTATTGTCTCTTCATATGAGAAACCTGACCTATCAACCATACAACCAGGCCCATAATAGCCTATATACATATTTCTCATAAATTAGTGTGTACTAATTGACAGCAATGTGTGGACTAAAACTGTTATGAAATAAATATATTTACAACGAATGACCATTTTCGATAAAATATTGCTCGCTTTTATCACATTACATACTGTCAAACAGCTCACAGAGAACAGATCTTCCCCTACCTCCAGGCGAATGTAACCGATTACCTGGACTCACTTTTTCGTGCGGCCAAAGCGAGGACTGCGATATCCAGTAATATGAGAAACCTGACGTAACAACCACGCCCTTTAAAATATATATCATACCCATATGTATTTTCTTCTCAGATCCTCATAAATTACTAATTAAAGGCAATGTGCATTCCGGAACTGTTATGAAATGAATATATTTACAACGAATGACCATTTTCGATAAAATATTGCCCGCTATCACACATTACATACTGTCGAACAGCTGTTGGAGAACAGCACTTCCGCTCCTCCAGGCGAATGCAGCCAATTACCTGGACACACTTTCTGGTGCGGCCGATGTGACATCCAGTAGAAGACATATTATAGAGATATATGGGGGTTCGTTGAAAACATAAGAATAGATTATTACGGTACCGTATTATCAAATAATATTTATACATTTTTCAACGGTTACTAATGACAACAGTGGATATTTGGACGATTGGCCACTGCATGATTAGTGTGAACTGTTTCCAGTCTTGTAATTTTCTCTGAACGTTCCTATATCATCAGTAGTAGATGGCAACCATACACGATTCCGTCACTGCAATTAGTTGCCTATTTCTGTGAGAAGTTAGTCTAAGATTGTACTAAAAATACTTACGGTAAGTGACAAGTCCGAGTTAAAAGACTTGAAATATTCTTCAGGGACACGACAAAACGTGGGTGAAATGATAACACGCTTTACAGCGAAAGTAAATGCTGAGTGCAGATTATCAGTGACACTCAACATAAATTGTCGAGGATACGGTGGTGTGACTGTGTAACTAGGAACAACCACATGACATCAAGACGTTAGCTACTCCCAGGGGGAGCCACTCCGGGCTCCGCGCTTCGGCTTGCCAGGGCATAGGCTGCTGCGTGACGTCATCGGTTGGGTTCTGTCGTGGCGACCATGTATAACAAACAGTTCTCAGCTATCTCTAGCAACAAAATGGACGCTTTTGAAGAGAAATATGCATGTGGTAGTCCTCGCATGCCCTTCTGCAGTCAACTAATACCCTATAAAGGGCGTATCACTACAGTCTGTACCATTAAATTTGCTACCCTCCTGTCAGGAGACTGATAAAATAATCCGGTCAATGCATGTGAGATTTTCGAAGTGAAATGCCATGTCCCGTGGTTCGGATTCCACGTAAAAAAGGAGGTCCTGTGGCTCATAATCCCAAGATTCACGTTTATGTGAAACTAACAAATAGAACTCCAAAATGGTAATGTTGAAAATTAATCAGTGAGGTAAACAACATTGAACCAAAAGCTAAACGGTTATCGGAGTCCCAAGTCAGACTACTGTGTGACCACCACGTAGTGTAGCGGTTAGTATTCGTGGCTGTCCGGGTACACTCAGCCTCGTGAGGCAAATCTGAGAAGATGTGGGTTCGATTCCCACCTCAGCCAGCCTGGAAGTGGTTTTCCATGGGTTGCCACTGCCGGGTTGGTTCCTAACTTAGGCCATGGCTGCCTTCTTCTCAATCCTCATCTGATTTACAACTACACAAAGACACCACAATAACGCAGGTTATCAGACAAATTTGACACACACCCAAGTGCACGGGGCTAAATGGCCACGATGTCCAAACTCCTCAAATGAATATTTTGGGCTGCACCCAGCTGATTTACTACTTCTTGAAAAGTACTGTAGTTTTAAATAAGGAATATAATAATATGCTAAATAATCAATAAGCTAATTGCATTGGACACTTAAATTCTTTGGCATTGTATCGTGCAAATAACTTGAAACGTGAGAGTATTCTGGACTCTCATAATATGCATAGATCATACAAATGCACATCTTTTAAATAGGTTAAATATCGTAGTTCTCAGTTCTTAACATTTTCTAGGATCAAGCACACCCTCGCAGGAAGTTGTGGTACAGTTACAAAAGTACTCTCACGCTTACGAAACTATAGGGTCTTTCTTATCGGTGTAGTAATATATAGGCTGGCTGCGTGGCTCAGCGGTAACGTTCTCGCCTGCTATGCCCAAGGTTGCTGGATCGAATCCTGGCGCAGTCGGCTGGCATTTGAGGGTAAGCAAATGCGAGGGAGTCGTGTTAACAGATTTACTGGCACGATAATGATCCCCTTAGTATTAGCATAATTAATTTACTCCTTATTTATCATCATAATATTTTTTGTATTTTCGAAATTGTCATAAGCTATGTACTGGTACCATATTTCGTGGTTAAGTGTAAGAGAGGGCCATGAGCCCTAACTTCGCCACTACCGAAGACATAAAATAAATAAATAAATAAAATTCCGGCACCCCGGCGTCTCTAAAAGCAGCAGTTAAAAGGGACGTTCAACCAATAACATTAATTATATTATCTAGCAATATAGCAGCTGCATTAATGTAATCTCTCGGCTGTTAGTCACCCGGCTACGTGCGCATTTTGCCGGTCCCCGCTTTATTGCTAGACCGATAAAAATGTCTTTGTAATATTGTGAGCATCTGAGTTATAGTCTACTTATCATGGTATTGAGTCATCTAACGTGCTCGGCAGAAGCTGAAAATTAAAACTTGCTTCCAGTTGCATCGGAAATACTTCTCCAGTGAAGATGACGTTTCGCTAGATGCACTTAAGTACTTTGCCGGTTATGTGGCATTCAAGAGTAGGTTCATTGATGAGAGTTTAAGTGTGAAGGGGGAAAATTTTTGTGTAACAGACGAGAGCAGGGATGATTGGATATCCATCATTTCAAGGGGGGGACTTACTCGTCCAACACATGAGTGGCTCCATGAAATGATTGAATTTGAAGTTTTGTTCGGTTCTTTTCATGGACGAACTATATCAAAAAGAAAAATGTAATGACCTACCTGACCACCTTAATAAAATCAAAATTCCCGGAAGTGTATGAGAAGATAATTCGTTTATACGTGAGGACAAGGGCTTTTATCAGAATCCGTCTCCTGAATAGGCATATCAAGATCAAATTACTGGAGAAATATGCAGCAATAAAGAACAAACAAACTCTGGGTCGTTTCGTCATCTAAAACTCAAGTCGCATAAATGGTAAGTGTTTATAAACTGATCATTTTCATACCAATGTTACGTTAATAATGTATGTTGTTGGGACTGGGACATCTTGATCATCAGCTCCATGTACTTGTCTTCAATTTGTAATCCATGCTTTTAAGGTGACTGTTGTAATGTGTGTGTGACCGTAATTATTAGGGACGGAAATGGGGTAGGTGCTCCGGAACTTGAAACAAGGTAGGCTACTATCTCGGCATTTGACTGGAGAGAGTGTGGAAAGCCGCTGTCAGCGCCGGGATTTGAACCTCTGAACTCCCGACTTAATGCAGCTTCCCATCGCGGTCGTAGTGAGCAACATAACGCACTTGGCTACACCGCAGGATCGCTAAAGCAGGATTATGTAGCCTATCGCTATTGCTATATTTCGTATTTCCATCCTTTGCACGTCTTTTATTGTGTTTTGTGAGGCTTCTTTTAAGCTCAGCTGATACTAAGGTGCGGTAGCGTAGTTTTTTTTGTGTGTTTATGAAGTATATTTCGCATTATAACCCACTGCAATATATTGTTTATACCTTTCTCTTTATAACGTGCATATTGCCATTATTGTGATTGAATACCACGCGCGGAAAAGAGAAGCGAAATATGACTGTGTTTCCGGTAAGAATGCATTGTAAATATCAGCTGGCATGCGCCTGCTACATCCGAGCTGCGTCACAATTTATCAGCCAATGGGAGCGAGAGGCACCGGAGTGTCCTACCATATAGTCTACTTACCTTGAGCTACTCCCAAGTTAGCTTTAGAAGTCTCATTGGTCATTGGAGAAATGGTAACGTGTCTAGGTTGAGTTGGGCGTCTTGTAACACAAGGTGCCAGTTCCATTTTGTCGTTCTGAGTGCCTGTATGAACTAGTACCGATACTCGTGCGGTTAACGAAGTTCACTTTCACTTGTCCTAATTAAACGTGTTGTTAGGTTTGTAAGGTACTTTACCATCTGATAATATTCTATTCCCTCCGCTTGCCTCCAAATTATGGTTGTGTGTTCATAGAAATAGAGAAACCCAATGTAGGATGCTTCATTTCTTTAAGCAGGCACAATTATTTCCTCACTTCAACTATTCAATCGCAATGATAAATATTAAAAACATATTTGACCATGACGCTTAACTTGCATACATATGATTAGAGTAAATTTTGGGCGTCAAGGTTGTATTAACTTTCCTTTTGTTGACAAACAATCTCTTCTTGTCTCGGTGCACCTGGTGGGTTGTATTGGAATTACGAGTATTTACAAACGTTTGGCGGTCTGAAATTACCTCACTAAATTTATTAAAAAGTGAGACTGAGTTATCGTACTGATATAAGCACGGCCTTTAATTCTTCAGTGGTCTTCCTCTGTTCTAGTTTCTTGAGCATAATGGAGGACGAACCCTTCATCAAGAGTGAGCCACAATGGTGGGCTCCTGCAGATGACTTCCCAAATATTGTAAGTTGTATTTTACCTCGTATAACATTACAATCTTAGTGATGAGAAAGGCTTAGTGACTGAATACTTAACAGTAAATGGTAGGCTACCTAGGATCTGTTACGTTACACATAATTTCGTGTCTATATATTGCACATTGGGTCACACTTATACAATACTCCTCAGGAGTCGAGTGATCAGTTGACCTCTCATAACCTGCAGGACGAGGCTGCTGATGTATCTGTAGCTGTTAAAGAGGAATACCAAATACAGGTACCGTTTACCTCTCTTATAATAATACTAATGGCTTATTCATTAAATATTATTAAGAAGTTAGGATCACTCAGACTTGTTTTCCATAAGAACAGCTAACAATAGCTGGTGTTATTGTATTGATGCTGCTGACGCCCTGGCATATATTGTAGTCATGGTCTACACCTCGTGCCATGCCATAAAGCGTTCGAGTTATGATTGCACATAACATTTCATCTGGTGCAACCTGTATACCATCACTGTTGCCATCTAATGTACCTTATATCTACTAGGGCTTGGCGCGACCTGTATACCACCACTGTTGACACTACTAACCTACCTTATATCCGCTAGGGCATGGCGCAACCTGTACCCCATCACTGTTGCCACTACTAATCTACCTTATATCTACTAGGGCTCGGTGCAACCTGTATACCATCACTGTTGCCACAACTAATCTACCTTATATCTACTAGGGCTCGGCGCAACCTGTACCCCATCACTGTTGCCACTACTGATCTACCTTATATCTACTAGGGCTTGGCACAACCTGTACACCATCACTGTTGGCACTACTAATCTACCTTATATCTACTAGGACTTGGCGCCACCTGTATTCCACCACTGTTGCAACTACTAATCTACTTTATATCTACTAGGCCTTGGCACAACCTGAATACCATCACTGTTGCCACTATTAATCTACCTCATATCTACTAGGGCTTGGCGCAACCTGTATACCATCACTGTTGCCACTAATAATCTACCTTATATCTACTAGGCTCGGCTCAACCTGTATACCTTCACTGTTGCCACTACTAATCTACCTTATATCTACTAGGGCTTGGCGCAACCTGTATACCATCCCTGTTGTCACTACTAATCTACCTTATATCTACTAGGGCTTGGCGCAACCTGTATACCATCACTGTTGACACTACTAATCTACCTTATATCTACTAGGGCTTGGCGCAACCTGTATACCATCACTGTTGACACTACTAATCTACCTTATATCTACTAGGGCTTGGCGCAACCTGTATACCATCACTGTTGGCACTACTAATCTACCTTATATCTACTAGGGCTTGGCGCAACCTGTATACCATCACTGTTGACACTACTAATCTACCTTATATCTACTAGGGCTCGGCGCAACATGTATACCATCACTGTTGCCACTACTAATCTACCTTATATCAACTAGGGCTTGGCGCAACCTGTATACCTTCACTGTTGATACTACTAATTTACCTTATATGCACTAGGGCTTGGCGCAACCTGTATACCATCACTGTTGCTACTACTAATCTACCTTATATCTACTAGGGCTTGGCGCAACCTGTATACCATCACTGTTGACACTACTAATCTACCTTATATCTACTAGGGCTTGGCGCAACCTGTATACCATCACTGTTGTCACTACTAATCTACCTTATATCCGCTGGGGCTTGGCGCGACCTGTATACCATCACTGTTGTCACTAATAATCTACCTTATATCTTTTAGGGCTTGGCGCAACCTGTATACCATCACTGTTGACACTACTAATCTACCTTATATTTACTAGGCTCGGCTCAACTTGTATACCATCACTGTTGTCACTACTAATCAACCTTATACCTACTAGGGCTTGGCGCAACCTGTATATCATCACTGTTGGCACTACTAATCTACCTTATATCTACAAGGACTTGGCGCAATCTGTATACCATCACTGTTGCCACTACTGATCTACCTTTCATCTACTAGGGCTTGGCGCAACCTGTATACCATCCCTGTTGTCACTACTAATCTACCTTATATCTACTTGGGCTCGGCATCTCTTTACCAAGTTGCTTTTTTACTTTGAATTCAGGAAAATATCCAATGTAAATTATAAAATGCTCAATTCCTATGAAAATTGGAAAATCATTCACCCTCCGTTAATACCAAAACATAAGCCTACGAAGGAAAAAGTATCCCCACATAATCTCACAGATTCTGGGGACTATTACACATTGCGATCGTTTGCGTATAAAATTCCCCTAAAAAGAAAATGGCGGCTTTCGTGTCGTCATCTACGACGTTACGGAATATTCCTCTGGCAAGCTTACGGGAAAAGCCTGGGTAATAGGGGTTTTTGGGTGGGGAAACACACAAACAGAGACCTATGTAGCTTAATATCTACTAGGGCTTGGCGCAACCTGTAGTCATGGTCTACACCTCGTGCCATGCCATAAAGCGTTTGAGTTATGATTGCATTTAACATTTCATCTGGTGCAACCTGTATACCATCACTGTTGCCAACAAATCTACCTTATATCTTCTAGGGCTTAGCGCAACCTGTATACCATCACTGTTGCCACTACTAATCTACCTTATATCTACTGGGGCATGGCGCAACCTGTATACCATCACTGTTGCCACTACTAATCTACCTTATATCTACTGGGGCTTGGCGCAACCTGTATACCATCACTGTTGCCACTACTAATCTACCTTATATCTACTAGGGCTTGGCGCAACCTGTATACCATCACTGTTGACACTACTAATCTACCTTATATCTACTAGGGCTTGGCGCAACCTGTATACCATCACTGTTGGCACTACTATTCTACCTTATATCTAATAGGGCTTGGCGCAACCTGTATACCATCACTGTTGACACTACTAATCTACCTTATATCTACTAGGGCTTGGCGCAAACTGTATATCATCACTGTTGGCACTACTAATCTACCTTACATCTACTAGGGCTTGGCGCAACCTGTATACCATCACTGTTGCTACTACTAATCTACCGTATATCTACTAGGGCTTGGCGCAACCTGTATACCATCACTGTTGACACTACTAATCTACCTTATATCTACTAGGGCTCGGTGCAACCTGTATACCATCACTGTTGCCACAACTAATCTACCTTATATCTACTAGGGCTCGGCGCAACCTGTACCCCATCACTGTTGCCACTACTGATCTATGTTATATCTACTAGGGCTTGGCACAACCTGTATACCATCACTGTTGGCACTACTAATCTACCTTATATCTACGAGGACTTGGCGCAACCTGTATTCCACCACTGTTGCCACTACTAATCTACTTTACATTTACTAGGGCTTGGCGCAACCTGTATTCCATCACTGTTGCCACTAATAATCTACCTTATATCTACTAGGCTCGGCTCAACCTGTATACCTTCACTGTTGCCACTACTAATCTACCTTATATCTACTAGGGCTTGGCGCAACCTGTATACCATCCCTGTTGTTACTACTAATCTACCTTATATCTACTAGGGCTTGGCGCAACCTGTATACCATCACTGTTGGCACTACTAATCTACCTTATATCTACTGGGGCTTGGCGCAACCTGTATATCATCAGTGTTGCCACTACTAATCTACCTTATATCTACTAGGGCTTGGCGCAACCTGTATACCATCATGGTTGACACTAGTAATCTAACATATATCTACTAGGGCTTGGCGCAACCTGTATACCATCACTGTTGGCACTACTAATCTACCTTATATCTACTAGGGCTTGGCGCAACCTGTATACCATCACTGTTGACACTACTAATATACCTTATATCTACTAGGGCTCGGCTCAACCTGTATACCATCACTGTTGCCACTACTAATCTACCTTATATCAACTAGGGCTTGGCGCAACCTGTATACCATCACTGTTGACACTACTAATCTACATTATATCTACTAGGGCTTGGCGCAACCTGTATACCATCACTGTTGTCACTACTAATCTACCTTATATCCGCTGGGGCTTGGCGCAACCTGTATACCATCACTGTTGTCAATAATAATCTACCTTATATCTTTTAGGGCTTGGCGCAACCTGTATACCATCACTGTTGACACTACTAATCTACCTTATATTTACTAGGGCTTGGCGCAACCTGTATACCATCACTGTTGCCACTACTCTTCTACCTTATATTTACTAGGCTCGGCTCAACTTGTATACCATCACTGTTGTCACTACTAATCAACCTTATACCTACTAGGGCTTGGCGCAACCTGTATATCATCACTGTTGGCACTACTAATCTACCTTATATCTACAAGGACTTGGCGCAATCTGTATACCATCACTGTTGCCACTACTGATCTACCTTTCATCTACTAGGGCTTGGCGCAACCTGTATACCATCCCTGTTGTCACTACTAATCTACCTTATATCTACTTGGGCTCGGCATCTCTTTACCAAGTTGCTTTTTTACTTTGAATTCAGGAAAATATCCAATGTAAATTATAAAATGCTCAATTCCTATGAAAATTGGAAAATCATTCACCCTCCGTTAATACCAAAACATAAGCCTACGAAGGAAAAAGTATCCCCACATAATCTCACAGATTCTGGGGACTATTACACATTGCGATCGTTTGCGTATAAAATTCCCCTAAAAAGAAAATGGCGGCTTTCGTGTCGTCATCTACGACGTTACGGAATATTCCTCTGGCAAGCTTACGGGAAAAGCCTGGGTAATAGGGGTTTTTGGGTGGGGAAACACAAAAACAGAGACCTATGTAGCTTAATATCTACTAGGGCTTGGCGCAACCTGTAGTCATGGTCTACACCTCGTGCCATGCCATAAAGCGTTTGAGTTATGATTGCATTTAACATTTCATCTGGTGCAACCTGTATACCATCACTGTTGCCAACAAATCTACCTTATATCTTCTAGGGCTTAGCGCAACCTGTATACCATCACTGTTGCCACTACTAATCTACCTTATATCTACTGGGGCATGGCGCAACCTGTATACCATCACTGTTGCCACTACTAATCTACCTTATATCTACTGGGGCTTGGCGCAACCTGTATACCATCACTGTTGCCACTACTAATCTACCTTATATCTACTAGGGCTTGGCGCAACCTGTATACCATCACTGTTGACACTACTAATCTACCTTATATCTACTAGGGCTTGGCGCAACCTGTATACCATCACTGTTGGCACTACTATTCTACCTTATATCTAATAGGGCTTGGCGCAACCTGTATACCATCACTGTTGACACTACTAATCTACCTTATATCTACTAGGGCTTGGCGCAAACTGTATATCATCACTGTTGGCACTACTAATCTACCTTACATCTACTAGGGCTTGGCGCAACCTGTATACCATCACTGTTGCTACTACTAATCTACCGTATATCTACTAGGGCTTGGCGCAACCTGTATACCATCACTGTTGACACTACTAATCTACCTTATATCTACTAGGGCTCGGTGCAACCTGTATACCATCACTGTTGCCACAACTAATCTACCTTATATCTACTAGGGCTCGGCGCAACCTGTACCCCATCACTGTTGCCACTACTTATCTATCTTATATCTACTAGGGCTTGGCACAACCTGTATACCATCACTGTTGGCACTACTAATCTACCTTATATCTACGAGGACTTGGCGCAACCTGTATTCCACCACTGTTGCCACTACTAATCTACTTTACATTTACTAGGGCTTGGCGCAACCTGTATTCCATCACTGTTGCCACTAATAATCTACCTTATATCTACTAGGCTCGGCTCAACCTGTATACCTTCACTGTTGCCACTACTAATCTACCTTATATCTACTAGGGCTTGGCGCAACCTGTATACCATCCCTGTTGTTACTACTAATCTACCCTTTATCTACTAGGGCTTGGCGCAACCTGTATACCATCACTGTTGGCACTACTAATCTACCTTATATCTACTGGGGCTTGGCGCAACCTGTATATCATCAGTGTTGCCACTACTAATCTACCTTATATCTACTAGGGCTTGGCGCAACCTGTATACCATCATGGTTGACACTAGTAATCTAACATATATCTACTAGGGCTTGGCGCAACCTGTATACCATCACTGTTGGCACTACTAATCTACCTTATATCTACTAGGGCTTGGCGCAACCTGTATACCATCACTGTTGACACTACTAATATACCTTATATCTACTAGGGCTCGGCTCAACCTGTATACCATCACTGTTGCCACTACTAATCTACCTTATATCAACTAGGGCTTGACGCAACCAGTATACCTTCACTGTTGATACTACTAATTTACCTTATATGCACTAGGGCTTGGCGCAACCTGTATACCATCACTGTTGCTACTACTAATCTACCTTGTATCTACTTGGGCTTGGCGCAACCTGTATACCATCACTGTTGACTACTAATCTACCTTATATCTACTAGGGTTCGGCGCAACCTGTATACCATCACTGTTGCCACAACTAGTCTACCTTATATCTACTAGGGCTCGGCGCAACCTGTACCCGATCACTGTTGCCACTACTGATCTACCTTATATCTACTAGGGCTTGGCGCAACTTGTATACCATCAGTGTTGGCACTACTAATCTACCTTATATCTACTAGGACTTGGCGCAACCTGTATTCCACCACTGTTGCCACTACTAATCTACTTTACATTTACTAGGGCTTGGCGCAACCTGAATACCATCACTGTTGCCACTACTAATCTACCTCATATCTACTAGAGCTTGGTGCAACCTGTATACCATCACTGTTGACACTACTAATCTACCTTATATCTACTAGGGCTTGGCCCAACCTGTATACCATCACTGTTGCCACTAATAATCTACCTTATATCTACTAGGCTCGGCTCAACCTGTATACCTTCACTGTTGCCACTACCAATTTACCTTATATCTACTAGGGCATGGCGCAACCTATATACCATCTCTGTTGACACTAATAATCTACCTTATATCTACTAGGCTCGGCTCAACCTGTATACCATCACTGTTGTCACTACTAATCTACCTTATATCTACTGGGGCTTGGCACAACCTGTATACCATCACTGTTGCCACTACTCTTCTACCTTATATCTACTAGGCTCGGCTCAACCTGTATACCATCACTGTTGTCACTACTAATCTACCTTATATCTACTAGGGCTTTGCGCAACCTGTATACCATCACTGTTGGCACTACTAATCTACCTTATATCTACTAGGACTTGGCGCAACCTGTATACCATCACTGTTGACACTACTAATCTACCTTATAGCTACTAAGGCTCGGCGCAACCTGTATACATCACTGTTGCCACTACTAATCTACCTTATATCATTTAGGGCTTGGCGCAACCTGTATACCATCACTGTTGACACTACTAATCTACCTTATATCTACTAGGGCTTGGCGCAACCTGTATACCATCACTGTTGACACTACTAATCTACCTTATATCTACTAGGGCTTGGCGCAACCTGTATACCATCACTGTTGGCACTACTAATCTACCTTATATCTACTAGGGCTTGGCGCAACCTGTATACCATCACTGTTGACACTACTTATCTACCTTATATCTACTAGGGCTCGGCGCAACATGTATACCATCACTGTTGCCACTACTAATCTACCTTATATCAACTAGGGCTTGGCGCAACCTGTATACCTTCACTGTTGATACTACTAATTTACCTTATATGCACTAGGGCTTGGCGCAACCTGTATACCATCACTGTTGCTACTACTAATCTACCTTATATCTACTAGGGCTTGGCGCAACCTGTATACCATCACTGTTGACACTACTAATCTACCTTATATCTACTAGGGCTTGGCGCAACCTGTATACCATCACTGTTGTCACTACTAATCTACCTTATATCCGCTGGGGCTTGGCGCAACCTGTATACCATCACTGTTGTCACTACTAATCTACCTTATATCTTTTAGGGCTTGGCGCAACCTGTATACCATCACTGTTGACACTACTAATCTACCTTATATTTACTAGGGCTTGGCGCAACCTGTATACCATCACTGTTGCCACTACTCTTCTACCTTATATTTACTAGGCTCGGCTCAACTTGTATACCATCACTGTTGTCACTACTAATCAACCTTATACCTACTAGGGCTTGGCGCAACCTGTATATCATCACTGTTGGCACTACTAATCTACCTTATATCTACAAGGACTTGGCGCAATCTGTATACCATCACTTTTGCCGCTACTGATCTACCTTTCATCTACTAGGGCTTGGCGCAACCTGTATACCATCCCTGTTGTCACTACTAATCTACCTTATATCTACTTGGGCTCGGCATCTCTTTACCAAGTTGCTTTTTTACTTTGAATTCAGGAAAATATCCAATGTAAATTATAAAATGCTCAATTCTTATGAAAATTGGAAAATCATTCACCCTCCGTTAATACCAAAACATAAGCCTACGAAGGAAAAAGTATCCCCACATAATCTCACAGATTCTGGGGACTATTACACATTGCGATCGTTTGCGTATAAAATTCCCCTAAAAAGAAAATGGCGGCTTTCGTGTCGTCATCTACGACGTTACGGAATATTCCTCTGGCAAGCTTACGGGAAAAGCCTGGGTAATAGGGGTTATTGGGTGGGGAAACACAAAAACAGAGACCTATGTAGCTTAATATCTACTAGGGCTTGGCGCAACCTGTAGTCATGGTCTACACCTCGTGCCATGCCATAAAGCGTTTGAGTTATGATTGCATTTAACATTTCATCTGGTGCAACCTGTATACCATCACTGTTGCCAACAAATCTACCTTATATCTTCTAGGGCTTAGCGCAACCTGTATACCATCACTGTTGCCACTACTAATCTACCTTATATCTACTGGGGCATGGCGCAACCTGTATACCATCACTGTTGCCACTACTAATCTACCTTATATCTACTGGGGCTTGGCGCAACCTGTATACCATCACTGTTGCCACTACTAATCTACCTTATATCTACTAGGGCTTGGCGCAACCTGTATACCATCACTGTTGACACTACTAATCTACCTTATATCTACTAGGGCTTGGCGCAACCTGTATACCATCACTGTTGGCACTACTATTCTACCTTATATCTAATAGGGCTTGGCGCAACCTGTATACCATCACTGTTGACACTACTAATCTACCTTATATCTACTAGGGCTTGGCGCAAACTGTATATCATCACTGTTGGCACTACTAATCTACCTTACATCTACTAGGGCTTGGCGCAACCTGTATACCATCACTGTTGCTACTACTAATCTACCGTATATCTACTAGGGCTTGGCGCAACCTGTATACCATCACTGTTGACACTACTAATCTACCTTATATCTACTAGGGCTCGGTGCAACCTGTATACCATCACTGTTGCCACAACTAATCTACCTTATATCTACTAGGGCTCGGCGCAACCTGTACCCCATCACTGTTGCCACTACTGATCTATCTTATATCTACTAGGGCTTGGCACAACCTGTATACCATCACTGTTGGCACTACTAATCTACCTTATATCTACGAGGACTTGGCGCAACCTGTATTCCACCACTGTTGCCACTACTAATCTACTTTACATTTACTAGGGCTTGGCGCAACCTGTATTCCATCACTGTTGCCACTAATAATCTACCTTATATCTACTAGGCTCGGCTCAACCTGTATACCTTCACTGTTGCCACTACTAATCTACCTTATATCTACTAGGGCTTGGCGCAACCTGTATACCATCCCTGTTGTTACTACTAATCTACCTTATATCTACTAGGGCTTGGCGCAACCTGTATACCATCACTGTTGGCACTACTAATCTACCTTATATCTACTGGGGCTTGGCGCAACCTGTATATCATCAGTGTTGCCACTACTAATCTACCTTATATCTACTAGGGCTTGGCGCAACCTGTATACCATCATGGTTGACACTAATAATCTACCATATATCTACTAGGGCTTGGCGCAACCTGTATACCATCACTTTTGGCACTACTAATCTACCTTATATCTACTAGGGCTTGGCGCAACCTGTATACCATCACTGTTGACACTACTAATCTACCTTATATCTACTAGGGCTCGGCTCAACCTGTATACCATCACTGTTGCCACTACTAATCTACCTTATATCAACTAGGACTTGACGCAACCAGTATACCTTCACTGTTGATACTACTAATTTACCTTATATGCACTAGGGCTTGGCGCAACCTGTATACCATCACTGTTGCTACTACTAATCTACCTTGTATCTACTTGGGCTTGGCGCAACCTGTATACCATCACTGTTGACTACTAATCTACCTTATATCTACTAGGGTTCGGCGCAACCTGTATACCATCACTGTTGCCACAACTAGTCTACCTTATATCTACTAGGGCTCGGCGCAACCTGTACCCGATCACTGTTGCCACTACTGATCTACCTTATATCTACTAGGGCTTGGCGCAACTTGTATACCATCACTGTTGGCACTACTAATCTACCTTATATCTACTAGGACTTGGCGCAACCTGTATTCCACCACTGTTGCCACTACTAATCTACTTTACATTTACTAGGGCTTGGCGCAACCTGAATACCATCACTGTTGCCACTACTTATCTACCTCATATCTACTAGAGCTTGGTGCAACCTGTATACCATCACTGTTGACACTACTAATCTACCTTATATCTACTAGGGCTTGGCCCAACCTGTATACCATCACTGTTGCCACTAATATTCTACCTTATATCTACTAGGCTCGGCTCAACCTGTATACCTTCACTGTTGCCACTACCAATTTACCTTATATCTACTAGGGCATGGCGCAACCTATATACCATCTCTGTTGACACTAATAATCTACCTTATATCTACTAGGCTCGGCTCAACCTGTATACCATCACTGTTGTCACTACTAATCTACCTTATATCTACTGGGGCTTGGCGCAACCTGTATACCATCACTGTTGCCACTACTCTTCTACCTTATATCTACTAGGCTCGGCTCAACCTGTATACCATCACTGTTGTCACTACTAATCTACCTTATATCTACTAGGGCTTGGCGCAACCTGTATACCATCACTGTTGGCACTACTAATCTACCTTATATCTACTAGGACTTGGCGCAACCTGTATACCATCACTGTTGCCACTACTAATCTACCTTATATCTACTAGGGCTTGGCACAACCTGTATACCATCACTGTTGACACTACTAATCTACCTTATATCTACTAGGGCTTGGCGCAACCTGTATACCAACACTGTTGGCACTACTAATGTACCTTATATCTACTAGGGCTTGGTGCAACCTGTATACCATCACTGTTGACACTACTAATCTACCTTATAGCTACTAAGGCTCGGCGCAACCTGTATACATCACTGTTGCCACTACTAATCTACCTTATATCATTTAGGGCTTGGCGCAACCTGTATACCATCACTGTTCACACTACTAATCTACCTTATATCTACTAGGGCTTGGCGCAACCTGTATACCATCACTGTTGACACTACTAATCTACCTTATATCTACTAGGGCTTGGCGCAACCTGTATACCATCACTGTTGGCACTACTAATCTACCTTATATCTACTAGGGCTTGGCGCAACCTGTATACCATCACTGTTGACACTACTAATCTACCTTATATCTACTTGGGCTCGGCGCAACATGTATACCATCACTGTTGCCACTACTAATCTACCTTATATCAACTAGGGCTTGGCGCAACCTGTATACCTTCACTGTTGATACTACTAATTTACCTTATATGCACTAGGGCTTGGCGCAACCTGTATACCATCACTGTTGCTACTACTAATCTACCTTATATCTACTAGGGCTTGGCGCAACCTGTATACCATCACTGTTGACACTTCTAATCTACCTTATATCTACTAGGGCTTGGCGCAACCTGTATACCATCACTGTTGTCACTACTAATCTACCTTATATCCGCTGGGGCTTGGCGCAACCTGTATACCATCACTGTTGTCACTACTAATCTACCTTATATCTTTTAGGGCTTGGCGCAACCTGTATACCATCACTGTTGACACTACTAATCTACCTTATATTTACTAGGGCTTGGCGCAACCTGTATACCATCACTGTTGCCTCTACTCTTCTACCTTATATTTACTAGGCTCGGCTCAACTTGTATACCATCACTGTTGTCACTACTAATCAACCTTATACCTACTAGGGCTTGGCGCAACCTGTATATCATCACTGTTGGCACTACTAATCTACCTTATATCTGCAAGGACTTGGCGCAATCTGTATACCATCACTGTTGCCACTACTGATCTACCTTTCATCTACTAGGGCTTGGCGCAACCTGTATACCATCCCTGTTGTCACTACTAATCTACCTTATATCTACCTGGGCTCGGCATCTCTTTACCAAGTTGCTTTTTTACTTTGAATTCAGGAAAATATCCAATGTAAATTATAAAATGCTCAATTCTTATGAAAATTGGAAAATCATTCACCCTCCGTTAATACCAAAACATAAGCCTACGAAGGAAAAAGTATCCCCACATAATCTCACAGATTCTGGGGACTATTACAAATTGCGATCGTTTGCGTATAAAATTCCCCTAAAAAGAAAATGGCGGCTTTCGTGTCGTCATCTACGACGTTACGGAATATTCCTCTGGCAAGCTTACGGGAAAAGCCTGGGTAATAGGGGTTTTTGGGTGGGGAAACACAAAAACAGAGACCTATGTAGCTTAATATCTACTAGGGCTTGGCGCAACCTGTTGTCATGGTCTACACCTCGTGCCATGCCATAAAGCGTTTGAGTTATGATTGCATTTAACATTTCATCTGGTGCAACCTGTATACCATCACTGTTGCCAACAAATCTAACTTATATCTTCTAGGGCTTAGCGCAACCTGTATACCATCACTGTTGCCACTACTAATCTACCTTATATCTACTGGGGCATGGCGCAACCTGTATACCATCACTGTTGCCACTACTAATCTACCTTATATCTACTGGGGCTTGGCGCAACCTGTATACCATCACTGTTGCCACTACTAATCTACCTTATATCTACTAGGGCTTGGCGCAACCTGTATACCATCACTGTTGACACTACTAATCTACCTTATATCTACTACGGCTTGGCGCAACCTGTATACCATCACTGTTGGCACTACTATTCTACCTTATATCTAATAGGGCTTGGCGCAACCTGTATACCATCACTGTTGACACTACTAATCTACCTTATATCTACTAGGGCTTGGCGCAAACTGTATATCATCACTGTTGGCACTACTAATCTACCTTACATCTACTAGGGCTTGGCGCAACCTGTATACCATCACTGTTGCTACTACTAATCTACCGTATATCTACTAGGGCTTGGCGCAACCTGTATACCATCACTGTTGACACTACTAATCTACCTTATATCTACTAGGGCTCGGTGCAACCTGTATACCATCACTGTTGCCACAACTAATCTACCTTATATCTACTAGGGCTCGGCGCAACCTGTACCCCATCACTGTTGCCACTACTGATCTATCTTATATCTACTAGGGCTTGGCACAACCTGTATACCATCACTGTTGGCACTACTAATCTACCTTATATCTACGAGGACTTGGCGCAACCTGTATTCCACCACTGTTGCCACTACTAATCTACTTTACATTTACTAGGGCTTGGCGCAACCTGTATTCCATCACTGTTGCCACTAATAATCTACCTTATATCTACTAGGCTCGGCTCAACCTGTATACCTTCACTGTTGCCACTACTAATCTACCTTATATCTACTAGGGCTTGGAGCAACCTGTATACCATCCCTGTTGTTACTACTAATCTACCTTATATCTACTAGGGCTTGGCGCAACCTGTATACCATCACTGTTGGCACTACTAATCTACCTTATATCTACTGGGGCTTGGCGCAACCTGTATATCATCAGTGTTGCCACTACTAATCTACCTTATATCTACTAGGGCTTGGCGCAACCCGTATACCATCATGGTTGACACTAGTAATCTACCATATATCTACTAGGGCTTGGCGCAACCTGTATACCATCACTGTTGGCACTACTAATCTACCTTATATCTACTAGGGCTTGGCGCAACCTGTATACCATCACTGTTGACACTACTAATCTACCTTATATCTACTAGGGCTCGGCTCAACCTGTATACCATCACTGTTGCCACTACTAATCTACCTTATATCAACTAGGGCTTGACGCAACCAGTATACCTTCACTGTTGATACTACTAATTTACCTTATATGCACTAGGGCTTGGCGCAACCTGTATACCATCACTGTTGCTACTACTAATCTACCTTGTATCTACTTGGGCTTGGCGCAACCTGTATACCATCACTGTTGACTACTAATCTACCTTATATCTACTAGGGTTCGGCGCAACCTGTATACCATCACTGTTGCCACAACTAGTCTACCTTATATCTACTAGGGCTCGGCGTAACCTGTACCCGATCACTGTTGCCACTACTGATCTACCTTATATCTACTAGGGCTTGGCGCAACTTGTATACCATCACTGTTGGCACTACTAATCTACCTTATATCTACTAGGACTTGGCGCATCCTGTATTCCACCACTGTTGCCACTACTAATCTACTTTACATTTACTAGGGCTTGGCGCAACCTGAATACCATCACTGTTGCCACTACTAATCTACCTCATATCTACTAGAGCTTGGTGCAACCTGTATACCATCACTGTTGACACTACTAATCTACCTTATATCTACTAGGGCTTGGCCCAACCTGTATACCATCACTGTTGCCACTAATAATCTACCTTATATCTACTAGGCTCGGCTCAACCTGTATACCTTCACTGTTGCCACTACCAATTTACCTTATATCTACTAGGGCATGGCGCAACCTATATACCATCTCTGTTGACACTAATAATCTACCTTATATCTACTAGGCTCGGCTCAACCTGTATACCATCACTGTTGTCACTACTAATCTACCTTATATCTACTGGGGCTTGGCGCAACCTGTATACCATCACTGTTGCCACTACTCTTCTACCTTATATCTACTAGGCTCGGCTCAACCTGTATACCATCACTGTTGTCACTACTAATCTACCTTATATCTACTAGGGCTTGGCGCAACCTGTATACCATCACTGTTGGCACTACTAATCTACCTTATATCTACTAGGACTTGGCGCAACCTGTATACCATCACTGTTGCCACTACTAATCTACCTTATATCTACTAGGGCTTGGCACAACCTGTATACCATCACTGTTGACACTACTAATCTACCTTATATCTACTAGGGCTTGGCGCAACCTGTATACCAACACTGTTGGCACTACTAATGTACCTTATATCTACTAGGGCTTGGTGCAACCTGTATACCATCACTGTTGACACTACTAATCTACCTTATAGCTACTAAGGCTCGGCGCAACCTGTATACATCACTGTTGCCACTACTAATCTACCTTATATCATTTAGGCCTTGACGCAACCTGTATACCTTCACTGTTGATACTACTAATTTACCTTATATGCACTAGGGCTTGGCGCAGCCGGTTTACCATCACTGTTGACACTACTAATCTACCTTATATCTATTAGGGCTCGGCGCAACCTGTATACCATCACTGTTGCCACAACTAGTCTACCTTATATCTACTAGGGCTCGGCGCAACCTGTATACCATCACTGTTGCCACTACTAATCTACCTTATATCATTTAGGGTTTGACGCAACCTGTATACCTTCACTGTTGATACTACTAATTTACCTTATATGCACTAGGACTTGGCGCAACCTGTATACCATCACCTTTGCTACTACTAATCTTCCTTATATCTACTAGGGCTTGGCGCAACCTGTATACCATCACTGTTGACACTACTAATCTACCTTATATCTACTAGGGCTCGGCGCAACCTGTATACCATCACTGTTGCCACAACTAGTCTACCTTATATCTACTAGGGCTCGGCGCAAGCTGTACCCCATCACTGTTGCCACTACTGATCTACCTTATATCTACTAGGACTTGGCGCAACCTTTATACCATCACTGTTGTCACTACTGATCTACCTTTCATCTACTAGGGCTTGGCGCAACCTGTATACCATCCCTGTTGTCTATACTAATCTACCCTATATATACTAGGGCTCGGCATCTCTTTACCAAGTTGCTTTTTTACTTTGAATTCAGGAAAATATCCAATATAAATTATAAAATGCTCAATTCTTATGAAAATTGGAAAATCATTCACCCTCCGTTAATACCAAAACATAAGCCTACGAAGGAAAAAGTATCCCCACATAATCTCACAGATTCTGGGGACTATTACACATTGCGATCGTTTGCGTATAAAATTCCCCTAAAAAGAAAATGGCGGCTTTCGTGTCGTCATCTACGACGTTACGGAATATTCCTCTGGCAAGCTTACGGGAAAAGCCTGGGTAATAGGGGTTTTTGGGTGGGGAAACACAAAAACAGAGACCTATGTAGCTTAATATCTACTAGGGCTTGGCGCAACCTGTTGTCATGGTCTACACCTCGTGCCATGCCATAAAGCGTTTGAGTTATGATTGCATTTAACATTTCATCTGGTGCAACCTGTATACCATCACTGTTGCCAACAAATCTAACTTATATCTTCTAAGGCTTAGCGCAACCTGTATACCATCACTGTTGCCACTACTAATCTACCTTATATCTACTGGGGCATGGCGCAACCTGTATACCATCACTGTTGCCACTACTAATCTACCTTATATCTACTGGGGCTTGGCGCAACCTGTATACCATCACTGTTGCCACTACTAATCTACCTTATATCTACTAGGGCTTGGCGCAACCTGTATACCATCACTGTTGACACTACTAATCTACCTTATATCTACTACGGCTTGGCGCAACCTGTATACCATCACTGTTGGCACTACTATTCTACCTTATATCTAATAGGGCTTGGCGCAACCTGTATACCATCACTGTTGACACTACTAATCTACCTTATATCTACTAGGGCTTGGCGCAAACTGTATATCATCACTGTTGGCACTACTAATCTACCTTACATCTACTAGGGCTTGGCGCAACCTGTATACCATCACTGTTGCTACTACTAATCTACCGTATATCTACTAGGGCTTGGCGCAACCTGTATACCATCACTGTTGACACTACTAATCTACCTTATATCTACTAGGGCTCGGTGCAACGTGTATACCATCACTGTTGCCACAACTAATCTACCTTATATCTACTAGGGCTCGGCGCAACCTGTACCCCATCACTGTTGCCACTACTGATCTATCTTATATCTACTAGGGCTTGGCACAACCTGTATACCATCACTGTTGGCACTACTAATCTACCTTATATCTACGAGGACTTGGCGCAACCTGTATTCCACCACTGTTGCCACTACTAATCTACTTTACATTTACTAGGGCTTGGCGCAACCTGTATTCCATCACTGTTGCCACTAATAATCTACCTTATATCTACTAGGCTCGGCTCAACCTGTATACCTTCACTGTTGCCACTACTAATCTACCTTATATCTACTAGGGCTTGGCGCAACCTGTATACCATCCCTGTTGTTACTACTAATCTACCTTATATCTACTAGGGCTTGGCGCAACCTGTATACCATCACTGTTGGCACTACTAATCTACCTTATATCTACTGGGGCTTGGCGCAACCTGTATATCATCAGTGTTGCCACTACTAATCTACCTTATATCTACTAGGGCTTGGCGCAACCCGTATACCATCATGGTTGACACTAGTAATCTACCATATATCTACTAGGGCTTGGCGCAACCTGTATACCATCACTGTTGGCACTACTAATCTACCTTATATCTACTAGGGCTTGGCGCAACCTGTATACCATCACTGTTGACACTACTAATCTACCTTATATCTACTAGGGCTCGGCTCAACCTGTATACCATCACTGTTGCCACTACTAATCTACCTTATATCAACTAGGGCTTGACGCAACCAGTATACCTTCACTGTTGATACTACTAATTTACCTTATATGCACTAGGGCTTGGCGCAACCTGTATACCATCACTGTTGCTACTACTAATCTACCTTGTATCTACTTGGGCTTGGCGCAACCTGTATACCATCACTGTTGACTACTAATCTACCTTATATCTACTAGGGTTCGGCGCAACCTGTATACCATCACTGTTGCCACAACTAGTCTACCTTATATCTACTAGGGCTCGGCGTAACCTGTACCCGATCACTGTTGCCACTACTGATCTACCTTATATCTACTAGGGCTTGGCGCAACTTGTATACCATCACTGTTGGCACTACTAATCTACCTTATATCTACTAGGACTTGGCGCAACCTGTATTCCACCACTGTTGCCACTACTAATCTACTTTACATTTACTAGGGCTTGGCGCAACCTGAATACCATCACTGTTGCGACTACTAATCTACCTCATATCTACTAGAGCTTGGTGCAACCTGTATACCATCACTGTTGACACTACTAATCTACCTTATATCTACTAGGGCTTGGCCCAACCTGTATACCATCACTGTTGCCACTAATAATCTACCTTATATCTACTAGGCTCGGCTCAACCTGTATACCATCACTGTTGTCACTACTAATCTACCTTATATCTACTGGGGCTTGGCGCAACCTGTATACCATCACTGTTGCCACTACTCTTCTACCTTATATCTACTAGGCTCGGCTCAACCTGTATACCATCACTGCTGTCACTACTAATCTACCTTATATCTACTAGGGCTTGGCGCAACCTGTATACCATCACTGTTGGCACTACTAATCTACCTTATATCTACTAGGACTTGGCGCAACCTGTATACCATCACTGTTGCCACTACTAATCTACCTTATATCTACTAGGGCTTGGCACAACCTGTATACCATCACTGTTGACACTACTAATCTACCTTATATCTACTAGGGCTTGGCGCAACCTGTATACCAACACTGTTGGCACTACTAATGTACCTTATATCTACTAGGGCTTGGTGCAACCTGTATACCATCACTGTTGACACTACTAATCTACCTTATAGCTACTAAGGCTCGGCGCAACCTGTATACATCACTGTTGCCACTACTAATCTACCTTATATCATTTAGGCCTTGACGCAACCTGTATACCTTCACTGTTGATACTACTAATTTACCTTATATGCACTAGGGCTTGGCGCAACCGGTTTACCATCACTGTTGACACTACTAATCTACCTTATATCTACTAGGGCTCGGCGCAACCTGTATACCATCACTGTTGCCACAACTAGTCTACCTTATATCTACTAGGGCTCGGCGCAACCTGTATACCATCACTGTTGCCACTACTAATCTACCTTATATCATTTAGGGTTTGACGCAACCTGTATACCTTCACTGTTGATACTACTAATTTACCTTATATGCACTAGGGCTTGGCGCAACCTGTATACCATCACCTTTGCTACTACTAATCTTCCTTATATCTACTAGGGCTTGGCGCAACCTGTATACCATCACTGTTGACACTACTAATCTACCTTATATCTACTAGGGCTCGGCGCAACCTGTATACCATCACTGTTGCCACAACTAGTCTACCTTATATCTACTAGGGCTCGGCGCAAGCTGTACCCCATCACTGTTGCCACTACTGATCTACCTTATATCTACTAGGACTTGGCGCAACCTTTATACCATCACTGTTGTCACTACTGATCTACCTTTCATCTACTAGGGCTTGGCGCAACCTGTATACCATCCCTGTTGTCACTACTAATCTACCCGATATATACTAGGGCTCGGCATCTCTTTACCAAGTTGCTTTTTTACTTTGAATTCAGGAAAATATCCAATGTAAATTATAAAATGCTCAATTCTTATGAAAATTGGAAAATCAATCACCCTCTGTTAATACCAAAACATAAGCCTACGAAGGAAAAAGTATCCCCACATAATCTCACAGATTCTGGGGACTATTACACATTGCGTTCGTTTGCGTATAAAATTCCCCTAAAAAGAAAATGGCGGCTTTCGTGACGTCATCTACGACGTTACGAAATATTCCTCTGGCAAGCTTACGGGAGAAGCCTGGGTAATAGGGGTTTTTGGGCGGGGAAACACAAAAACAGAGACCTATGTAGCTTAATATCTACTAGGGCTTGGCGCAACCTGTAGTCATGGTCTACCCATCGTGCCATGCCATAAAGCGTTTGAGTTATGATTGCATTTAACATTTCATCTGGTGCAACCTGTACACCATCACAGTTGCCAACTAACCTACCTTATATCTACTAGAGTTTGGCGCAACCTGTAGTCATGGTCTACACCTCGTGCCAAGCCATAAAGCGTTTGAGTTATGATTGCATTTAACATTTCATCTGGTGCAACCCGTATACCATCACTGTTGCCAACTACTCTACCTTATATCTTCTAGGGCTTGTCGCAACCTGTATACCATCACTGTTGCCACTACTAATCTACCTTATATCTACTGGGGCTTGGCGCAACCTGTATACCATCACTGTTGCCACTACTAATCTACCTTCTATCTACTAAGGCATGGCGCAACTGTATACCATCCCTGTTGTCACTACTAATCTACCTTATATCTACTAGGGCTCGGCATCTCTTTAACAAGTTGCTTTTGTACTTTGAATACAGGAAAATATCCAATGTAAATTATAAAATGCTCAATTCTTATGAAAATTGGAAAATCAATCACCCTCCGTTAATACCAAAACATTAGCCTGCGAAGGAAAAAGTATCCCCACTTAATCTCACAGATTCTGGGGACTATTACACATTGCGATCGATTGCGTATAAAATTCCCCTAAAAAGGAAATGGCGGCTTTCATGACGTCATCTACTACGTTACGAAATAATATGACGGTATTGTTGTTTTAAGGGGCCTATCATCGAGGTTATCGGCCCCTGTTACGAAATATTCCTCTGGGAAGCTTACGAGAAAAGCCTTGGTAATAGGGGTTTTTGGGTGGGAAACACAAAAACAGAAACCAACATTTAAAAAATAAGCCCTTCGAAATGCATGTGTAGCGCCATCTGTAATTGACCTACATAGCTCAATTATGGATTGCAATGCATACGAAAATGTCCCAATTTAAGGTTATATTTTTAAAATTTTGTATCGTAATATGTAATTGGCCTATATAGCTAAATTAAAGATGACGATACACATCGTAATTTTGTTAATTTAATATTTATAAAAGTTTGTATCGAAATCTGTATGGCTCAATTACAGATGACAATAAACATCGTAATTTTTTAAATTTCATATTTAACTTATATAAGTTTGTTTCGAAATCTGTAATTTACCTATGAAGCTTAGTTACAGATGGCGATACCTACGATAATGTTCCAATTTAAAGTTGTATTTATAAAATTTTGTATTGTTATCTGGGCTATATAGCTCAATTTCATATGACGATACACTGCGGCCGCGTTAGCCAATTTAAACACCTGGTTTTTGTCACGCATCAATAATCTTTATCCTGACCAATTCTTTCATCCAGACCAATGGTTTTTGCCCAGACCTCATTAACCAATATTAACACCCCTGGTTTTTGTCACTGTGGGGGCAGTCACACATCAATAATCTTTATCCAGGCCAATTATTTCTTTTTGCACATAACTGCAATGTAGCATGTGTCTTGTGGTGAATTTTTTATCGGGCATGTTGGCAACAGTGATGAAACGTGATATGACGTCAATGTGTCGGCCAGAAGTAAGAAAAAAAAACCTTTATTTATGCAATATTATAAATATTTCCAGTCCAGCAGTGATATGCAATTCCTAATGAAAGGTTTGTGATTCATATATTTTCAATAATCTGACGGGTTCTGGTTTTGTGCTGGTTCTGGTGAAGGAAAGAGTTGTGCTAAGCAATTACCCAACTAATGGTCTTTGCCTGTGGTAGCTCATTTGCCAACTCTTGATGTAAAGGATAAGTTGGTACAGTGCCACGCTCTCTAGAATAGTTTGTATTAATGCATGTTTTAGATAGGTTAAGTGAATACAGTACACAGAATCTAAATATTAACTTGCCACGATAACAGTAATTGGAAGTTGCTTGAGACCCACATGGCCTGAGGAAAGCCCAACATTGGTTCTGGTTACTTGTCCATCTTTTCATTTCACCACCCTGGGCAACTCTTCCTTAATTCTTATTCCGATAGTTGCACGTAATCATCCCTTTTCTCACTCTAATTGACTGTTTCCCTTACTACCTGATAACTTGCTCTAATTCTTTTACGGGGTCAGACCTCTTCCTTCTCTTCCCGATACAATGGTGTAATTGCACAGCACGACTGCTTGGAATGTATATAGGCCTATATAAAGCTCAATGTTTGTCGGGTTCCAAAGGGTAAGTACCTAAAATTTGGTTCACCCGACGACTATAAATAACAGACAAAGGGACATGAAAAACAGGTTTTAAGGCCCTAAGACCAATAATGTCCTAAGTAGTGTAACTGTAAGAATAGTCTATTTGTTTATGCCTATTAAATAAGTGAGTTGCATAACTCCGCACCTACCAGTGAAAATACTGACATTATCTACGGTGGTTACTAATTACAGTCACGGGGAGTAATATTCAAGCCCCTAATGACAGGGGCTGTAGGCCACAGCTGTGATCTAATTATTAGGCCTGTGTTATTTTTACAAATGTACATCGTTTCACCGATGTGAACCAAATTGTATGTACTTACCTTTTGGAATACTGCGTGTTACGTTGTCTACTAGAAATTTTCACAGCCCTCTTTTTCCCTAGTCCAAGTCCGTTAGGCAAATGGGCGAAATATCGAATTTGTCGTAGAAGGACTGATCTCAGCTCATTATAAGCCTCGCAATACAAGAAATAAAATTATGGGCATACCGTTTGGGCAGGTCACTAAAGTGGTGCAGATTTGTATAAATAACAAGGAGACAAGGGGACCCGAAAACCACGTTTTATGAGCTAAGAACCAACCGTGCCGGAGTATTCCGGTGTTGTAGTAGGGGTCCAGAATTGATGGTAATTGAGGTGCAACTGTTGGAATATTTGATGAGTGTATTGTTGGCTGGCAATGCGGGCTGCATCGTGCTGCCGCTACCCGTGTTCTGGTGCAGAATTGCGAAAATAGTTACATCTTGCTCTGCTTACAAATTGCAATCATGGAGAGAAATTTGTGCAAAAGAATTCTTAGGTCCCTTAACCCGTGAGGGGTCGCGTCACGGTCTTTTAGACCGGGCGCATGCATTTTTTACTCCTCCGAAATAATTTCACGGCGTAAAGCTTCCTCCCCTCCTATACCTTTCAATGGACTCATCCACTATACGTGTCTGCGTTTGCTGTTCCCACTTTCATTCCCAGTCAGTTAGTGGAGAGCTTTGTTTCACACGATGCACATGGAAGTGTACGCTGGTAAGCAGCCTCAGGGACCGTTTACCGTTGATATTGTGGACTCGCTGTTTTCAAGGCTAGTTGAACCGATTGGTGGATCTGGAAGATGTTTCGTAAGGAACGTACATGTGTTACCTGGGTGGAATGCACTAATCCTGATGCTGCCCAGGATAATTCCGAGGATGAAAAAATCAATAGATTAAGTGGGTTTCATTGATATATTTTTCTTCAATAATACAGCACAATGTGTTTCGAAACAAAACCTGGTATTTAGTTTCATGGATATATTTTTCCATAATAATAATATGTGTTTTGCAACGAAAAATTGTATTTTATACACCCCGGTCATAATGACCGTGCGCGACCCATCACGAAACTATTTTGACGCGACCCCTCCCGGGTTAAAACAGTTGTCGTCATGAAAATATTAGACCTCCGTATAAGTGCGATGGTGTTGGCGCAGTCCATTGAAATTATCACCTGCAAGAAGTGTTGGTGTTATCAAATTTTCTTTGAAGTACTCCGATTATTTTCCTCCGGCACTATGTGGCGATAATTGACACTATTGCTCCTTCAGAAGCTAGAAACAGCCAAAGTTTTCCGAAGTGCTCTGATTATTTTCTTGTAGCCCTATGCGGACAAAGACGACATTGCTCACTACTTCTTTATTAGCCAATGAGATATAAGCCCTAGGCAGCGTCTTTTATTTCACTTACCCGAGGCCATACGATATTATAATATTATTATTTTACCCCTCTCTCTAATATTTTTTCAATTCGTTAGTAAATTACAAGTGTCAGTATTATAGTTGGTAAATAGCCGTCTCCCTGTTCATTATTATTATTATTATTATTATTATCATTATCATAAGGGGTAAATGGCCTGGATGTTACGTCAAATATACTGTACTGCTTATCACCTCCTCCTCCACCACCCCAAAAAGTCATATTTCAAAAATATGTATTTCTATTAGTTTGTAAGTATCATGTGGAAGTTCCGTAGTAGTATTCATTATTATCCATATAGCAAATGAATAAATCCACCGGGCGAAGCTAGTGTAAAATATGCAGATGATTTCCATTTTTCCTGAAAGGTAACAAAAAAGGGTGGTGTGTACAAGTATAGATTAGAACCGAAGTTATACATCTGAGATGCTGTTTATTTCGAAATGCACTTAGGCCTGTGTGGAGGGCGATATGTGTCATGCCTAAATGCGCACGTGAGAGAGGGAAGGGTTCCCTTGTTCTCATATCCTCTTGTACCAAGTACACTCTGCAGGCACATTCCCCAGTATGTTTTGTAGCCCTTTAGGCATGTAGATAGACTGCTGAGGGAATGGTTGAAGAAGTGCAGTAGGTTGCGGAGGATATGAGAAGGTACAAGGCTGCTCCATGTCTGACCCAACTCCTCCCTTGTAACTTCCTTATTCTTCGATGATTAATGGTATTCTTTGAAGTTTTTTCTTATTTATGTTCATCGTGTCAAAAGTTAGAATACATTTTTATCATATTTCCATCATATTAAACTCGGTTATAATATACTGCTACCTCGTCCGACTTGCAACCAGCCTTCAAAATTTTTACACGTTTCACCAGTCCAGTTAGGCGAAATGAAAACGAATCTCCTAAACGTTCCTGGCTAAATTAACTAGATTCAATAGAATATAACTCACTTCTGGCATCAAACCTGCTGCGCCCTAAGGTTTAAGAGTAATCAAAGAAAATGGTTAAATCACCTGAAATACGAAAACAAAACTACTACTAACGATCATCATCGCTATCACAATAACTAACCTTGAATCTATACAGAAAGACTCCTTATTCCTAATCCATCCCTACTCTAATTAAAAATGAAATAATCGATATACATATATTACACGCCTTAATTCTCTCTTACATTTCTTCAAAATGTTCACAACATCCTCAGTAACTTAGTTCGAACTCTGTAATATTCGTCAAATATCAGAATCCAGGATCAGTACATCTAACAGCTATCAGATCTCTCTCATAATAATGAATGATAATAAAACTACAACTCACCTAGCTTCAAATAATTACCAGTATTCAAGGCTCTTCATTAATAATGTACCAAATGATCCTGCAGCAACTTCCATTTTCACTCCGATCAGCTCTTCACTACTGCTGCATCGTGTCTCACATATTTGCCATGAAATACTACTCATATCACTCGAACTGACTTCATAAAAACAATAACATCTTTATACAACCTGTATTCCTTCACAATATGCATTCCTATTCCCACAGACAATCTGTCCTCGCAGATATCAAAATATTTCAATATTCAGTGAAAAAATTCAAAGAACACATTTTCACTATCGCGTAACTAAGTAAATCTTACCTCCAATACATGGGAATACTTTCTCAACCTGTTTACATAACACATATCCACGTAGCCTTCGTTTATAAACCTTAATTATTCTTGTATGTGTTCCTTTCTTTAATCCTTGAACTGTATCTGACACTAGATACTTCAAGTTTGAAGCTCTAAATGTTTGCAAATATTTCAACAACTCCTACTTTAGTTACTGGTTCAAACGCTTCACAAAAATATCTGGTAATGCAATACTTGTTTAATATATAAATTGCTCTACTTCGTCATCAATCCTTTTCACAAATTGTTGACTGGCAACAATACAACATGTCCATATTGCATCATTCCAACAAATAATTTTCATTACAATGCTTAACGCAACCTTAGTGTTTGTAGAAATCTTTCCTCATTGTCAATAACATTCACCACATCACATTAATGTTTTTCAATATTCTTTCATGATATTATTCTAATATATCACATTTCTACGAGAAATGTCAATCATCAGCCTTGTAAATTTGTCGACTTTCCATAAGAAAATTCCTGACATCGATCAAAGTAACGATCGTTAGCTTAAAATTCTAATTAAAAATCAATAAACCTATAAAAATCTCCACAATGCAAATTAAAAATCCGAAAACGTCGAAAATAAGGTCTGAGACCCAAAATCTTAAATTATCCTACCTCAAAATCAAAAATATAAAAATCCTGATAAATCCAAAAATCCTAATTCCTGTGAGACTACTTCTCTAAATTTTACTAAGTCTTTCTCTATTGTTACTAGTTGAAAATATATCAAGTCCTCATATAAAATTACTCACACGAGCACGAACACAGACATTCACTTCGCCCGATGTGTTGCCTCACTTCCCGATATCAATTATATTATTCCCGTCGCACTGTTTAGACCGCGGATTAACACCTTGATGTCTCAAAAATAATTAGCCTCGAATTATCTCCGCAATCCACCACCTTCGACTCAAATTTGGCGCCAGCAGAAAAATCTCGCGCGAATATTAGGCGGGATACTCTAACTATCCATATTTTGCTTTAATTAGTCTTCTATCTCGTTAAATAAATACATGGCTACCCCTGTAGAACAATCTTCTATCATACTGGTAAAAATTCTTCCATAATGCCCAGTAATTAGTAATGAGAAGCTTTCACAATTACTGTAAATTCAATTTTCTTAGATTGGCGTGCTTCTGCTCGTGTCATAAAAATTGGCTCGTGGATAGTCGTCCTTCCATCGGAAAAGACCAATGGGAAATATGAAAATAGGCTAATTACTTCTACTTGTTCAGAGTTGCCTTCGTAATCTTGCTCAATATATTAATTCCGTGCATTATCTGAGCAGGTTTTC
Organism: Meconema thalassinum; assembly: GCA_946902985.2. Lineage (NCBI taxonomy): Eukaryota > Metazoa > Arthropoda > Insecta > Orthoptera > Tettigoniidae > Meconema > Meconema thalassinum. Next base: position 184,342,636 of record OX336398.1, on the reverse strand, counting down.
CGCAATGTGCTGATTTTGTACAATTCCATTGACCATAAAAGTATCACTCTCATTTCCATTTTCATTCAGTTTTCAGGGTTTATTCTCAAAGGAGAATTATTTATATTGCCCACGTATTTCTCCAATATGCTACAGAGCCAAAGGCAAAAAGCAACCCTCGTGAAATCCCATCACAAACACATAACACCACAGAAATAGCCTTCAGCTCTCTGGGCATCAAGTAAGCATTGGGTGGAGTTATGAAAGTAGCTTAAAATATACATTAATTAATGAAAAGGTAAGTTCTAATGTACTTGAAATGACCAACTATTTCAGTTAAAGGCGTGTCCTCAGATAATGTATTCATCAAAGAACCCTAGCCTACACTTTATCGGGATAAATAAATGTATTTTAAGTTAATAATGAGGATTAAAATATATTTATCTGCAAATAACTGCACTACAATACATGTTTCATTTAAAAAGTGACTTAAAATAACCTAGATAGTCTTCATTCAGACTTCCTCTCTCTAGCAATACAAGGTTGCATTTCAAAACAGTATAAAACACTCCTTTAACACCTGCACCTCAAACGAGTTTCCACGGTCACTGGAGCACCGCCTCCTGGATTATACTCAACATCTGTTATATCTCAATTCATTATTCCCATCACCAGAAGCCGGTCCTTTGCATTTTGGTTGAACTCACCTTCCAGGCTTGAATTGGATTTGCCATAATGATCTCCTTCCTCTCTTGTTGAATTTAGTGGCTCATGGTGTTGGTTGGAATCGTCTTCTGTATGGTGTGAAATTTTATAATAATTGTATTACATCTTCTACACTTGTAGTAAACAAATGCTCTGCTTTCAGATTTATCATAGATTTTAGCATTGCAGCACTTACAATAATTTCTCTGGTTCACTTCTCTCATCTGCCCAGTTTCATGTTTAATTCTCTGTCACTTATATCACATTTTATTTGAGTAATCGTGCTTTCATAGCGTCCAATAATTAATTTACGGAGTGCAGCAAATGAAACCGAACAATAATTGAGCTCCATCTTGTCGGTGTAGCACAATCCACTTTATGACATGTACTCAAACTATCGCACATTGACCGTGCACTGGACAGTTTGCAAAATTCAATAAATACAAAAATATGTGTAATAAATCATCGATCGCGTATTTTTTTGCGTATTCCACACTCAATAAGAAATATTTGCACTATATTTCACTAATACTCAGTTCTATACCCCTTAGATTACCATGGGGTTCTACGCTCGTATCCACCCACTCTGGCGTTCGACAAGTTCTGCTTTGTACGTAGAGTAGCATTTCCGGCTCCTCCGCTCTGTAACCAATCAGCTTCTTCCTATTTTCTTCCAGGTTGTTCGAGGTATTTCCATACAATGTACGGTAAATTAACTCAATTTATTGTATTGTCCGTTTCTTCAATCTTAATAATATTCATTTTGGTATTTTGTTTCCAATGAATTACACGGCTCACTAGATCCTTTCACAGCTTTCACAAGTATCTTTTTCCGTGCCCTGTCTTCATAATTGTTCTCACCTTACAATCTCGGATAATGACTCAGTGTTGTCACGTGGTCTGGTATGGAATTCAGATCTTGGCTCGGTTCATGAACACGTGAACGCCGACAATAAATAAATGTATGGAAATCAACAAGTGGAGTTACCCAAATCTGGAATGTTAACTCTGAAAACAAAACTACCATTCCGTTCAAAATTTTTCATATAATCTAGGTCTTATATGCGCATTATGTATTAAAGGTATTCAAAGTAATAGAAACCTGTGTAAGGTTCAATTCCACCTATGCAAAGGAACATGTTTGTGAAACGAGTAATTTATCTGCAGGGTGATGCTGATCTCACTGAGGATATTAAGATACAAGAACTCTTCATACCAGAGTTTGTTCCATACATCAAAATAGAAACTCCATCTTTAGCGAGTGGTGGAGATCTCAAGGAGGTAAGAACATTATTGGGTTACTACTTTTTGCATCTTATGAAAGACATGTCCTGATCGCCATCTTCGTCTCACCAATCCTATTTAGGGATTACAGAATTGTGTTTTCAGACCGTAGTGATGACAAATGGAAGCTGTCTGCTGTTTGGCTGTGTAAGGTACTGCACCCGAATCCCGCATAGTCATAGCCTATATCCGCAAAGATAGAAAAGAATTGTAGGGAGGTCGATACCCAGCCAGGTTAACCAACACTACCCTACTAGGATAATGACTAGGGAACCCTCGATGCATACCGGCCATGCAACAACACTACCGATTAGTTACACATTTACAAAGAAAATAAACTATCCTAAACACAAAATGGTAGGACGAGAATCTCGGATCTCGGGTGTGAACGGTGAAAGTTGAGACTAACCTGAATTCTAGTAACTAATTCGCAGTATTATCGCATGTCGATGGTAAGAATGATATGATGATAAGATTTATAAAAAACGAACAGGCAAACAAAAACTTGTGCCCGGGATTTATTTCCAAACAAATACAAATAATAAAAAAATATTCCCTATCACCATTAAAATAGATAAACATGTTAAAATTAACTGTTACACACGTCAGATAATTCTACTATCTGTAGAATAAATGTTTCTGAACATTCTCGTTACAACAATGCAGTTATATTAAGACTCACAAAATATTCACGAAATTGACAGTCACCCTGTGGCTATGTCATTGAGATATTTGATTAAAATCAGCTGATCACTCATGGAAATGAAGTTAACATTACAAAAACCCTACATTATACACGGGCGTACGTAAAATGTAACTATCTACTCTAAAAATACTGTTATAAATTGTATAAGGTTTTAAATATTTACATCATTTGCACTTCTCGTGCTTCACACGGTTTAAAAATTACCATTAACATTATCAGTCGCGATCTGACAGCTTCATAGTGTTTCTGTTACATAAACAGTTCTTTGAATAATGTTTCAACCAACGATCCTATTCTCCGATACTTCTAGTGGTAAGTCATAATAAATAAGCCTGAGTATCAAACAATTAAGTTAAATACAGCTTAGAATGTCGTATCAATAAATAGAACAATAGGATACAGAGCGATGCGAAACTACTGAAAGACTATACATTTCGTGGATCATATAAAAAAACTCTCAGACATAAACAATTCAAACATTTAACCTTTGTGTTAGCGCTTTTACTCAACCTGTAACAATTCGTTGCTCCACATAGCAATATATCCCTTCCTTCCGCAATACAGTGAACAATACTTATCAATGGCGTCTGCTACGCTCCAAACATGTCATACTTCCTTCCTTTCCTTACTATAAACAATCTTCGCAACTCCTCACGGCATTACTTCCATAAAAACCCCATCTTGCTACACACTTGTAGAAGAATTAGTGATTTTACTAGGTAACTACGCTGGAGAATATCCGTTCAGAATGCACTCCTAACTCTCAACTCCTGTCTAAATTATTAAACCTCGTGCATCAAATTACAACAATTACATGTTCGTTCACAATAATACAATTCACAAAGTACTTCTTATTCCTTTCATTAGCGCTATTCGTTCTCTTTGATCCAAAACAAACTTGTTCTTCCACGTTACCAAAGGTTAACAATGTTAATTTGTAGTTCGCTCGTCTTTTAGGTGTTAATAAAAATAAATACATATCCTCACGCTTCTGGTGTACATTTAAATATATGAACAATTCATATTTAAGTTGTTTTTAACATACTAGACCGCAGGTAGACTAACATATCTCCTGGTCTATTCATCTCTGTTAAACAATGTTTCTACTTTAATTGTTGATAAATATAGGCATCATTTGAACACAATTGTCACTACCATGATCCCATTTTATAGTGTATATTCGTAATATAAATAGTTCAAGACTATTTAGTTGTCTAATAAGTTGTATTCCGCTATTAGAATTTTATAACATTCAAATTGTTATAAATAAATATTTCAGATGTATATTAACATCAAAATGTTTGTTAAATAATATTATAGCATCTCACAATAATGCTTTACTTGATAACTATGCATTATAGACATATAAATGTATACTTTCGCTGTTACGCTTAGAAATTTTAATAACAATTATAATGTTTAAATATTCTTACAATTTGTCAATAATTACGCTTTCCTCTCCGAAATACGATGTAATCGAATAATCGAATAATCTCTTTGAGATAACAAATAAAGAAATAGTCGAATAATCAAAGCATTATCGAAGCATTCCTTTTATAAAACGAGTATCGTTCGAAAGTGGGAATCTTACCACGTTTCCTTCAAAATACTAATACGTGAAACACAAATCTAAGTTAAATATGCATGAAATAACGTCTTAAACGACGCACGAAGACGTATCAAAAATGTCAATGAAACTCTAAAATTTTAGCTATAAAAATACAAAGAATAAAGATAAGAATGTCTACAAATGAAGTTGGTCACTCCAAAAATGGATTTCTACTATTACAGCAAAACTTCAGATATAAGATCAAACGGTTGTTCTACCTTGAGAGTAGTGGTTTTTGATCGGTTCTAAATCCACCTCCACCTCCCCACCTCACAAGATGGCGGCAGTGCGATATCTCTCAAACTTATGGTTGGATTTTAACAAATGAGGTGTTGTTGAACTCGGGCAGACACCCCCTTTCCAATGGACAACATATTTCAACCCCAAAAATAAAACCTACCCCTACTAGAGGGTGAAATTGAATTTTTTAGAGAATCTCTGTTACCAATTGCAACATATGAGAGTTTGAATGCTGATATGGAATGTAACGTTGTTCTGCAAACCAATAATCAAAGAGGGGCATGTTAGACCTTGAGGTGAGAGCCCCTGTTATTGTTGACGAGCCACCCCCCCCCCTGCTGGCGGACCCGTGTTGATGGGTTATTGTGGACGAGTCCTTGTGGACAGGTCCTTGTGGACAAGTCCTTGTGGACGAGTCCTTGTCCCTTTGGACTGATCCCTTTGGACCGGTCCCTTTGGCCTGGTCCCTATGGACTGGCTCATGAATTTATTTAAATTATGTTAAAGGGCCTAACTACATTTGTGTGTGTTGAACTGACGTTGTTCACCAACCCCCACTACTATAATGTGATAATGATATGAAAGGAAAGAGATGAAATACATGTGAACACGTGTGAGATGTCATTATTAGCGTCCTCCTTGTGAAACAAGTTACATCCTGTTTTGATTCATACGTGAGAAAATGCAAGTTCATGTGTAATATGATCTAACACACAAGTGTACACATGTGCACGTGCACGATAAGAGCTAACAAGTCACAACCTGTTTTGACAGTGATGGGAATAAGGCTAGAGACATGTACAAGTAGTCAAATTACTCCGGCAGACAACCCCTTTCCTATGGATAACTTATTTCCACTCAAAAATAAAATCTACCCCTACTAGGGGGTGAAATAATAATTTTTAGGTATAAGTTGCTTTCCATGTCCAACATGTGGGAGTTTGTATGCCAATATGAAATTAAACTCGTTCCACATAAAGTGCATGCATACAACTGAATGCCGCTATGATTTATCATTTTTGTTTTTTGTTTTACGAATGCGCAATTGTTTTTTTTGTAAGAGGGCGGGCTTTTTGAATAATGATTTATAGATACGTTCTTTTTACAAATTAACCAAAGATCCAAAAACTAATAGGACATCGGCTTTTTAATATCTTATGAACTAAGAAAGCTAGGGTCTTGTATGAGGGGTCGTTTGACTTGGGGTGATGCCCTGTTTTTGAATGTATTATTCATTTTTTGTCAAAAGGGCATAACTGCACTTTCGTTAATATCTCGCTAACTAATAATCACAGAGGGTCAAGTGAGGTGTCATAGGACTTAAAATGGCCAACCCCTCCCCATGACCAATGAATTTACCCACCCCCCCAAAAAAAACAGCAAGGTCATTAACCTAAGATTTTATCAACTAATAATCAGAGAGGGACAAGTGAGGTGTCACAAGACTCAGGATGGCCAACCCTTTTCCATGACCAACGAATTTACCCAAAATACCCAATACATCAAGGTCATTGACCTGAGATTTTATAAACTTATAATCGGATATGGACATGTGACATTTTTACAGTGAGTGATGAAACATAGCTAGGTAGTGAAAGAATTATTGTAGGCTACATGTATGATGACTGACAAATCTTTCACCATTGGAACTTGTTTTCAGATCAAACTGCAGTACAGAGAGAGTATAGGTGGTAGGTATGGGATAATAAATGACAAATGGTGTATACAGAATCTGATTTATCGATTCAAGAAATAAGAGTAGACAATCTTTAATTGATTGGTTAAAGAGGTTAGCTAAAATCTAAAATGGTGACTACATTGAACTAAACTGAACCAAGCTGAATCAAACCCAACCAAACTGAACCAAACGTAATCAAAAACAATCCAATGGTTTAAGTGTAAAACTTGTGGGTGAATGTGGTCATTGGTAATGTCAGAAAGGAAAGGGATAACGCTCTACCTATAGAGGGTAAGGTAAAGCTAGTGCATGATGCTAATGCACACACACAAGTACATGAACTACACACAACTATCCTATGCAGTTATTATGGGTTGACTGTTAAAACTTGCTCAGTGGTTACTGGGACAAGATGGTCGCTACACACAACAAGCTTTAAATACCTGAGGCTAATAATCTATACACACACTCACACACACTTGTTCTAAACTAAACTGTCTTGCTGGCAGAGCTCACACAGTAGGTAAATGACAGAAATGCTTGGCTAACAGAAATACAATCATTTTCGGTTGTCTAATGTTACCAGCTAAACATTACGTGCTATAGTGGTGAGCACATGTGCCTCTTTCACTGGAGATCTTAACTCGATTTCTAGCTCTAAGGTCTAGAACGAATCAAACTAAGAAAAAAGGGTATGGTGACGCAGTGGTTAAACTGTTAGCCTTTCACTAAGGTAGACAAGGGTTTGATTTTAGGTTAATATGCATGTCATAAACAAACAAATAAAAGCAGAGATAATGCTTAAAACTGATTACACTTGTCTCTTTTCAAATTATTACTTAGATTACAAATACAAACGTGGACTGGGTTTGACATACAGTTAATGCTTCCTATCACATACTAGACTGTAAGAAAGCCAAACAAGCAAAAGGCGTAGGTAGAGCAGTGGTAAAATCGCTATGTGTAGAGAAATACCTAACGGTTGTATGAACTGGCAAAGGTATGTCGCACAAACAGTGCAGGATACAATCCAGCAACCATATTTTTTATCTCGTGGACAAGAGAAAACATATATAGAGAGATATATAGAAAGTTTGTGTGTGTGTGTGTGTGTGTGTGTGTGTGTGTGTGTGGGTAGCATTGGTTGTTTGACCAGAGAAAATACGGTGAGATAGGGTGGGGAGAGGGAGAATTAGCACTTATATATGAATGGAAAAGAGATTTTTTCAATCGTTTTGTTTTTCAAATGCAGTGGTAGATAGTCGTTTTTTGTAAAACATTCTTACTTGCAGTAGTAATAAGTCTCTATGGTTCCGCTAACACATAGATAGACTGTTGTGGTGTTTGAAGCCATATTTTCAGTGTTGCCTTAGTAAACAAGAGTTTAGTGCTTTTCAGTCGGTCAACACGAATGTACCCAAAAGAGATGGGTTATGCCCTAATCCTGAAATAAATTACATGAGATTAATAAAACAAAAAAAAAAAAAAAAACAAAAAAAAAAAATTTTATAGTTTAACCATAGTTTACAACCATATAATCTCTCTAAAGTACAATCTCCGGATAGCCATCACCATTTAGCATTTCACCTAACATATATACTGCATTTAGCATACACTGACAGTTGCAGTACCAATACTGCAACTAAATAATTGTACATATTGTAAATATTTTCACCTGTATTTCAAACATAGATTTTATAGCCTAAGTGTATTGGATCTGATGATGATCGCTTGACGATCGAAACTGGTCATCCTAGTGTTTTATTAATCTCATGTAATTTATTTCAGGATTAGGGCATAACCCATCTCTTTTGGGTACATTCGTGTTGACCGACTGAAAAGCACTAAACTCTTGTAGATAGACTGTATTATTGCCATGGTCAAGCACTCACATTAAGATCATTTACATAATCATAAAATGAAAAATAAAAAATCTTGTTTTGGAAATATCGTTTTTCAACATACACACAAAATAAATATATAAAAAAAATTTAAACAGCAAAACGGAAAATCCATGTTTCCATATAGACAAAATTTTAAAACCTTAAACGGACATTTAAGAAAATATATGCAAATGGGAAATTGACAAATGTGTAAATATGAAAATGGAAAAATCCATGTTTCCATATCATGAAATTGAAAAACATCAAACTGTCATTTTAAAAAATGCAAATGGAAAATTGACAAATTGCAATGTGTGAAATGTGAAATTGAACAAATGGCTATCATTATTTAAAAAAAAAAGAACAAGGTGCTCTATGGTTGAGGTGTGAATCAAACCCTCTCTACTTATTTGGACCACTCGAGACTGAGTAGACTAGTTTTAGTTGTCATACCACTTTTAAAAGTTTGTGTTAAATCTAGGAATTGAACCCAAGAGCTTGTAGGGGGATCCAAGGTTATAATATGTTAAACAGATAGCCTTGAATGTAGGGTGTGGTAGTTATATAGAGATGAGACGTTTCGCTCAGGGCAGGGAGGCATGGAGATCTGCATCAAACCAGTCAAAAGACTGATGACTCAAACAACAACATGTAGAGTTCACCAAAATAATGTTGTGTAACGGTAAATGTTAGTCAACGAACAGTAATGCATTACTAAAACCCATGACACGATACCTAAGAGCTTTTCTAAAATTATTTTAAAATGCCTTTAACCCTATATTAAACACCCAGTTCACAAGACTCATAACTGCAATGTTATGGTCAAACAAAACAAAATCTATATTTCAAAACAAACAAGTGGTTTAGTCAATGTATACTGGAAAAAGTTTTATAAACACTCAAGTCCACAAAAATAATTAAATTAGTAACTGTCTGGTTGACCGAGTGGTTATGGTGTTTGACTTAAGTTCAAATTTTCTGTACAAGAAAGCAAGGGTTCGAATCCCTTACCTGATATAACTATTACCTCAACATGGCTTGACCACACTGTATTATTGTATACTGAGTACACACAACCATAGATAGAGTGTATTGTTTAAGGTCACTCTCTTTGCGAACATAGTCAGAGACTATTGATGGTTAACAATTGCATTAATAGTGGGACATAGGGATAGCAATTAAGAAAAACAGACAATACCCATACACTATTTTTATTTATTTAATGCAAGTACTTGTACAATAGTTATATACAAACTACAACTCTCTTTTGTCTATTACTATCTAGTCCTTTTCGATCCACTTGCATAACAAGGCAGATGACTTTGTAGTTCAGCCCCTTAAAACAACAACAACACTACCTCTTGCATAGTCTGTGATGTTGATGACTCTTGAGGCGTGGAAGATGGATACAACATAACTTTTACAACAGGGGTTAAACGTTGCTCAACAAACAATGCACTATTTTGAGTAGAAACATCTTTCTCTTGTACTAACTTATTAGCATTCTGATGATTTTTTGCCAACACCATCAGTGTTTTGTCTGGAGCACTACATTGATGATCACTCACACTTAAAACCACACCATTTCTACTTTTCATATTGCCTCGACATCTTGTTGACCTCTGTTTTGAGCATCGCCAGAATATTATTCCTTTTACATTTTGTCGTCTCTAGTTATAAGAGTAGCCTTTATAGAGTACACGTTGTTTACATCGGTTAGTTGTAGTAAGTTCCATAGTAGTAACTAACCTGTTAGTATGATTTGCACACTACAAAGGTTATCTCTGTTCTGGTAATAGAATTATTTAGCGTTGGCTTTTATAATTAATATGTACAGTTAAAAGTGATAGAAAAGTGGTAGAAACGTGGTAGCAAAGTGGTAGACAAGTGGTAGACAATTGGTAACATAGTGGTAGAAAAGTGGTAGCAAAGTGGTAGAAAAGTGGTAGAAAAGTGGCAGAAAAGTAGTAGAAAAGTGGTAGCAAAGTGGTAGAAAAGTGGTAGCAAACTAGAAAAGTGGTAGAAAAGTGGCAGAAAAGTAGTAGAAAAGTGGTAGCAAAGTGGTAGAAAAGTGGTAGCAAACTAGAAAAGTGGTAGCAAAGTGGCAGAAAAGTAGTAGAAAAGTGGTAGCAAAGTGGTAGAAAAGTGGTAGCAAACTAGAAAAGTGGTAGCAAAGTGGTAGAAAATATTACATGTATTGTTATGAAATAGTTTAAGCGGTTACATGGATTCATTACACTATAATTTTAGCATCACGAAGCTCATTTTCTATATCCAAAAGTTCTTCCTCATATTTAGTATGACCAGCCTGTTTACAGGTATGCAAGTACTGAAGCCGCTGGATTAGCTTATTGGGATTGTTCCAGTAATCAAATTTAACAAATGATTTTTTTGGGTGTAAACCATTATCATCATCATCATTATCATCATCATCATAACCATCATCATCATCATGGTTATCATCATCAATATAATTATCATCAATACAATCATTACTATTACTATCTAATCCTTTTTGTTCATCTTGCAATGCAACAACCTTTGGCATAGTTTGTGTTGTCTTTGATAGTGTTAGAGGTTTCTTAGACGTTAACGACTGTCCTAACATGTCTTTTTCAGGAGATAATAAATGCTCTTTAACAAACAAAGCACTATCTTGAGCCACACTATTTTTTTCTTGGTCTTGCTTTTTTACCTTGGTTAGAGTATTTTGTCCATTTAAATGAGTATTATTTTGAGATTTACAATGATGATCGATTGAAATAAGTATGTTGGAGCCTTTTGTTTTAATCATTCCTCGACACTTTTTAGATCGTTGTTTCGAACAGCACCAAATAACAGTTCCATTTTTATTAGTTCTTTTCACAATATATGCATATCCTTTATAGTAAGCACATGGCTTACCATAGCTAGTCGTTGATACTTCCATGTCAGCTGTTAAGCATAAACTAATCTCTAGTAAAGTTAACTCGATAATAAAAATGATAGTTTGTAGTATGTGCAGTTTAAAGTAAGAGCAAAAGTGAGAGTCAAATGGTAGAAAAGTGTTAGCTAAGTGGTGGAAGAGTGGTAGCAGTTTATAGTAGTCAGGATCTTTTTTACCAGAATGTGATTTGAGTAAATGTAATTTCTAAACCTTAGCAGTGAGTAGTCAGCTAGTCTTGGTTCAGACAAGCGTAAACAGTTCTCCAATGAATCAGAGATCAAGAATTTCATTATGAAACAGTTGTGTAACCAATTAGGTATCGGTACTTGATAGCTTCACACATGAACAAAAATTCCAACATATCTGACATGAATTACATGATTTGAAAGTTGACAAAGAATATCCAATCAACCATTGTAGTTGCAATGTCAAACACAAAGACAAAATCAGCATGAACTTTTAAGTTACAGGAAAATTCTATGAAATAGACTATGCAGGAAATTTGGAAATACACATCAGAAGTTTGCAACACCATCCTATATAAATTATTGACATTGCAACTACAATGGTTGATTGGATATTCTTTGTCAACTTTCAAATCATGTAATTCATGTCAGATATGTTGGAATTTTTGTTCATGTGTGAAGCTATCAAGTACCGATACCTAATTGGTTACACAACTGTTTCATAATGAAATTCTTGATCTCTGATTCATTGGAGAACTGTTTACGCTTGTCTGAACCAAGACTAGCTGACTACTCACTGCTAAGGTTTAGAAATTACATTTACTCAAATCACATTCTGGTAAAAAAGATCCTGACTACTATAAACTGCTACCACTCTTCCACCACTTTGCTAACACTTTTCTACCATTTGACTCTCACTTTTGCTCTTACTTTAAACTGCACATACTACAAACTATCATTTTTATTATCGAGTTAACTTTACTAGAGATTAGTTTATGCTTAACAGCTGACATGGAAGTATCAACGACTAGCTATGGTAAGCCATGTGCTTACTATAAAGGATATGCATATATTGTGAAAAGAACTAATAAAAATGGAACTGTTATTTGGTGCTGTTCGAAACAACGATCTAAAAAGTGTCGAGGAATGATTAAAACAAAAGGCTCCAACATACTTATTTCAATCGATCATCATTGTAAATCTCAAAATAATACTCATTTAAATGGACAAAATACTCTAACCAAGGTAAAAAAGCAAGACCAAGAAAAAAATAGTGTGGCTCAAGATAGTGCTTTGTTTGTTAAAGAGCATTTATTATCTCCTGAAAAAGACATGTTAGGACAGTCGTTAACGTCTAAGAAACCTCTAACACTATCAAAGACAACACAAACTATGCCAAAGGTTGTTGCATTGCAAGATGAACAAAAAGGATTAGATAGTAATAGTAATGATTGTATTGATGATAATTATATTGATGATGATAACCATGATGATGATGATGGTTATGATGATGATGATGATGATGATGATGATGATGATGATAATGGTTTACACCCAAAAAATCATTTGTTAAATTTGTTTACTGGAACAATCCCAATAAGCTAATCCAGCGGCTTCAGTACTTGCATACTTTTAAACAGGCTGGTCATACTAAATATGAGGAAGAACTTTTGGATATAGAAAATGAGCTTCGTAATGCTAAAATTATAGTGTAATGAATCCATGTAACCGCTTAAACTATTTCATAACAATACATGTAATATATTCTACCACTTTGCTACCACTTTTCTAGTTTGCTACCACTTTTCAACCACTTTGCTACCACTTTTCTACTACTTTTCTGCCACTTTGCTACCACTTTTCTAGTTTGCTACCACTTTTCTACCACTTTGCTACCACTTTTCTACTACTTTTATGTCACTTTTCTACCACTTTTCTAGTTTGCTACCACTTTTCTACCACTTTGCTACCACTTTTCTACTACTTTTCTGCCACTTTTCTACCACTTTTCTACCACTTTGCTACCACTTTGCTACCACTTTTCTACCACTATGTTACCAATTGTCTACCACTTGTCTACCACTTTGCTACCACGTTTCTACCACTTTTCTATCACTTTTAACTGTACATATTAATTATAAAAGCCAACGCTAAATAATTCTATTACCAGAACAGAGATAACCTTTGTATTGTGCAAATCATACTAACAGGTTAGTTACTACTATGGAACTTACTACAACTAACCGAGGTAAACAACGTGTACTCTATAAAGGCTACTCTTATAACTAGAGACGACAAAATGTAAAAGGAATAATATTCTGGCGATGCTCAAAACAGAAGTCAACAAGATGTCGAGGCAATATGAAAAGTAGAAATGGTGTGGTTTTAAGTGTGAGTGATCATCAATGTAGTGCTCCAGACAAAACACTGATGGTGTTGGCAAAAAATCATCAGAATGCTAATAAGTTAGTACAAGAGAAAGATGTTTCTACTCAAAATAGTGCATTGTTTGTTGAGCAACGTTTAACCCCTGTTGTAAAAGTTATGTTGTATCCATCTTCCACGCCTCAAGAGTCATCAACATCACGGACTATGCAAGAGGTAGTGTTGTTGTTGTTTTAAGGGGCTGAACTACAAAGTCATCTGCCTTGTTATGCAAGTGGATCGAAAAGGACTAGATAGTAATAGACAAAAGAGAGTTGTAGTTTGTATATAACTATTGTACAAGTACTTACATTAAATAAATAAAAATAGTGTATGGGTATTGTCTGTTTTTCTTAATTGCTATCCCTATGTCCCACTATTAATGCAATTGTTAACCATCAATAGTCTCTGACTATGTTCGCAAAGAGAGTGACCTTAAACAATACACTCTATCTATGGTTGTGTGTACTCAGTATACAATAATACAGTGTGGTCAAGCCATGTTGAGGTAATAGTTATATCAGGTAAGGGATTCGAACCCTTGCTTTCTTGTACAGAAAATTTGAACTTAAGTCAAACACCATAACCACTCGGTCAACCAGACAGTTACTAATTTAATTATTTTTGTGGACTTGAGTGTTTATAAAACTTTTTCCAGTATACATTGACTAAACCACTTGTTTGTTTTGAAATATAGATTTTGTTTTGTTTGACCATAACATTGCAGTTATGAGTCTTGTGAACTGGGTGTTTAATATAGGGTTAAAGGCATTTTAAAATAATTTTAGAAAAGCTCTTAGGTATCGTGTCATGGGTTTTAGTAATGCATTACTGTTCGTTGACTAACATTTACCGTTACACAACATTATTTTGGTGAACTCTACATGTTGTTGTTTGAGTCATCAGTCTTTTGACTGGTTTGATGCAGATCTCCATGCCTCCCTGCCCTGAGCGAAACGTCTCATCTCTATATAACTACCACACCCTACATTCAAGGCTATCTGTTTAACATATTATAACCTTGGATCCCCCTACAAGCTCTTGGGTTCAATTCCTAGATTTAACACAAACTTTTAAAAGTGGTATGACAACTAAAACTAGTCTACTCAGTCTCGAGTGGTCCAAATAAGTAGAGAGGGTTTGATTCACACCTCAACCATAGAGCACCTTGTTCTTTTTTTTTTAAATAATGATAGCCATTTGTTCAATTTCACATTTCACACATTGCAATTTGTCAATTTTCCATTTGCATTTTTTAAAATGACAGTTTGATGTTTTTCAATTTCATGATATGGAAACATGGATTTTTCCATTTTCATATTTACACATTTGTCAATTTCCCATTTGCATATATTTTCTTAAATGTCCGTTTAAGGTTTTAAAATTTTGTCTATATGGAAACATGGATTTTCCGTTTTGCTGTTTAAATTTTTTTTATATATTTATTTTGTGTGTATGTTGAAAAACGATATTTCCAAAACAAGATTTTTTATTTTTCATTTTATGATTATGTAAATGATCTTAATGTGAGTGCTTGACCATGGCAATAATACAGTCTATCTATGTGTTAGCGGAACCATAGAGGCTTATTACTACTGCAAGTAAGAATGTTTTACAAAAAACGACTATCTACCACTGCATTTGAAAAACAAAACGATTGAAAAAATCTCTTTTCCATTCATATATAAGTGCTAATTCTCCCTCTCCCCACCCTACCTCACCGTATTTTCTCTGGTCAAACAACCAATGCTACCCACACACACACACACACACACACAAACTTTCTATATATCTCTCTATATATGTTTTCTCTTGTCCACGAGATAAAAAATATGGTTGCTGGATTGTATCCTGCACTGTTTGTGCGACATACCTTTGCCAGTTCATACAACCGTTAGGTATTTCTCTACACATAGCGATTTTACCACTGCTCTACCTACGCCTTTTGCTTGTTTGGCTTTCTTACAGTCTAGTATGTGATAGGAAGCATTAACTGTATGTCAAACCCAGTCCACGTTTGTATTTGTAATCTAAGTAATAATTTGAAAAGAGACAAGTGTAATCAGTTTTAAGCATTATCTCTGCTTTTATTTGTTTGTTTATGACATGCATATTAACCTAAAATCAAACCCTTGTCTACCTTAGTGAAAGGCTAACAGTTTAACCACTGCGTCACCATACCCTTTTTTCTTAGTTTGATTCGTTCTAGACCTTAGAGCTAGAAATCGAGTTAAGATCTCCAGTGAAAGAGGCACATGTGCTCACCACTATAGCACGTAATGTTTAGCTGGTAACATTAGACAACCGAAAATGATTGTATTTCTGTTAGCCAAGCATTTCTGTCATTTACCTACTGTGTGAGCTCTGCCAGCAAGACAGTTTAGTTTAGAACAAGTGTGTGTGAGTGTGTGTATAGATTATTAGCCTCAGGTATTTAAAGCTTGTTGTGTGTAGCGACCATCTTGTCCCAGTAACCACTGAGCAAGTTTTAACAGTCAACCCATAATAACTGCATAGGATAGTTGTGTGTGGTTCATGTACTTGTGTGTGTGCATTAGCATCATGCACTAGCTTTACCTTACCCTCTATAGGTAGAGCGTTATCCCTTTCCTTTCTGACATTACCAATGACCACATTCACCCACAAGTTTTACACTTAAACCATTGGATTTTTTTTGATTACGTTTGGTTCAGTTTGGTTGGGTTTGATCAGCTTGGTTCAGTTTAGTTCAATGTAGTCACCATTTTAGATTTTAGCTAACCTCTTTAACCAATCAATTAAAGATTGTCTACTCTTATTTCTTGAATCGATAAATCAGATTCTGTATACACCATTTGTCATTTATTATCCCATACCTACCACCAATACTCTCTCTGTACTGCAGTTTGATCTGAAAACAAGTTCCAATGGTGAAAGATTTGTCAGTCATCATACATGTAGCCTACAATAATTCTTTCACTACCTAGCTATGTTTCATCACTCACTGTAAAAATGTCACATGTCCATATCCGATTATAAGTTTATAAAATCTCAGGTCAATGACCTTGATGTATTGGGTATTTTGGGTAAATTCGTTGGTCATGGAAAAGGGTTGGCCATCCTGAGTCTTGTGACACCTCACTTGTCCCTCTCTGATTATTAGTTGATAAAATCTTAGGTTAATGACCTTGCTGTTTTTTTTGGGGGGGGTGGGTAAATTCATTGGTCATGGGGAGGGGTTGGCCATTTTAAGTCCTATGACACCTCACTTGACCCTCTGTGATTATTAGTTAGCGAGATATTAACGAAAGTGCAGTTATGCCCTTTTGACAAAAAATGAATAATACATTCAAAAACAGGGCATCACCCCAAGTCAAACGACCCCTCATACAAGACCCTAGCTTTCTTAGTTCATAAGATATTAAAAAGCCGATGTCCTATTAGTTTTTGGATCTTTGGTTAATTTGTAAAAAGAACGTATCTATAAATCATTATTCAAAAAGCCCGCCCTCTTACAAAAAAAAACAATTGCGCATTCGTAAAACAAAAAACAAAAATGATAAATCATAGCGGCATTCAGTTGTATGCATGCACTTTATGTGGAACGAGTTTAATTTCATATTGGCATACAAACTCCCACATGTTGGACATGGAAAGCAACTTATACCTAAAAATTATTATTTCACCCCCTAGTAGGGGTAGATTTTATTTTTGAGTGGAAATAAGTTATCCATAGGAAAGGGGTTGTCTGCCGGAGTAATTTGACTACTTGTACATGTCTCTAGCCTTATTCCCATCACTGTCAAAACAGGTTGTGACTTGTTAGCTCTTATCGTGCACGTGCACATGTGTACACTTGTGTGTTAGATCATATTACACATGAACTTGCATTTTCTCACGTATGAACCAAAACAGGATGTAACTTGTTTCACAAGGAGGACGCTAATAATGACATCTCACACGTGTTCACATGTATTTCATCTCTTTCCTTTCATATCATTATCACATTATAGTAGTGGGGGTTGGTGAACAACGTCAGTTCAACACACACAAATGTAGTTAGGCTCTTTAACATAATTTAAATAAATTCATGAGCCAGTCCATAGGGACCAGGCCATAGGGACCAGGCCAAAGGGACCGGTCCAAAGGGATCAGTCCAAAGGGACAAGGACTCGTCCACAAGGACTTGTCCACAAGGACCTGTCCACAAGGACTTGTCCACTAGGACCTGTCAACAATAACCCATCAACACGGGTCCGACAGCAGGGGGGGTGGGGTGGCTCGTCAACAATAACAGGGGCTCTCACCTCAAGGTCTAACATGCCCCTCTTTGATTATTGGTTTGCAGAACAACGTTACATTCCATATCGGCATTCAAACTCTCACATGTTGCAATTGGTAACAGAGATTCTCTAAAAAATTCAATTTCACCCTCTAGTAGGGGTAGGTTTTATTTTTGGGGTTGAAATATGTTGTCCATTGGAAAGGGGGTGTCTGCCTGAGTTCAACAACACCTCATTTGTTAAAATCCAACCATAAGTTTGAGAGATATCGCACTGCCGCCATCTTGTGAGGTGGGGAGGTGGAGGTGGATTTAGAACCGATCAAAAACCACTACTCTTGAGGCGTCTTCTACAGCCAAGGAATACCTCTATCGGCTGTTCTTGATGTTCCGTCGAAGCTGTCATCGCTCGCCTCCTCCAAGAGAAACCACTTACAGCCAAGCACATGCAAATCAGCTGCGGGCGACCCCATCTCACTCGGCCTGCAATTACCTGCTCTGCGTCTCGGCTTGAGCTGCTAACGGTAGATCTGCCATCTTCACGGCCAGCGGCCTGGAAAATGCGTTTCTTGGTTCGATTGGCGGCAAACGGTCTTCTGCTTCTTATCTCTGTCCTGCAGAGTGGTCTCGCCATCATAGATCCGCAAGTCCTGAGTTGATATCTCGTCCTGGTGTTGTTGGACATCCTGCTTGTCGTGTAGAAACTCATATTAGAATACTGCAATTTGTTGCGCAGTTGTAGCTGTGTCTTTCCTTGAATTTCCAAGTCACCATGACTTCCAAATCCATGCCATAGATTAACCTCCTTTCATTTTATTTAGTTCTCCATAATATTCTCTTCAGTACATGTAGAATAAGCTTTTCCTCCCCGACTTAATTTCGCTGTCCTCATGTAGATTGTAATGTAGATTGTGATAAAAAAAACGCTGAATTATACCGTTGAATTCGTTGTAGCAATATCGTAGCTTGCAATAAACAATGCTGTTAGCTATCGCTTCACTGGAAAGAGCTGTTTTATAAGCGAAGTCTCGTTCTAATGATGTTATACTTTATAAACACTCGTCTCTCCAATACTAATATAATTCCATTTTGCCGGCTCCTCTTCTGAACTTCCTCGGCGATCGCTTGGTCGTTCGATGCTTCGAATGATCGAAATCTTCCTTAGTTAAAATCTCATTCACCAGAATATTTCTAAATAATAAATTCCTCGAAATGCTTCAAAATTCTCCAAAATACTTTCATTGTGCATCATTTGCATCCCATAATACATATATATTTATTAAATTATTTTAATTCCAAATTTCCAATTTTTCCTCGGTTTGGTCAAAGGTCCTAAGCTGGGCTGAATTCGAGTTCAGTACGCTGAGTACAAGATGTATAGATTGATGGTAATGCATTATATTATCCGACAAATGCTGGACTCAAACCAATGACCTCCCTATGTGAATGCCGTTTGTCTATTCACTGATGTAATGGAGGATATCTTAATTCTCATAGGTGAAGGGTACATTATATAAAGCCAATCACGTTGTATTAGTTGCCTGTTGTGAAGTTTGTATTTTTGTATGAAGTTACAGTTTTCTTATGGACGAGATTGATGGGATATTATGTAACCATTATCCAGTGACACTAAATTATGGGACTTAATTTTCGTAAAGCATAAGGCACGTGCATTTGACTTTCTGAAAATGAGTTTCCAATATAGAAAGATGCCATGTCGTTGGATGAGTCTTAATCACCTATACTGAATGTAATATATACAGCACATTATTTCTGAAATTAATGCTATTTGTGGAGACAGGTCTTTAACCAAATGCTATTTAGTACATGATGTGGAATATCCCTTCTGTGGACAGGAGAGCTTTCATGGAAAATATCAGTGGGATATATGAAAATAGCCTAATTATTTCTACTTGTTCTGAGTTACTTCTTAATCTTACTCAAAATATTAATTTCGGTGCATTCTCTGTGCAGTTGTGCTGCATTGAGGCAAGGGTCGTCTTTTTAATTTTCCCTCAATGTGTTGACTTTGTCCATTTCCATTGACCATAAAACTCTTCCTCTCATTTCCATTTTCATTCTGCCTTCTAGGTTTATTCTTATAGGATAATTATTGATATTGTGCCCGTTTTTCTCCGAGATACCACAGGGCCCAAGGTCAAAATCAAGCCTCGTGAAATCCCATCACAAACAATCACTTACCACCACAGACATAGCCTTGAGCTAGCCACAACATGAGAATGTTTCTCTCATGGCATCAGGGAAGAATTGGGGGGAGTTAGCTCGAATTACACGTAAATTAATGAAAGCGCTAGTTCTAATGTACTGCAAATCACCAACCATTTCAGATCCTCAAATAATTTATTCATCAAAGATCCTTAGCCTACAGTTTATTGGGGAAATATGAAATTTATTTTACAGTAAGTTAATTGCAAGTAGTATTAAAATGCCCCTTAATCTGCAATTAATTGCCACTTTAATACATGTTTCCTTTAAGAATAGACGTAAATTAACATAGTTAGTCGAAATACTTAGGATGATATATTTTTATACCATTTAACCGACTTATCGACTCTCCCTAGCCTTTACATGGTTGCATTTCATAACAGTATCAAAAAACTCTTAACACCTGCACCTCAAACACGTTTTCACGGTCACTGGAGCACCGCCTCCTGGATTATACTGGACATCTGTTACATCTCAATTCAGCATTTCCATTTTCTGAAGCCGGTGCTTCGAATTTTGGTTGAACTCACCTTCCAGGTGAATTTTGTTAAATTTAGTTGCTCATAGTGTTGTTTGTATTTATCTTCTTTATAGTCTGACATTTCATGCTAATTGTAACATATCTTCTTCACTTGTTTCAATTGTAGTAAAAATTGCACTGCTTTCAGATTTATCACTGATTCTAATGCTTTTGCACTCTAAATAATTTTCTTGTGCACCTTTAAAACGTGCTCAACTTTATGTTTAAATCACTCTTACTTATATCTGATTTAATCGGAGTAATCGTGCTTTTTAAAGCCTCCTACAATTAATTTATGCTCTGCAATACATAATTTTGAAGATTATTTTAGCTCCCTCGTGTCGGTGTAGAACTTTCCAGTTTAACCCACAACGCGACACGTGGAGTCTATCAGACTCATAGGATTTATTACATGTCTACCTAGTTATTGTCTGCCCTGTGCCTCTAAGCGGTCAGAAAAACCTATGTAAATTCGCCACAGCCAGTTGTCGTGCAGCTGTGGCATATGACGGTGCGATTGACAGCAGCCGTTGAATGTTAGGGAAATATTTCTAACACCTACGAAGCCTCACAGGCTGACGTGTCGCAACGGGCTATAAAATAATATAAGTCTGGTGTATTCGCGTGTAATCACGGGATGGTGACAAACTGCAGTTACGTGAAGATGTGTATTTCCTGACCGTGAATACTTTAATTTTTCCTGCAAACTCGCATTTTTTCTTCTTCTTACTATTATTATTCTTCCTATATATGAAAATAAGTGATAAAAGGAAGAAGTACTGCTCATTGTTCTCTTACAAGAAACATCGGCAAACCAGTTACAGGTGTGTGAAATGTAACAATCCTATTTGTCTTGAATGTTCACGGAAGGTGTGTTTGAAATGCCTGCAGGAAAAATAAAAGTGGTAATTTCTTATTGGTCTACTGAACTCAGAGCTTGGCTCCATAGCCTTAGTAAATTAACAGGCGTGGTCACTCCACTTTCGATGTAAAGTCTGTGGTTTATGTATATAAATTTTATTTCAAATCTTATGGATTCTATATTGGTAATTTAAGCTTACCCCTATTTTCTCTCTCCCTGTGGCATTTCGAAATATTGAAAACGTGCAATTTTAATTGAATTATCGATTCATGATCTGGGAATTAGTTGAGATTTCGAATTTTCGTGGATGTTAGTCTGCCATGCTCCCGTGTCGCTACGGAGTGGTTATGAGGACGTGTTGCGTCGCGTTGTGGGTTAAATGAAATGTGCTCAAACAATCGCTCAAACTTCGCAGTTCGCAAAATTCAATAAATGCATAAGTATTCCCCACACTTTATAAGAGATAATCCGCCCTCTATTTTACAACTCATACCAAATTCTGTGCGCTGTAGATTACCTTTGGGTTCGATGCTTGCATCTCTCTATCCACCCTCTTCGGCATTCGACAAATTCTGTTTTGTTCGAAGTGTAGCATTTCCGGCTTCTCCTTTCTGTAGCCAATCAGCGCCTTCCTATACTCTTCCGGTTTCTTTGAAGTATTTCCACACAATGTACAGTGAATTTCTAACTCACATTTGTGTTCGTTTCAATACTTATTATTTGTATTGTTATTATTATTATTATTTTTCATCTCGTTTTTCCAATGAATTACACGGCTCTCTCGATCCTTTCACAGCCTTCACAACTATCTGTTCTCGTGGCCTGTCTTCATAATTGTACTCAGCTTACAATGTTGGAGATTGACTCGGTGTTGTCTCGTAGTCTGACATAGAATTCAGATCTTGGTGCGGTTTATAAAGAAGTGAACTGGTACAGTAAATATATATTGAGATCAGATGATGAAGTTTCTCAAGTCTGGGATGTTAACTCTGAATACAGAACTACCATTCTCTACAAAATTTCTTATCTAGGTTTTGTTCTGTATGTCGAATCATGTTTGGAAGGAATTCAAAGTAGTGGAAATCTGTATAAGATTTAATTCCACCTATGTAAGGGAACATGTTTGTGAAACAAGTAATTTCTCTGCAGGATGATACTAATCTCACTGAGGATATTAAGATAGAAGAATCCTCCATACCAGATATTGCTCCAAGCATCGAAACAGAAACTCCATGTTTAGCGAGTGGTGGAGATTTCAAAGAGGTAAGTACCTTATTGGGTTACTACTTGTTGCACCTTATAAAGGACATGATCTGATCGTCATCTTCCTCTCACCAATGCTATTTAGGGATTCCAGAATTGTGTATTTAGACCGTGCTGATGACAAATGGAACCTGTATGCTATTAGGTTGTGAAAAGTACGGAAAGTACAAGACTTCTCGATGTTTGGTAAAGCATTATATTTTCCGACTAGTGCTGGACTTAAACCATTGACCTCACTTTAAGTATGCCGTTAGGGGCAGATGACCCCGTAGTTCCTCCCTTTAAAACAACAATAACTAACTAAGTATGCCGTTGTTCTCTTCACTGAGCTAGAGGAGGCTAGTATTTTAATCCTCATAGATGAATGGTACATGATGTGAAGCCAGGTTATCTTTAGCACAATCACGTTGTATTAGTTGCCTGTTGTGAAGAAATTACAATATTTTCTTGGTATAAGTGTACCAAATGATCCCATTATGCATGTTGGCTTGTCGCATTATTCTTGATTTTTCACCCTTCTTGGCAGCCCGGACAAACAGGGAGGTTGTTATTATTATTTTTAGAATATAAATCCTTTTTACCTGTACTGCAGTAACTCTAATAACTGCTGTTGATATATAATGTGAATACAGGAGGCCTACTGCTTGCAGTTAAGAGCATTATGTTGTGGCAAAATGTATGTAAATAGTCTACATATCACTCTCTCGAGAGGCACTTACTGTAATTGGCTTACTGGAAGTTTCTTGACAATGTACCCGCCCTAATCACAAATTTTGCAGTTTTTTGTTGAGTTGTTTATGTAGAATATTGTTTATATGGCATATGAGTGATTTATACATTCATTCATAAAAGCGGTGCTGGTACAACTATTGAGGTTCAAGTCACGTGTAAGTGACATGTGCATGTATTATACGCTGTGACTGAAATGGAAGAAACAGATGGACCAGTAAGAGAAAAGGCTTTTACAGTCCTGCTGCTAGAAATTTCAAAAATAATTATTTCAGCCCTTAAGCCTATTACTTCCTTTTAAGTACTGTTCTCCACATTTTCTGTGACACGTCAATTTGTTGTTGTTGTTTGCGTTTCCTCTCTACATAGCTACCACACCCTAAATCCAAGGCAAGCTGTTTGACATAGTCTAACCTTGGTCTATCCCAAGGCTAGTAAACTACAGAGGTTGCCTCAATATGGAGCTCTTAGGCGAGGGAATCGCGGAGGGAAGGGAAAGGACGTGACGTCACACGTTTCCTCGTAGCGCACGAGGCGCGAGATATGCAAGGAAAGTTAACTTTCCCACACATTATATTGTGTGGATTGCAATGGTTTAAACATGTGTTTTAAGCCCTTTTGTTTATAATCATGCCAGGCCAAATATGTGCTGTGGCAGTTTGTCACAGTTATTATAAAGTTGGAAATGACTTGTCGTTTTTCACGATGCCTAAAGACACATGCGTTCGCAATCAGTGGATTGCTGCATGTAAGCGAAAAGATCATTGTAACCCTCAAACAAGTAGGATAGCCTATGTTCCCTCCACTTTAAGAGTGAAGACTTCGAATTAGACAACAGGGCCGAATTGCTTAATATAAAGCCAAGATTTCCAAGGAATCTAAAACCAAATGGTAAGTGAGCCTAGCTGGCCTACTCTTAAGTTTTGATGACCTGCTAGGATGATTTTAAAGCTGTTAATACTTTTGACATATTTCGTACATGGTATCAGGGGTGTATAAACAATTTTTTTCGAGGGGGGGGGGGGGGGGGGGGCTGACTATCGTGGAAAATTGTGGGGTACTTAATGAATTTTCTATTCTAGCCTATGGAGTATGAATGGAAAATATCTCAATGGGCTACTTGTCAATTTATAAAGTAGAAAGGTAAACACTCGTTTTCTTTTACAAATTGATAATTATTTCTTAAAAGTAGACTACTGTGAAATACATTGTATGTTGTACCCAAGTTGGCTTATTTCGGGGGGGGGGATCTGGAGCCCCCTCAGCCCTCCTCCCCCCCCCTCATATACGCCCATGCATGGTATTTTGTTTTTGGACAAGATGGAAAATTTCATGAGTAATTCTCTTTGCATTGGTAACAATTCTTTGCAAATATTCCAGAAAGCAGTCATCATTTCAATAAAATCCCTTCGACTTCTGTACCAAAATATGGCCCGTAGGCATAATACAAAGTACATTCTCACACATAGGCTAAATCAAGATGCACTGGAAAACCTCTTTTCACAATTGCGAACCCGTGGTGGCTTAAATGATCATCCTTCTCCCCTTGACTGCATTTACAGACTGAGGATGATTATTTTAGGAAAAAATCCAGGAGTTGTTCAAAGGCAAACAAACACTGCTGATCCAGATTCAGATGAATATGTAGTTGCTAAAGCACTAAACAAAGCTGTCATAGTGTCTGAATCAAGTAACGTGCTTCCAGAGTCCTTCATTGCCAATATCATGGAACAAAGTGAGGAAGATGGCAAGGCTTATGTTGCAGGATATGTAGCCCACAAGTTCCAAAATAAATTTCCACAACTTGGGAACTTAACCTATGGAATGCAAACTCAACACGACTATGCATTACCGACTTGGATTAAACACTTGTCATACGGTGGTATGACCGATCCCTCAGAAACTTTGCTAAACCAGTTCCAGCACATTTCAGCAAAATTCGTCACATTTCACGGAAAATACGGATTTCAACGAGGCAAGAACGTTCTAAGAAGAACGACAGAATTTGTGTCGAGAGAAGTTCCTGACGTACCGTCTGGTGGGGTTGAGGCAGCTGTGATAACAATTTTCTTCATCAGATTGAAACATTCCAATTCTATCTTGCATAAGTGAAGTGGTTATTGGAAGTCACTAACACCCACGATTCTGCTACCGAGTCTAGGCGAATTTCCAAGAAATTCAAGAAGATCACTACATAAAATGTAAGTAGGCAACATTTAGTTATTTTATCACCCATTTACCGATAATTTCATGCGAATATACTGTTCTTTGCGTACTCAACAGCTGTTGTTGACAGTTTCGTTACGTTCCCCACATGGCGCGTTTGGTATCTTGTGACGTCATCCGCCTTGTGAGCGCTGATTGGTGAGTGAAAATTGAGGCAACCTCTGTAGTTTATAAGCCTTGGGTCTATCCCTACCGTTCTTGTCCTCGACCCTACCTTCCATAACTAACTTTGCTATTCCTGGGTGTTTAAGAATCTCTCCCAGCAACTCATTCAAATACTCTTGTGTGCCGGCTAATATGACGATGTCATCAGCAAATCTCAGAGTTGAAATTATTTGGCTTTGAATCTTTACTCCTACTTCGAATTTTTATAGGCCGATAACCTAAATGTTAGGCCCCTTAAAACAACTATTATCATCATCTATCGACTTTTTACAAATATCCTTCATTGCTTGTTCAGTGTACACATTGAATACTATGGGTGATGAGTTGCAGCCTTGCAGTACACCTTTCTGAATACCAGCTCTCTCTCATGTCCTCCGGCTTTAATAACTGCTGTCTGGTTTCTGTATAGATTGTATAGCACCATCCTATCCGTGTACTTTATTACAATCTTTTTCAAACTTTCTAACTACTTACTCCAATCAACATTATCAAATGCTTTTTCTAAAACAAAATGCCATGAATGTTCTCTTATCTTTCCTTATTCTTCCTCACAATATCAGCCTAAGTCATAGTACAGCTTCCCTTGTTTCTATGTTTCTCCTGAAGCCAAACCGGTCTTGACCCAACTCTGCTTCTGTCTGTCTTTCCATCATCTTGTAAATTATTCTCGTCAGGATCTTTGAATCATGACTGATCAAGCTTATTTTTCGGTAATCTTCACATCTCTCAGCTCCCGTTTTCTTGAAATCAGAAGGTATCTCACTTGTATCATAAATTCTACACACCAAGTGAAATAACCTGACCAGACCTTCATCACCTATGCTGCGTGGGGATTTAATCGGTATATTGCCTATGCCTGGTGATTTGTTTCTGCTTAATGTTTTGTCAAATTCTGATTTACTTGATTTATAAAGGAGGGATGTCTTTGATAAGCTTCAGATCTAGATAAGACTTGTATAATGCAGTAAGTTGTGATCGAGAATAAGAAAGTAATTTCAGTAAGTTTTACAGCTGATAAATCCATACTCTAAGTTGAACTGTGCTGTAAAGTTACATTACTTGTTATTGATTGTGTAGAAGCGTAATATGATAGCAAATAAATGAATGATTCATTCTTGTTGCTAGGATATAGAAGAAGAAACCCATGATGAAGAGTGTGATGCAAGTGGAAATCATATAAATGAGTAAGTAGACAACATAATAAGGAAAAAGTATTGTGTGTATGATATTCAAAACTGTTGGATGTGATTACCTTTTTTTGACAAATCAGCTATTGTCTTATTTTTATCGTTGAACGTTTTTATATTTTTCTGCCTTAAGTGGATATTGATATTCACTTTTTAGTAGTGGTCTGGCTGCGTGGCTCAGAGGTAACGTTCTCGCTTGCTGAGCCCAAGGTTGCAGGTACGAAACCTGGCGCAGTCAGCTGGCATTTGAGGGTGCGCAAATGTGAGGGAGCCGTGTCAGTACATTTACTGGCACGTTAAAGATCCCCTTCGGGGCAAAATTCCGGCACCCCGGCGTCTCTAAAAGCCAGGGTAGTTAAAAGGGACGTAAAACCAATAACATTACATTATCACTTTTTAGTTGGCTGCTCAAAAACTAAGCGTTCTCATTCAGAGTTTTAACTGTTGAAAGTAGTCCAGTATGAATGTTATTGAGAAGACGACCTACTAGTTGTTCCCGCCGTGCGTTGCATTGCCAATCAAAGAAAGAAAGTGTTTCTGTAGTAAAGTTGTTTATTCAAGTGTATTTTATTTTTTTCCGTCTGGTGCGTACATAAATAAATCAGAAGGCATTACGACGCATGAGCAGACCACAAACAAGTATCCATGTGAGAACATTTGTTGAAACGAAAGTCAAAAGTTAGATCTAAATGAAACCCCAAGTTCATTAGGGTTCTTGTTCTGGAAACAAAGCTATGTACCACGTGACTGCTTCATTTCATGCTGATTGTGCGGGATGTCCCAAACAGCAGGTTTCCCATCATCTTTTCGTTTTAATTAACAAATCTGGAATTTACCCTGCAAAACATAATCCGTTTATTGATAATGATCATAATACCTGGGATAAATTAATGGATTTTCCGCAAATGTACAGTGAAAGTGAGCTATGGTGTAAAATAAATATATAAATACATTAAATAGAAAAAATATAATAAATCAGCTATATACAGACAATGAATTGAAACAAAACGATTCATGCCAGAATCACTGTAATAATACTGAACCTTGTGTAGCAGAACTACCCCAGCCATCCTAAAGGTGGTTTTCCATTGTTTCCCCACTTCTTCTTTAAGCAATTGCTGGTCACGGTCGCCTCCAACCAAACCTTTTCCCCCATCACCAATACACTTCTTCAGCCATCACAATCACACTGGTTATCAAACATGTACACGGGACTCCGTGAGCAATATGTAAACAATATTATCATCAACCGTTACCAATATATATACACTGGATTGGCCTACTAACCCAAACCTGCGCACCTGGGGGTGACAAGACATCCGCACACACAGTGTTCATAACAGTGCGTACTCTGAGTTCAACTACAAGTCAATACCAGTGTACCCTAGAGGTGACGAGGCCCCTGCACATAGTGTGTTTATAACATACTCAACTCAACTCGCCCACAAACAAAAATAGGATCTCCTGGGAATGACGAACCACGTGCATATACATTGTCCCAAAATTTGTGCGTGCTTATTACTTCTTGCGAAACATGAACAATCGTTTTCTCCGTAATTGCTGCCTAAGTTTCACAAAAGGCTTTCTCATTCATTTATCAAGACGAGTAGGACTTAAAAAATAATACGCTGGAAAGGTTCGGTAAAATGCTACGATCGGCCCGAAACTTCAAATACCTATCTTTGGGATCCTATTATTATACCTAAGCACGGGTTGGACGGTCCACAGTGCAGTAGTGAACATCACTTAGCGCTTAGACTCGCGGTTACGATATGAAGATTTTCATTATTTGAGCGAAAATTTGAGGACGTCTAAACGAACCCAGTGTTAATGCGGACGCTTGTGTTCACTCATCACTTGGCGAAATTGCTTCAGGTGTACACATTTTAGAAACATGCTGAAATAAATCGTTGTGTACTTACTCGATTGATGGAAATGGACAACTATGAATGTTATTTGTAGAAGCGAATAATAATAGTAATAAAAATATGGCCGAGCGGCAAGCGAGCGCTTAGTATCTCTGCCTGCAGCATGGAGCGGTGTAAGGTGTGTTACCTATGTAGTCCGCGCTGCATATCGTCACACAGTGCAATGTGACAGCCGCGATGATTAGCTCCTTGAGCAATCAGATAAGAAGTTCGAATCTCACCTTGGGCACAAACTTTTGTCATTGTTTTTGTTGTTGCTGGATCCAAGTTTGAAAGTTCAAGATTGGTATTGGCAGCGCCAAAAAAAAAAAACAGTGCTGTGAAGAAATAAAATTTTCGGCGCTAGAAAATGAAGTTGCCAGTGTCGAAAATTTTATTGTAGATAGTGGTCCAAAACTTGGGCTGCGGCATCTGTGGGTTCATGAACCCAGGATCAATGGGTGGTGTGTCCAGCAAGTTTAATTGAGGACTGTGGTTGTGCTGGAGGTGCTCAGGTCTGGACCGAAACCTGTGTTGCGGCTGCGGGAAGAGGCGGCTGCGTTTCCTGGGTACAATATAAAGGCGAGGCACAAACCACACAGCAGAGGTCGTGGACAACAACCTGTGTTGCGGCTGCGTGAAGAGGCGGCTGCGTTTCTTGGGTACAATATAAAGGCGAGGCACAAACCACACCATAGATGTCGTGGACAATAACCTGTGTTGCGGCTGCGCGAAGAGGCAGCTGCGTTTCTTGGGTACATTATAAAGGCGAGGCACAAACCACACCATAGAGTTCGTGGACAATAATCTGTCTTGCGGCTGCGCGAAGAGGCGGCTGCATTTCCTGTGTACAATATAAAGGCGAGGCACTAACCACACAGCAGAGGTCGTGGACAATAACCTGTGTTGCGGCTGCGCGAAGAGGCAGCTGCGTTTCCTGGGTACAATATAAAGGCGAGGCAAAAACCACACCATAGAGGTCGTGGACAATAATCTGTGTTGCGGCTGCGCGAAGAGGCAGCTGCGTTTCTTGGGTACAATATAAAGGCGAGGCACAAACCACATAACATAGGTCGTGGACAATAATCTGTCTTGCGGCTGCGCGAAGAGGCGGCTGCGTTTCCTGGGTACAATATAAAGGCGAGGCACAAATCGCACAGCAGAGGTCGTGGACAAAAACCTGTGTTGCGGCTCCGCGAAGGGGCGGCTGCGTTTCCTGGGTACAACATAAAGGCGAGGCACAAACCACACCATAGAGGTCGTGGACAATAATCTGTGTTGCGGCTGCGCGAAGAGGCAGCTGCGTTTCTTGGGTACAATATAAAGGCGAGGCACAAACCACATAACATAGGTCGTGGACAATAATCTGTCTTGCGGCTGCGCGAAGAGGCGGCTGCGTTTCCTGGGTACAATATAAAGGCGAGGCACAAATCGCACAGCAGAGGTCGTGGATAATAACCTGTTTTGCGGCTGCGTGAAGAGGCGGCTGCGTTTCTTGGGTACAATATAAAGGCGAGGCACAAACCACACCATAGAGGTCGTGGACAAAAACCTGTGTTGCGGCTCCGCGAAGGGGCGGCTGCGTTTCCTGGGTACAATATAAAGGCGAGGCACAAACCACACCATAGAAGTCGTGGACAATAACCTGTTTTGCGGCTGCGTGAAGAGGCTGCTGCGTTTCTTGGGTACAATATAAAGGCGAGGCACAAACCACACCATAGAAGTCGTGGACAATAACCTGTAATGCGGCTGCGCGAAGAGGCGGCTGCGTTTCCTGGGTACAATATAAAGTTGAGGCACAAACCGCACAACAGAGGTCGTGGATAATTACCTGTGATGCAGCTGCGCGAAGAGGTGGCTGCGTTTCCTGGGTACAATATAAAGTTGAGGCACAACCCGCACAACAGAGGTCGTGGATAATTACCTGTGATGCAGCTGCGCGAAGAGGCGGCTGCGTTTCCTGGGTACAATATAAAGTTGAGGCACAAACCGCACAACAGAGGTCGTGGATAATAACCTGGTTTGTGTCAGCATGGATTCGACTGCGAGCTTGTGGCGCTCAGGTTTGCCTAGTGATGGGTCCTGTAGTCCGTAAGCCTGCCACTCCTTACTCTAGACTGAGCAGTTGCTTGTCGCCCGCAGACTTCGCGCGAATCCTGCAGAGCTAGTCAAACGCAAATCCATGCGGCATCAGAGCTAGTGGAACATAGCTGCGGGTTTTCTGGGAATTTGCAAAAAGGCTCTCAAAACCTGGTTTCCAAACACTCAGGGACACATATATCCTGTCTAAAAACAAATTGTGTCACAGAAAAGGAAACACTTCTACTGATAATCTACGTTTATTTTACAGCAACTATTTACACTCGTCATCCTAGCACACAAACTGTTCACTGGATCTCTTAACAATCCATCAAAACTCCTAACTGCTCGGCTTACCGCTCTGTCACATAATTTACTACCAGGGACACGCAATCCCGCTCTGATGGCCTCTCGTGTCTTCCTGCCTTACCCACGCTGAAACTAGGGCATCGTTCAGCACATAACGGAATATTCCTGCACAAAACTATTACACTGACCGTCTGTC
Organism: Meconema thalassinum; assembly: GCA_946902985.2. Taxonomy (NCBI): domain Eukaryota; kingdom Metazoa; phylum Arthropoda; class Insecta; order Orthoptera; family Tettigoniidae; genus Meconema; species Meconema thalassinum. The sequence goes on along the minus strand of OX336398.1, from coordinate 184,311,306 downwards.
ACTCGTCATCATGCATATAAATAAGCCTACAACTGCTGAGTCACTCTCGACTGACTTACTGATTCATTGACGCCCACTTCGTTGACTGACTGCACTGCCGTACACATTCCACTGACCTGTGTGGCATTTCTTATACGTTTGGAAAGATATTCTTGCATAAGTCTCGTAACGTCTGGAATTTCCACTGAGATGAAGTGGAAATTCCAGACGTTACGAGACTTAAGCATTATCATGTGGGACTTTCTCGGGAGCACTACGCCATCTCTTAAAAACCTCTGAGAAGCTTCTCCACGTGCGTACCTCCTTCCGTTAGCAACTACTGCAAATGCCGTCCACCCGTAGGTAAAATGCCCACCGCACTCTCTCAAGTGGAGAGAGAGACGGATTGAAGTGGGCAGTGACCGGAAGAAAAATAACAAGATGTTCAGTAAAGAACATATAGCCTACTTTCTCCTAAATTCATGGGTGCAGTCATAACTCTTTGTCCTTTTCAAGGAGTGGGGTTCTGACGCATATCGAATGCGAAGTGGGACTTTGCTCTTTTCTGAGACTCCCTTCAGTGTACTGCAAATATAGTGTAAGGAACTGATAAATAAATATGAAATGAAGGATTTCAATTGAATGTTGGTTGTAGAACCTTGTTTACATATAACGTGCTATGTTATACGTTGATTGATTGAATCCTCACCTAAATTATAAATACACACACACATCACAATAACGCAGATTATCAGACAAACTTCAACACCCACCCAAGTACACAGGCCTAATGCCCATGTGGTTCAGGCCCCTCAAATGAAACAACATCAACAGCTTCCTACCCAAATCCTTCCCCGTATAAAAGTACACACACTAGTACAGTCATAACAGTGACACAGTTTATCGGACAACTTCTACACACACCCAAGTACACGGAGTACATGGCCACAATGCCGCAAAGGCCATAAAGAATCAACAACAACAACAGGCTCTACCGCGGGTGAAGGACAGCTTCCTACACAAATCCTTCCTAATTTACAACACCACACACTACTGCAGACATCAGAGTGACACAAGTTTCACACAACTTCCACCCACACACCCAGGTAGACGGAGCTACGTGACCATGATGCCACAAACCCCTAGAGAATCAACAACAACAACAACAACAGTCTGTACCGCGGATCAAGGACAACGAATTTTAATCGTTGTTGTCAAGTGTTGAAATATGTGGTGTAATAAGTATATATATATATACAGGGTCTTTCATATAAAGTAAGAACGGCGAGCGGCGGTTTTGTCATTCGCTGCTGAAGCCGGCTTGGCCGAGCTTGTGACGCGCCACGGCCCCCTGCCGTAGTATTGAAAGCGCGCGCATAGTACAAACTTGACCTTGCAATAAGCGTGCAGGTGTTGTCAGTCGCCAGTCTGAACCACAGCTGCTAACATGTTGAGACAGTTATCATTGCAACATCGTATTTTTGAATGTAAAATTTATTTTAATTACGATTCAGCTCGGCGGGTACGTGATGCATTTGTTCAGCAATTTCCTGATGAAGTGCCACCTTCACTTGCACAGATTCACGTAATTGTGAATAACTCTGACACTACTGATTCAGTGCTCAATAAAAAACACAAAATAAAAAATCAGAAAAAATACAGTGTCATGACTCACTCGCATCAGCCAAAATGTGGTTACCAGATACAATGCCTGTATAACCCAGGAAGAACGACACTTCCAGCAACTTTTATAAGGTAATATTTCATAGAGAATTGTACACACGCTTAGAGCAGGGGGCCACGGCTCGCCACAAGCTCGGTTAAGGCCACCACACTAGCGGATAACAAACCCGCCGCTTGGCGTTCTTACTTTATATGAAAGACCTTGTTTATATATATATATTATCAATTGCAAATACATACTATATATGCTTAATATTGTAAAGTGTGAGTAGATATAAATCAATAAATACAAAAGAGAATCAAATGAAAGAAATAGAAACCGTTAGGTTTTGATCCCCGAACATCTAGGTTAATAGTTAAAGACGCTAACTCACTTCTAGACATGACCAATGCAAGTATTACGTTAGCATCTGGTTCAGTATAACTGTATAGCATATTTTGTCTTGGAAATAGCAATTTCATTAGCATTTTCTGCCCTTTTTACAAGCCACAATACCAAATTTGTATTATTTGGTTCAGTACTGCGCCCGTTGACGCATGTTTGCACAGATAACAAATACCAAGATGCATGCTGAAGAGTAACTGAACATACCCTGCGAGAGGCGGGAAGAATCCGAAGCAATATCAATTATAATAACATTTTTATGCATCTTAGACACTCCATAAATAAACAATAATTAAATGAACGTATTTCTGCTTATTCAAAGTACGGTACACATCGCAGAAAAAGCAAAACCGTGAATTTACGTGGCTAACACATGTCTTCAGTGAACGCCATGCTTAGTGAAGTCAGTATCTACTTGTCGTTTGTTGAAGCAACACCTATGTGCAAGTGAAGCACGAGTGAAGACACGTTCCGTGTACGGAAACCATGTGCAATGGATAAATCCAAGTGTATTAGGAGAATGGACAGCCATCAGGGAAAAATATACTAACAAAGTGATTGTAGACAATTATTAACGTTTAAACAGTGATATATTTTAGTATCACGGAGAGAAAACTATGGCAGCGTGGATCGCAAACTATAAGACCGCATGGTCGCATGTAAAGTGCTTTATAAAACTGTGAAACTGTGAAAATCTAGAAGTATTTTATGTTTTGCCGAAGGGCAGTTATTTTGATTTATTTTATTAAGTGCAAATAATTAGTGCAAAGTTGCGAGTGAGTATCGCGCAAGCGAGGATTAACGCCAGTGACGGAGTGAAAAAAATGGGCAATTTTATTTACCGCACATTAGAATCTGTGAATGCGATTTACTTTAAAATGTGTAATTATATAACCAACGGCAACATTCTGAAACTACCTAATCATCAACTTTTGGAATATAACCCCAACCACGGGATGGAAATGGATTACTAAAACCATGCGTGGGGAATTGATAACTGTAGGTGACCGAAACAATGTAGAGATGATCTGAGACCATTGAGGAGACCGCTAATAACACCTCATGGTGGGTCTCGAACGAGTGTCGCTGCAATCTGTATGTCAGATCATGTATAAGTAGCTTCATTGTAATGAGTTGGAACAGTAGATTAATTTTAGTATGGTTTCATTTAAAGTACACAACGCAGGTAACTAAGATAAGCTCACGTGTGGAAAGTTACAGTTTAGTTATAAATTTATAAACGCCAAGAAGGCAGTATTTTCAATGTCCATTACGTATCATTTCAAAACAGTTATTATCAAGTTTTATTTTGTCAAGCTCATGACAAAGAAACTAGTTTAGCCAGATGGTAAATCAAGGCCAAGGTTACATGTGTACAAGCCACCCACTACACAACACACTTGAAGGCTGTGAAATTCCTAGTATTATATAATCGGAATGCAGAGTTCCGTTATTCACATCTTTTGACAGATGAACATCTGAAAACAGGTTTATTTTATTACGAGAAGCCAGGCAGACAATGAAAGAAACAGTATTTTGTAACCAGAGAAATCATTCAGGGAAGAGGCAATTTAATAAACGCACAATCTCACACTTTAGTTTGTATCAGAAGTATTCATGTTAAATCAGAGCTCTTTCAGTATGTGTTTTCTACACACATAACCTTTATGATCAGTATTTAAAATGTGTATAATTCATGGATCCACACTAATATTGTAACTAACGTTATTATTGTATTATTGAAATGAGGCGTGATGGTGGATTGATACCTCCGACGTGTTGTTGTGATTATTCCGGTGGTAAGGAGCTACTGCAGTCGTACCAAATCGATGGCGCCAGGATTGATGAATCCGTAATTGAAAGAGTGAGACACAGGGTGTCTAATAATGAAAGTGATGGTGGAGACACAGGATGTCTATTAAGTTCTTATGCATTAGTTGGATACACACTTTACCTGAGTACACTAAACGCTATTCAAAGGTCCATAAACTGAACAACTACACTGTGAGGAATAAATAATTGTGCAAAGCTCAAATAATAAAAGACAGGATTTTGTGAAACTAAACAAATCTCATAATTCCCCCTGAGCCTAAATAAAGATAAATAAATACTAAAAATATAATATCTTCAGGACGAAATGTTCGACACTTAGTTATTGTTAAGTTATCTTAGATACGTTTTGTTTCATTCTTTACATGATTAGTTGAAAACCAATTGATGATGTGATAACTGAAGCACACCAGATTGTTAGCAATATGAGTCGATGTAAAGGTTTAATTACCATCGCATTTGCAGGCCTTCCTATTTTTCAAACATTCTTTACACTTTGAAAATATGACAATTTGTTACAAATAGTAACAAAATGAGTACGAGTGCAGTGCCAATTGCACACCCTTAGGAGTGCTGAATTATTGTATGCATTTGTGTTGTATTAGAATAACTATTTTTTTTATTCAGCAACGTTGTGCACATAGCTTGATTCTTCTTTGTAATAAACGCGTCTCGTTTATTAATTAATGATATTTAGGGCTAGCAAAAACACGTAAATTTAAAGATAAATGTTGGAGATGGCACCATCATAGCATAGGATAAAATTTTCCCCTTGCTATTAAATGTAATTATTTATAGTATTTGTAAACAAGTAAATGTCTTGCTTTGCAGTAAATTCTCTTGATGTTTGATCCTCCCGTAATCGTTTTCGATGTAATTGCTTAGGGCTGATCTTACGTGGCATACACTTAGCTTGTTCGTTGTTATTTAAATTTTGTATTAGGACCATGAGAGTAATTTAGATCTTGATTAGGACTTTTTTATATTTTCTTTCAGGGCAGAATAGTATCGGACTAGCCGTTTGCAACTCTCATGCTAGGCTAGGGATCTATTCTGAATAAAATGTATTCGTGATTTTAACATAAGACTGGCCTCTCTTTTCCTGCTTAGTTTTGTTATCGATGCATTCCTCTGAGCTGGTTAAGAATCGAACCTCACCAATTCCCGATACCCCCGAGTGCAGACTTTTGTGCAACACCAGCCTATGAATGTGTCGTCCCCTATACTTGTGTGTTAAATGGAAGAGGATCTCGGAAGGGTCATTTGAAACCGGTGGCTCCCCGAAATTTTCGGCCAGCGGGCACATATAGTACGTTGGCGCCGAACGTGGTTGCGTCGAATTTTGTGTTCGATCTCCATGATTCGTTTGTTTGTGAGGGTTTTGTTCTGATAGCAAATCCAACAGATTAGTGACGAATTGAGATTTCGTACTAGTGTTTTGGAAGGCTAAATGGCATTCTTATTCCAGAATTAAGACCATGAGGCTAGGTAACATTTATCAATGATACTAAGTTGAGGATTTGATTTGCAGTTACCCTTGTCTTGAGTAAATGTAAATGTATTTGTTGTTTTGATGTCATTTAAATTTTACCAGAGGTTCAGCTGTTATCATCGAATAAATTTATAAATTTCCACTGTGTTCCAACTCAAACCATTGTCAAGGCATGTGAAGTTGTTAGTTCCCCGTATTTCTCTATGTGCAATTGCAATGTCTGCGCAGGAGACGGCCGAGCTGTTGCCAAACGTGCTGGCCCTTCTGCTTAATCTGCAGGTGTCGATGGACAATTTGACACGAAATAATAATGATCTGAGGGCTGATATCAACAATGTCACAGAAAATATAAACACTGAAAGGGCAGATATGGCTCAGAATAGTGACAATTTAAGAGCCGATATAAACAATGTTACTGAAAATATGAACACTGTCAGGGAAGATATGACACAAAATAATGAAAGTTTGAGGGCTGACATGAATGAAAACAGTAACACTGCTACAGCTACCCTGTTACAAACTAGTAACAACATTACTACTAATATTAGGGCTGACATGGCATAGAATATAGTAGAAGTGCGAGAAGATGTTGCAAATGTTAAAGAGGATGTAACTACTAGTATTAATAACGTTAGTGATGATTTGCGTGCAGAAATGGAAACATACCGCACATAATATCAAGCACATTTAGAAGGAGTGAAGAAGGAAATACGTACGAATAGATCAGAAATTAACCAAAAGCTTTAAGACGTTCTGACAGCGATGAACGATAGCATTGAGTCAGTTAGAAATGAAGTCGCTAACGCTAGAGAAGTGGTTAGTACGAGAATTAATAACGTGGAACAGAGGATGGAAAAGTTAACACGTACGTGGAAGTTCTGAAAGCTGATGTCGCGATAGTTAATACTGGACTAAGATTAACGCGAGGCATAGCAGTTGCTGTACACTTAAACACAAAACGTGTAGCGAGCAAAGTAGAAAAGGTGAAGCAACAGGTCATTGCGAACACAATGGCGGTGCAAGAAGTGAAAGAGGAAGTCACTGCGAACACAACGGCGATCGATAAAATAAATGACGACTTAGCTAAGGATATAGAAGCGATTCGAGAGGAAACTCGAGAAAACAATCACAGATCGAACCAATATGTAGGTAAAGCGATTGACGAATACCTTGAAGAACAAGATGAGAAACAAAAAGAATTTCATAGTTGTATTCGAGGGAAAATCGAACGGATGGAATTGCAGATCGATGCTATAACTAATAAGCAATCTGAGAAAGTCCCAGAATACTCCGAATTTGATGAATGCATAAATCGTTTATTAAAACCTAGTAGAGAGGGAGTACAATCTACAAACACTACGACCGGTGTAGAAAAACCGAATGTTCCAATGGAGAATCAAAACTACAATCCATTTCGAACAACATCTCAGTTTGAAACACCGAATACAAAATGCCAAATTATGGGCTGACACCTGATTTTAATGTCACGCCGAATTATGGCCAGACACAATACTCATACATAGTATATTTGCGAAGCCATGAAGATCGACCGGCCAAGTTCAATAATTCGAATTCCGTTACACCAATTGAATTTTTGAGATACTTGGAATCTTACATGAGGGCATGGTAACACTTGATAGAGAGTTACGGACTGTAGAGAAATATCTAGAGAACAGCCCATTAACCTGGTTTAAAGCTTTTAGATATTCATTCCATAACTACCTGGGGTTTAAAGAGGCATTCCTTAAGACCTATTGGTAAATGGAATGACAGCAAAATATAAGGGCGGAAACGTACAATAAGCGGTACGGTAGAACTCAAACAACTAAGTACGCTACCTACTTCGCAAGTCAACACTCGAAACTTCAATGCTTACAACCCTCTTTGTCAGAGTTAGAACTTGTACAAACGATTAGAAGTCCAAAGGCTACTCATAGCGTCAGATGCCAACACATTCAAGGAATGCGACGAAGTCCTAAGGAAGCTGGATAGCAGCCACGAACAATTTGCACGTACAGCTAGGCATCGTGCAGGCACACACGACGTGAATGTAACTTTAGTCGACAGGACTAGTCAAACTATTCAACCTACGGAAGATCGACGAATGAACAACCGTTAAAATCAAGAGGGACCGCATAGGAGGAGAGATTACCGTGAATACTGCAAATATAATACACCTTATGGAAGGAATCGTCGATATGACATGATTAATAAGAATTATCAGAATAGGTATCAGAATAGAGGAAACGATTACAATAACAATCGTCGTAGCAATAAACACAGTAATAATAATGATAACCATGGTTATAGAGGACAGCAACGCGATCGTGACGATCATAATAACCGATATACTGAAAATCCCAGGAGAGATTTCAGACATAGTGGTGGTTACCAGAGGGAAAATGATCCTCGTTTCCAATATGACAATGATTGGCGAGCTAAGGCAGAAGAAAGTCGACAATATCTTCAGGAACGGAGGAGAAGAAATGGAGAAGACGAAGAATCTGACAGAAGGCGAGATGGAAGTACCAACGTCGTTAGAACGACAGGAAGGTTGCAACAACTAATGTTCACAACATTGAAATTGAACCAGCAGCAGAAGACAACCGACTGAGTGACGGAGAATATAACAGAATCACTGAAAAAATGGATCGTGCGAGGAGAGAAACCAAGGATTGGTAATTGAATTAAATAAAAATTGACTTCCACATTTTTTTTACTCGACGTGGAGATGTATGCGCCCGTTGACGCATGTTTGCACAGGTAACAAATACCAAGATCCATGCTGAAGAGTAACTGAACATACCCTGCTCGAGGCGGGAAGAATCCGAAGCAATATCATTTATAATAGCATTTTTATGCATCTTAGACACTCCATAAATCATCAATAATTAAATGAACGTAATTCTGCTTATTCAAAGTACGGTATACGTCGCAGAAAAGCGAAACCGTGAATTTACGCGGCTAACTCATGTCTTGAGTGAACGCCATGCTTAGTGAAGCCTGTATCTACTTGTCGTTTGTTGAAGCATCACCTATGTGCAAGTGAAGCACGAGTGAAGACACGTTCCGTGTACGGAAACCATGTGCAATGGAAAAATCCAAGTGTATTCAGAGAATGGACAGCCATCAGGGCAAAATATACTAACCAAGTGATTGTAGACAATTATTAACGTTTAAACAGTGATATATTTTAGGACCACGAAGTGAAAACTATGGCAGCGTGGTACGCAAACTATAAGACCGCATGGTCGCATGTAAAGTGCATTATAAAACTGTGAAACAGATAAACTGTGAAAATCTAGAAGTATTTTATGTTTTGCCGAAGGGCAGTTATTTTGATTTAGTTTATTAAGTGTAAATATTTAGTGCAAATTTCCGAGTGAGCATCGCACAAGCGATGATTAACGCCAGTGGCGAAGTGAAAAAAATGGGCAATTTTATTTTCTGCACATTAGAATCTGTGAGTGCAATTTACTTTAAAATGTGTAATTTTATAACCAACGGCAACATTATGAAACTACCTAATCATCAACTTTTGGAATATAACCCCAACCGCGCGATGGAAATGGATTACTAAAACCATGCGTGGGGAATTGATAACTGAAGGTGACCGAAACAATGTAGAGATGATCTGAGACCATTGAGGAGACCGCTAATAACACCTCATGGTGGGTCTCGAACGAGTGTCGCTGCAATCTGTAAGTCAGATCATCTATAAGTAGCTTCATTGTAATGAGTTGGAACAGTAGATTAATTTTAGTATGGTTTCATTTAAAGTACACAACGCAGGTAACTAAGATAAGCTCACGCGTGGAAAGTTACAGTTTCGTTATAAATTTATAAACGCCAGGAAGGCAGTATTTTCAATGTCCATTTCATATCATTTCAAAACAGTTATTATCAAGTTTTATTTTGTCAAGCTCATGACAAAGAAACTAGTTTAGGCAGATGTTAAATCAAGGCCAAGGTTACATGTGTACAAGCCACCCACTACACAACACACTTGATCTTTGGCAGTGCATTATTTATTTAGAAGGCTTTGAAATTCCTAGTATTATATAATCGGAATGCTGAGTGCCGTTATTCACATCTTTTGACAGATGAACATCTGAAAACAGGTTTATTTTATTACGAGAAGCCAGACAGGCAATGAAAGAAACAGTATTTTGTAACCAGAGAACATAGGTTCGACATCATTCGTGGAAGAGGCAATTTAATAAACGCACAATCTCACACTTTAGTTTGTATCAGAAGTATTCATGTTAATTCAGAGCGTTTTAGTATGTGTTTTCTACAGAGATAACCTTTATGATCAGTATTTAAAATGTGTATATTTCATGGATCCACACTAATATTGTAACTAACGTTATTATTGTATTAATGAAATGAGTCGTGATGATGGATTGATACCTCCGACGTGTTGTTGTGATTATTCCGGTGGTAAGGAGCTACTGCAGTCGTGCCAAACAGATGGCGCCAGGATTGATGGATCCGTAATTGAAAGAGGAGACACGGGATGTCTAATAATGAAAGTGATGGTGGAGACACAGGATGTCTATTAAGTTATTATGCATTAGTTGGATACACACGTTGCCGGAGTAAACTAAACGCTATTCAAAGGTCCATAAACTGAACAACTACACTTTGAGGAATAAATAATTGTGTAAAGCTCAAATAATAAAAGACAGGATTTTGTGCAACTAAACAAATCTCATAATTCCCCATGAGCCTAAATAAAGATAAATAAATATTAAAAATAAAATATTTTCAGGACCAAATGTTCGACACTTAGTTATTGTTAAGTTATGTTAGATACGTTTTGTTACATTTTTTACACGTTTAGTCGACAAACAATTGATGTTGTGATAACTGGAGCACACACATCTGATTGTTAGCAATATGAGTCGATGTAATTGTTTAATTACCATCGCATTTGCAGGCTTTCCTATTTTTCTAACTTTCATTACACTTTGAAACTATGACCATTTGTTACAAACAGTAACAAATCGAGTACGCAGGGAGTGCCAAATGCACACCCATAGGAGTGCTGAATTATTGTATACATTTGTGTTGTATTAGAATAACTCTTTTTCATTCAGCAACGAAGTGCACATAGCTTGATTTTTCTTCGTAATAAACGTGTCTCGTTTATTAATTAATGATATTTAGGAGTAGCTAAACACGTAAATTTAAAGATAAAATTCGGAGATGGCACCATCATAGCATAAGACAAATTTTCCCCTTGCTATTAAATGTAAATATTTCTAGTATTTGTAAACAAGTAAATGTCTTGCTTTGCAGTAAATTCTTTTGATGTTTGATCCTCCCGTAGTCATTTTCGAAGTAATTGCTTAGGGCTGATCTTACGTGCCATACTCTTAGCCTGTTCGTTCTTATTTAAATTTTGTATTAGGACCATGATAATAATTTAGATCTTGATTAGGACTTTTTATATTTTCTTTCAGGGCAGAATAGTATCGGACTAGCCGTTTGCAACTCTCGTCTAGGCTAGGGATCTATTCTGAATAAAATTTATTCGTGATTTTAACATAGGACTGGCCTCTCTTTTCTTGCTGAGTTTTGTTATCGATGCATTCCTCTGAGCTGGTTAAGAATCGAACCTCACCAATTCCCGATACCCCCGAGTGCAGACTTTTGTGCAACACCAGCCTATGAATGTGTCGTCCCCTATACTTGTGTGTTAAATGGAAGAGGGTCTCGGAAGGGTCATTTGAAACCGGTGGCTCCCCGAAACTTTCGGCCAGCGGGCACATATAGTACGTTGGCGCCGAACATGGTTGCGTCGAATTCTGTGTTCGATCTCCATGATTCGTTTGTTTGTGAGGGTTTTGTTCTAATAGCAAATCCAACAGATTAGTGACGAATTGAGATTTCGTACTAGTGTTATGGAAGGCTACATGGCATTGTTATTCCAGAATTAAGACCATGGGGCTAGGTAACATTTATTAATGATACTAAGTTGAGGATTTGATTTGCAGTTACCCTTGTCTTGAGTAAATGTAAATTTATTTGTTGTTTTGATGTCATTTAAATTTTACCAGAGGTTCAGCTGTTATCATCGAATAAATGTATAAATTTCCACTGTGTTCCAACTCAAACCATTGTCAAGGCATGCGAAGTTGTTAGTTCCCCGTATTTCTCTAAGTGGAATTGCAATGTCTGCGCAGGAGACGGCCGAGCTGTTGTCAAACGTGCCGGCCCTTCTGCACAATCTGCAGGTGTCGATGGACAATTTGACACGAAATAATGATCTAAGGGCTGATATAAACAATGTCACAGAAAACATAAACTCTGAAAGGGCAGATATGGCTCAGAATAGTGACAATTTAAGAGCCGATATAAACAATGTTACTGAAAACATGAACACTGTCAGGGCAGATATGACACAAAATAATGAAAGTTTGAGGGCTGACTTGAATGAAAACAGTAACACTGCTACAGCTACCCTGTTACAAACTAGTAACAACATTACTACTAATATTAGGGCTGACATGGCATAGAATGTAATGGAAGTGCGAGAAGATATTGCAAATGTTAAAGTGGATATAACTACTAGTATTAATAATGTTAGTGATGATTTGCGTGCAGAAATGGAAACACACCGCACATAGTATCAAACGCATTTAGAAGGAGTGAAGAAGGAAATACGTACGAATAGATCAGAAATCAATCAAAAGCTTGAAGACGTTCTGACAGCGATGAACGATAGCATTGAGTCAGTTAGAAATGAAGTCGCTAACGCTAGAGAGGAGAGATTTCCGTGAATCCTGCAAATATAATACACCTTATGGAAGGAATCGTCGATATGACATGATTAATAATAATTATCAGAATTGAGGAAGCGATTACAATAACAATCGTCGTAGCAATAAACCCAGTAATAATAATTATAACCGTGGTTATAGAGGATAGCAACGCGATCGTGACGATCATAATAACCGATATACTGAAAATCCCAGGAGAGATTTCAGACATAGTGGTGGTTTATCAATTAATATGATAATATTGGTCCGGCTAGATCAAACATAAAATGCCAGCGTTTCGCCCCGGTGTGCCGTTGGGCTCGTCAGTTGGTACAGACACACCTCACCAATACGCATGGCTAGCACATACTGAGAAGGTCATCATAAGACACAAAATACAAGTAGTATTGACGTCACGAGTGATGCCAATGTGCTATGGAAGTCAAGCTCCCTTTCATAAAACAAAAACCTTACCTTGGCAATCCAAATAGGTTTTGAACATTCCCGAATGGGAATATGATGTTATTTCCGTTTGATCAGATAAATTATCAATTAATATGATAAAATTGGTCCGGCTAGATCAAACATTAAATGCCAGCGTTTCGCCCCGGTGTGCCGTTGGGCTCGTCAGTTGGTACAGACACACCTCACCAATACGCATGGCTAGCACATACTGAGAAGGTCATCATAAGACACAAAATACAAGTAGTATTGACGTCACGAGTGATGCCAATGTGCTATGGAAGTCAAGCTCCCTTTCATAAAACAAAAACCTTACCTTGGCAATCCAAATAGGTTTTGAACATTCCCGAATGGGAATATGATGTTATTTCCGTTTGATCAGATAAATTATCAATTAATATGATAAAATTGGTCCGGCTAGATCAAACATTAAATGCCAGCGTTTCGCCCCGGTGTGCCGTTGGGCTCGTCAGTGGTACAGACACACCTCACCAATACGCATGACTAGCACATACTGAGAAGGCCATCACAAGACACAAAATACAAGTAGTATTGACGTCACGAGTGATAGCAATGTGCTCCGGAAGTCAAGCTCCCTTTCATAAAACAAAAACCTTACCTTGGCAATCCAAATAGGTTATGAACATTCCCGAATGGGAATATGATGTTATTTCCGTTTGGTCAGATAAATTATCAATTAATATGTAAAAATTGGTCCGGCTAGATCAAACATAAAATGCCAGCGTTTCGCCCCGGTGTGCCGTTGGGCTCGTCAGTTGGTACAGACACACCATGTTACAATAGGTAGCGCACGAATGGATACATATACCATACTCCAGGGAATGTTTCAGGCTTAGAAAATCCTTTTTACAATTGGCAGCGCACGAGTAGATTCAACAAATGAGCGAAGATGCGCGAAGCGTTTCAACAAAGTCTCGTATATGTTCATATACCATTTGTCCGATAGCTATGAAACTTGGGTGTGACGTTGTGTACACTTCCGGGAAGGTTTCTGGCTTAGTAAATCCACTTTACAATAGGTAGCGCACGAGTAGATTCAACAAATGAGCGACGTCACGTGAATCGTTTTATCAAAGTCAAAGTCCCGTATGCGGTCATATGCCATTCATCTGATTGCGATGAAACTTTAGTGAATTTTTGTGTACACCCGATGAAAGGTTTCTGACTTAGTAATACAAGTGTGAAAGTCTTGCACAGAGAAAGGTGAACACTGCCAACAAAGTTTGTACGATGTTCAGTTCGTGAACGATGGGTTGAGGTATAAGGGGTACTGTGACGTTGCACTGGGGAGCACTTGTATTCGTAGACACTGTTATCTTGGGGATACGGAGCACTGGGGTACGAAGTGAGCGAGCAGTAGTTAGGGTCATGCGCAAAGTAGAGAAAAATAGATAGGTGCAGACTATGCCCCTCCTAAAACTTGCTGCATTAGGGGCAGAACCCCCGGGAGCACCATGCGTAGCAAAGAATTGGAAGGAAGGAGTTAGTTGGAGGCGGAGGTGGGGGCAAGATTGGGCGGGGGGAAGAGATGTTGTGGGTGGGTGTGCGACGGTCGTGAAGGATAGCCTGGGAAAGAGGAGGAGCTTCTGTGAAGAATGGAAGGGAAATCCGTTGGGTGCTAGTGAGGTATTTCAAACGAAGGGAATGAATATGGCTGAGAATAGTAGGGATGGTGTAGTAGATTGTGAACCGGGCTAAAGGGGTGTTACGTTTAAGGTGATAGGCGATACGAATTGCATGGCCGTCGAGGATGGGCAGCTTGAAATAGATGATGTGAGGTTTGGCGGTAATCCAGGCAAGAGAGGCATAGAGAAGGATGGGACGGATAAACGTTTTGTAGAGACTGATGATTTGATGGGGCTTAAGGCCCAAGTGTGGTCGGTGAGGGTACGGAGAACAGTTAGACGAGATAGGCACGCCGATATTGGACGTTGAGGTGTTGTTGCCAGCGAAGATCATTCTGAATGGTGGTGCCAAGATAGACGGCGGTGGTGAATACAGGAATAGGAACATCGTGAAGGGAAAGAGGAACTGTGTTACGAGGACGACAGATACGGGATTTAGACCGGAAGACGACAAGTTGGGTCTTGCGGGCATTAACAGTAATGTGGGAGGAGAGGAGCCAAGATTCCAGGGTAAAAATATAGGTTAGTTGTGACGGGTAAGGGAAGGAGAGGAATGGGCTAGGGCGAGAATTGGTTCGGACGGAGAGGCGGTGGGGGATGGGGAATATCGAAGGTAAAGAGGAGATAAAGGAGGGGGGAAAGAGGTGACCCCTGAGGGACACAAGCTAGGAGGGAAGAGGTCTAAGAGGAGGCGTTGCGAATGCGGACAGAAGCAGTACGATGGTGGAGGATTTGGTAAATTAGACGAATAAGGGAAGTAGGTAGAGGGAGATGACGCAGTTAATACCTGAGGATGGGATGGTAAATGGTGTCAAAGTCTTTCTCTACATAGAAGCAAAGCAGGGTGGCGGTATGGCGAGGTTTCACAAATGCATGAAGAGAAGAGGTGATCATGAATTGAGCGATGGGCGTGAAAACCAGCATGCGATTCGAGGAGAAGGGGGAGAGATTCTAAGTTGGAGCTGATACGTTTGGCGAGAATGAGTTCAAGTATTTTGGATAGGACCGGAAGGAGACTGATCGGGCGATAGGAGTGAAGGTCGGAGGGGGGTTTCTTATGATGGAGGAAAAGTAAGATGAGGCGTGGCACAAATGGGAAGGGTGGAGAATGGTAGTATATATAGAACTGAGGGCATGGATAAGGACTGGCAGGGCGATGTGGCGATAGGTTATTGTTTTAGCGCCCGGAGCGGTGGATTTGTGACGACGGAGGACTGAAGAGATTTCTTCGGGCGTGATAGGGCGATTGAGAGTGTGGTTGAAATCGATATGAGCAATGTGATCAAATGAAGGGAGGTGGGAATGGCTATGGGGTGGGGTCCGGGCATGGAACAAGAAGAGCCCACTGTTGAGCCAGCTTGGTGTTCCTGGACGAAACCCCACACAAGGCACCGCATAAACCTAGAAATATTGATGAGTTTGAACTATTGGTTGTCAGTCAGGCACTGTTTGATAGGCATTGACCTCATGCAGCTCTCTGATTTGACAGAGCCCTAGCCAGTCTCGCGCTATGAGAACTCTCTATGTTTTGCTATGCCTGATTCTGTCGGCGCGATTGAAATTATTGGGGTGCTTCAAGGTCTCTAATGTCTCTTTTATTATCCTGATTTGTTATCTAGATATTTTTGAAACCGTTTTGGACTTATCAATTTCTATGGCGTGTCTCGTGACGTCAGTAAGTTCAACTATCGCAGATCTGTAGTGTTTTTTTTTTGTCTCGAATGCACTCTGATACCCCAATGGAAACGCGACTATTTGTATGTCCTATGTAAATCTCTCCGCACGAACAAGATGCTTTATAAACTTCTGTTTCCTGGTTTTGGCTTCATTATCTCGGTCGACGTATGACCTTATTTATCTGTCCTTTGCTGTAGCCATTAGCTAGGAGCGTATTCCAAACTCGTTCTTTCCCTTCATTTACGCTGTCCTTATTGTAAATGCTTTTGGCTATGGTGCGGAAAGTCCTAGCTACCATTTCCCTCTGCGACGGTGGATGGCTTGAGTTTGTATGTAGGTAGCGATCTGTATGAGTGCCTTTCCTATAGACCCTGCGTCCGTGCGTGTTGTATGTTCGTTTATAGACCAGAACTTCTACTAAGGCCAGTGGATTATTTGCATGTACTGTACTTCCATTGTTAAATTGATGCTAAGATGTCTGGAGCACATGAAGTCTGGTAAGTCCTGAAGTGAGTTGTGTTCATTATCCCGTATCAAAAATCTCGTTTCCGTATGTGAACGAACACTCAAGTTTCAATGGGCTCTCCTTTACAGCTTCTTCCTGGAATTAGCCTTGAAAACGTTGGCCAATAATGGAGAGAAGGGGGATCCCATGGCTGCTCCCTCCATATGTTGAAACATCTGCCTATTGAAGATTATCTGATTATCTGTGTGGCGTCAGGTACAGGAATTCGGGTAAATAAGGACTTCACATCGAGAGGCTTTCCAGTAGATCGCCGTAACTGAAGTTTATACTCGCTATGATATCTACGAAGCGTTGGGAATTTCTGACGTGAGAGGGTGACGGAGGGAATAATGGATCCATAATTAGCAAGAGCGTGAGTGGGGACGCTATGGCGCTAAATATTGGTCTCAGAGGCACATCGGTCTTGTGTATTTTAGGTAGGCCGTAGAACGTTAGAGTTTTTGAGTAGCGAGGTTCTAGGGATTTATAATTCCCTTTTGTAATTGATGACTCCTTAATTAGTTGCGTCTTCGTCTTCTCTGTTTTTATGGGGTTTCTTGGGATCGCCTTACAAGCTGGGTCTGATCTATGGGCCTGGCAAGTTTGATGTCCTGAGAGGCCACTTTTTTTAATTTATTCTGCTCGATGGCTGGTAGATGACGGTTAGAAGTTTTTAGACCCCAGGTAATATCCTCCGTAGGAAGACGTCGCGGCGTGATGGCGAAATTTAGTACATTGTTTCGGATGTAGGTTGTGGTAGTTTTGTACAGAGGAATGAATTGATAGCATCAAGGTTTGGAGACATGAAGTGCTGTACTGAAAGCGTCTAATGACTGTTGGTTCAAACAAAAACAACAATGATATTGTATCCTTGTCAGTCATCAATTTAGCCGCGTCTGTGAAATCTCACCCAATTAAATTAAGAAAAGACTCATTTTCATGAACATGGGCGAAGGCCAAGCAGTATTGCAAAGGATGGAGGAATGAGCACCTTGTCCTTTGCGGCACCCCGCATATAAAAAATCCGACTTTTCATCTGAAGATTTTGGTGGCTAAGATACGATCCAAATACACTCATGCTGTCAGAGCTTTGAATCCAAAATCTCCGACAAGACACACCTGCACAATCTACAGGTGTGTCTTGTATCATTGAAAAATGATCAGACTGTATATACAACTTATTATTGATAAGTGGAAACGAAGTCAGTTACCGGTACTTCTTGAAGACAAGTTTTCTGGTAATGGTATTAAAGAAAGTTGTCCCTATTCTATCTTTACTTCTTAGATCTCTAAAATTCTATTGTTCTTCTTCCTTGACAATGTAGCGGACTGTAAACTGTTGGTACTAATTATTTCAGGCTGATATGTCCAGATACATCTGATCATGCTGTAAGGAAGATTTACGGTTTTGGTAATAGTGGAAGAAAATATGCTAATAGTGCATCTGGTGGAATATGTACTACCAAACAAAAATTAAAGTCAACCATTGCTAGTCAGAACGGTAAAATGACATATCCATGCAGTTTATGTGAATCAAAGTTTACCAGAAAAGGAAATTTGAAGACACACATGCTCGTCCATAGCGACGAGAAGCCCTTCTCATGTAGCGAATGTGAATCCAAGTTTTCCACGAGAGTATATTTGAAAACTCACATGCTTATCCATAGCGGCGAGAGGCCATTTTCATGTAGCGTATGTAAATCCAAGTTTACTCAGAGAGGAAATTTGAACGCACATATGCTTGTCCATAGCGGCGAGAAGCCCTTGTCATGTAGCGTTTGTGAATCCAGGTTTAATTCGAGAGGAAATTTGAAAAAACACATGCTCATTCATAGCGGCGAGAGGCCATTCTCTTGTAGCGTATGTGAATTCAAGTTTCTCAGGAGAACTTGTTTGAAGACACACATGCTCATCCATAGCAGCGATATGCCATTTTCATGTAGCGTATGTGAATCCAAGTTTATCAAGAGTGGACATTTAAATACCCACATGCTAATCCATAGCGGCGAGAAGCCCTTTTCATGTAGCGTATGTGAATCCAAGTTTACCCAGAGAAGAAATTTGACTAAACACATGCGTATCCATACCGGTAAGAAGCCCTTTTTATGAAGGAAATTTGAATAAACTCATGCTAGTCCATAGCGGCGAGAAGCTATATCATGTAGCATAAGTGAATCAGAGTTCTCCCAGAGTGTATCTTTGAAGAGGCACATGCTGATTTATAGAGACACTTCATGAACAACACAGGCGAGAAACCATTCTTATGTAGTAAACCCAAGGTCATATTAACTTAAATGTGAAAATTGTATGAAATAACGTATGATGGCAAGAAGCGATATTATTGTACTGCGGCATTCGGCCAGCTACTAGGGGCGCACGCCTTCCGCCTGCCAACAGAAGTCGGGTGTCTAATTGCGCCAGGTAAAAACCGTAACATAGTAAATAATGGTAATTTCACTCAGGCAATCGCAATAGGTCCTGAAAATGTTCTTCTTTAGCTGACAGGCAGGCATTGTATCGTGTAATTTAGCGTTTACACATTGTAATTCCCTTTTGATGTGTGGAATATCTGCTGCTGTATTTTGTTTTCCATCTCCACTAGAGTACGAGAAATTGATTTGTACACTTTTTTTAAAATATCCCAAAATTAAACATGAAACAGCCTAAGGTCCGTGCTTTGAATAATTAATGTATACATGTTGGGCGGTACAGGAGTAGTTACATAATGTAACACAATAACTTTCAAAAGATTTAAAAAGTGTTGAGGAATGCTGGCTATTGTCATTCGTCAGCTAGGGATCTAGGCCTTATTTATATTTTGTGCATTTCGTCTGAGCCCACCCAATCATTCCGGCTGCCTGGAGTGGCATGCCAATCTTTTAAGTACAGCTGACGGCAGATACAGACCAGTAGGTGTGCTTGCTGCAACACCTGCGCACAGTTGGGAATGGTTAGTTTTTATCTAGCCACACACATTAGTACGGCTGCCAGGTTAACCACACAAAAAAGAATGTTCATTTGTTGTAGTTTTATTAAGAACTGGTAGTTTTACTCGCAGAGCGTTTCAACTGGAATTTCTGGTGGTAAGTTTCCTTCAAAGACTGCAGTTCGGAAGGTTGTGACGAAGTTCAAGCCTACGGCGTCATTTTTAAGTAAAAATATTAAACAGAGACGTCACGTTTGGACAGAAGGGAAATTCGGGAACATTAGGCCTACTGCTTTATTATTATGGTCAGCAAGAGAATCTTTGCGAAAACAAGCCATGTGTCATATAAACGGCTGTAAGGGCCGCAAAACTAATTATAGACCGTACAAAATTACTCAAGTTCAAAACCTAAGTCCAAGATACCTAGTATCAAGAGAGAACTACTGTAATTTGTTTTTCCAGTCCTTGCACGAAGGAATTTTAAATCCGTAGTTAGTGTTTTTTAGTGACTTGGCGTGGATTTATTTATATGGACTTGTGAACTCACAAAACAATCGATACTGGTCACCTGTGAACCAAAGACTGATCCACCAAATCCCCCTGCATGACCCAAAAATCTGTGTGTGGTTCGCATTAACCACAAAATGAATTATAGGCCCAATTTCTCTTCCGTGAAACAATTAATTCTGCTCGTTACGTTCAGGTTATTTTGAATAATATCTTGGTTCGATTAACAGACGGGGAAATATTTTACGGATTTCTTCAGCATACCGCCTACTGCGCAATGTTCATTGGACGCAATAAATGCTGTCTTTGGTGACAGGATGATTAGTGCTGTATTGTTGCAGCCTCGTAGCCGAGTTTTAACACTGTGTGATTTTTATTTCTGGGGACGCTTAAAAGACAAAGTGTATCGGTCTAATACTCGTACCGTAGTGGAGCTGGAGAACAATATACGGCTGCAGATATCCCTCAGCCCATCTGTCAGCTGAAGGAGATCATTTTCAACTTCTTCTGTGAAAAGGTAAGTTTTGTAATCTTCAGTTGCTGGTAAATTTACCATTAATTAATGTACAATGTTACGGTTTTTTCTGCATGTAATCTGCGGGCCGAGTTCATTTGGCTGGCGAATGGCATTCGTGCGCCTGGTAGCTGACCACTTCAACCAAATAATCTCACTGTATAATCGAAATCAACTCAGATCTAACGAGATATTTGAGGACATACGATCGAATGTATAGAGTTTAGAAACCATGTTACTGTAGCAATTGTGAAGCTCCATTCACTAAGAGAGGACATTAAAAAATCACATTCTAAATCATTGTGGCAAGTTCATACTTTTGATTTGTAGTCTAGTTGATGTTGTTGAGGTCTTCAATTTTTTAACTGGTATGATTCAGCCCTCTGTACCTTTATATCTTGCGTCAATTGTTTCATTTCTACATCCTACACCCGCGGCAGTAGGGGAGTAGTGGGCGTGCCAACCAGTGACACGAACCGCTCGTCTACGCTGACCTTTTATGTATATTTCGTGAAACCATAGGCATGCGAGATGTCGTTGGACTCGGGCTGATGTCCTCTTTCCTATGGTCGACTTGTTATATTTTTCAAAAAAAAATTGAAAATTTTTGTTCTTGAAAATAGGCGATAGTTTGAAAACCTAACATGATAGAACGTTGTGCAATTGCTTAAACGAACGGTCTCTATGTGTTTGATTGTTATAATAAAACTTTTTTTAAGTGTAATTTTGAAATTTCTGTGTTTTGGAAACCAACAAGTTTGTTTGACATGAATCAAAGGTCCCTACCCCTCTACCTCCAAAATAAATTTGAAGTCTCTAGGATAAAAACTTGTAGTAGTAGTGGGATGGTAGGAGTTCGTCTTCCCAGCCTACTTTCCTACGAACTTTGCCGATATCTCCCGAACGCATGATCGGATTTTAACGAACGAGGTGTTGTTGGCGTTGGGGTGACATCCTCTTTGCTAAGAATGTGTGATGGTACGTTTTTTTTAATTGTTGATTTAGAAATTAGCGCTATTTTGTTAACCGTGAATTTTAGAAAAAAAGTTTGTTTGACGTGAAAGAAAGGTGGCTATGCCCTCTAGGTGGACAGCAAGTTTCAAGTGTGCAGGAGGGAAGAAAATGATAGCCTACTTTCTCGCGAACATTGGCGATAATTAGCGAACGGATGGTCGGATTTTAACGAACAAAGTGTTGTTGGTGTTGGGATGACGTCCTCTTTGCTGAGAATGTGCGTTGGTATTTTTTATTATTTTTTTTTGGAAAATTTTTGGTTTTAAAGTAGGTGATAGTTTGAAAACTAAACATGATAGAACGTTGTGCCATGGTGCAAACGAATGGTCTCTATGTCCTTTATATTTTATAATATTGTTTTTTTAGTCCAATTTTGAAATTCCTATATTTTGTAAACTAAGAAGTTAACAAAAAAGTTTGTTTGACATAAATTAAAGGTATATACCCCTCTACACCCTAAATAAATTTCAAGTCACTAGGACAAAAACTATGCATTTTATTTTTATTTTTTATTTATTTTTTACTTTTTTTTAATAGAAACGTGCTCGTAGACGGTAGCACTGGGTGCGTGTTACAACGAGGCTATCACTGGCCATGCTGAATACAGAAAATGGCTATTTCGACGGGGCGATGTATGGCAGAACGACTGAAGGACGGGTCGTTTTTCGATATTTTCCTATGACGAACAAATAAAGGCGAATATTTCGAAAAATCCCTCATGGCGATCTTTAAACATGTTAGTAAACGGGTAATGGGTAACATGACAAATTGATAATAATAATTATAACGGTATGAGACGAAGTTGTCAACAACTTGAAGAACATGCTTTGTATGTTAGAATGACCAGCCAAGAAAGAAAAATCCGCTTGGGGTCTGGCCGGCTCAAGCTGGCCAGCTAAGAGAATGGAATGTCAGTCAAGCTGACAACACTGGTGGGTAGCGATAACAGGAGGAACAATGTGGCAACTCTGTAAAAGGTGATAACGGCTAGCCAGGCGAACAGAGCAGCAGCAGGCAGGGCCCCGCAGAGGAAAGGGAAGAGGGGAAAGGGTGGACACAAAGAGAAAACAGGAAATCATGTGACCACTACAGAGCCTGCCAAGAGCGGTGAGGGGGTGGGGCCAGAGGGCTGAGGTGTGGTCCTATAAGAGAGTATTGAGCTTGTCATTATACATTGCGTGTCATTCCTATGCTAAACTTTACTATGTTAACATGGCTGTATATTAACAGTGTGAAAGGTGAATGCATTTGTGTGCTCAACGCAGTCACTGAGTATATTGGATACATTATATATTAGAGGTAAGTGTGAGATTAACACTGTTTATTATATTTTAATGCCAATGTATTTTTAAATTATTATTTGTTTACCATTTTATTGATGGATTGTTATTTTTGTTTTAGGTAATTTGCATACTTCTTGTGGGAGACAGAAACCCCATTCCACTCAAGCCTAGGAGAAGGAAAAAGCAGACCTTTTTACAAAACCCAGGTAAGATTTTTTGAAAATTATATATAAAAAACTGTTTTTTTTATTTTTGTTTATGAAAGATGCTAATTGGAATTGATATACTCATGGCGGTTTATTTTATTTCTTTTTAAGTGTTGGAAAACGCTTGACCACTGCTGAAAAACCGATAACGTGTGTGTGTGGGACCATTGTTTACCGGGTAGTCTACGGCTGAAAACTCTGGTGAATTGTTGTCCACCTCAACAATGGCAGAAAACTAAATATTAACACACCTGCGGAACTAAAGTTGCACATTAATAGGCTAGGTGAAGGAAATGGAATAAGTTCATAGACATGTGTACTAGAAGTTACATTAGGTTTGTGTGTGTGTGTTTAGTATTTAGGCAGTCAGCTCTTAGTTTCATCAGGAAGTCAAGGTACCGTTACGGTAAGTTCTTGACCTTGTGAGCATGCCATTTAGAAATAGTTCTGCTCTCCTTGTAGGAGACAATTCACCCTCGGGCAATAACCGAGGCTCGTACAATAGAAATTCTCCCCTCCCTCCACTTTCACCAGCGCATGCTGGTACTAAGTTAAAGCAAGCATTTTCACACTCTCCTAGAACCTTACATTGCTGCCATCTGAATAGCCAAAGCTTACCAGCACACATATATGAGATTACAGCAATATTCTGTGAAAGCAATGTTCATGTAATAGGAATATCTGAGAGTTAGTTGTCTGAATCACTTCCGAATTGTGTGGTTCAGCTTGAAGGATATAATCTCCTTCGCCATGATAGAGCCGATAGGATGGGAGGCGGAGCTGCCCTTTATTGCAGAGATGATCTGAAAAGCAGGGTTATTTGTTCATCATCGTCCGTTGAGTTACTGAGGACGGAGTTCATGTTTGTTGAGGTAACACCGAGAGAGCTGAAAGCATTGATAGGTATTGTCTATCGGCCTCCTACTGTATCATACATTTCCGAGTTTGAAACTAGTCTGCTTAATTTACTGCCATCTTACGAACATGTCATTATTTTAGGAGATTTTAACACTAACTTACTAACCAAAAAATACAAAACAAAGAGACTTGAAGATCTATTTTCCTCCTGTGACATGACGATACTTCCTCTCGAGCCAACTAACTTCGTAAGCACAGTAAGCTACACTTCACATACACTAATTGATCTCATCATAACAAATAACCCACAGAAAGTAGTGACTCATGGTCAAATACCAGTGCCGGCTATATCCACCCATGACTTAATATACTTAGCGTATTCGCTCCGCGTTCCAAAGTACAGGACTAAATATGTTACATGCAGAAATATAAAGGACATAGACACGGTCCAACTGAAATATGATGCCTACAGTCTTCCATGGAACGACATATTGAGACTGGACGACATTGACGAAAAAGTAAACAAGTTTAATCTATTATACATGCACTATACAACAAACATGCGCCCAGGAGAAAGATACGGATTTCTCGTAAACCTAAGCCGTGGTTAACTCCGGAAGTCAAGAAAATGATGCCCCGTAGAGATAATCCTTTCAGACAATACAAACGTTCTGGTCTACCAAATGATTTTCAAAAGTACCGAGTACTTCGGAACCAAATTAAGCAAACTTTACGTACTCTTAAATTTAAGTATGTTCGTGATACAACCTGCCGACTAAACACGGCTAGAGCGTGGAAACAACTCGGTGCTTTGGGCATAGGAAAAAACCAGGAGCAACTTCCAATACCTGACATTCCACTAGACGAGCTACATGCATATTTCACGGATGCAGATACTCAATCCTGCCCAAATAACGCTGCCAGTCACGGCCCATCATTTCCACCACCAGATCGACCCAGCTTTGCATTTCGTAACGTAAGCACTAATGAAGTTAAGAGAGTGTTGATTTCCATTAGATCCCAGGCGAGTGGGATTGATGATATACCTATAAAATGTATACATTACATTATTGGTGCTGTTCTGCCCATTCTCACACACATTTTTAATTACTGTTTAAACAATGGCACACTGCCTTCTATCTGGAAATACGCCAACGTGATCTCTCTTCCTAAGATACCTTGCCCACTGTTACCGTCCGACTACCGCCCTGTATATATTTTCCCTGCTCTTTCCAAAGTACTGGAACGGTTAGTACAAACTCAAATACTGTAATATTTGAACACTCACTCTCTACTTGACCCACTCCAGTCTGGTTTCAAGAAGGGCCACAGCTACTTCCTTACTTAAGGTGACTGATGGCATCAGACAAGCAATGGACCAACGACAAGTAACAATACTCACACTCTTCGATTTCAGCAGAGCATTTGACACCATAGATATACCGACCCTATTGAAGAAGCTAAAATCCCTTCTTGGCTCCGAAGCCATAAATTTTTTCACTGCTTACCTAACGGGTCGAAATCAGCGTGTGATTGTATAGGGCACCACCTCACAGTGGCGTCAGAAAAAGGCAGGAACCCCCCAAGGTTCGGTCCTTGGGCCCCTACTTATCGTGGTCTATATCAACGATATCTCCTCCACAATTAACTATAATAAATATCATCTTTATGCAGATGATCTCCAAATATATTGCCACACTAGTATCAACAATATATCAAATGCAATAAGGGATATAAACACTGATATCCATCAACTTAGTGTATACGCCGATGACAACTCTCTCCTGCTCAATCCTAAGAAAACCCAAACTATCGTCATCGGCTCTCATAAGTTACTAAACTCATTAAAAAACAACTACGTTGTGCCTCCAGTAAAACTGAATTCAAACACCATCCCCTTTAGTAAAGAAGTAAGGAACCTTGGGTTAACCTTAACTGAAACTCTCGACTGGTCACCACATATAAGAAATACATGTAAAAAGATATACGCATCCCTTCACCCACTCGTGTGCCATAACAATATTTTACCACTAGACATTAAGATTAAACTCATCCAGACACTAATACTACCAATTCTAGGCTACTGTGACATCGTTCTCGTTGACGCGACTCATGGACAAACAATGAAACTCCGACTCTTGTCTTCGGTTCGCTTTCAATCTAAGATACGATGCCCACATAACCCCAAGCTACCGTGCTCTTTCATGGCTTAAACCTGATGAACGCCGTAAATTTCACTTGTTGACATCCATCTATCGATTTCTGCTTGAAAACACCCCCACGTACATGTCATCAAAATTTAGTTACTTGTCCTCACATCATAATCGAAGCACTCGATCTGGCTCATCCCTCGCCATCCCCATCAACCACTCATCCATGTTTAACCACTCTTTTGCTGTAGCTGGGTCTCGACTATGGAATTCAACTCCTTCCGATATCTGAAATTCCACAACAATAAATAAATTTAAGGCTGCATCCCGAGATTACCTGTTGAATACTGCTGATTGCCCCGTGTGTGTGGCCCCCATAGCAATCGCTTCCATGGTTTCATTGTGTCTCTGGCTTTCTTTTAGTTGTTGCTTGCCCTGCTGCGCGGCTTTAATGGTTTTCGCCACCGCACTGGTATCACCCATAAGTGAACCCAGAGCTGCTAAACCGGCAAATAAAGCAGGTAAAAATCCTGCCCGTTTGGAGACGGGAATCACTCGCCCTTGTTTTGAACCCTGTCGCTGAAGTCTTGGAATAACACATCTCTGTGCTGCTGGAAGGGCTTTCCTTATGGTCAACACATTATTTTTTTCTTTTTTTTCTTTCGCAAGGGCTTGTCCACGAATGCCTTAAGCCCATGCTTTGACAAGGACAGGGTCTTATTTTTAGTCTTTTTTAGTCTTTCTCATCACATATCTTTGTTTCACCATGATGATGACCAACAACCTTTCACAAGAATGTTTAAGTCACGAGTAACGTCAGGTTCTTTACATGCTTGATCCAAAAGATTAATGGGTACATCACCACGCTGCAAACGTTTTCCGAGACGAGTTCCAGGGCCACAAAAACGATAACCTGGAAGATGGATTTCGAAAGGTAAGTATTGTTTCAGGTTGTTATTTCATGGCTTTATATTCCAATTCCACATAAAGTGGGAAATCGTTTATGGTTTTTCCCGCTTGCTCTTCATCCCATGTCAACATGAGATGAAAGGACAATTCGTCACCTGCATTGACCATCTCATGGTTATGGACCTACATCCTATGTCCATTTATCTGTATTTGTAAATGGTTTATATCAGGCATTGCGTATTTCATGTGAATGGTTCCATCATAGTGTAATCGATAGTGGTTAATACCCGAAGCAAGCATATAGGCCAGGTGCTGGTCATCAACTTGCGGTAAATGGTTTTTGTCATTCGCAGGTTTTTCATTTGTCAGATACACTAAAAATACAGTTGGGGTAAATTTATGAAGCCTTTTCATTTCATAGGTCACGTAACGCTTGGTACAGACATCGTCTTCATCTTGCGGGTCTTCCACGTGAATAATACTATGGTGATTAGCGGTATAGCCATTCACTGTAAGCTGAGGCACTTTGTCATAAAACTCATACACTTTGTTATCCACATACTTTTTTGTAGTAACATCTGTACATACTTGAGGATGTTTCACATCGGTTAACCGATTTCCCTTAAAGTCATAATCTCCCTGTTTTGTGCGTGGCACTACTTACGTATCCACATAGTGTTTATTAGCAGGATCTGTTTCTTGTTTAGGATCATATATGGGGACAGACCTAGCATTGGCCATCAACGCACGTCCAAAGACATCCATCGTCAACCTGTAGTACGAGTCTACTGTTTCTATGACAAGGCTCGGTGCCATGTATATAGACAGACTGCTAGCCTGTCTAAGCCTTAGTTGAAATGAAGATTATTAAGCAGCAAGGGTCATTCCCCGTGGGGAACATGGTTTCCCATCTCTGTCCCACATCACGTGAACAACGCCATGGTTCACTGTTTCCGTCTTCCATTCGCTGCATCATTGTGGGACCTTCCGGCTGTGGAAAGACCAATCTTTTGCTAACGCTCATCACAGCGCCCAATGGTATGCGTTTTCAAAATATTTATATTTTTGCAAAATCTCTCTACCAACCCCTCTACGTGTTTCTGGACCAAGTCATGTCTGGATTACAAAAAGAGAATATGGGTTATTTCACATTTTCCACGCAAGAAAATGTTATATCACCGGATGAGGTAAAGCCTCATTCACTCATGATTTTCGATGATGTATCCACTGAACGTCAAGGCATTATTCAAAGCTATTTCAGCATGGGTCGACACAAACATATCGATTGCTTTTAACTTGGACAAACGTATTCTAAAATGTCAAAACAGTTGATTCGTGACAATGCCAATGTCATTGTTTTATTTCTCCAGGACGAGAGGAATAGTCGTCACATTTTTAATGAACATGTGAATCCTGATATGACCTTTCAAATGTTTACTGAATTGTGTGCCAAGTGCTGGACCACTCAACGTCATGCCTGTTTGGTCATTGACAAACAAAGTGAACTCAACCAAGAACATTATCGCTTAGGGTTTGATCATTTTATTGCTATTTAAGGCACTGTCTCATTCCCTGTCAGGTCATTTGTCAAGACACCATGGCGTTAGCAGAGAGCCAATTAAAAATGCATATTATTAGAGCAAAAAATACTATTCGCCAAAAGTTTCGTCAATTGAAACGATCACGTGCAGATCATGCTTTTTTTATTCAACAACATTTAGCACCTCCGCTAAAAGCAATATTGAAACCCTCTTTTAAGCCATCTGAAACGCTACCCACCGTTTCACAAGCCACTCACACGCTGCACGAGGACCCTGAGGAAGAGGAACAGGAAGATTTGACTAGTGTTAGCGAGGTTGAGGTTGACGGGGAACAAGTGTTTACGCCTCAAAAATAAGTCCTCACCCCTTGCAGAGTTTTTGAGAAAAAAGAAATCCTTGGCCATGGTCGAAACACCTTGCCATTCCTGATTGTCTCCGTTTTCACAAGTCTTGGCCACCCCTCAAAATAAAGCTCAACTGAAAAACATTTTAATCAATCATTATGGAGCAACACTGCAACCGTATCTCATTGATCTATTTATTGGAAACACAGATACCACGTATGGTGTTCGCTATGAGGATGATAGTTTTAAAATTGGTGAGTCAACCATTAAATTTGCTCATACTAAAGCTGTCATTAAAACATCAACTATAAATTAACGCCAGGACTGTTAAAGCTGCTATTCTCTCAGACCCCCTCTTCACATGATTATACTTCAGAGGAGCTTGGCAAATATCAATCCATTTTATTGGACACCCATGCCCATAAAAGACAGTATGATCCCACTCAACAAGTGAATGTCAATATATCTCAAAAATATAAACCCATCATTGCAAAAATGTTTCCCACTAGTCAAAGTACTCGTCGTAAAGTGTCCGCTACGGGAGTGACATTTAAACCTATAAAACCCCTTGTGGTTGTTACCAACTGGCACAATCCCGATAAGCTCGTCCAGCGGCTACAGTTGTTGCATGCTTCAGGTCAAGCCGGCCATACCGGTCTCGATTGGGAAATTCAAGAAATTGAACAAGAACTTCGAAATGCCAAAATTATTGTTTAAGCCCTCACCCATTAAAATGGGTATCGCTCAGCTAGGCGTCACTATCCGCGACTCAAGGTGATTTCACGAGGTGTGGATGAACTTAAGCAGGCTGACTTTGTTGAAATGATATCCTATGCTAGCGTTAACAACGGTGTGCTATATGTTGACTGTCATTGATCTGTATTCCAAAATGGCCTTTGTTGAACCTGTGCGTCGCAAGTCTGGTCCACTCGTCACCAAAGCCTTTCAACATATTATTCAACAATCCAAACTTCAACCTCAATTGCTACAAACCGACCAGGGGAAAGAATTTTTCAACAAGGATTTCTCCAGTTTTCTCAAATCTTTGGATATTCACCATTACATCCCGTACAGCAATCTCAAAGTCAGCGTGGTGGAGCGTTTTAACCGAACATTGAAAACGCATATGTGGAAAGCGTTTACCGCTCAGGGCACTTATCGATGGTTGGACATGTTACCTGAGCTAGTGCCACGTTACAATGACACCAAACATAGAACGATTGGGACTAAGCCACGGCTCGTGATCAAATATATTTAGCGACTGGATAAACTGTTTAACTCCATAAAACTGCAGACCCTAAACGCCACCGACTGAAAATTGGGGATTTTGTTCCTGTGAGCAAATTTAAGTCTGCCTTCAATGAGGGCTACACACCTCAGTGGGGGACCGAACTATTTCGAATTCGTCAAGTCAACCTGGACAGTCCAGTCACGTATTTACTCGTGGACCTCAACCATCAGCCTACAAAAGGTAGATTTTATCTCCATGAACTTCAGAAAACAGCGTTTCCTAAACAATACCTGGTGGAAAAAGTGTTGAAACAAAAAGGAAATAAACTATATGTAAAATGGTTAGGATTTAACTCTACCTTTAATTCTTGGATCAATAAATTACTTAATTAAATACAAGTTTTTCGGGCTTGTAGGCCGTGGTTCCGACAGGATATCTCCCGACGTTTCACCGGAAACTGCGTCCGGAATTATCAAGGGTTCCAGTGAAACGTCGGGAGATATCCTGTCTGGACCACGGCCTACAAGCCCGAAAAACTTGTATTTAATTATGAACGCCGGCCGTGAAAGCCTAAGCCAATAAATTACTTGTTGTGTGAATCTGTTCACTTTTTATTTATTTATTTATTGAATCATGTTGTACGAGAGTAAACTACAAGGTCACATACCTAACCTAACATAACATAACCTAACTTTACCTAACCTAATCTAACATAACCTAACCTAACTTTACTTAACGTAATCTAACCTGTGTACGGCGCTCAGCGCTTTGTGCATGTCCACACATGTTATCAGCAACACGTCTCTCATTCTCTCTCTCTACACCAGCGTCTCACTCCTCAACTCCATGTTGGCATACAACTGGTTCAGCTATTGGCTGTCATGGGTTCTCCACTCCTCCCCTCACCTCTCCCCGCCCTTTGGCCCCGCCCCATCGCCGCTTTGCAGTGGTCACGTGATTTCCTGTTGTGTAGACTCGAGGTTTCCTTCCTTTCCCCTCTCATCCGCTTCTGCTCGTGGCCTGGCTGACAGGATGTGAATATTATCTCCATTACAGAGTTGCCACATTTTTCCACCTGTTATCGCTACCCACCAGAGTTGTCAGCTTGACTGACATTCCATTCTCTTAGCTGGCCAGCTTGAGCCGGCTTGACCCCTAAGCGAATTTTTCTTTCTTGGCTGGTCATTCTAACATACAAAGCATGTTCTTCAATTTGTTGACCACTTAGTCTCATACCATTATTATTATTATTATAAATTTGTCATGTTACCCATTACCCTTTTACTAACATGTTTAAGATCGCCATGAGGGATTTTTCGAAATATTCGCCTTTATTTGTTCGTCATAGGAAAATATCGAAAAGCGACCCGTCGTTCTGCCATACATCGCCCCGTCGAAATAGCCATTTTCTGTATTC
The DNA here is from genome assembly GCA_946902985.2 of Meconema thalassinum. NCBI lineage: Eukaryota > Metazoa > Arthropoda > Insecta > Orthoptera > Tettigoniidae > Meconema > Meconema thalassinum. Next base: position 184,279,980 of record OX336398.1, on the reverse strand, counting down.
AGCATGGCCAGTGATAGCCTCGTTGTAACACGCAACCGGCGCTATCGTCTAACTGTCCACGAGCACGTTTTATTTTAAAAATAAAAAAGTAAAAAAATTAAATGCATAGTTTTTGTCCTAGAGACTTGAAATTTATTTTAGCTGTAGAGGGGTATAGACCTTTAATTTATGTCAAACAAACTTTTTTTGTTAACTTGTTAGTTTCCAAAATATAGGAATTTCAAAATTGGACTTAAAAAATGCAATATTATAAAAAATAATGGCCATACAGACCATTCGTTTGCACCATGGCACAACGTTCTATCATGTTTGGTTTTCAAACTCTCACCTACTTTTAAAAACAAAAATGTTTAACATAATTTAAAAAATACCAACACACATTCTCAGCCAAGAGGACGTCATCCCAACGCCAACAACACTTCGTTCGTTAAAATCCGACCAGCACCAATGTTCGCGAGAAAGTAGGCTATCATTTTTTTCCTCCTACACACTTGAAACTTGCGGTATTTGATTTCGAGCGTACACAAAGATCCAGACAGTTTGAACGAGAAGAAGAAAGAGACCCCGCTCGCCTTACTAAGCTGACCTTTTGCGTGATATCTTTGGCTAGGGGGGGGGCATTATCTTTACTTTTAAATGTTCTGTAAGGCTAGTTACTGTTTCCAAGCGATGTCTTTTATGTTTTGAAGCCGGGTAGTTGACAACCGCGTGCCTGTAAGGTTGCAGTGTGCAGCGGGGAGGTTTATGATCCTCTAGCCTTGGCCGCCATCAACTCCCCTCCATCTCGGCTTTGTCGAGGTAATGAGCGGCCATCCTAGTACCCATGTTCCCAATGTAATATTTTTGCGCGCTGGTTCCGTGTTTATCAGTGTTGTGAGCTTTTGTTTGTGTCTTGTCATTTTTGGACTCATATCGAGAACGCCAGTGCGGTTGGGATGAGTGGTCGCAAGCTTTTCGGATCTGGACCCCATCCTCCGTGGCCGAGTGATTGAAATGTTTTTGATTTTAAATGCCAGGAGGTTTCTTTGTGAATTGTCAAACCCAATACATAGCGCCCACTTTACCGGGTATCTCGAGCTGAAAAAGCGTATGGTATATCCACCTGGAGGTGTGTTTAGCTATGTAACCAACCCCTGATCATGTCTGATAATGCGAACAGATCAGATGACAACCAGATAAGACCAGATGTTTATGATGTTGCTCGTGGATCATGTCACTACATTTTTATGCAAGAGTTTTTCTTCTTTGTAATAGGTTGTTTTTGTGTATTTCATTTTTATCCAGTTGTCCATATCAGATTAGTATGATTTCTTGGTAGGTATCCATTGTCCAGGGCCTATGTTTCGAGGTTACCTTGTTGAGCTGAAACAAGTCAAGTGAGAGTGTTTGTATTGTTATTATTATTATTATCAATCATGTAAAAGAGTTATTTAAAATTATCGAAATTTAATATTCCCGAGCTCAATTGAAGTGGAAGATGGTTTACGGTTATTCCTGTGAGGAATAGATCTTTTCTTAAAATTTGAGTATTTAAGCATCCAGGAGTTGTTAATTGTTGTTGCCTTATCTTGTGAGATCTCTGGATCTGGGCACAGCTGATGGACCTTACAGACACTCTTATGGACTTTTAGTTTTAGAACAGCTGTTTGCCATTTTAAGTTATTTTTTTATCTCCTGGAAGTTTTATATTCGCTTCCTTTATTTTTGTTATTAACGTGTTTTTATTATTATTAATAACCGACAGTAGTGGCTACGCTGGCTAAAGCGCAGTGTTAGGTCATGGGGCCAAGCTCTCTGCTGACTCGGTAGACGCGTGGGTTCGAGCCCCACCGTCGGCCGTCCTTGAAATGGTTTTCCGTGGTTTCCAATTTCCAACACCAGGCAAATGCTGGGACGGTACCTTCTGACAGGCCACGGCCGCTTCCTTCCACATCCTTCTCCAATTTAATTCACCTTAATCAATTCCATCTCTCACCCCGATGCGCAGGTCGCCCACGGGCGTCGAATAGAAAGACCTGCATTAGGTCTCTTGAGGAGACCACACGAAAAACAAAAACAAATATTAATTTCATTTTTGTTCGCTTTTTCTGTTAATTGTCATTAATATTACTACCGTATCCTTATTGTTAGTAGTTTATAGGGTTTTGTGTTCTTTTGTTAATATTAGCTATGTGTGTAATTAGGATCGTTTTTATTTGAGTAAATGTTAATTTTTAGTGAAAGGCTGTGTGCTTACTCATAGAATAGTTACTCCTGTATTTTCCCCTCGGCATATAAGTAGATTAACATTTTAAGAACCGTACATGTCCCTGACAACAGACTCTCGGAGCCTGAGAATTAGGTGTGAAAAGGGCACATAAGGCATCACCAGACAGCCCTTTTAGTTTGGAAATACAGGAGGCACACACAGTAGCTAGTGGGTTTTGTTTCACCCAGGGCAAAAGTTTATTTCCTAGCGGGGTGGGGTTCGTCCCCAAACTCCAGTAAAGCAAGGTAGGATTCCTTTGCAATCCACATGACTATAGCCCAATGAAGTCCCCCACTGCCTTTTATGTTATTTATATGGATATCCAAACGTGGGGATATGACAGGAAAATACCATGTATACCCAATATAAATAAAAATGGCGCCCAATCGTGTTGGCTTCAATTAATTAATCTACTGGGTGTTCTAATTTATTTAATTACCAAATTACCGCGCCAATTACACTAGCAATGTCCAGTGATACTGTAAGAGAGGTTTGATGCCAGGAGACCAGAGGGAAGGTAGCTAGGAGCGTTTAGTAGACCGTCAGGTTTTTCTTCAGTGTTAACGGGTAGTCTCTTTTCGCTTGTCTCTCCCTTATTTGATTTTCTTCATCTTCGACTTTTGCAATTTTCTAGCTTGAGAGCGTATCTCATACACGGTGCTGGAAATGGATACCTAATATAGTTTCTGGTGCAATGTGCAGCCATTGATGAAGGCTTCTTATTTGTTTATTTACATTACATTTAAATATTGTACCATAAGTTGCATCTGTATGTTCGTGTCAGAGGTGATTGCATGTTTACATGTACATGGTAGGCTGGGGAAGCATTGGTGAACCCCATACTGTTTTATATTTTTCTTATTGTCTGTGTGTATTGTGAGATGGCTAGCATAGAGCAGTTGATGGCTGGGGTCAACACAAACTAGGCATTCTAAAACACAGCATGTGGAGGAGGGGAGAGGAGGAGGGATGAGATGAAAGAGGGAAGGGGGTTGATTGAACCTCAGAAACACTGTGTAAATGAGAATTTATTATCTACCAAACAACTAATGTTAACACGGAAAAGACATACATATTGTATGTACGCACTACAATCTCTACAGAAGCTACTTAATCAGCAATAGTGTTTTAACATTAACATTCCTCAATATCAGCTAATTGATCCCAAGAACCTCCTCTTCGTCATTTTTTTCATCTTCTGCATCTTTGTTCCTACAACCGTGGCTGGCGCAGTAACTACTCAGTGTTGAACATTGCAGTCCAATTATTCTGGCACTCACAGTTGTTCTTGTTGCACTTATCTTGACAAGCACAGGAAATTATGTAGTGTAAATCTGGTGGTGATGGAGGCAAGGTTGATGTGCTTGGACGGAGACTTCTTTCTTCTCTCTTCCAGCCAACCTGGTGTGGGTCCTTTTTAACGTTGAGCCACTGCTGAACCTGGTGGTAAGCTCGTAACGAGTGTTGTTGTGCCACTGCAGTCGTTGGCGGCAATACATCCGACCTGAATTGAGTGTGGATTGGTTGTTTGGTACAGCTGGTGGCGAGCAGTGTTCAAGTCGCCTAAGCCACTTGCATTGTTTGTTGATAGAAATAAAGCTTCACCAGCATTTCCAGGGGCGTCTGGTGAATCACAGAGTTATTTGAAGACCAGAAGATTTTCTTTAGCTGAATGCTTGTTGAACATTTTCCAGGTGTGTTTTTCCCATTTCATATCAGTTACACAACCGGTGAAAGGATGCAGTGGTAAAAATCAACGTTCATGTCTCCTATTTGGGATTGAATGCCACGTATATCGTGAATCTTGTGTGGGGTTTTACCTTTTCGAGGCATAATCATTTTTAGATTGTGTTCACCCTGTGCAACGGTAACCAAGAGGACCAGTAGATCAGTGTAATCCCAGGTATTACTTCATCAACGAATTGTTCTTTGCCATTAGCGTGGGAAACAGTGAGCATCGTATGCTTGAGCCTCGATGTTTTGTTGAATGATTAGGCTGCTGTCATCAAGATTCTTCGTTCTCGCTTGCTGTACCCAAGGTTGCAGATTCGTATCCTGACGCAGTCAGCTGGCATTGAGGGTGCGCAAATGCGAGGGAGCCGTGTCATCAGATTCACTGACACGTTAAAGATGCCCTTCGGGCCAAAATTCCGGCATCCCGGCGTCTCTAAAAGCCTCTGTGGTTAAAACGGACGTAAATCCAAGAACATTATTATTATTATTATTATTATTATTATTATTATTATTATTATTATTATTCAAGATTCTTTCCTCTTCTTCCTCTCCATCAGAGCAACGGCTTCTGTACCATTCGTCATTCAGGATGTGTGAAGCTGTTTCTTTAAAACAAATTACTGAATATTTCCCTGGAATATCTGATACACAACCAGAATCTCCAAAATGATTTACAATTTCTCATTTCAGATAAATATGGGTATAGGGCTCAACTGTTGGATGCAAAATGGCAAATATATCTTGTATTTGTTTGATTGAGTACCGGCACTCATCATTAGGTCTACTTCCCACAGTGTGGCAGAAATTTTCAAATGCAGCATCTCTTCCATCATCAGCCCTGCTCCCTCCTCTCTTGCCCCCTTCTCCAGGTTTTTAGATCATTTGGAAAGTACTTAAGCATTATCGGTGGTATTTTCCCCCCGCAGATACAAGATCAATTATAGCCTACCCCTCAGTATATGAAGTACGGTACTTCATTTCCCCACTCACAGTTTCACTCAAGTGCAGTTTTACACGTTGTTGATGAATTGTACAGTTGTGACGCTCTTCCATTCTTCCTTTGTAGCATTGCTGCATTTGGTGTAGTCAATGCACTCGCGGGTACAATAAAACAATGAGTTTCGAACGATAATTCAGCTCGTTTTCTTGTTTGAACCACAGCACATTCCTGTGATGAGGGAGGTTTTGGACGACAGATGCAGAGACGGCCCTAGCAAGGTTTTTAGGAGGTGCGACATCTCATTGCGGCGCCCCATCCCATGTGGAGACTAAAATGTACATAGAGACTACATTATTTGTAACTCACTCCTCCGAAAGATTAGTACAGTAGTAGTGTAGATGGAAAACAATAACAGCACAAAGACATAATTTTTGAAAAGGTTTATTTCAACTGCTAAGTCGCAGACAACGCTCACATCAAGCATACGTCAAATTTATATAGTAAATTAACTTAAAATTGAAACAAATTAAGAAAGAATATCTACAACGTCTGGATTACCACATTCCTCGCTTTCGAGCTTGCAATTCTTTTCAATAATTCTGAATAATTCAAGTCCTGGGCAATACAATTTTCTATAGATAAAATTGTCATAATGTCACACTCTGTCCAGACACTTGGTTGAACGTAAATGAGTTTTAATTTATTGAAACTTCGTTCCCCTTTCCCGACATTTACGGTCATGGTTAGCAAAATTCGAAGTGTTGTCCACACATTCGGGAATATATCCTGGCAAACATTTGTTTAATAAATTGAGAAACATTTATTGTTTCAAGTGTAAAAATAGAACGGAGACTCACTGAGGCTGTGTGATGGACGGGACACTGTGTATTGCAGCGTGTCGAGCAAGGCATTGGCGCTAGAAGCAGCGTAGCGCCCAACTAGTTAGCATATTGACACTTTATAACGTATTTAATAATCATAGTTACTTCCATGAATTTTAGAGTAGTTGCTGGAAATGATGTCCTTCAATTTCTAAACACTCGTTGCAACGACGTGGGAAGTTTTGGTACACTCGCTGTAATTCATCCTCACTGATATTTCGTTCTCGAGAGCCTCCAGAGTACGCGGATTGTTTCTGTGTACCTTTTGGTTGAGGTTTGCCCACAAGTAAAAATCGCTTGGCGCTGAAACTTACGAACAAATTTATTGCAAGACTTCTTCTTCAGAAGATAAGTTTCCACTAGGAAAATTCGATGTTTGGTTCTATACATAACGAAGTTCACGTGATACGAGGCAGGCTACAGTACTTCACAGCAATTATCACAACTAAGGTATCTTGCCAGCTGCGCATGCTATGACAGCATCCAGGGCTTCCCGCCCCACTGTTGTAATCGGAACATGCTAATCTCTAGCGGTGAGTCATTGCGACCTGTCCGCGGCACGGCCTCCACGAGGCTCCGCTCTATAGGGAGGGCCCTCACTGTATAAATTTCCTTTAATATTATTCGAGTCCGACATATAATATTCTAGGAACACTCCAGTGATATCATATTATTTGAATATTACTAAAACTCTCCTAGAATAGTATTAATATTGTGCGCTTATACGGATGTACTCTAAGTCGTGCTTCTAACATCATGTTACTAAGATCTTGTATTGCATAACAACATTTAGTATACCGGTACTCACAGAATACCTGCTTTAACATTAGTAACGTTCTAACAATAACTTTTCAATTTCACTCGTAGCTTGCCTCACAGACACAAACCACAAGCTCGCGACCGACTGCCCAGACAACGGCCGGTGGTCGACGAAAGAGGCACGACGGTGGACAGATGTATAGATATTGGTTTCAATTCGTTTATATATTTTCTAGAACGTTAAGTGCGAAATTCACGCTATATGTCACTCACTACCTTTGAAATGCGCACATCTCAGATCACTGGTATATAGGATTATTTTTTTGTTGGTGGGGTTAAATACAGCAGTAATAAGTTGATTGGGTTTTATTTTTTGCGCAGAAAATCTGTTGCTGTTTTTTATTATTCTTGACATTGATCAACACACAAAAATATTATATTTTTACACACTCTAATCATACATAACAATTACAAAGATTCTCTTTTATTTCATCACTGCCTACTTGATATTCTGTTCTCGCACTGCCTTCTTGATACTGTTCTAGCACTGCCTTCTTGATGCTCTGCTACATCACTCTCCTGCCAGTAACTAAGTTACATTAACAGGGCTGAACATTTATAGAAACTATACAACAACAAAAATTAATCTAACTTAACCTAAGAAGATATTAATTGAATTCTGTCCCGATATCTGGTAGGAAATGTTATCACCCTACCACTACGTGTAGTCTTGACTCGTTCACTGTCCTAATTGGCATGGTACTGTTCGGAAACAGGGGAATTCGTGGGAGAGAGATTAGGATTTCTCACTGTATCTCGTTCTGTCTCTTCATCCACTAGTATATAAGCAGGTCTGAGTCTATCAATGGACACATTAATATCTTTGCCCTTGATACTGATGGTGAAATACTTGTCCTGCCTTTTCACCACTAGGAACGGTCCTTCATAAAGTGGCTCGAGGGATTTTTAAACTTTGTCTGTCCTCAAGAACACATGTGAACTGCAAAATAGGTCTTTATGAATAAATGTAGATCTGGATGTCACAATCCTAGGTTTAGCAGGCTTAAATTGATTTATGTGATCCCGGAGTTGGGTTACAAAGGTATCTGGATTGCACTGTAACTGCATTGAGTGTTCGAAAAACACTCCAGGAAGTCTGATGGTGGTTCCATACATCATTTCCGCAAGTGAGCATCTGGAGTCTTCTCGAATGGCTGCTCGTAAACCAAGTAGGACTGTTGGTAGGCTCTGAGTCCATCTGGGGTTCTTGTGTGCTCTGATTTCTGCTTTGAGGGTACGATGTAGGCGTTATATTTTTCCATTTTCCTGGGGGTGGTAAGTAGTAGTGTGTTGCACTTTCACTCCACAGATCATTGCTAAGTTTCTAAATAATTCCGATTCGCATTGTTTCCCTCGGTCCGTAACAATTATTTCTGGAACTCCAAATCTACTTATCCAAGTATTGTGAAAAGAACTTGCTACTGACTGGGCGGTGATATTGACCATTGGAGTGATTTCCATACAATTGCTGAATCGATCAATGCAAGTAGGGCAGTAATTGTTGTCCTCGGATGGTGGCAAAGGTCCAATTATATCCACATGAACGACTTTGAATCTATCATCTGGTTGCTCGAAGTTTCTAACTGGAGACTTAATGTGCCTTATCACTTTATTTTGTTGAAAACTAATGCAAGATTGAGCCCATTTACGCACATCATTTCTTATTCCTGGCCATATAAACTTGGCAAAAATGTTTTTAACGGTTGCTTTCACGCCAGGATGTGCCATATCATGAATCTGTTTGAAAATTTTCGTGCGAAATAACTTTGGAACGAAAGGGCGAATGTTACACCACAACATGTACTGAAAACCTAACTTACACTGTTTGAATTTCAGTGATGTATCATCTTGTCGTAATTGCTTCAGATCTTCATCATTTTCTTGGTGTTTTGCTATGACTTCATAATCAATCACTGAAATTTCATTAAGTCTTGACAGAGTATCTGCTACCACATTATCTCTGCCACTGACATGACGTATGTCAGTCGTGAACTGCGAGATGTACTGCAGGTGCCGTAGTTGCCGAGGGGATGCCTTCTCATTCTTTTGTTGGAATGCGTGGGTGATTGGTTTATGGTCCGTAAAACGGTAAATTCTCTACCTTCAATGAGGTGCCTGAATTGTTTCACTGCCAGGTATATTGCAAGCAATTCTTTATCATTTGCACTGTAATTCTTCTGCGCACTGCTGAGCTTTTTGGAGTAGAAAGCTATGGGTCTCCAACCAGCGTCTTCATACTGCTGTAATGCTGCTCCAACAGCCTGATCAGAAGCATCTGTGAAAAGGGCTATAGGCAGATCTGTAACTGTAAACGTCAGAAGTGTAGCATTAATCAGGTCTTCTTTACATTTCTCAAACTGCTTCTTGGCTTCGTCGGCCCAGCCAATTTTTCTGCTGTCGTTCTTCTTAGCTCCTTTCAAGTATTCGTGTAGAATAGCTTGAGTTTCTGCTGCATTTGGCAGATAGCGACGATAAAAGTTGATCAAACCGAGGAATGTGCGCAAGTCTCTCACGGTCTCAGGTAATTTATAATCCGTGATTGCTTGTACCTTCTCAGGAAGTGGTCTCGAACCACTTGGTGTGATCAGGTACCCAAGAAATTCAAGTTTTTTGCAGCTATTACAGATTTAGTCATATTGATAAGGAGGCCGTACTTCGACAACCGTTCTAAAACTAGCTGTAGGCGATGCTTGTGTTCTGCGACTAATTTGGAGGCAATCAATACATCATCCAAGTAGGGGAATGCAAAATTTAACCCATTCAACACACCATGGATGAAACGCATGAATGTCGACGATGCATTTCTAAGTCCAAAAATCATAACGTTAAAATCAAAAAAGTCCAAATGGTGTTATAATGGCAGTTTTGTGCTTGTCTTCTTCTGCTATTGGAATCTGAAAATACGCTTTGAATAAATCAATTTTGGAAAAAATCGTGGTTTCGTCCAAGATGTGGTGAAAGTCTTCAAGTCTCGGAATAGGATACCTGTCTGGAACAGTTCGTTCATTCAGTCTCCTATAGTCTCCACATGGACGAAGGGATCTATCCTTCTTGTTTACCAAGTGAAGAGGACTAGCCCACTCTGACTGTGATGGCCTGATCATTCCATGGTCCAGCATAAATTGGAATTCTTGTTTAGCTTGCTGTAACCGATGGGGTGCTAATGGTCTTGCTCTAGAATAAACTGGAGGTCCTTGGGTATTGATGTAATGTTTAACATTATGTGAAATCGTGTCTGGTGCCAAGTTTGCCGATGTTATTTCAGGATAGGAGCTGAACAAGTCGGCAAATTGCATGGTACTTTTGCTCACGGTACTTATGATTTCCTCTTCCGAAATGGGCATAACCTCACCCTTGCTTTTAAGTTTGGTTACGCCATCTGTTGATTGTTTGTTACGAATATCGGCACATAAATGAAATTCGTTTAGGAAATCTGCTCCTAATATTCCCTTATTGACCTTAGCAATTACAAATGGCCACTGAAATTGTCTGCGTAAACCTAAATCCAATGTTAGGGTTCTGATACCATATGTTGGAATTACAGTTCCATTAGCAGCATAAAGTTTAAACGAATCATCGATTCGATCACAGTTCCTTGGTGGGATTATTGATACGTCTGCCCCACTGTCAACGAGAAACCGCAGGCCTGTTTTATTATATGTTAAGAATAACCGGTGCTTGCGGCTTCTATCATAATTCTCGGCAGATGAACTAGCCGCTAATTCTACTGCCTGTTGGAGTTTTCCGACGACTTCAATAAGCAAGGCTGTTTACATTTCTCTGGAATTCACTGTTGACCAAATCTGAAATAGTAATAGCAGTACTTGCCCTTTGAGTCGAATCTTCTACTTCGACTGTGGTTGCGACTAAAGCTTCGCCGGCGAGGACTACGATTCCAACTGCGGTGTTGTCCTCTAGATAGGGTAGCGATTTGTTGTTCCAGGTGAGCAATCATAGTAACAAGCTCATTAATACTAGTACCGTTTTGGTCTTGTGTATCAACCTTGAATAAGTCATTGCGAGGGTTCATCTCCAACATCTTATCAGCCATCACTGCGACACGCTCCAGGCATTCTTCACTCACGACTAAGATACTTTTTATCGAATCTGGAAGCTTATCTAACCAAAGAGTTCTAATAAACTTAGCAGATACATCCTTTCCAGCTAACGACTGCATTTTTCTAAGAAGCTGACTAGGTTTGTAATCTCCTAACTCGACACCAGTAAGCAATATTTTGATTTTCACATCTTCACTCTCTTTAAAAATATCCAGGAGTCGTGATTTGGCAGCTGTATATTTAGCAGTTCCTGGTCCTATTATTATGTCCCAAATATTCTCGATATATTTTGGTTCGAGTTTGGCAATTATGCAATTAAATTTTGTCTCTTCGGATGTGATTCTATTAATATTAAACTGGGCTTCTACTTGGAAAAACCAAATCTCTGGCTTTTCTGACCAAAACGGAGGAATCTTTACGCTAACCTTGTTAGCTTCGCATCCTAAGACTGGGATATCGTTATTTTCCGGGGTTAACATTTCAATTTCAATTTACAACACAGTCTAATCACGTAACAGTGTACTGTTGTTTAATTGACGACTTCTGATCACGTCAGGGTCACCAATGTTGCTGTTTTTATTATTCTTGACATTGATCAACACACAAAAATATAATATTTTTACACACTCTATTCTTACATTACAATTACAAAGATTCTCTTTTATTTCATCACTGCCTACTTGATATTCTGTTCTCGCGCTGCCTTCTTGATACTGTTCTGGCACTGCCTTCTTGATGCTCTGCTACAAATCTATCGTTGCGTTTTCTGCGCCCCCTAATATGACAGCGCCTGGTGTGGTCGCACCGCCCAAGGGCCGCCCCTGCAACATGGACTTTAGTAAAACCAAGGTTGGCGAACATTTTTTTAACTCCGTCCTGCTTGATTTCACAGCATTCAATTATTTTCTGTGCCCTATTTTCAGTTAATACAACTACTTTACAACCTCTGTCATTGCATGACTGCAGTGCACATTCCATATCGAGCAAATTACCTAAACACTACAAAAACATCACCACTCCAACATAACTGATGTTTAGACACCTTGCAAACCATTAGGTAGGCCTATGTGTATGTACTAATTATCAACCCTGTTAGTTTGGAACACAATGCATGAAAAAAGAACACAAACAAAACAAGGACCGCACCAGCCGGAGGGTAGAAACAGACTGGTTGACTGCGAGTGGGGAGGAGGGCGGGAGTGGGGGTGTTGGGCATGATGAAATATTTAGCGCACCATCTAGGGTCAAATTGTCGTTATCCCTGGAAATTCCATCAAAATCATGATAAAAATCGTGGACGTTATGCGTGCGGCAAACAATAGCTTTTAATCGCCTCCCCTCCCCTACAACCCCCCCCCTCCCTCCGCCCACCCTATACCCGTAGGACTAACACGTGTAATTTTATAGGACGTGTTATGTGGGGTACGAACTACTAATTGAACACATGCACGCTTTGATCTTATGAATTTTTTTGGTTCAATGCTTGTTTTCCTGTACTATAGGTCATGCATGGTAGCAACGTAATGATAAGTCAAACTACGGTAGGCCTATACATAGAGAGACGTTCCTATATTATCGGTAGTTGACAGGTACCACATAGGGATTTAGTCACTGGAATTAGTTTATCTGATATACATTTCGGCGGGATATTAGTGTAAGAACTTTTTAATACACGCCTCTAACAAGTCCATGTTGGAAGAATTTAAATGTTTAGTAGTGACTTGACATAGCTTGCGTTATGGTAACGTGTTTTACAGTCGAAATGCCATATAATTCATACATTGATGTGAAAACAACAAATATCTATAATTTACTGTAATCACTTAGCGTCATAGTTCGTTTCTGGCATTTTACGAAGTGGTACCGTTCACATTTTCTCACAGAGGTTACATTCGCACTGGTCACCCGGCTCGTGATAATGTATCTTCTTACACATCTTATGTTGGAAGCCATGTACTGCGCCCCTCATTAAACAGTTTGGTCCCGTCCAATTTCTATTACACATCACGTCTTCTTCTTCTTCCTCCTCGCCTTTTCTCGTTACGCGGGGTCGGCTTTCTTTATCCTGAGGCGCCAGTCATTTCGTTGTAAATCATCATCAGCAGATAGGTCCAATACTCTCATGTCCCTCTGGACATTCATCATCCATGTTGTTAGAGGTCTGCCGCTCTCTCTCTTTTGCGTAGTCATGGAAAGGCACTTCTTCACTACATGATTCTCCGGTCTTCGCATAACATGTCCATACCACCTTAGCCTGGTTTCTAACAGTTTCTCTGTTATAGGCGCTACTTTGAAACTGCCCCGCACATGTCCATTACGGATTTTATCTTTGAGAGTAGATCCACCTGCCCATCGTAACATACGCATTTCAATGGTATGTAGCTTTTGCTCATGTGCCTTTGTAGTAGCCCATGTTTCACTACCTTAGAGTAGGATTGGTCTTACGGCAGTTTTATAAACTTTACCCTTCGTTCTTATGGGTATTTTCGGTTCACATAAAACTCCTGTTAGTTCGCGCCATTTGTTCCACCCAGACGTGGCCCTGTGGATTATATCGGCGGTTATCGTGCCATCTTCAGCAATGACAGAACCTAGATATTTGAATTTTGTTACCCTTGGTAAGGTTTCACCATCTAGTTTAAGTTCAATATTTGTCATACTGGGTTTATTGTTGTGGAAGTCGCATACCATATATTCAGTCTTGGTTCTACTAATGCGCAGTCCATTAGACTCTAGAGCTCTCCTACATTGGTCTAAACTATCCTGTAGGTCATAAATACTGTCAGATATTAGTGCCACATCGTCAGCGTACAAAAGATTCCAGGGTAAGAGTTTCTGAAATTGTTCTGTTAGATAGTTTATAGTAATATTGAATAACAGTGGACTTAGAGCACTTCCATGATTAACCCCCACTTTGATATCAAAGCTTTCGGACAAACCAGCTGGGCTTCTCACACATGTCTTGACATTGTTATACATATCCATTATGAGTTTTATGTATAGTTCAGGAACGTTTTGCGACCTTAATGCTTGCCATATTAACGGTCTTGGCACACGGTCGAAGGCTTTCTCAAGATCTATAAAAGCCATACATAAACTCTGCTTGTTTTCACGAGCTTTTTAAATTACCAGCCTTATTGCATGGATTGCGTCAATGGTTCCTTTCCCAGCAGTGGACCCAAACTGATTATCTGTTAACTTTATTAAATTTTGAAGGCGCTCACAAAGGACTCTTTGCGCACCTTGAGAGTGTGCGATGTAAGTTTTATACCACGGAAGTTTCCATAAGATCGAACATTTCCTCTGTTTTTGTTGAACAGGACCAACGTACTCTTTCTCCAGGCATCTGGCATCTGTTCGTGAACTAAGATGTCATTGAATAACCTTGAAAGCCATTCAGCTCCATCCGCTTCAAGACATTTCCAGAGTTCAGCAGGTATCTCATCTGGGCCTGTTGCTTTATGATTCTTCATTTTAGAGATGGCTTTCCTAACTTCCGCTTCTGTGATTTCATTAATAGGTCCTTGTGTCATAGCTAGTTCCACTTCTTGTCGCGTGGGAAATTCTTCATTTAATAAATCGTAATAATACTCATGCCATCTTTCACAAATGTCCTTGTCGTTCGTTAATAAATTGCCTTCTTTATTCTTAATGTATTTTGGGGCTTTAAAGTCTTTGCAGTCATTATGTTTGCGCTTAGCTACCTTATATATATCGTTGTTATAGGCTAATTCTAAACGCTGGTAGAAATCGAAATCAGCTTTTTCTCTTTCAATTGCAACGGTTTTCCTTGCAGCGTTCTTTGCTTGTTTGTAATTCTCTTTATCTTCCTCAGCACCAGTATTCTGCCAAATTCTAAACAAGCGTTTCTTTTCATCTACGCTGTTCTTGGCGTGGTTGTTCCACCATATGGAATCCTTTGCATTATGTAGGGCACCTTTGCTAATACCTAACTCATGTTTCGCTGTAGCGACACAAAATGTTTCAAAGCCTGACCATAGTACTGTTGGGCTGTTTTCCTGAGACGGAGTTTTGCATAAATAATCCACTATACAATTTTTCATAACACTACCTTTTTCACTATTCAGTTCATACCATTTAATCTTTTCAATTTTTATGTTAGTATGTTTTCTCAGTTTTAGGGCTGTTAGTAGAAGCCTGTGTTGGGAAGTAAGTGGTTCTCCAGGAATAACCTTACAGTCCTTAATCTCTTTTGTCTATCAGGATATAGTCTATCTGCGTTTTGAAATCACCACTCTTATAAGTTATAAGGTGTTCATCCTTCTTTTGAAAGAAAGAACGTGTTCACTACTGCAAGGTTATGGGAGGCTGCAAATTCAAGAATCGTCCTCCCTTCTTTATTTTGTTCTCCAAATCCAAAGCCACCATGGTAACCTTCAAAGCCGCCCCTGGCCACTCCTACATGACCATTTAGGTTCCCACATATAATGTTTTGTTCCGTTTGGGGTATAATTGCAAGATGAGTCCTCAATTCCTCCCAAAGTTCTTGTTTTTCTATTTCTGGGCAATTCTCTTGTGGCGCGCAGACCGATACAATATTAAGACATGGTTGTTCATCCAAGACGAGTTTTACCGACATGATGCGTTCATTAATTCTACTTATCTCGACAACATTGTTACTACGGCGATTTATTTATTTAGCGTATGATGAATACAATATTATATACAATATATACAGTACAACTACCATCTCAAGTTCATAACTAGAGTTCTATGTTTAAATTTGAGAGCCAGAGAAGGGCTTCGCTTGAGACACAGTGTAAGTCTTCTATAGAGCCTCTATATGCACGTAAAGGACACTCGAATGTAATGTGGTCCACTGTCTGTTCCTCTTCTCCGCAGTCACATTGAGGTGATGCCTTCCATCCCCATTTGAAGAGAGTGGCTCCACATCTACCTTGGCCGGTCCTAATACGGTTTAGCGTCCTCCACTGTCGTCTAGGAAGGGAAAATCCATCAGGGCACTTGCAGGGGTTCTTAATGATGTGATGGTTTGGTAACGAGGATTGCAGATGCCATTGTTCTTTCCAGGCGTCCGATACATTAAAGGAGGTGTCCTGTAGAATCATTGCAGTTCGCCAAGAAGGGTGTCTGGATTTCAGTCGTTTGGTTGGAGAAGCTGCTATATCAGAATGAATAGGGAGTTGAGGATTGTTTTCTATTTTCTTCCATAAGTTAAGCAGTGACTGTGATCTTCTTAGGGATGGAGGTGGTATGTGGCTTAGGGTGTGAAGCCAGTGTGTGTTAGTAGGTCGGATGCACCCTGTAATGATACGCATTGCCTGGTTCAGCTGGGTGTCTACTAGTCCAATGTGAGCACTGTTAAGCCAAGTTGAGCAACAATATTCAGCGACGGAATAAGAAAGTGCAAGGGCAGTGGATCTCAGGACTTGAGCATTAGCACCCCAGGATGTACCCGCCAGCTTTTGAAGGATGTTATTCCTGGTCTTGATCTTGGCTGACACATTGCAGAGGTGATTCTTGTAAGTCAACGACCTGTCCAAGGTGACTCCCAGGTATTTTGGGTTACTACAGTATTGTAGATTCTCTCCTCTGAATGGAATGGTTGGTTTGTACCCAGAACTTCTATTCCGCAAGTGGAAGGTAGACACAACAGTTTTCTGAGGGTTTGGTCTAAGGTTGTTCTGACGAAAGTAGCTGTCTAGGATCTTTAAGTCTGATGTAAGCATCGACTCAGGCTCGTCGAAGCGTTGGTGTTGGGCGACCAATGCGATGTCATCTGCATAGATGAATTTCTTTGATTTCGTTGCTGGGAGATCATATGAGTACAGGTTGAATAGTAGAGGGGCCAATACAGAGCCCTGAGGGAGTCCACCATTTATCCTATGTACTTTACTCCTGGAGTCTTCTGAAAATATCTGAAAGTACCTATTACTCAGCATGTTACTGAGTAATGTGCTGAGTTTCAGGCAAGGGATGATACTGATAAATTTAAGAAGGAGCTTATCTTGCCACACGGTGTCATATGCAGCTGTCAGATCTAAGAAAACACCCGTGCTTACCATTTTGTTCTCAAAGCCATTTTCAATATGGGTAACTAGTGCTAAAACCAGTTCATCACATCCACGTCCAGGTCTGAATCCAGCCTGCTCGACTGGAATATGCTGATTGATTGTCGCAGAGATCCTGTTATGTATCAGCCTTTCCAGAAGCTTCATTGTGACACTGAGGAGTGCTATTGGCCGGTAACTCTCAACTTTTGTTGGGTCCTTAGATGTTTTTAATACAGCTACTATTTTTGTCTTCTTGAAGAGTGAAGGTAGGTGACCTGTCTCTAGAATGTTCGTGAGGAAGTTAGTAAGCCATTTGACAGCAGCTGGTCCAAGATGTAGAATGAACTCTGGATATATTCCATCAGCACCTGCCGCTTTCCCAGGTTTTAAACTTTCTATGGCCTGCTTAGTTTCTTGTGGTTGAAATGGGACAGAGAATTCAGAGGATCGCAGAGCCAAACGTTTCTTTTCCTTGAAGAGTTGCTTTACGTGTCTTCTATGATGCTTTTCAACTGAAACCTTTGAGGTAGAGATCATATAATTGGCCATGTCATTTAGACTGATGCTTGTTTTTGGTCTAATTTTGCTGTTTGATGTGTCCAATTTCCTGATCAGGCTCCAAGCTTCCCTGCTGGAGTGAGTGAAGTCTAGTGACTCAACAGTTTCTTGCCAAATTTTCTTCCTGTTTTCATCTAGGGATTGTAAAAGTTCAGAAGCCGTATTTGGATCACCATTGGCCTCAAATTCTTTGAAGAGCCTTTCACTTTCCTCGTTCCAGCCGGGGAAGTAGGCCTATTGTTTACGATATCCTCTTGGGATACATCGTTTTGCTGCACTTTTAACTACACCGATGAATCTGCTGTAGTTGCTATGGATAGGTCTTATCCATCGCAGTTTGGAGTCAATCTGTTTAGAAAATTCATCCCAATTGGCTTTTTTAAAATTCCATCTCTGTTTCGGGCAGGAGTGAACAATAGGCACAAGCAACCCAGACTGGAGAATTATTGGTCTGTGCTGACTGTGAGGAAATTTGTTGAGCACTGTGCGTCGTATGTTGCTAAGTGGGTGTTGTGACTGTGTTACAAAACAGAGATCCGGGGTGTATTCTTTGTTCCATCGTGCAGAAGAGAAGGAAGCCTTATCCTTGGCATCATAGATAAGTTTAAGGTTTTCAGTTTCCATCCAGTCAGTAAGCTTTTCCCCATTTCTGTCGTTCTCCTTGTATCCCCATAGTGTGTGATGGTTGTTAAAGTCCCCTGCAATTATACTTGGATTTTGCATAGTTGGAATTGGCGGAGATGGCCAGGAAGTTCCAGGAGGTTTATATGCGTTGACTACTGTCAAATCACAGACATTGATTGAGGTAGTAAATATGTCATTATCTGAGGAAGATGGCAAGACTACGGCGATGATCTAATATTATTCCAATGCCATTTCTGGTGTTCTCCTTCCCATTGTAAATTACCTTAAATCCTTTCCCAATTTGACGTGATTTGGCACCTTTCCACTTTGTTTCCTGCACACAACAAATGTTTATGCGGCGTCGGTCTAGAACTGCGCTGAGTTCGGCACTTCGTCCAGTCATTGCACCAATGTTCCAAGTACCTATGCTCAGTTCAAACACTGGCTCTGTGTCCTGCCGCTTATATGTTTCGTCGCTTACGGGGAACGCGCTAGCATTTCCGTCGCTTGATGGGGACGCCCTAGCATTTCCGTCGCTTGAGGGGGACGCACTAGCCGTGAATCTCTTTCCATTTCCGTTTTGCCTCATGATTAATATAAAGATTGGCTTTCAATTTTACGGTCGGTTGCCACCTGACACCAAGGTCTTGATCTTCTTGGAAGACCCGAGAGCCGCCGTTGACCATATTGGTTCTTCCGCTGCCATCTCTAATGAGCTCTCAGACCCCAAAGCTCATCACAACCAAGGACTTCTACTCCGATGATGTCGAAGAAACTCCTTGACTGGGTTTTATAACGGAGTTTTCTCTCCGGAGCATTGGCTGAAGTGATATATGGCAACCATATACCCTTTGCTCTCAGAATCCGAGCACTGGGTTCCCCTTCTGCCAACTACACTGTTCCGAAGTCCATCTTCTCCACTGTAGATGCCATTGAGGTCTTCACCGTAATCCTGGCAAGGGACCCTTACATGGTACTACCAGCCGGGTCAGCTGGTCCAAGGCTTTTTTACATAGGTGTTACTCCTCTATCACTCGCCCTTAGTCCTGACTTGTGACAGGCAGAGCCTGGCTTCCCAAACATTGGGCCCATGTTGGTGGGGTTATTACACATCAAGTCTGCTGCATAGAAATCTCTCTAGATTTGTGCCACATTCGCTTTCCGTATCCTGAGGAGATTCTGATTTTGTGGCTGGCTACAGAAGTCGCTCTCGCAATTCTGTTATCAGGAATGGTTCACGTGCTAGTTCATAAGCCTGTCTAGAATATGAAGTTTTTGCTATGCCCAGTATCCTTTTTAGGTTTCTGGATTTGACCCTTCTATTGCTTTCAAGTCTGTTACTGTTAACTGTTCCCGTATCAGGTGTAGACCATACGATACTATTGGCACGACCTAGGCGTGAGACAGAGACATGACTGTCTTTATTGAGAGTCTGGTTGGTTCGTGGATATTGTAGATGGCTCTTATTGCTGCACTAGATTGTTCTATGATGTGGTGCCTATAAAATCTAATTGTTGTCTGTAGCGTTAGTCCTAGGTATTGAAATGAATTGACTGTCCTAATTTCATCTAGGTACAAGACTTCATATGCTGACAACTTTCCACCGTTTCGGAATACCATCTGAGCCGCTTTCGTCCTATTTATGTTTAGCTGGTTCTTCCTTGCCCAATGAGATATTTTGTTAACAGCCTCCTGTATTTTTTCTTTGTCTGTAGAGCCAATTGCAATATCATCAGCGTACATATAGCCTACATATTTGGTGACGAAACTAGTAGCATGCTGAACTTCTATGCCCAAGGTCGCGGGTTTAAAGTCTGCCGAAGTCGTCGGATTGTCTAAGAGCCGTAAAAATCCCTCGGTATGCTTTCCTTTGGAGGCGAAGTTCCAATGTTCGTTGCGAGTAGCTGATTGCGGTGGCATCTAGTAGCCAAGTTCACAGCTAGGTGTCGTTGACGGTAGTATTTGGTAGCAACATTAGGAACTACTACTTGAAATTGGCCCTCTGCAGTCCGTACCTGAATCACAGACTAATACAGCCATCACGTTTAACACCGTTTATCAGACAGATTCTACACACACCCCAAGTAAACGGGGCTACATGACCGCGTTGTCGCAGGCCCTAAACTGAGGAACCAACCAACATCTCTCCGGGAGATAACATTTTGCGTGAAGAAGTAACAGATTGTTAGATAGGTACACTGCAGTTCCAAACCTTGCATAAGGACAGTGTGACCACAAGTATAAAAATGGACCCCAAATGACGAGAACGTTACCATTCCATAAGACAATAAAATGTTTAAAATATACATAAAAAGACGGAAAAAAAGTTAATTAAGATCCAATTATAAAATACTTTCTCGCAATAAATAAGGTCTGATCCTTCTACGGAAACCTGCATATTCTGCCTATTTTCGCCTATCCCCAAGTTTGCAAGGTGAAATCTACCTCCACCTTCCGGCGTGCCGAGAGGAATTTTGAAAGTCACGTAGGTAAACTTTTATTAGTGCCCTTTATCACCGTATCAGAAATTGTTTCGGAGATATAGAATGCCGGTGAAATATTTCGAACAGGTGCCATGTTGGATTGGTGAGACGAAATAAAATTTAATGGACACGGTCGGGGCGGATAGAATAGCACTATGTCCTTACCGAGTTTCATTGAAATCGCTCATCTGTTTTGATTTTAATAGGGGGGTGTGGGACATACACACGCACACACACATATGCTATGCACACACACACGAACAAAATGTGATCTCATAAGCCTATAATGTCATTTATGAATATGCCTAAATATGCATTTTTATGCCAACAAAACTTGCTTAATATTGATGATGATGCTTAAAAATGTGTTAATAATACAAGACTACATAATAATAATAAGGAAAAAATATGATTAACCATAGAAATCTGCCCCCTCTTTATTTACAATGGATTCTGTTATTGTCCTTGATAATGTTCCTTCAAGATCATTAATGTTGCCAGACTCTCGTATTTCCATCATCTCCCCTATTGCTGTTTGCTTTAAGGGGAGGTGGACGTCATCACCGGGAAAATCTCATAAAATATTATAGGTATTAAATTCATTATATCTCACTCAGTTTTTACAATAAAACTTCTAAATTCTCAGATTCTGTCAACTAGCAATTCCCCTTATTTTTAAGCTTATTTAAGGTCCTATATATATCTGGAGAGTGATGTTATTGTATTTTGAAAATAATATGTGGTATTTTTTTTAGTATACATGCTGAGTTTTAGGTACACTTTTCTCACTAACAACTGCGGTTTAGGAAATAAAATTTCAGATCTGTGTTTAAAAGGCTTGATTTGATGTAATAGACTTATTACTTGAAATTGAAAAATGAAAATCCACAGCCTGCTTCCAGTCTCCTCCGACCGGGTCAGGAATGGAATGAATGAAGCCCCCAACTAGCGGCGAGGATATGAACTGTGCCGGCTGCCAAAGCCTGTCGCACTCCTCTGGGGCAATGATTAAATGAATGACAGATGAAATGAAATGATAGTGGAGAGTGTTGCTGGAATGAAATTTTGACAGGGAAAACCGGAGTACTTGGAGAAAATCCTGTCTGCCTCCGTTTTGTCCAGCACAGATGTCACATGGAGTGACCGGGATTTGAACCACGGACCCAGCGGTGAGAGGCCGACGTGCTGCCGCCTAAGCCACTGAGGCTTTACGTGAAATTGAATTGCTTTTATTTTTTTAAAGCCATTTTAAATTTTGGTCTCTGAAAATTGAATAAATTTTATTAACTATTTCAGGTCCTATGTGTCACAAAATAACAAATATATGATTATCCTTAGTCTATTTTACAGATAACCATTCACACAAATAACATGGAAAATAACAGCTGTATTTCTTCAATAGTTTCTGAGAAAAGTGCACCTTAATCTTAAAAAATTGCATTTTTAGAAAATCTGTTTAAAGTTTATCATGAACCTCACTTTTTCTCAGAACATTCCTGGGCTATATTCATCCTCTCTTCTCTTTTCTTTCTCCATCTCCTTCTTCTGAACCCTTTTTTTCACCCTAACCTGTTTGGTTGGCTGTAAAATGTCCTTTTCTGCAGCCTCAATGCGTTTGTTGTCAATAATTTTCAGACCTGACAGCATGTTGGTCCCTACCAGTATGCCTAGATTTTGCAATACTTGCACCCTGCTTATGTCCCTTCATTAAAGCAAATAATTGCATCCAAAACACCTATCTGCAATGTTTTCATACCTACAAATGTTGTTTTTGGCAGTCTAGTCCAAATGCAATTGTTGAAACTCTCATTTGGATTTTGAGTGTTCCCATGTAAACACTTTTCAAGCAGCCTTTTGTCAGTCAGGTCCCGATATACTTGTTTAATTGCCAGTAAGACAGGTTCTGGCAATGAGTTCTTATGGCTGTACTGCTGTCCTGTTTCTTTGCCCTTGTTGAATTTGCACCAGCTGTCAGCACCCTTGGGACATAAGTAATGCAGGGGATGTTCATCAGTGCTAAGTTTATGATAGTATATTGCCCATATATCTGCCTTCATCTTTGTTACATCATTAAGTCCAGCTGTTCTCCTAATAGCCTGGCCACAATACCGCTGTAGAAGATCAATATTGGGATCAGTTAGACGCCCCTTTTCAGATAGTGTCTTGCCATCTGACAGCTTTGTATTTTTTTTATCCTTTTCAATTTTCTTAGCCTACAACCCATCCTCTTTTGCACATGGCCCACACATTCTAATTTTTTTACAATTACATTATCTCCATACACTTTAGCTTCTTGTACAGCAGTGAATCCTTTAGAGTCCCCATCCCCCAGGTAATTAATGTATCTCAAACCACGCTTTGCTTCAGATCGCTTGAAAATTGAAACAACACCCTGGACTTCCATACCCCCACTATACCCAGAATAATTTTTGGAGCACTCATGGTCATCATTATTTTCCCTTTGGCACTGAGAACAATACTTTGTGAGGCATTCCACATCGATTACCTTTCCTGAGTCTAGGGCCGTGGCAGAAACAACTCCATTTAGAGAGCTATGGCCTCTCTTTTGCCATGAACCATCCACTGCAATAGTGATTTCATTACTACCACCATTCAGTTCTATTGCCTCCTCTGCTGCCCTTTTCATGGAATTCTCACTGACAGCACTAAGACTTTCAAGAAGAATGTCATTATACCGTTCAAACTTCACTGGAGGTGAACATGACAGAACAAAACGTATTGCCAGCTTTACATCCTTTCCCAATGCATCTTAGTGCAAAAAAAAATCTCACATTCACATCAAACCCCTGACTACATAACTTGGATGTCATACATGAGCTCTTACAACCATATACCTTGCAGAGAAGTAAAATTCTTGTGGCTAATCCTTTTCTACTTTGCTCATCTTCAACAACTTCAATACAATCTTCTCCATCACAATATTTACATTTAACACTTCTGCATAGAAGTTCAGACAGATCACCCAAATTCATTATAATATTATTATGTTTAAAATCTTCATTCACTAGAAAATGTTCATCTAGATCACCTTCCATATGTCCAAGTTTTCGCTTTGATGCACTACTTCTTGTGTTATTGTCTTGGTTAGAATTAGGCCTAACCTCGTTTACAGATGTAGGGGAGGATTTCCTCTCTACATTGGCATACCTATTGCCAAAAATCTTCCTCTTAGCCCCAAATTTCCTTATCCTGCCTATATTCCCTTATAAGAATAGCACAAGACAAATAAAAACCTTCAAACAGACTATTAGAAAATCACACGTGACAAAATGTAAACAAGCAATAAGGATACGCCATGACAGTCCAAAGAAATCCTGCAGTGGAGAGAACAAACTAGTAGAGTGTTCACACTATCCTTCACAACCAGAGAGGTGATAAGGAAAGATATTCAAAGTGGTATCAATTCAAATAACTGGTAGCATCTATAAGCAACTGAGAGTAGGCGTGGCACATGAGCGCCATTTTTAAATCCACTGATTTAAAGGGCTGACTGTTGTCACATCATGATAAAAGTTATCATTACATGTTCAGAAAACCTTAAGGTATTAAATAACTTAAAAAAAGAAATTCAAAATTTTGAAGCCACATGTCATCCACCTCCCCTTAAGGGTGCCCATGTTTAGCTTCGTCGTGTTTCCTGTGATGTTGATTGTTAAATGTTTGTTTGTTCTGCATGCGAGCAGGACGTAGAAGGTTATTAATATTGGAACGTGCTTTCTTGTTGGTGTTGTACTAGAGTTCCTTAATCCTTTCTGACCTACTGGTCTTACTCTCTCCCCTCTATAAAAGATCAGATCTATCGCTCTCATTCCGCTATGGGCAATGTACGTGGGAAGGGTTTTATAATTTATTAGATTGAATCCTTCTTCTTCTAGCAGGTTTAGTACTGTTTTCGCGTTTTCCTCTGGCTTGTCAATTCGACAATTGAGGTCCCCTCCGAGGATTATTTGATCTTCGGAGTTCGTTTGTTTGATTGCACTTAGTACTTTCTCAACTGTGTCTCCCGTGGTGATTATGTGTAGAACAGTCCGAGATCTTGCTCATAATGGGAGAAAGCATCAGGCAAATGCCTGAACAAAAATAACTACTTTGAGATGAACTTTGTGGTGTTTGAGATGAACTGTTAGACTGAATACTTGGGCTAAGAGAATTTGGCCTGGTTCTGTTTCCTTACACATGAACATTTGAGCGTTAACACAATATACATTTTATTAAATTATTTAAAAATGTTGAGTATACATAAATAGAAAAAACTTGGAATTGAAAATGGTAATTACGTTGGCACAACATGGTGCTATTTGCAAGAGTTCATTATTCTTCACTATAAATTGTTTTGGTACTTGCTTGAAATAAGTTTTCTGACCTACTAGTATAGTTAAAATGAGGGGAGGAATGATTAAAATGATATTCAAAATGAAAACCACTTATCTTCTGCGGCGATGTATATGACTAGAAAGTCTTTGGTGCGGCGGGTCGGCCGTGGCTCTAGCTTGCTAGAATTTTCTAGCCTTCCTCCTACTCTTATTAACCCATCTTGGCCAAAAATGGGGTGAGAGGTAACAGCCTACTAGACTTTGGAAGGGCCTTTTTACTCAAAATCGTCTGGTACTCAAGAGAAAATAATATCCTGTTGCATAAGAAACAAGATCTTACGAGTAGCAAATTCCAACTCTATCTTAGTAATGAAGGGTTGCGGTTTCACAGGCTGATCAAGAACAAGAAATTGCCATCGAAATAAATATACGACCTCACGAATAATGTATTAAATGAAGAGTAACGCTGAAAAAGACTAGTAGCAATAGAGGTTAGAAAAAGAGAAGCGGTAACAATGCGAGCATTTGGTACTTTTTCTGCAAGCTGATTAGATGAACGAGACCAACAAGAAAAATCGTGACTGAGTCACGACAGACCATACCAGTACAACTTGAGAGAAATTAATTTCATGGGCGAGCAGTCTCGTGAAATTATATCAGCGGGGTTTCCTTTCCAGGAACATGATTCCATTGTTCAAAATGGGACACCTCAGTATATATATTAGGAACGCGATTGGCAACAAACGTGGTCCAATGCGAATAAGGTTTTGAAAGCCAAGCTAACACAATGGAAGAATCACTCAAACCATGTGATCGAAAATTTCAAATTTAAACTAATTTTTAATTTACTGGCTAATTCCACAGCCATCAAAGCGGTACACAATTCCAATGTAGGAAAAGATGTGGGTTTAAGCGGAAATCTATTGCGTTATTTTAACCATTCATCCAAAAGGGGGGAGGGTACTGTACCCGAAATACCTACCATCAGCATGTTGTAATCCCTCGATGGTAACTGGATCGTAGAACCTGAAAACCCCGGCTAGAAAACCCCCAGATTCTACCCAACATGTGACGAGGATAATAGGGTACAGGAATTCCTAACTGAGACTACGTTAAGAAAAACCATGGTAAACGACTAAAAGAAAGCTCAAAAGCACGAGAATTACGAAAAGACGTAACCTCTGGTGTGCTGAAACCCACTGAAATACCCACCACTGGCCTTCTTAACGTGTTCTCTTATCCTTTCTATAAAGTATCACACTTCGAAGATATAAAATGAACTTTAAAAATGTATTCAAAAATCAAGGATATAGTGAGAACCACTATATTATAACTAAGGCAAAGTGCCCAACTTCCAACTGAAGTTTCACGATCATAGGGAACAAATGGTAGTCTCCAGTCACCACTGGAAATGACTGCATTTTAGCCAAATATATAAAAGAACAATTTATACAGTCCAACAGAGATGTTGGAAAACAATGAAATCAATTAAATTGAGTCCCTGAAAATTTCACTTTTATAATACACACAAATTTATACCCTGAAAAAAAAACTTAATGTTATAATACATATGTACAGCCAAATTGTAACACTTTCTTAGTGTTCTTCGCAAGATTCAGAATTGACACCTTCCATTAAGTGTCTTACTAGATTCGTGTTTGCTGTGTTATTCTGATTTATTCATTTCATCTGGCCAAGCAATTAAGCTAAGTCAAATTTAATTTATTTTACATTCACCTAAAATGAACTCTCACCACCAGATCGGAGTTAGGGATGATTATAACACCTGATAAGCGTTGCAGTGATACAAAGATTGGAAAATCTACCAAGTAGATTTAATTCCACATGCCTGAAATGCATGATTCCCACAACAGACTATTAACGTGAAGAGATGCTGAAATTCAATGCCTTAAGCATTAATTACTCTTATGTTCATAATCCATCTGAGTGGATTGCATTTCATATTACAACTTGGAATATTTCATTGAATATCCTTTCAACAATAAACGACACTAGCCTCTACATGGCTTTACCATCAAATATCATGCTGCACTGAGCATTCATATCACTATTTATATTGCACTACTATAACTTAGTGCCTCAAACAATCACCTCCCTTGGTGAACGAAAAATTCCATACTAGGCTTAATTAACAGATCAAATACACGTTAAAATAGTGTTGCTAAAATTATACAAGTTTTGTTACATTTCAATTAATCAATGTTTAATTATTGTGTCATTTACTCTTATATTATTATTTATAACGATCAATGTGCGTTGCTTTCAATAAGTGTTAATTACAATCACAAATCTGGCGATAGATCTGCCTCCACATAAATCTAATCTGGGATTCACGTTGATAAATAGGATGAATGTTTGCAAAAAGTCTTCAAACTTCAAACTGTGTATAAAACACCTGTATTGTCCTTCTCCAATAGATCTTAAACGTATCTAACGAAGCGATCGTAATACAAAATCTCAAAAGGTTACTGAAGAAATAAATTGGATCAAGTCAAAGGTCGGAATAAATCTACTCGAATGGTTTCAAGACCGACAAATAGTGTCCTACAACACCGGTCTGGGTGATCGTAACAATCAGCTCTCCAAATGATCGGTTAGAAACACCAAAAGCGTCTATCAGACAGAAGAGCAGAATATAAATCCCTAGCAAAGCAAAAGAATCCACTTTCTGCTTTTAAATAGCTTCAAAAAGCTTACTGCGATATTTAATAATCAACCTGAATACTGAAATTCAACTTTCAAGTGTATAACAGTTTTTTGTAGTCGAACTATAGTAGAAACTCAAAACTGAGTCTACCCCAAAATTGAATAATGTCATAACTAGACTTGTAACGAGTGTTTTTCACTATAAAAAACGTGGAATGACGAATCTTGGCCTAATGTTCCTCTTCTCTACATTAAATAAATTCCCAATTAAATTATCTTGAATTTTCAGTCACCAAAAATTTTAAACAACAATACATTTAATCACAGTGGGTGCATCCTTTAATAGGATCAAACCCCAGTCTAGAATAGAATCAGTCTTGACACTAAGATCAAACCTAAGTTCTACCCTTAGACATTCTACAAAAATCCTATAAAATGTGGCAATGTGGCAACGTTAGAATAGACATGCTTTACTTCGATTGATGAGTCTTTTTCAGTACCTTTGATGATTCTCGGAGCTCATGAACGAACAACAATGGCATGTCCTTCATGACTATTCCTTCCATATATGAAGTAGTGGTCTCGATTCTCCAGGAAAACAAGAACCGAATCCTGGGTGTCCAGACGTCTCTCCCCTGGTTCCCTTTGGTCCTCAGGATATCTCCCATCCGGGCAGAATTGTCAGCCCCCACTCCACCGAAAGTTCCTTCCATCACAGGATAACATTCTAACGATGTCCATTTCGGCTTGAGTTGTAAGTTCAATAGCCTTGACAAATCGGGTCATTGCGTAACACACTGTACTCAATAGCAACAGCTGTGTCCGCCGAAACTCAAAAGCGCGAACAGCTATGCCGGTTGCATAAAAAATGTTCGTGGTCTAGCCAAAATAGTGACACTCATGCTTGCTGCGTCTAACCGCCCATAGTTAGATTAATAAAACACATAATAATCTTTCCTCCTGACATCCAATTACTCAACATGGTTGTGATGTCAGACAAGCATAGTTCAGGCTTTATAAAAGATGAAGTAGTTGCAATATCCATGCACTTGTATACAGAAATGCTTCTCGAACAATAGCACTCGCTGTCCTCAATATACACAAGATGTGTGCCTTATATTAGCCAGTCTCAATACGGTGAACTGTGCCTGCGTGGGCAATATGTCTTTAAGCTTGTAAAAGTAAGTATACATTTTACAAGAACAGTACATGTCTTGTCTATAACGAACAGTTGTCTGACCTGACAAACTGCATTGCTACTTCGTCCGCAATAACATATGCGTATATGAAATTGGAGTCCTGTTCGACACCAGGAATCTCTACGCTGTAAAGTGCTTGTACAATTTAAGCAGCGCGAACTTTCACTTTCGGTTCACATGATCTGACACTACGGTCACCGGTCCAACTCTGTATGTATATTCAAGACGATACAATCCGTTCTGAGCTCTCTGTCGAGCAGGAAAACTCGCGTCTCCGGGCGCACTGACCGCGCACTACCTGTGCACAAAATTGGTAATCATAATATAAAAATATCTTATTTTCCATATTCCTGGGATTTCAATTACTTGAAAGTAGTTGATAATCCGTCACCTGCTATAATTACAGATATGTGATGATACACCATAACGTGTAAAACTTTTATTCCTGGTTGATGGGCATAATTTATCTCTTGGTGGTGGTCGATATAATAATCAATATCACTGACCAACCAGCTGTGACGTTTGTTCTGCCAACGCATGCTCCAGGCTTCGCTCGGCCTGACTGCTCTCCATAGTCAGCTAGTGGGCCGTGAAACATATGATCCTGAACCGCTCTCCATGTTCCCAAGTAATATACGTATTACCTTCTAATAAAAACATTCTGGTCATGAGAAGGAGGGTACAGTACCTTTTCATCCCAACCAATTTTCAATAATCAAAGTTTCTGCAAGAAATTTTTTGCAGTAATAACCACGAAAGCAATGTACTACAAGGGGTCAAAAACCTTTGCTATTTCCGATAATACTTGCCTTTTCGTTTGAGGGTGAAACTCAGATAAAAGTGCCTGATATGAAGAGGTATCTGAAAACGGAGACCAAAAACACCCAAGGCTTTAATAGCGTATTCCTCAGTAGGAAGTGCAACATATTTGTCAATCGGAGTTTCTTGTGAAAACTTAGATAAGAATTCATTTGAATGTTGATTTTGAGTTCCACTTATGAAGAGTAAACCCACCACCAGAAAGAAGACATTTTAAATCTTCACAAACAAGAAGTCCATCAGACATACTAGGAAAAGAATACAGAAAATCATCTACATAGAAAGCGGTTTTCTATACCTCGGAGGCAAGAGGATGAAAAAGATGACCATCTTGTTCGGCCACCATGTGAATGGATCGGATTGCGAGAAAGGCAGAATGCTTAAGACCATATGTAACAGTTCGTAAATGAAATATTTTTATATGTTTGAAATTGTCGTCTCGCCACAAAATTCTTGGCGAATCACGTTGTTCTGAATTTACTAGAATTTGCCAATACATTTGTTTAATGTCAGCAAAGACAGCAATGGGGAAATGTCGAAAAGTAAAACTGACGTAAGATCTGTCTGAATAGCAGCTCCTCAGAATGCAGAGTGTCATTGAAAGGAACACCATTAGCATGTGGAGATGAACCATTTAAAAACAGTCTTATCTGTTCTCGGGTGGAAGAATTTTTCCAAACCGGATGACGATTAAGATAAACTATTTCATTAGGAGGATTATTAATTTGTTCAGATTTAGGCACTACTTCCATGTGATTCGCTGATTCGTACTCTCCCATTAGGGAAGTATACTGAGTCTTTAAGGAAGCATCTTTCTTAAAGCGATTTTCAATTGCGAATAAAGCTTTGAGAGCCCTGGAATGTGAATCTGTAATGACAGAGAGGTTAGAAATACGAGGAAGAGATACCACGAATCTGCCTTCAGTAGTGCGAACAGTGGTTTCTTTGTGCAATGTTTCACAGATATCATTATTACAAGAAGGAGGCGAAGTGGTTTGAATATCCTCAATGTCCCAGAACTTAGTTAATTCTTGATTTAAATCAGTACCAACAAAAATACAATGAGATTTATGTTAAACGGAGTTGCGGTATATTTGCCCAGTGGCTATCCAACCAAAATCAGTTTAACGAAAGAAAACATCAGGAGCAACTTTAACCCTTTCCAAATGTAAACATTGCCAAAAGATGCAAGCACTTAAAAGAATTTTGGATCGGCAAATTGCAAACGATTCGGAATATTCCAACTATGGACTGGGAAAGAAGTAATAGGGGTGTCATTACCTATGGAATTGATAATTAAGAAATCCAAATTTAAATGAATGCCTAGATTGTTAGAGTCTTTTACATCAACTTTAGCATAACTTAAAGATTGTGACTTAGAACCATTAATTCCCGTAACTTCTATAGAAGTAGGGCATATTTGTAGACCTAACTTGCGAACTACTGATTCACTGATAAAGTTGTTAGTCGCAGCATTATCCAACAATCCTCTAACAGAAATCCATTTTCCGTGAACATTCTTCACCAGGACTTGAACAGTGGACAATAAAACTTGAGTTTCACTGAACGAGACAGAGCTTTGAGTAAAAGACAGAGCATTATTCGGCAAAGTCTCAGAATTAGATTTAGCGTAAGAATAACTAGGTTCTGTTGACCTCGGCCTCTCATGTCTATGCAGGAGAGTATGATATTTAGCTTTACAGTGAAAACATAACCGTTCAGAATGGCAAATGCTTATCATATGTGCCCGTGAAAGACAATTAAAGCAATGTTTTTGGATGGTAATTAACTTACGTATTTCATCCAGAGATAAAGATTTAAATTGAGCGCATTGGTATAGGATATGAGGTTTTTGACACAAAACACAAGCTTGTACTTGGTTAGAAGACCGAATATTAGTAGAAACGTCATGTGACTTTAATACTCTCTGAGTTGGGCTGATGACCTTACTATTAGAAGGAGGTTTAGAGGTGGGACTACTCTTTTGGCTAGCTACAGAGAGAGAACTTGGCATTTCGCCTTTATGAATGTAATAATAGCTTCATATGTACATAGCGAATGTTGAGAATGTTCTTCTTCCCAATCTTTTCAACTTTTAGGGTCTAATTTAGCCGAAATGAGATGAATCAAAAATAAATCCCAATAATCAACTGATTGCTCCAAGGTGGCTAGTGCCCGAGTATAGACTTCAGCGGTATCGATTAGATTACGAAGCGATGCGACATTATCAGCTTGAACAATAGGTAAATTGAATAAGCCCAGTATGTGACGCTGAGTTTTCAAACGTGTGTTCCCAAAACGATCTTTAAAGTTCCAAGGCTATTTTATAATTTTCATTTGTCAAATGAAGTGCTTGGATAAGTTTAAGTGCGTTACCTTGAACGACAAACGCAAATAATGAAACGTCTGTATTGAAGGAAGAGAATCATTTTCGTGCACCAATGAATTAAACAATTCAAAAAATGACTCCAATGCTGTTTCATCCCCGGAAAATTTGGGTGATTCTATTCTCGGGAGTATAACACGGGAAGAAAAACAAGCAGATTCTGAAGGAGTTTCCTCCGTTTTTTCCTGCAAAGTTAAACTTCTTAAAAGTTGCTTTGCATCTGCAAAACCTTTATAATATGAATTATCAACCTCACCACGGTCACTTTGCTGGTCTCGATATTACTTTGAATTTCATCATATTTCTCAAAGGCCTGTTCGTAATTTTTCAGCCTTTGAGAAATTATGTCAATATTACGTTCTTTTTCCGTGAGCTCATACAAAAAAGGGCGAAAATGAGTAAGCTTGCCTTTGACCGAAGCTCTCGCATTAGTGAGTTTCTCGTCAATTGGGATTTTGAAATTGTTGTGTACTCACGAATACACTGTAAACTTGTGGATCTGGATTCAATAGAAGTTGACAGTCTGCCAGAAGAGAGAGTGCGGGCTTGAACATCCCGAGCTGAAACTTTCAAAATGGATTAGAAATCACAAATTGTGAAACATTTATACACTCAATGTTCAGTGTGAAATCTAAATTTTGAATTAGTTTAAAAATTAATTTTTTAATATTGTAAAAAACTTCAATCTAAAGGTTTCCTTCAACAGAATGTTTACAAAAAGCATCCCGGGTTTCGGCTCCATATGATTATGTGGAGAACAGCCCGAGTTCTTCCTCATAATGGGAGAAAGCATTAAGCAAATGCATGAACAAAGAAAACTACTTTGAGATGAACTGTTAGACTGAATACTTGGGCTAAGAGAATTTGGCCTGGTTCTTTTTCCTTACACATGAACATTTGAGCGTTAACACAATATACATTTTTTTAAATTATTTAAACATGTTGAGTATACATAAATAGAAAAAAAACTTGGAATTGAAAATGGTCATTACGTTGGCACAATACGGTGTTATTTGCAAGAGTTCATTATTCTTCACTATAAACTGTTTTGGTACTTGCTTGAAATAAGTTATCAATATCACTTAAAATGAGGGGAGGAATGATTAAAATGATATTCAAAATGAAAACCACTTATCTTCTGCGGCGATGTATATGACTAGATAGTCTTTGGTGCGGCGGGTCGGCCGTGGCTGTAGCTTGCTGGCCGGATGGCGGAGGTTTCTAGTATAGTAGTTACTAGACGTTGCGGTTAGGATGTCCAGCATCCAGAAATGATGGCTCAGCTTAGAGCAAGCTTTTCCTTTGGAAATTCAGTTGTATAATTTGAAGAAGGTCGCTGAAGCGTAACGAACAAGTTCCCATCTTGTAGAGCGGAACAAAATATGATCTGAGTAGACAACAACTCAAGTTGTTTTGATCATATGCAAGGGTGACGAACAGTGTGTCATGCCGTAACAACTTGGTATTATGCTGCCGCCAGCACAGCGAAGTGAAGTGTTGCTTGTGCTGTCATGCAGTGGAAGTGCACCGTCGAAGTGAAGCGTGGTGTTGCACCGTGGAATCAAGCTTGGAATGAACATCTGGGTGAAGAAAGCCTCCCTAATTATAGTAGTGCCAGCGAAGATTCTGTAACCACTACAGGCTGGCAGGCGATGATTAGCTGAAGCGGTAGGTATGACGTCAGTCCCTCACGTAAGCGGCAAGTGAGGAACCACACACGCTGTAGTGTTTTAACTATCACCGTGTTGTCCTCTATTTGTGTTACTTTCACTACTCCTACTCCACCCAGGGGCCTTCCTTCAGTATTGTGTAAGGCTAGTGAGTGTATCCCGTAGTAACCTGTTATTGTTATCGGAGCTGTCAGGAAGGTTTCGGTTAACACTAAAATATCTTTGCCTCCTAGTATATTATCTGGCGAGTTGTTCACAGCAGTTTTTAGCCCTTCTACATTCCAAATTAGAGTCCTTATGGTTTTAACTTGTTCCCTTCTTCTTTCTCATGTTTCTGAGTGATCTTTCATTCCATTTTGGATATCATTATTGGGCACATTCCAGGTCCACCCCTGTTGTTTGTATTGCCGTTCTGCTGTTGGGAAATCGAAAGGGCCTTACAAAAATTCGTCTTGTTGAGAAATTCTTGTCGTCTAAGTCCTTTTTGTATCGGAATGGAAGTCCTAACTTAAAAGCTTTATTTGAACCTAGACTCCTCAGCTCTTCGCATAATACTTCTGTCTTCTCCATACCTCTTTTATTCAAGAAAGATTTGATTTTTTCTGATGTTGTTTTGTGTGAGAGACGTCCAATGTAAAACCATGCATTTCTTTCCCCAGCTTGTACATTTCCCGCCTCACCTCCTTCATCCTCATCCCTTGCTCCTATTATTACTTGCGACCTGCACTGTCTGAATCTCCTCCTTGATATTACTTCCCTATATCCTTCATTATCAGCAATGCGTCCCTCGTCCTCCGTCGTCTTTGTGTGGATTTGTTGTGTCTCTGTTACCTGTACTTCTCTCGCCTGTTGATCTGACATATATTGGCATGTATCTTTCTATAACACATAAAAACACCTCCCGGGCAACGCCGGGTACAATAGCTAGTATTATATACGGACCATTTGCTGAAGTCCATAAATTGGCTGGGTGCAATTTAATAGGTGGGAACCAGGTAAGCAGTCTGGCCTGTGCTGATGACCTGGTTGTTAAGGCAGACTCCGTCGAAAGTTTACAGACCAGCATGTCAGAACTTGAACAGAAATGTTGGGAGTATGGCATGACGATCAGTATTTCAAAGACGAAGGTTATGTCGGTAGGGAAGAAACGCAAGAAAATATAATGCCAGGTAGGAGGAACTAAATTGGAGCAGGTGGAGCATTTCATTCTCTCAGGATGGTCGGTAGAATGGGGAATGAAATAGAGTCAAGGTGTGGAAAAGTCAATGCAGTGCGTCCTCAGTTGCTATCTATAGTATTCTGCAAGAAAGAAGTTACATTTCCTTCTGAGACTGGTTTGTATTTCAGCGTCCAGTCCAGTCTGCAAGCCTCTGTTTGCGAACAAGTCACCTCCATGATCCCCTATTAGCAGTTAGCACAGCAGCATCCTCTGCTTCTACACCTCTCACTTTGTAATACTGTACTGTAGTTCAACACTGAGTCTACCTCTACTTCTCTTACCCTCTATAGTCGAGCTCTTTAACCTGTTAGGTAGCCTAATCTCTCCCCATACATTCTCATCGCAAAACCCCATTGTCAGACTCGGCTCATACGAATAGCTTCATCTAGCGTGCTCATTACGAGTACCCTCCTGCCATTGCTCCCATTTATTTGTGCCAGCAATCATATCAGTTAGCTCTGGTTTATGTATCAGATATCCTGTTCTCACTTCCATACAGCAAGATCGGTCTAAATACTGAGCGATGTAGGGAGAGTTTTGTCTCCACACTAACTTCTTCTTGCAGAATACTGTAGATCCTAACTGAGAACTCTCTGCATTGGCTTTTCTGCAACTGGACTCTATATCTTTCACTATAGTAACAAGAAGTTCCGTGACGAACTAAAAAGGCTACTTTTCTTAAAATTCAAGATTCATGCCAATGATTAATCTATATGGATCTATCTAGAGTAATAACGATATAAAGTTGGTAATATCGAAATTTCTAATTAGTTCGAAATACTGTATACCTGGCATACTGTAGCCTAATAGAGCACTGCAGTTGGCAGCCCTGGTGATTGAATATATTCTTAGTTCCATCTCTTAGGGTACAGAATAAAAAATTGTGTTGAATTCCAATGGATAGCATGGACGTTACATGCAGTTAAACATTGGATCTAACAGCGCACGTAAAATCATGTTGGCAACAATGTCATGCATGTATTGGTCAGAAATAATATGATCTATTGTTCTGCCAATTTTGAATGAAATCCATTCGTTGGTATAGAAGTCACATGCATTTTAAAATTGGAGCTATCAGCAGGCTTAGAATCAAGTTGGCAGCACTGACGTATATTAGTTACTCCAAATTAATCTAGAATGCCAGGTACTATACGTGTGCAAAGATTAGAGATATTGGCTTGCATACTTTCTGATATATTGATATTAGGATAACAAAAATAGGCACAGCATTAATTAACAGTTGGTAGCCCTGGTTGATCTTAAGAATACGCATAGTCATATCTGTTGTGGTACACATAGCACATACGAAATGTGGTTGAAATCCAAATGATAGTATAGAAGTTACATGTATTTAAAGTTGGACCCCTCAGCACGCTTAGAGTCATGTTGGTAGCACTGACGTATATAAGTTACTCCAAATTAATATACTGTAGAATGTCAGGTACTACACGTGTGCTTATTTTGAACCTGTCGCCTTGCATACTTTCTGATAAATTGGTATTTGGATAAAAGAAATTGAGAGCATTTATGAACAGTTGGCCGCCCTGGTGGCTCTTAACAATACGCTCAGTTATATCTGTTTATGTGCACATAGCACATACGAAATTTTATTGAATTCCAATTGATAGTGTAGAAGTTATATGCATTTAAAAGTTGGACCTATCAGCAGGCTTTGAATCATTTTGGCAACACTGCCATGTATGGCCTCCGGGAAATTAAACTGAAATATTATTATCTATACGTGTGCCAATTTTGAAATAGCCCCCGTTCATACCTTCCAAGGTATCCAACATGGAGCTCAAGTTTCAATTGAGTTTTTTCAGCAGTTGGTAGCACTGACATCATTTTCAAATACGACATTGAGATATTCAGGTATAGATCTTTACTCCCACCACATTTTGTTTCGATGGCCGCAGCCGTTTAGGAGATGATAGCGGGGACACACACGCGCACACACACAGAAGGACAGACAGACAGACAGAAAGACAGATAGACACACGTTTTCCCGGATCGATCTCCTAAGTCTACTCTAACCTCATTTTTGCAAAATGTGAAAAGTAGGCTAAAAATATGATTATATAATACGCTAAGGTGTATGTTTCACAAAACTCAAGCTCCTAAACCAGAGGGAGTTAGACGGTGCGTTTTGTGACAAAATGTTTCAAACCGTCTCAATAGTACAGGAGAAATCTTGCATTTCTTGAAAAGTCAACGGAAATATATGTGTTTGTTTACTAGCAGAAGTGCCCGCTCTTCGAACGGTCTTCGGTATTAATAACCAGATGTTATCAATTGAGCTACTGTTGCCATGGTTAGGAGCTTGTTATTCCTTCATAGGCCTACGTTTATCAGAGCGAAGTTAGTTTTCGGGGAAAATCACAGACACTGTTAATTTAAGGGCCTTAAAATGTGGTTTTCTGAGACTCTTTTTAGACTCCCGAATTTTGTGTCTCTCATTGAGAAGCGCTACATATGCTTTGATCGTCCTTCTAGGATAATTTTTATATTTCGCCTATTTTAGCATGTATTTCGAAAAGTTTTCTCCTATACCAACCCTTCAATGAGAAGTACGGTGAAGAGTTTTATAAATGATTGGTGTATTGACTCTCATGGATACCTAATTTTAAGATGCTCCAAACATTCGAACACGAGTTATAGGCGTACATAAAGATACACAGAAAGGCCGAAGATCCCTATGTATGCCTTACTTAGGAGGGGAAGTAAAGCCGGTGGTCCCATGTCATAGATTTATGGCATGTAATAGAACCTTCCACTAACTACAAATGTGTGAAGCTAAATTTGTAGGTTAGATTTGATTAACGCTCTATTCGTCCCAAAGTTTGCCGCCAGGTGCCTGATGCGGTGGCATCTAGTAGCCAAGTCACAGCTAGGTGTCGTTGACGGTAGCATTTGGTAGCAAAAGTAGGAACTACTGGATATTGATCGTCTGCAGTCCTTACCTGAAATACAGATAACACACACTAAAACAGCCATCACAATTAACACCGGTTATCAGACAGATCCTACTCAAACTCAAAGTACACGAGACTATGTGAACGCGCTGTCGCAGCTTCGAAACTGAGGAACCAACCAACCAACCTACAGCATATCACCCAGATGTCAGAATATGGATATATTAACCACACAGTATCAAACAAAATCATCCTTACGATGAACCGTTTGTCGGAAAAAAAAAAGTGAATGTGCTGAATCTAAATTCATCTATCGTGTACTTCCTGACGTGAAAATAAAATTGAAAACCTCGTTGTCGAAACGCAATACACCTCACATAAAGACTGACCCTCACCGTTGTGTAAAGTCCCCATCTACAGGAAGACACCTTTAACAAATTATAAAGGCTTGTGGTGCATGAATGTTCAGGTTTTTAGCCTCCAATGGCCCAAATTCCTAATAGCCGCAAAGAGTAGCATTGCTTTTTACAGAAATAAATGCAAATTTGGATGTCTTCTCTTGAGAACCTGTTGTCATGGTTATCGGCTTGCATTCCTTCATTAGTTTTTAGACTATTTTCATTTTATGAAGAAAATAGGCTTATGAAATCACCTTTTGTCCGAGTGTCTGTCTCTGTGTGCGTGTGCGTGTGTGTGTGTGTGATGGTGTGTGTGTATCCCCCTAATAACTTATAAACGACTGGAGAGAATTCAATGAAACTCGGTAAGATCATAGCACCATTCTGGCCGACTCCTCCGTTCCCTTCAAATTTGATTATCTCACCAATCCAACATGGCGGCTGTGCGAAATATTTCACTAGCATTCAGTATCTCCGAAACTATTACCGATATCACTCTGAAATTGTGTACGGTGATAAAGGGCACTAATAGACGTTCACCTATGAGACTTTCAAAAACCTGGTAACTAAAAAACCAACATGGCGGCCAAGCGAATTTGAGACTTTTAAATAGAAGTTTCTCGCGATTTAACCGTCCAAACGTAATCAAACTTGGTACAGCAAATGTTTATGCACATTGTAATGCACTGGCATCGAATTAAGTTCAATTGTTTACATAACCTAAAATGGCGGCTGTGCGAAATATTTCACCGGCATTCTATATCTCCGAAACTATTACAGATATCACCCTGAAATTTTGTACGGTGATAAAAGGCACTGGTACAAGTTTATCTCTGTAACATTTATAAACCTGTAAAGTACAAAACGAACAAGGCGGCCAAGTAAATTTGAAATATTTTAATAGACTTTTCTCGTTATTTAACTCTCTGAGCGCAGTGAAATGTGGTACAGTAAATGATTATACATATTGTAATGCACTGGCATCTAATTTCGTTCAATTGTTTACATAACCTCAAGATGGCGGTTGTGCAAAATTTTAAAATTAAGTTTTTGTTTCTTGTGTCATAATCATGCGATCAAAGTGAAACTTTGAACAATGAACCTACGCAATAATTTTTCTCTAATGGTACCGTACATAACTCTATGGCCTATACATATAAAAATCCAAAATGGCGAGCATCCGAAATATTTAGACGGTTCTAAATATCTACGAATCTTTTACAGCAATCAAACTGAATTTTTCATAGAGGCTATGAACATAAGTTCACCTATAGGACTTTCAGTAACCCGGTGAGCAAAAATCCAACATGGCGGCGACGCGAATTATACATATTTAAATGGACGTTTCTCGCGATTTAAGCATCCGAGTGCAGTGAAACTTTGCACGTCAAATACTTATACAAATGTTAATCCGCTGGCATCTAATTTATTTCAATTGTTGCCATAAACACAAGATGGCAGCTGTGCGAAATTTTAAAATCTCATTTTTACTTCTTGTGTTCTAATCATGCGATTGACTTTTGAATACCACACGTACATGTAATAGTACATAAATAAAAATATTTAGACGGTTCTCAATATCTACGAATCTATCACAACCTTCAAACTGAAATTTTGTATGTTTATAGAGGCAATTAATATGGGTAGGATATATGAAAATAGGCTGTATAGTTCTTCACGGAACTACTTGTTTAAATTAAATTAATTTTCTGTGAATATATCAAAAGCTGTTGGTTTTAGAGCCTTAAAATATAGATTTCAGGAACCCTGGTTATTGTTTCTGACACCGAGGGGATAAAAATGAGCTTTGTCTCGTTGTTGTATGCCATAATATAATAATAATAATAATAATAATAATAATAATAATAATAATAATGATGATGATGATGATGATAATAATATAATAAATACAATATAGGGATATGGATGTAAAAGACCTTACATATTGAACCCATAATTTAAAGGACCTAGGATAAGGCATGGGTCGGGAATCGAACCGACAGCTCTCAAGAACGAAAGCGCAAATGCTACGCGTTTGAATTGAAAACTAACAGCATGGGGATGTGTATCAGGACTGTAGCTATTGCCAGAGTGAATTTAAAAAAATTCCGTATATTTATAGCACGGAAATAAGAAGAAATGTAAAAGGCTATTTTATTAACATGGAGAGGAATGAGATTTTATAGACACTGGAAACTGGCAGGATTGACAAGTTCAGTGAAGGAGGCAATTGGGAAAATCCAGTTTTGGAACGGCGCGTGCCCAAGGTGACATTGAAGCGTGGCAGAGGAGAGATATAACCGCGTAAATGAAACAGTTTCATCACGTGACCACATATTAACCAATTGCCAAATTAAATATTGGCACTCCTCAATATTTTAAAATTTTAAAAATAACTTTTAGAAGAGAATATTTGGCAAAAATGGAAATTAGACGGAAAATTAAATCCGATGGTATAAATTATATTTCAAGATTTAATAGGATGAGACCGATATTTATTGATAAATACATTTACAATATCGAATGCCAAAAACGCCATTTTCTTATTGCTATCAGAGTGGGGACTCGACTGGGAGAAGTCACTCTCTACTTGGCTTCGAAAATGTATAGACGTATAATCCGAAAGCAGCGAAAGTTGACCTAGCTACATTAAGTATAATTGACGGGAAGGATAGCATTTCCACCTAGTCAAGATGAAGACGAACACCGATGAAAGTTAATACGATGGAAAGCAGAAACTATA
The DNA here is from genome assembly GCA_946902985.2 of Meconema thalassinum. Taxonomy (NCBI): domain Eukaryota; kingdom Metazoa; phylum Arthropoda; class Insecta; order Orthoptera; family Tettigoniidae; genus Meconema; species Meconema thalassinum. The sequence continues at coordinate 184,239,253 of OX336398.1, read as the reverse complement.
ATACTACAAAAGCAACTATTATATTGGAAAGAGATATGAAGAAAAGTTTTTGAAATAACGAAGGGAAAAGTAATCTACAGAGTGAAGAAACCATTGTCGAGCAGAGGCAACGTTTTTTCACAAACTACACGAGTTGTTCGAAAACGAAGGAAAATTTATAAAACCTTACTCAACGAGTTAGTTCCAACTGCAACTGAAAATTAAGAAGATGTTATTCTATCTGGGGTCAACGAGGATATTTGACATGAAACACTACTCGATTGTCATGGAATGCTACTAGATTATGAAGGGGAACAAACCATTTGCAATATGAGGATTCCGGCAGTGACTTAGCTCGCATATCAAGGCTTTGTCGAGGAGGGTGAAAGCTTACCATCATGATTCACCAAATAAACATCATTGCATCTACAACTGCAAGGTATTGCCTTAACATCCGAAGAAATGCCTATGAGCTACAACAACAACAACAACCATTCGACGGAGAACTTCAAGTTTGCTGTTCGCCAGAAGAACTCGCCAATGACGCCCGAGTAAGAAGAATGTAGCGAGATTCGAGCCCTGGTGTGGAGAGAGACGACAGGCGCGAGATCCCGTCTGATGAACGAGCGAGAGGGGGAGTGAGCAGGTGTCGACCAGACAGACCCGCACGCGACCGCAACAAATACCGCTATGTCAGCTGGTTGGCATACTTCAGAACGAGGAGACTGCAGCTCGGGAAGGACGAGTGCTATTTGGATTCTGAAAACTGTTTCTGGCACTAGGTAAAAGAGACCCAACGAATATTATTGTAGTTAGAATGCAGTAACGTAGATATCCTTGACCTGGCCAGGTTTTTGTGTGGCTAATTTGATAGACTAATTCTTAAACAATTAAAATGTTTATTTGAGTGTAGAGCATCGTTATTGACGTTTAATTGTTATCGTAATAGTTTTGATAGCGTCGACATTAGGATTTTGACGTAACTAAGGATTTGTAGTCGTCATTATTTGTCATTGCGAGTTTATTTGAATTTATTAATATTTGCTAGATTAATTGGAATATTTTAAATGTGCGTTAGTTCCGAAATCTAACTAAGCAGAATGTCATTGTTGACTAATCTCTGAGATGGATAATTTCATGGCAAAGATTTATTTGAAATCTGAATAGATAAACAAGTTATTGTTTGGTTCTGTTGAGAACAACAATGAACTTGCATTCTTAAACCAGACCTTTAGAGTAGGAGACGTTTCATTAAATAATCTGATGTGTTGACACAGATAAAAAACGCTATATTACGGTACGGAAGATTACGGAATATATAATGGAATACTAAGATAAAGGAATTGTTGTAAGAAATGAAATAAATATACAAGATAAAATGTATGAAGACAGGAATTCTAGAATGAAATGGAATGTAACGTATTTTTATTTGGTTATGACGAGAATATACAGACTGTTTTTCTAATTGTAGAGTGTTCTATGAATATTGGTTCCTTAAAATAATAGAATAATGAAATCGCGTAGTGAAAGGTTATTAAATAATGTTGTGACAGCATTTGCATAAGAAAGGAACACGAATGGAAATAGAAGAGGTTTTTAAGTAATTGTGAAAGGAATGGAATATATAAGCGCTAGAAGAATTGTAATTTGAACTCTATTAGTAAAATTACTGAATTTCGTGGATACCTAGTATATTCAGAGAAATGGGATTATTTATTATTATTGCGTGTACTAGAGATGAATATGAAAGCGTAGGTATTGACGCTACCTTGTGTTTTGTGGTAATATATTGTTCCTAGGGAAGTTTGAAGTGTAATGCGAATGTATAATGAAGTTCCGACTATGTTGTCGAGGTATAATTTGTGAAAGATGCGATTAATATTAGAAGTCACTATTGAAGTAACGTATTGTATTACGTGGAAGTGAGGAACCATAGAATCGTCTGATATGTGTCCGTCTTATTTTATTAAACTTATTTTAATGGATTTGTCTATATAGAGCAGTTTTAGCTTTACTGTTTGAAACATTTTGCTGTCTGGAAGTGAAAGTTAACCCATGAAGTGACACTGAAGTAGAAGTTTTATTATCTAAAATGACAAAAATATACTGTAACGAGAAGGATCAGTGGGATCGAACTATTATCGCGTATCTAACGATAATGTTGTAAATATGTTGTAAATATATTGTATAAATTAATAATAGGAATATTTTTACGGTTAGATAAAATACGTGAAGTTTAAGTTTATGTAAATATCAGTGTGTAATGTATCATATAGGGAATGAATGTCAGATGTTTTGCGTGAGAAGGAATTTATGTGTACAACAAGTACAGTATGAGCCACAAGTGTGACTACATTTTTAAAATATTAATTGTTTTATTTTAAACGTGGGAGAATTAATTTTCTCTTTGATATAGTCAGGAACACTTAGAATTAGTGACAAGAAGCTCACTACGTTTTATTTTTATTTTAATATACTCATTATTTTTATTTATGATTGCATGAATGTTGTAACGACTGAATGTAGGTGTGTCAGGACGGAGTGTCCTATATTTAATATTTTTGAATACATTAACAGGCGCTGGTTTAGTGCTTATCCGATCATTTTATAGAACATCTTGACTTTCTGTCTTTAATAATCAGGAAACGATAGTGCTGCTAGTTAGGTACTGGCGCTCATTGCAAATTTAGTAACCGTTCACCCTCGAGATTCCAAAAATCTCGTCCCACCACATTTTGGAATGTAGGATGTTTTATTATTGTAACTAAGTAGAAGTACTATCGTGTTTTGATAAATATACCTGTAATCAGAGGTTACTAGCTATCCATCTAGCAAGGATCCGTTGATATTTCTAGCTGGGTATCAACGCCCTGTGCGATCCCTTCCATCCCTAGGATAATGGGTGGAGGCTACGTCAACTTGGGGTGCATTACCATACTTACACGTGAAAATCGCGTGAACAAATTCTAGTGTACCCCTTGACCCCTTTAAGCGCATTATACGTATTGATGAATTTTACAGCTTAATTTGGTTCCGTGATAACATTATAGCCGGTTGCAAACTTCACAGTAATTTAATAAATGGAATTGCATTGCGTCTTTCAGAAATAGATGGTCCTCTGAGATTCTGTTGCCATGGTTACCGGCTTGCATTCTTTCATTGGATTATTAAATGAAATTAGTTTTCTGGGAATATCAAAAACTGTTGGTTTTAGGGCCTTAAAATGTGGTTTTCGTGGTCCCTTTAGGTCCCCCGAATTTTGTTTCTTGCATTGGGGGTTTGAAAATAAGCTTTGTCTCATCCTTCTACGCCCATTTCAGCATGTATTTTAAGGGAGTAGGCTCCCTATTATGAGAGGTACGGAGAAGAGTTACATCAATGATTAGTGTGGTGCCTCTGATGGATATCTCTATCAAATTTTACGTTGATCCAACCAGTCGTTCTCAAGTTATAAGGATACAAATTTGTCCAGAGACAGACAGACAGACAAACTGACAGACAGACAGACAAATATTTAATTTTTGCGCGCACCCGTCATAAAACAGTCTGAAACGCGCAAATAACGCAAATTTCCGTGGATATTCATAAAAAAAACAGACAAACTTTCAGATTTATATATATATAGAGATTAAGTGCTTTTAAACAAATAAACAAAACGATAATCCCTGGCAGAACTGCGTGAGCAGCCCACATAGCACTAGAGCCGGGCGGGTAGTATGTACACATGGGGCGCACACAACCAGCAGCAGTGATGTTTCATAAATATCAACAATTTGTTTAAAAAGTGTGGTTAAAGAAATAAACATCTTTATAGAAGCCCGCATAACAGTAAAGCCAGGCGGGTGGTTTATACACATGCGAGAGTTCTCGCACGGGTCCACTAGTAATAATAATAATGTATGGTACCGGTATCAAGTCTATTTTATGCCTCTTCAATGTTTGCAGTGGCTACGCTCGCTAAAGCGCAGCGTTAGGTCATGGGGCCAAGCTCTCTGCTGACTCGGTAGACGCGTGGGTTCGAGCCCCACCGTCGGCCATCCTTGAAATAGTTTTCAGTGCATTCCCCATTTTCAACATCAGGCAAATGCTGGTATGGTACCTTCTGACAGGTCACGGCCGCTTCCTTCCACATCCTTGCCCAGTTTAATTCCATCTCTCATCGTGACGCGCAGGTCATCAACTAGAAGGACCTGCAATCGGCCTCTCAGGAGGCTAGAAGACTTCGATAATAGCATTGTTAGATACATAAATAGTCGGGTCTGATGACCAAGAGACCTTTACCCCTTAAATGTAGCACCAATAACTTTAATCATACCGCCACCTGGCACGCCGACCATTGGACCATCCTGTAGCGCAGTTGATGACCAGGTGACGGAATCCCTGTTGTTACGGAATGATTGTTGGAGGAGGGGATTGGAACTGCTTAGTGATTCGTGCTGTCAATACATGCACAGCACACACCTTCTGCTCAAGGCCCCAATGTATTTCTTGATAAGATAACCTTACACACACTAAGACGTATTCTCTATTATTACAGCACCATGTCACTCAGGTTAAGTGTGAGGGAGATCTTTGTTCAAACACTTGTTGTTACATAAAGAGGAAGGCGGCATGACTTCGCGAAAATCTCGGCTCCCACAAGGCCGATAAGAGACGGGGAGTAGGCTAGACTCATTCGTGCTTCAGAGCCTCGCGGGAACACATCTCGCCAAGTCGTGTGCTTTGCTGTATGTTGTTGCTAAGCTACGCCATTTTATCTTCTTTGATATCAAATTATATTATAATATTATATAGCGTTAAAATACAGTTGTGTTTACGTGAGTGCGTGTGAATATATCTTCCTCTCGTGGTGCTTTGCGCACTGCCAGGGATAGATTGTGGTTATGGAAGCCGAGAAGCGACAAAGCCGGCCAAATCCGAGGGAGACAGCGAATCCACTGTCAGCGCTCTTTTTCTGGTGAGTCTGTATCAGTGGCGGCCAGCGGATAATTGTTCTGGGTGTTGCACTGTTTTAGGAGGAGGGGGGGGGGGGCAATGTTGTGTGGTAGAGCAAAAGACTGCTTGATATCAGAAAACTGTATTCATTTGCGCGGTTAAACGGATGTACCGCAGTTCAGAAAACATCACATTCTCATCGGATTAAATGAATAATAAGTTAGTGTACATTATAAACTTCACGAGAACGAAACAACGTAAGTTATATACAAAGGCGAGAAAGAACCGTGAGTGTCATAAGTACGCGCAAATTACATTGCAAGACATAGTTTCGGCAGTTGACGGAGCATCACGGATGTCTCCGTCCGCGCCTCGGCTCCCTTGTTGCAATCAGCAGGCAACGGCCAGCCGAGTTAACTGTTGGCATAGGACTTACTCTGTCTAGCCATACCCTTCACTATTGAGATCTAGTCGGTGCTTGGGCCTGGCAACGACCAAACGGACAAGACTTTTGGCATGCTTCGCTTTCTCAGACAGTTGACAGTAACACTATAAGATTTGTTGAATCATTACAGAACAAAATTATGAATTCCTATACATATAAAAGAAATCGCACAGCTTTTGTTACTAAAAATATGATTAGGGTATTAATTGTTTTTCTTGAAGAAATCTGGTCGTTGTGCAACACTGCACTCTTCTTACCGGCTGCCACTGGTCCGTATTGATTTTACAATGTGCGCAGTTTGCTTGTGTGTTGTCTCGATAAGAAACGATGTCGATATATTTCGATTGCTGTTACCATGTTTACTATTGGTAGAATGCTGCTCCGCGTGACCTCGACGATGCGTTCACAACAAAGATTCTGTGGTTCGAGTATCTGTCAAACTAAGCGAGGTTCATTTAACACCTTTACGTTCCAGTTGTTCAGGAACTAATGTAAACGCGTTAAATGTTATAGTTTGGTTAAAACTTCAAGATTGAATAGTGCACTACAAACACTTAACTTAGCCTATTGTAATATTATTGTCATTACACGTTGTTTAGAGGCAGATGCACTCTCTGTTCCGTTCCTAAAACAACACAGACTTATTATAATTATTATTATTTTTACTGGGGGAGGAGGGCGTGATGGCACAGTGGCATAGCTGCTTGTATTTCACTCGGACGGCTGAGGTAAGAATCCCGGCAATAAAGGGTTGGAATGTTCATCTGAAAAATTAGATTGAAACTGGTAACTCAATGAATTTGGATTATTATTATTATTATTATTATTATTGCTATACCGGTGCTTTCATTCATGTTGGTCAGTACATGCATGCAAACATTTCGAGTCCACCTCGTGGCATAGTGGTTAGCATTCTTGGGTGTCACCCCAGAGGGCCGGGTTCGTTTCCCGACTCTGCCAAGAAATTAAATTATGGTTTGAGGGCTGGAACGAGGTACACTCAGCCATCCTGGAAGTAGTTTTCCGTGGTTCCCCACTTCTACTCCAGGGAAATGCGAGGATGGTCCCTCACTTAAGGCCTCGACCGCCTCCACCCCAATCATTGACTCAATTAAAAATGACACACACTTAAATAGACACCACAATAGCACAGGTTATTCGATACATTCTGTCTGGTTGTCCCTCTATACACACGCAATTACACGGAGCTGAAGAGCTTGCCATTTAGTGTACGTGAGTGTTTGGCATTTTGTCTGATATCTTGTGTTATCGTGTAGGTATTTGCAAGGAGGCGGCCGTGGCCTTAAGTGTGAAACGACCCCGGTATTTGCCTGGAGTTGAAGTGGGGAACCACGGAAAGTTCCTTCCAGGATGGCTGAGGTGAGAATCGAAAACCCACCTCTTCTCATTTAGTCTCACGAGGCTGAGTGTACCTCGTTCCAGCCCTTAGACTTGAATTAAATTTCTTGGTAGAGTCGGGCATCGAACCTGGACCTCCCTAGAATAGTAGCCGCTATACCGCGAGGAAGTCTACTGCAATGAAACAACAACAACAATAACGTTTGATGATGATTGTTTCAAGTGAAAACGCCCGAATTACATTTCTTGATACTTGGTGGGCTGTTATGATATTTATGTTGAGAGTTAAGGCTACAGAATATTTATATTTCTGTGCTCGGCTTCATCCACGTACTCTGTGAGGGACCATTCCTCTATCGTCGCAAGGACGATCTCAGCAGATACAACTGGGGATGGCGACAGGCCGACCTCTAACTTGCGTCTAATTAAGGAAGGCTCAGGGAAGGGATTTTGGAAGGAAGTCGGCCGTGCACCTGTTTAAACCGACCATCCCAGCATTTGCCTGGAGGTGAAAATGGGAAACCACGGCCGAGGTGGGATTTGAACCCACGGTCTAGCGCTGCCAGCCACCGAGGCCGGTGTAGGACAATTCTATTCTCTATTACTCCCGTGTCTGCAGGGCCGAGGTGAGATTTGAACCCACGGTCTAGCGCTCCCAGCCACCAAGGCCGGTGCAGGACAATTCTATTCCCTATTACTCCCGTGTCTGCTGGGCCGAGGTGAGATTTGAACCCACGGTCTAGTGCTTCCAGCCACCAATGCCGGTGCAGGACAATTCTATTCCCTATTACTCCCGTGTCTGCTGGGCCGAGGTGGGGTTTGAACCCACGGTCTAGCGCTCCCAGCCACCGAGGCCGGTGCAGGAAAATTCCTATTACTCCCGTGTCTGCTGGGCCGAGGTGAGATTTGAACCCACGGTCTAGTGCTTCCAGCCACCAATGCCGGTGCAGGACAATTCTATTCCCTATTACTCCCGTGTCTGCTGGGCCGAGGTGAGATTTGAACTCACGGTCTAGTGCTTCCAGCCACCAATGCCGGTGCAGGACAATTCTATTCCCTATTACTCCCGTGTCTGCTGGGCCGAGGTGAGATTTGAACCCACGGTCTAGTGCTTCCAGCCACCAATGCCGGTGCAGGACAATTCTATTCCCTATTACTCCCGTGTCTGCAGGGCCGAGGTGGGGTTTGAACCCACGGTCTAGCGCTCCCAGCCACCAAGGCCGGTGCAGGACAATTCTATTCCCTATTACTCCCGTGTCTGCTGGGCCGAGGTGGGGTTTGAACCCACGGTCTAGCGCTCCCAGACACCGAGGCCGGTGCAGGACCATTCTATTCCCTATTACTCCCGTGTCTGCAGGGCCGAGGTAGGGTTTGAACCCACGGTCTAGCGCTCCCAGCCACCAGGGCCGGTTGAGGACAATTCTATTCCCTATTACTCCCGTGTCTGCAGGGCCGAGGTAGGGTTTGAACCCACGGTCTAGCGCTCCCAGCCACCAGGGCCGGTTGAGGACAATTCTATTCCCTATTACTCCCGTGTCTGCAGGGCCGAGGTAGGGTTTGAACCCACGGTCTAGCGCTCCCAGCCACCAGGGCCGGTTGAGGACAATTCTATTCCCTATTACTCCCGTGTCTGCAGGGCCGAGGTAGGGTTTGAACCCACGGTCTAGCGCTCCCAGCCACCAGGGCCGGTGCAGGACAATTCTATTCCCTATTACTCCCGTGTCTGCAGGGCTGAGGTAGGGTTTGAACCCACGGTCTAGCGCTCCCAGCCACCAGGGCCGGTGCAGGACAATTCTATTCCCTATTACTCCCGTGTCTGCAGGGCTGAGGGATGTACAGCTGGATAAAGTCCAATACCGTAACGAAATCGATACAGTAATATGCCAACCCGTTCTGCTCTTTCCTGCTTCAAAATCCACACCTAGCTATAGAAGATTTGTGTTGTTGGGGGAAATAATAATAATAATAATTTAGTGAGGGCCCTCCCTATAGAACGGAGCTTTGCAGTGGCCGTGTCACAATGCGTCACCGCCAGATTTATGGCATGTACCGATTACAACAGCGGGAAGGGAAACCTTGGATGCTGTCATACTATTTATTACATACGCAGCTGGCAAGATACCTTAAGAGTTGCTGTGAAGTACTGTCGCCTACCTCGTAGCCCGTGATCATGGTTAGGTATAGAACAAAACATAGAATTTTCCTAGTGGAAACTTATCTTCTCAAGAAGAAGTTTAAAGTTCGTCTGTTCGTAATTTTCAGCGCCGTGCGATTTTTACTTCTGGGGAAACCTCAAACAAAAGGTAAACAGAAACAGGTCGCGTACTCTGGAGGCTCTCGAGAACGGAATATCAGTGAGGATGAATTACAGCGAGTGTACCAAAACTTCCCACGTTGTTGCAACGAGTGTTTAGAAGTTGAAGGACAGCATGTCCAGCAACTACTCTGAAATTCATGTGAGTAGTGATGATTAGGCCTATAAAATACGTTGAAAAGTGTAAATGTGTTAAAGTAGTTGGGTGCTACGCTGCTGCTAGGCTTGCTCGACTGGCTGCTACACACAGTGCCCTGAGTGCCAGGCGGCATTTGCGAATCTCCGTCCTATAGGGAAAGCCCTGAAGCCCACGGTAATAATAATGCTTCTGTATTGGCTTTACGTCCCTTTTATCTGCTGCGGCCTTTAGAGACGCCGGGGATCTTTAACGAACCGATACTTCTACTGCCACGATTCCCTCACATTGACGTACCCTCAAATGACTACTGCAACCTTGGGCACAGCAGGCGAGATCGTTACCGCTGCGCCACGCGGAAAAGAGTTATTAGCTTTGGTCAAGCTAATGATGTTTATAGCCAAGGCCGCTTTTCTCCGCCGTTACGGCGCATGAACTGCTTAGGACATTCGCAGGCTCACAGAAGAGACTCTGGACAAATTTGTAAATAAAACTGGTTGTCATGGTTACTAAGCGGCTGACATCTTTGATTCCGCGTAGCGAGGGCTACCAAGCAGAGAGTGTGAAATATCCCTAAATTACCCTATATGTTTCCTAAAATCCACCAGCTATGAACTTTGGGCCCAACGGGTTGACTCTGTATACAAATCGGGTTGCCATGGAGACCACACATGCGCATAGCGCCAGGCTGCCAGCCTGTGGGTGTGAAATGTCTCTTGATTTCTCTCAGATTTGAATGTTGACGCCAATGGGCTGACTCTGAAAACAAAACGGATTTTCATGTGACCAAGTGGTGGTCATTTTGAATAATCATGGGGTGCCAACCTGTGTGTACTGAAATTCCCCCAAAGTCTTCCCCAAATTCCCCTAGTTTTTTTAGCTCCAACTGGCTGACTTTGTAAAAAAGTTGCCATAGAATTGAATTTTGAAGTCAGCGAGCTTACTGTAAACAAACAAGAAGTTCCGTTAAGAACTATACAGCCTACTTTTCATGCCAATGATTATTCTACAGAATATGAACCTATCTAGAATAATGACGAAATTAAGTTGATAATATCGAAATATCTAATTACTTCAAAATATACCTGGTATAATGTAGCCTAATAGAGCACTACAGTTGGCAGCCCTGGTGACTGAATATATTCTTAGTTCCATCTCTTAAGGTACAGAATACAAAATTTGGTTGAAGTCCAATGGACGTTACATGCAGTTAGACACTGGATCTATCAGCAGGCGTAAAAGCATGTTGCCAACAATACCATGCGTGTGCTGGTCAGAAATAATCTGAAATATTATGATATCTTGTTGTGCCAATTTTGGATGAAATCCATTTGTTAGTATAGAAGTTACATGTATTTTAAAATTGGACATATCAGCAGGCATAGAATCATGTTGTCAGCACTGCCTTGTATTAATTACTCCAAATTAATCTAGAATGTCAGGTGCTATACGTGTGCAAAGTATAGAGCTGTTGGCTTGCATACTTTCTGATATATTGATATTAGGGTAAAAAATATAGACAGCATTTATTAACAGTTGGCAGCCCTGATTGCACTGAAGAATACTTATTGTCATATCTGATATGTTACACATAGCACATGCGAAATTTGGATGAAATCCTACTGATAGTATAGAAGTTACATGTATTTAAAAATTGGCCCTATCAGCAGGCTTAGAATCATGTTGGTAGAACTGACGTATATAGGTTACTCCAAAATTAATCAAACATGTCAGGTACTATACGTGTGCATAGTTTAAAGCTGTCGGCTTGCACACATTCTGATATATTGGTATTTTGATTAAAAAAATAGAGAGAGCAATTATTATCAGTTGGCAGCCCTGGTGACTCCTAAGAATACGCTCAGTCATATCTGTTTATGTACAGTTATTACATACAAAATTTGGTTGAAATCCAGTTGATAGTGTAGACGTTATATGCATTTAAACATTGGACCTATCAGAAGGCTTAAAATTATTTTGGCAACACTGTCATGGTTGGCCTCCTGGAAATTAATCTGAAATAGTATTATCTACATGTGTGCCAATTTTGGAATAGCTCCTATGCATACCTTGCAGGATATCCAACATGGAGCTCAAATTTCTAGTGCGTTTTTTCAGCAGTTGGTAGCACTGACATCATTTTCAAATATGGACGTGAGCTATTCCGGTGCACATCTTTACTCATACTAAATTTGGTTTTGATTGCTGCAGCCGTTTAGGAGTTGATAGGGGGGGACACACACACAGCCAGACAGACAGAAGGACAGACAGACAGACAGACAGACAGACAGACACACATTTGCCCGATCTCATAAGACTACTTTTTCCTCATTTTTGCAAAATGTGAAAAGTAGGCTAAAAAAGTTTGCCATGGTGACCAAGTGGCAGTCATTTTGAATAATCAAGGGTGACAACCTGTGAGTGGTGAAATTTCCCGAAATGTCTCCGTAGATTTGATTTTTTTTTGTGCCAACAGACTGACTCTGTAAACAAAACGGGTTGCCATCGTGACCAAGTTGAATAATCAGGGGTTACAAGCTGTGAATGGTGAAATGTCCCCAAATATTTCCTTACATTTGATTTTATATCACCAACAGACTGACTCTGTAAACAAAGCGGGTTGCCATGGTGACCAAATGGCATTTGGTATAGTCCGCACCTTGTTCTCATAGCACTGACCCCGCTGTATTGTTCATGACTGCGATGTGGTGCTGCAGTAAGCCCGGGGATCGGAGTTTCGAATCCCGGGACTGACAGAAGCTTTTGTGAGTGTAGTTTTCCCCAGGTATTTCCGTACTCTCTCTGGTAAATGCTGGGATAGTAAACCACTAAAAAGGATGTTATTATTTATTATTTCTCGTCCGTGACAATGCTGCCTGCAACATACAGTAGAAGGTTTGACAAAAGCCACTTTTGGATTTTACTCGGCAGATTATTGAAGATATATTATGATTTACCTTTCTGGGAGTCATTGGAAATTGTCACTGCTCTACAGGAAATATTTGTTTTATTACGTAAGTAAATGTTTTTACTTGTTGCTTATTCAACGACGGCAGCCATGACACATTGACGTCATATCACGTCCTATCACTGTTGCCAACATGTCCGATATAAAATACACCAGAACTAAAATGACTGTCTGGACGTAATCATTAGTCGCTACTTGGTTAGATGACTGTCTGGACGGAATCATTGGTCGCTACTTGGTTAGATGACTGTCTGGACGGAATCATTGGTCGCTACTTGGTTAGATGACTGTCTGGACGGAACCATTGGTCGCTAGTTGGTTAGACGACAGTCTGGACGGAATCATTGGTCGCTACTTGGTTAGATGACTTTCTGGACGAAGTCATTGGTCGCTACTTGGTTAGATGACTGTCTGGACGGAATCATTGGTCGCTACTTGGTTAGATGACTGTCTGGACGAAATCATTGGTCGCTACTTGGTAAGATGACTGTCTGGACGAAATCATAAGTCGCTACTTGGTTAGATGACTGTCTGGACGAAATCATTGGTCGCTACTTGGTTAGATGACTGTCTGGACGAAATCGTTAGTCGCTACTTGGTTAGATGACTGTCTGGACGAAATCATTGGCCGCTACTTGGTTAGATGACTGTCTGGACGAAATCGTTAGTCGCTACTTGGTTAGATGACTGTCTGGACGGAATCATTGGTCGCTACTTGGTTAGATGACTGTCTGGACGAAATCGTTAGTCGCTACTTGGTTAGATGACTGTCTGGACGAAATCATTGGCCGCTACTTGGTTAGATGACTGTCTGGACGAAATCATTAGTCGCTACTTGGTTAGATGACTGTCTGGACGGAATCATTGGTCGCTACTTGGTTAGATGACTGTCTGGACGAAATCGTTAGTCGCTACTTGGTTAGATGACCGTCTGGACGAAATCATTGGCCGCTACTTGGTTAGATGACTGTCTGGACGAAATCGTTAGTCGCTACTTGGTTAGATGACTGTTTGGACGAACGTTACTGATTGCATTACAAGCAAGGGGGTCTGGGGCGTCAGCCTCAGGTTAGGGTTGTTTCTTATGTAGAACAGTATTCACCATTGTAATGAAACTTGGCGCACTTCCATATTAAATTGACGATGCTCCTTTGTTTTACGGTACCGGATAAGAAATAGTACCGAATGAGTGTGGTTGGCAATCTTAGATCATAAATACAATAGATGGCTGATGACGTCACATTTGTGAAACCAACATCTCAATCAGCTGACTAAAGGGAACTGCCTGGAACTGCGGATAGTTTGGAGCACTGAAATACTACACGCGACGATTGAATTGGGCTATTCTGTTCTATTCATTACCGTACTAAGCCAGAATGGTGTGTTACTGTGCAGCGTATGGATGTAAGGAGACGTTTAGGAAAAGATCGGGCATTTCTTTCCATAGGTAGTCCTAAATTAATTCATTGTAAAATAACCCTAAAATTCTTGACTTCACTACTTGCATTTCTTTACGTTTCCTCTTAACTCCGAGACATGAAAGAAAAATAATTTAATCTGTAAATTTATTACAAATTATTAAAATTTACTCTATCCCTTACTCCACTGAACAGGCCTATGAAGCAAAATTAGGACCATCACAACATCAAATAGCCTTCCTTTTCAATCACGTTCAGTGTCAAATTGCGGGTTATGCTACTGATGTGACGATGTAGTCTTCGATTATAAATACGCTGAGGTAATATTTGTCATCTTATTAAACGTATGGACAGTGCGTTTGGTTGAGGAAATTTTCAGATCCTTCTAGGATACATTGCAGCCCTAAATTAGTCAATTCGTAGGATTTTAAAGTTCTGGATTATTACTGCGAAGGTTTCTATGATTCGTGGAAAATGGAAATTAAAAGGAAACAGTTGATTGCTTGTAATGATTTCCGTTGTAGCAAATGTAATGCATAGTTGTTAAAAAGCAACGCTTACTAAATAAATAGACTTCCTTATTTCCATTTACCTATGTTTTGTTCACCTTCATAAAATAATGAAGTGGAAAGTAACGCTGAATAAGAGCTAATCATACGATACAATTTTGTAAAGTAATGCACCGGTACTGAAATTAGCCAAAATACATTTTCTAATGATGATAAATAAATTAGGAAATGATGTAGTAATAGATTGAACTTGTTTGGAGCTCTCGGGCGTACAATTAAAAATGACCAGCTACACAAACACAATTCTCTTCAAAAATCAGTAGGCCTAATTCAGAAGTGGATTTGTTATTAATTATTTACAAGAGGGGATCCTGGATGTATGAGTATTACGGAACACGGCAGCCACTTTTTACACAAACACAATTCTGTTCAAAAATCAGTAGGCCTAATTCAGAATTGGATTTGTTATTAATTATTTACAAGAGGGGATTCAGGATGTATGAGTATTACGGAACACGACAGCCACTTTTAACACCAAATATGTTACATTCTTAAACTTTGCTACCTTCCGGTACGTAAAGAAACATGCGATGCTTTTCCCAATGTCGTATAAATTACGAAAATGTGTGTTTAAACCCTCATTAAAAATAATTTCCCCACCAACTCCTATCACCTTCCATTACGAGTTCCTCTGTTTTCCCTTTAGTCAGCTGATCCAGATGTTGGTTTCACGTCACAGTACAGGCATAGTGTGGCAATGCGCACTCTATTGTATTTATGCTCGAAGTTGGCAATACTTATTGCTAAAAATGGCGGAGTCAGCTGGAATTTCTTCTATATACGTCATGATCGTATTTGGACGTCGGGGGGGGGGGGGGGGGGGATGTTCTAGACAGCGGAGAAGTAATCATATATTACTACATCATCTCCAGATATTTTCCCGACCATAACTTCAGGTATTACGGCTAATTTCAGTAGTTTGAGAATGTTTTCACATTGAGTAGCTGTTGTCAAGTCCCCTTTCCCTAGATAACTTGACGGTCTAGCTGAATGCCTCTCACCAAGGCGGTCCGGGTTCGATTCCCGGTCAATGCATGTGAGATTTTCGATGTGAAATGCCATGTCCTGTGGTTCGGATTCCACGTAAAAAGGAGGTCCCGTGGCTCATGATCTCGAGATTAACGGTCACGTTAAACTACAAGCTTCCTTTTTTTAGATAACTTGATAATTGAGGGCGTACAGAGAAGTCACCTTATCAGCAGCATGTTACTTCCGCTTAATGCGGCAACATCGTGGTTGTGTAGCCCCGTGGAATCTATCTAACACCCTGTATCATTACGATGGCTGTAGATTAGTAACGATCCCAGCATGTGCCTGGATAGAAGTGGGGGAACCACGAGCCCACCTCCTCTCAGTTCTGGCTCACGACGCTGAGTGAACCCCGTTTCAACTCTCAGACCAGAATGTAATTTCTTGGCGGAGTCGAGAATTGAACCTCAGGATCCGAAGTCTCAGTACGTAATTTAAGCCTCGTTGTGCAGTGGCTATCAACCCTGACGTTCAGGTTCGATCCCCACCTCAACTATACCAGAAGTGGTTTTCCGTGGTATCCCACTTCTACTCCAGACGAATAGTGGGATTGTTACTAACTAAAGGCTACGGCCACCCCCTTCCAAAATTCGCACACGATTACAGCCACCATATTGGCACAGGTTATCAACACACACACAAGTACACTGGGCTACATGAGCGCAATGTCGCAAAGTCCCCAAATGAATCAACTACAACGTATGAGGCCTACGTTACCCATTTATACGTGTTACGCCAAGGCCAAGAATACAGTGAGGTACGGAACCTCGCCGGAGCCGTGTGACGGGTAAGAGCGTTGAGTTACTGCCAGATGTCTAGCACAACACAGGGTCGGGAAGCACCGGATGCTGCCATTTGCATTGATTACATACGCAACTGGTAAGATAATTACGACTTGTAGTGAAGTACTGTAGCCTATCCCGTATCCAGTGAACATGGTTAGGTATTGAACAAAACAACGATTTTTCCTAGTGGAAACTTATCTTCTCAAGAAGAAGTCTTACAGTAAATGTGTTCGTAAGTTTCAGCACCAAGTGATTTTTATTTGTGGGAGAATCTCGAACAGAAACAATCCGCGTTCTCCGGAGGCTCTCGAGAACGAATTAACTGCGCTGATACGAAATATATTGGCTTTAACGGCCGGTGAATTAAAACTCAGCAATTCTTCTAGGTTTGTGCCGTGTCTTGTGTGGGGTTTCGCCTAGGACCCCAAGCTGGCTCATCGGCGGGCTCTTGGTGTCCCCGCCCGGACCCCCACAGGAGTAACGAACTGCGCGCTACATTCTTTTATATAGAGTGCAACTGCATTACTTTACTGCGAGAACTAAAGGCTCAAGCGGCCTTAACCTCCCTATGAAGGCTTCCAAAAATATGGTATATTGGCTTTCACCGACGCTTCATGTCATTCATGGAAAGAACTTCAGTGAGGCATCAATATTCTGGTTGCGAAAAGTTAGAATTTATTTGAAACGTCTTAGTTATATATCTTATCACCGTTATCAAAGCTACCAATTATCAATAAACAGTTCTCTGATTATTTGCTTTCTAATTACATGAGACATTGTGTAACTTAAGGAGCTATAGTTCAACTCCAAAACCAAGACCTTAGTCTCTTGAAAGGACGACGCATTGGAGTACCACGTCCACTAGCCCAGTTCAGATACAGCTCGCATCTCTGTGGCGGGCGCTCCAAAGGATCCTCAAAATTCTCTCCATCATGTAGCGGATATGTAGCCAAAGAAGTACCATTGGCCAGCAGTCGTGATAAACCTGCATGAAAACGTCCCTGGCCCCATTTAGTTCGACAAAATATTTGCCACACTTTATCCAGACTAATGGGATCGGTGAAATACAGATTAGCGTTCCTGGCTAATTCCTATCTGTAGAAAGCTCGCAGCTCCCTGAGAGGTGCGTGGACCATGACAAATACCTTGTGCCGGTCAATCATACCGGGCTCGAACTCCATGTGCAGACCATCGATACTCAGTTGTTGAATGAAGCTGGCCCTCCGCTCCCAATCTTCTGGAGAGCCGTCTAACTCGTACACCAGTACACAGTCGATCCTGCGACTGCCGTCCCTAAAGTAGGTTTGCTGGATGTCCTCCACCGGATTCTCTTCATACCCATCTCCGCTAGGGTTCATTTTAGTGTTCGACGTTTGACAATGAATTATAACATAAACAACAGTAACCAAGGTAACTAGAATACGGCAACATACCAAAAGCAAAGATCGGTAATTCAGTGGGGAAATAAGTCAGACCTCATGTTTGAGCGCTCCGAGTAGCCACACGGTGGAAATAACTGCCAGTTGGATCGCATCCCGGCTGGCTGCTTTAAACTGCCTGTCCGTTCAACATTCAGAGGCCTGCATCTTATCTTATTCTTCTATATATATATAAAAGAATGTCTGTCTGTTCGTCTTTTATGCGTTCATAAACCATTCAACCAATTGCGATCAAATTTTGGTGAGTTGTTGTACACACATTCGGGATGTTCATAGGCATAGTTAATCCACTTCAAAATAAATAGCGCGCGAGTAGTTTAAACAAATGCGTAATTGCGATGCGTTCATATAAAATTCATCCGATTGCGATCAAATTTTGGTGGGTTGTTGTGCACAGTCCCGGAAAAAGTTATAGACGTAGTGAATCAAATTTACAACAGATGGCGCGCGAGTAGCTTCAACAAAACGGCGTGCGTTTGTTTCAAGAAAGTCCCATATGCGTTCATATACCATTTATCCCATTGCGATGAAACTTGGGTGAGATGTTCTGTACATTTCAGGTAAGGTTTCTGGCTTAGTAAATCCACTTAACAATAGGTAGCGCACGAGTAGATTCAACAAATGAGCGACGACGGGCGAAGCGTTTCAAAAAGTCCTGTATGCGTTAACATACCATTCGTCCGATAGCGATGCAACTTGGGTGAGAGGTTGTGTACACTACAGGCAAGGTTTCTGACTTAGTAAATCCGTGTTATAATAGGTAGCGCACGAGTAGATTCAACAAACGAGCGATGACGCGCGAAGCGTTTCAACAAAGTCCCGTGTGCGTTCATATACTATTCGTCTGATAGCGATGAAACTTGGGTGAGATGTTGTGTATACTTCAGGGAAGGTTTCCACTTTACAATAGGTATCGCACAAGTACAAATGATTGAAGCGATTTCATAAATTCACTGTAGCTCCATTCATTGACATATGGTCACGACTCACTACAGATACGTAGAAAAACTCATAAAGTTTTGTTTGGCTGAAGCCGCACTTCAGGTTTCTGCCGCCAGAGCGCTCGAGAGCGCAGTGAGACAAAATGGCGACAGGAGCCGACAAAGCGTTTGTCGTGCTTGAAATGCACTCACATCAGTCAGTCATAACAGTGCAACGACACTTCAGGACGAAGTTCAACAAAGATCCACCAACTGCTAACTCCATTCGGCGATGGTATGCGCAGTTTAAAGCTTCTGGATGCCTCTGTAAGGGGAAATCAACGGGTCGGCCTGCAGTGAGCGAAGAAACGGTTGACCGCGTGCGGACAAGTTTCACGCGTAGCCCGCGGAAGTCGACGAATAAAGCAAGCAGGGAGCTAAATGTACCACAGCCGACTGTTTGGAAGATCTTACGGAAAAGGCTAAAGCAGATGCCTTACCGTTTACAATTGCTACAAGCCCTGACACCCTATGACAAAGTCAAACGCTTTGAATTTTCGGCGCGGTTGCTACAGCTCATGGAAGAGGATGCCTTCTGTGCGAAACTTGTTTTCAGTGATGAAGCAACATTTTTTCTTAATGGTGAAGTGAACAGACACAATGTGCGAATCTGGGCGGTAGAGAATCCTCACGCATTCGTGCAGCACATTCGCAATTCACCAAAAGTTAACGTGTTTTGTGCAATCTCACGGTTTAAAGTTTACGGCCCCTTTTTCTTTTGCGAAAAAAAAACGTTACAGGACACGTGTATCTGGACATGCTGGAAAATTGGCTCATGCCACAACTGGAGACCGACAGCGCCGACTTCATCTTTCAACAGGATGGTGCTCCACCGCACTTCCATCATGATGTTCGGCATTTTTTAAACAGGAGATTGGAAAACCGATGGATCGGTTGTGGTGGAGATCATGATCAGCAATTCATGTCATGGCCTCCACGCTCTCCCGACTTAACCCCATGCGATTTCTTTCTGTGGGGTTATGTGAAAGATTCAGTGTTTAAACCTCCTCTAGCAAGAAACGTGCCAGAACTGCGAGCTCGCATCAACGATGCTTTCGAACTCATTGATGGGGACATGCTGCGTCGAGTGTGGGAGGAACTTGATTATCGGCTTGATGTCTGCCGAATCACTAAAGGGGCACATATCGAACATTTGTGAATGCCTAAAAAAAACTTTTTGAGTTTTTGTATGTGTGTGCAAAGTATTGTTAAAATATCTCAAATAATAAAGTTATTGTAGAGCTGTGAAATCGCTTCAATCATTTGTAATAACCCTGTAGATTAAACAAATGAGCGACGACGCGCGAAGTGTTTCAAAATAGTCCCGTATGCGTTCATATACCATTCGTCTGATAGCGACTAAACTTGGGTGGGTTGTTGTGTACACTCCAAGGAATGTTTCAGGCATAGTAAATCCATTTTACAAAAGGTAGCGCACTAGTGGATTCAACAAATGAGCGAAGACGCGCGAAGCGTTTCAAAAAAGTCCCGTATGCGTTCATATACCATTCGTCCGATAGCGATGAAACTTGGGTGAGTTGTTGTGTACACTTCAGGGAAGGTTTCTGGCTTAGTACATCCACTTTACAATACAGTAGGTATCGCACAAGTAGATTCAACAAATGAGCGACGGCACGCGAATCGCTTAAACAAAGTCCCGTATGCGTTCATATACCATTCATCCGATTGCTATGAAACTTTGGTTGAATTGTTGTGCACACTGCAGGAAAGGTTTCTGACTTAGTAAATCCTTTTTACAATATGTATCGCACGAGTAGATTCAAGACATGAGTAACGGCGCGCGAATCGTTTAAAAAAAGCCATATGCGTTCATATACCATTCATCCGATTATCATAAAACTTTAGAGAGTTGAATACAGTCCTGCGGAGGTAAATTGCGCCCGAATTCCTCAATGTCAACGTCCAGAATCCACACGGATGGAAAAAGGAGCGTAGGGATGTCATGTTGAACTTAGAACATCATCCTCCGTTCACTAAAGTTGCTAGTTGTTACTTGTCCCCTCTGACCTAATCTGAAATACATATTATTAGAATGTAGTAGATGTTTTTCTAAGATGTTGCAGTATATTAAAATCACTTTCTTCTGCGTTATAGTATGTCAGGCTAAAGTTTCACTAATGGGATAGTGAAAATTTATAAAGTATCTCAACGTGTCTTTTCACTTCTGCTTTATAAATTTCTGTAGATAAATTCTGTAAATTCTTTCTATATTTCTTCTTGTTTCCAATATCTATTCATTTACTCTGTAGTTCCTTATTAACATTGTAGTTCTTCCTTCTGAAGTCTATTACTTTTCGTAGTTGCCATTGCTGACAAATTGTAGAATGATTTTCCATACGTGTTACCTCGTTGAATACTTGAGTAATAAGAACCTCGATCCTTGTCTTCTGCTAGCCTCCTGAGTTCAGTTTCCCTCTCAAATTTGGCGCGCTAGCCTCTCGCTAGTCTACAAACTCACTTATTTGCTCATATCTTCTCTCACAGTCATCTAATTTAATTTCTGTTTTGCCAATTAAATTCCTTCTTCCTTCCTTGTACATTTGGTATACTTCAATCCATTATAATAATAAAATAATAATTTTAATAATTATATAATCCCTCGTAATCTTCCTTCATTGTGATTGGCTGCTTCCATGTTATCAAATTTGTTGTCCACAAGCCATCCCCACCTAGGATTCTCGGCGCGTGTCTGACCTCCAATTCTCCTTGCCAAGTCGACTCGCGAACCAAAACTGGTTTGTCTTTGTTAACTTCACCAAAACTGTGCACTTTCACGGTCGCTGTTCTGATCACACTCCCTTGGTTAAAATATTCCAGACTATAAAATTTCCATTTCTTCTCCAAATAACAATCTTTCTTCAAGCTAAAATTTTACAAATTACTTCCTTGCACATAATCTGCCTTCCTATGCGTAGAAATAGTTCTAATCACGAAATATTTTATACACATTTTTTGTTCTGGCTCGCCATTCGAATCTCGGTTGGTTACTTTCTCTTGGCTACTCATAATTTCGAGTGCAGTATAAATTAGTAAATCCGGTTTTCAATGGGTGGCGCACAAGTAGATTCAACAAATGAGTGAAAGCGTGTGAATCGTTTAAACAAAATCCCGTATGCGTGCATATGCCATTCATCCGATTGCGCCGAAAATTTCGTGAGTTGTTGTGTACACAACAGGGAAGGTTTTCGACTTAGTAAATCCATTTTACAATAGGTAGCGTACGAGTATATTCAACAAATGAGTGACGGCGCTCGAATCGTTTCAACAAAGTCCCGTATGCGTTCATATACCATTCATTTAATTGCGATGAAATTTTGGTGAGTTGTTGAGCACGTTTAATGACTTTTTGAGACAGTAAATCAATGTTACAATAGAGGTGGTTAACGGAAAAAGAAAACAATATTGGGAATCCAAAACCACTTTAACAAACAAAGTTACAACGCCAACACTATCTTTGATTGGCATTGCAACGCATGCCGGTTACAGCTAGTCGTACATATAAATTTAATAACGGAATATCTCACAATGTGCATATATAAAAACTTGAGTGTTGAGTACACAGATCCAAAAGAGTCATTGTTCTTTGGACGATATCTCCGCGTGATAGCGTTCACACCTTTCCCCGCACAGTTCACATGCACAGTTTGCGTTTGGTTCATGGAACGTCTTACTATAGCACAGCTTATGGTGGAATCCATGAACTGCAAAGCATGTCATGGTAAGACGCAGTTCGTAGCTTGAATTCATCCATTCTTGGTTGATCATGGCGTCAGTACGATAGAAGTCTGGCCATATATTTGCTTTTATCTAGTACACCTCGTAAAGCAAGGCTTGATTATGAGGTGTGGGTGACACTCTCATGCGTAGTTCCTCTATGTAAAACGGCTGTCGTGTTAGTTCGTATGTTAACCGCGATGGAGTGTTTTTGGATACACATAGAACCTTTTCGAGGTACGGTACGTCACTTTCATACTTTCTATCTAAGCTAGATCTCTCTTTGATAAATGCTCCCAAATAATGTATATTGCGTAAGTCATGATGGGAGTGATCTTGATGTGGAAAAGGGCTATTGCTGTCTCTAAGGATAGCTCACGAATGCTTTTAATTTGGTTCATCGCCATGATCGCTGCAGATGCTCTTTCTCGTATGTGTTTGGTGAAAACTTTCCCATTCGTTTTCTGGGTCACGCCAAGATATGTGTAGGAGGTGACCCTAATAAGCTCCTTATTCTGGTATTTGATGAGTTTGGTCGCAGGAGGTTTCCCTCTTCTGCGAAATGTCATCTGGACTGTTTTCTGTGCAATCAGACTCAGGCTGTTCCTGTCCGCCCAGGTGACAAGTTTGTCAAACGCTTCCTGAAGCTGTTGGTACGATTGTGAAGCTAATGTCATATCATCAGCATACATATAAATGAAGACTTCTTTATTTGATATGGTTTCGACAACGTCCCTTATTGCAACATTGAATAGTATTGGACTTAGGGGATCTCCTTGTAACACCCCAGTCGTCTGATGTATTGCCTCTGATCTTGAAAGATTATCATCTTGCTCAGGTAGTTATCTCTACATATAAGTTGATTTCGTTTCTCTAGCAGTAAGTTATAAACCGATCAACTGAATCAAAAGCTTAAGCATAGACAATGAACAGTACCGTACATATAGCTTTCCTCTGGGTATGCGTAGAGCTGCAGTAATGTTTTCCATTAACCACTGAATAGCCTGAATGGCTGAGCGCCCTTTCCGAAAACCAAATTGTTCTTCAGGTATCATTGAATCTGTCAAGGTCGTTAGCCTACTCAGTAACAGGGTGCACACGAGATTGAGGCCGGCATTCTCTAAGGCTATTCCTCGATAAGAATTGGGATTTTCAGTCTTACTCTTACCCTTATACAACAATTTGATCCTGGAATATCTCAATTTCTCTGGTATCGTATATAAATTTACCGCTAAGTTGCAGCACCAATCAATTTTGGATGCCGTGGCTTTCAAACGGAATCGAAGGATTCTTAAGTTTGGAGGCTTAATAACGAGATTAACGGACGTGAAAGCAATACATCCAATTACGTTATATGTTATTCAATCATAATAATAATTCAGACATATACCTACGTGAAATTCAAGGTGAAAATCAAAGTATTTCTACAGAAAAGGAATCTATTGACATCGAATATAAATTTAGGTATTAGGAAGCCATTTTTGAAAGCCTTTGTCCGGAGCGTGGTGCTGTATGGAAGTGAAACTTGGACTATTGGAGCAGCAGAAAAGAGGAGAATTTAAGCGTTTGAAATGCGGTGTTACAGAAAAATGATGAAGGCCAGATGGGTAGATAGGGTTACAAATGAAGAGGTATTCAGCCGAGTGGGAGAGGAGAGATGTTTCTGGCGGCTGCAAATGGAGAGTAGAGATAGGTTGGTAGGACACATATTTAGACACCCAGGAATAGCAAGCTTAGTTATGGAAGGGAGAGTCGAGGACAAGAACTGTAGGGATATACCAAGGTTAGAATATGTTAAACAGATTGCCTCGGATGTAGGGTGAGGTAGCTAGAGATGAAACGATTAGCTCAGGACAGGAAGGCATCAAACCAGTCAAAAGACTGAAGACTCAAACAACAACAACCCAAGAACACGGGGCTACATGACTACGATGTTGCAACATCCCTAAAGAAGCAACAACAATAACAACGAGCTGAAGACCATAGCCAACCTATATCATGTCACGAGTGCTTGATAAAATTAGTAATATCCCGAGTCCAGTAATGTCACTAATAAAATTCAAAGACAGAGGTAGAGGTGGTCTCCGATATCGTAAGCCAGATTTGGTTTCGCTGGAAGAAGTTACGGACGAAATGATATCGGTTACGCTGAGCACTACATTAACATCCCTATAGAACCTGAATATCCAAAAATCCTGCCTTAGTGGACGTTTTCGACTTACAATGAACATATCACCAAAATTTCATATTTCTAACTTTAATAGTTTTGGCTGGGCGATGATGAATGGATATCCAAAATTCCTTCCTTATTGGACATTTTATTCCAGAATTTTACTCCCTCCCCATGGACCCCCTTAAATTGAATTTATGAAAAAACGGTCGAACACCTATTTAATTAGTTTTAAGCTGATTTTTTCCCCCTGAGTTTCAAACTTCTCGCCTATGTCGTTCAAGAGATACACGCTCCGCTAGGAATCCATCAACCCCCACTGTTCACCCCTTCACCTATTATTATACACCACATCGAAAAACCCTTAGACACATGTCTGCTTATTTTTTGGCACATTTTATAGAGCATAACGGTCCAGATAAAATTTTAGGAGACCATATGTGACAGTGGTGCCGACATGATTCTAAGCCTGCCGATAGGTCCAATTTATAAATGCATGTAACTTATATACTATCGATTGGAATTCAACCAAATTTCGTATGTACTATGTGTACTACAACAAATATGACTGTGCGTATTATAAAAGGCCACCAGGGCTTCTAACTGTCAATAAATGTTCTCTCTATGTTTTAAACCTAATATCAATATATCAGAAAGTATGCAAGCCAACAGCTCTAAACTTTGCACACGTATAGTACCTGACATTCTACCTTGATTTGGTGTAACTTATATACCTCAGTGTTGCCAACATGATTCTAAGCTTTCTGTTAGTTTCAATTTTTAATAACACGTAACTTCTATACTAACAAATGGATTTATGCAAAATTGACACTATAATAGATCGTAATATTGCAGATTAATTCTGAGCATCACATACATGACATTGTTGCCAACATGATTTTACGAGCACTAATAAATCCAATATCAAACAGCATGTAACGTCCATACTATTCATTAGACTTCAACCAAATTTTTATGTGCATTCTGTACCCTAAGAGATGGAACTAAGAATACATTCAGAGTCACCAGGGCCGCCAACTGTAGTAATTTACTCTTAGGCTACACTATTTCAGGTGTATTTCAAACTGCAGTAGGCTACTTAGAAATGTTAGTATTACCAACTTGATTTCGTCATTATTCTAGATAGGTCTATACAGATTGGCATGATTGTAAAATGTTAAGAAAAGTAGACTTTCTTAGCACTTGTTGAAGCGACGGGCGGGCAACGGGGTGAAGGTGGTCAAGCCGTCATGAACATTTCAAGAGTGTACAAACTCCTTATTTGAAATTTTCATACGAAAAGAAAGATTATAAAACGTAATATTGGATTTCGCATTCATGCAGCATTTTGGTATAATTTTCGCATTTCGAGTCAAATTCGCACTTTGTCGCTATCTCAAAACACATTAAAAAGTAGTTTACAGGTCTCGAAAATAAAACAAGAAGTTCCGCGACGAACTAAAGAGCCTACTTTTCTCGAAATGTAAGATTCATTCCAATGATTAATCTATATAGACCTAATTAGAATAATGACGACATTGAGTTTGTAATAACGAAATTTCTTCTTAGTTCGAAATATAACTGGCATAATGTAGCCTAATAGAGCACTACAGTTGGCAGCTCTGGTGACTGCATATATTCTTAGTTCCATCTCTTAAGGTACAGAATACAAAATGTGGCTGAAGTCCAATGGATAGCATGGACCTTATATTTAGTTAAACATTGGATCTAAGAGCGTGCGTAAAATAATGTTGGCAACAATGTCATGCATGTATTGGTCAGAAGTAATCTCAACTATTATGATCTATTGTTGTGCCAGTTTTGGATGAAATCCATTTATTTGTATAGAAGTTACATATATTTTAAAATTGGACCAATCAGCAGGCTTAGAATCATGTTGGAAGCACTGACGTATATTAATTTCTCCAAATTAATTTAGAATGTAAGGTGCAAAGTTTAGTGCTGTTGGCTTGAATACTTTCTGATATACTGATATAAGGGTAAAAATTAGAGACCGCATTTATTAACAGTTGGCAGCCCTGGTTGTTCTTAAGAATACCCATAGTCATATCTGTTATAGTACACATAGCACATACGAAATTTGGTTGAAATCCAATTGATAGTATAGAAGTTACATGTATTTACAATTGGTCCTATCAGCTGGCTTAGGATCATGTTGGTAGTACTGAGGTCCATTAGTTACTCCAAATTAATCTAGAATGTCGGGTGCTATACGTGTGCATAGTTTAAGGCTGTCGGCTTGCATACTTTCTGATATATAGGTATTTGGATAAAATAAGTTGAGAGCATTTATTAACAGTTGGCAGCCCTGGTCGCTCTTAAAAACACGCTCAGTCATATCTGTTTATGTACACATAGCACATAAGAAATTTGGTTGAAATCCAAGTGATAGTATAGAAGTTATATGCATTTAAAATTTGGACTTATCAGCAGGCTTTTAATCATTTTGGCAACACTGTCTTGTATGGCCTCCTGGAAATTAAACTGCAATATTATTATCTATACGTGTGCCAATTTTGAAATAGCTCCCATTCTTACCTTCCAAGATATCCAACATGGAGCTCAAATTTCAATTGCAATTTTTCAGCAGTTGGTAGCACTGACATCGTTTTTAAATATGGCGGTGAGATACTCAGGTATAGATCTTTACTCCTACCAAATTTTGTTTCGATTGCTGCAGCCGTTTAGGAGTTGATAGGGGGGGGACACATACAGCCAGACAGACAGACACACATTTGCCCGGATCGATCTCATAAGTCTACTTCTTCCTCATTTTTGCAAAATGTGAAAGGTAGGCTAAAAAATACAAAAGTGCAAGGCATCATAAGCATTTGCAAAAAATCACCACCCCCTAATCATGAGGAAGTACCATCTGATCTTCTGCAGTCTATTCAAGGAAGAATACCAGGGAAGGGAAGTGTTGGACGGAGAAGAATATCCTCACAGCCTGGACCTCCAAAACGTCCACTGAATTATTCCGAGCTGCAAGTCAAGATGATTGCCAACATCCGCAACGGATATGAAGGAGAAGAAGAAGAAGAAGTGTGTTATTTGCTTGCAATGGAACCTCATGGTGGTCAATTTTGGCGCTCGATCTCATCGGACTGAATAGATTGTTGACTGTTGCAGGTGGACCATTGATCTGTTCCGGGAAGGCTACACCAAGGACCTGGGAGTGGCAGACCTGTACGCACCGCTCAGTAAAGATGCTTCTAAAGCTCTAGGGGACAAACTAGAGAGGTAAGTGGATCATCTATTGGCCCTTAGATCTGCATTAAGAGAACGAAAACAGCAACAGGGCCGTTTGTAGCACTGTGGCCAGAGCAGCACAGTAAAGACGGTAATTGGGAGAGTGTCTCTATGTTGGCCACACTGTGCTCAAATTGAGAAAAGCTTTTCTACCCATATTACAACAACAAAAAAGAGCTTTGTCTGTAATTTCATCAGAAACTAGAAATTTTGGGTTTCATGCATCGGTCATCATTTCCAGAAGAAGCAGGACATGGACATTTTCTTTTCTCGGCGATGTCTGTTTGTATGCGCGCTCGCCACGTGGACTTGGTTGAGGAGAGTAAGTGTTTATAGGAAGCTGGAAACATGAATATTAGATATAACGTAAGGAACTTAGTACAGTGGGTGGAGCTCTTCTTGCTATTTTAACGTACGACAAATAATAAGGGCCTAAGTAGGCCTACTTGTGATCTTAGATTTTTGTAATTATTTTCATTTATGAGGGCTGGAAATGGGTGTTGTTTGTGGTTTATTCATTTTGAGGGCGTTGCGACATCGTGGGCATGTAGATCCGTCTACTTTGGTGTGTGGAATCTCTGTTATTGTGACTGCTGTAGCGTACGCTTAATTGAGCTAAGATGGGATTAGGAGGGGGCCATGGTCTTAATTTAGGTGCAATCTTGGCACTTGCCTCGAGTAAAAATGAGAAACCATGGAAAACCACTTCCAGGATGGCTGGGGTAGGAATCGAACCCGCCTCAGGAGAAGGATAGGGGTACCTGCTCGTAATGTGAAGCAGCGCCCCAAGGAGGTGCGGCACTATCACAAATTCAGTGATATACATAAAAAGTAGTTTTAGAACTTTAATCTCAAACAAATTGGAACTGTCTGACAGATCGAGTTAAAAAACAGAATTAGATCTTTGTTTGAAGTGAGCGAATAATCTGCTCCAAAAGTGCAATATGGTACGTTCCGTCAAAATCTTCTACTGTAGGCTATATTCAATAACTGGTAGATCATGGAGGAATTAGGATTTGGCAAGATATTAAAATGTCTTGTAACAGCAATATTCCAACCCCGTTAGAGTTCTGTTGCCGGCCCTGAGGCTCAGAGTTCGATTCCCGGTTACGTCAGGGATTTTAGAAACTGACGTGGGAGCTGGAACGGGTTGCACTCAGCCTCGTGAGGACAATTGAGTAGCTGTCTGACAGTGAGGTAGCACTCCGGTCATGGAAACGAAAATAAATGGCTGAGGGGACCCAACGCGCTGACCACGCTTCACCTGTGATGCCAGGGGAGTGGAGTGTTGAGTTACTTAGTATGGAATTAAATTCGCCAAGAGATAATTGCATTCAAAATCTTGTGAAACTTGATACAAAATAAGTTCTTAACCAGATGTTTCACTCAGACTGACATTATTTGCATAACATTATTTTTGAGCAGATGACCTTGCTATTCCTCCCTTTAAGACACAATCAACATCATCATAATCGTAATCATCAACCTTGTTACATAATCAGGCTTATCCAAACGTTAAGATGGCGCAGTGCGAGTGACACGTGAGTTCTCTCCAGGAATAACTGTATAATCGGAGGTGTAAAATACAGGTGATTGTGGCAAAATATTTTTTAAAGTTTATATTAGTGGCTGGGAACTATTTGCAAAAAGAAAACTTACCGTAAGTGCAACAATTTCTCCTAAAAAATTGAATTTTCGCAATAGGCGGTTCGAGCAAGAAGAAGCAGCAAGGAGCGGAGCAGCCCAGCAGTCCCAGTAGTGCCAACTCAATGCACGAGATTGTAAGGAAGGTACTTACGGAATCACTTCAGTCGAAGGAGTTCATCAACCTAATTGCCAGCAATATTGTGGACAAAATCACGGAGTGTGTCATAAAAGAGCTGGAGCAGTCCGTGAAGTTCAATAACGAACTATGCCACGATCTAGAGAGGAAATTAGAATTAAGAAAGCGTGAACTTGACGAATGCAGATGTCAACAAGAATGACATTGATAGAAGCCACCGAGTGGTAATGAAGTCAACAAACATGTCGCGACCAATTATAGTGAGGTTTACCTCATATAGAGCTAGGAGTGAGTTCTCCAAGAAGAAAAGGCATCTCAAGGGAACGAGGACAACTATAAGGGAAGACTTCACCACAAATAGACTTGCTGTTCTGAAGACTGCTGTGTTTCGATTTCAATTGAAGAACGTTTGGTGTCAAGATGGTGTCATTTTTGTAAATAACAACGACGGAAGAAAGGTCCGAGTGATGAAAATGAAGGATTTACCAGCCCAGTAGGAAACCAGATGAGTAATTGATACTTTTTAATTCCTGGAGTCCGTCTCATAATAATAAAAACATTACATTTTTAATTTCTTTTTTCAATTTAATTTTTAATTTATTTAAACTCAATAATTTAATACTCATTATATTTTATTAATTTCACTTTATTCATTAATTTATTGCATGATTCATTCTTATCCTTTAACTTAGTTTCAAGTATAGGTTAACATCAGCTGCTAAATACTTTAAGACGTATAAGTTGGTACGCACTTCAGCTTCCTTTGTCATTTGGAAACACAAGCTCACCGCAAAGGTCACTAACCCCTCCCCTCCCACTTACTGCTCCCCTGTTACTGCCCCAAAGCGATCACCCCTACCTGCTACCTCGCCCTTTCCAATACAGTAATTAGTATACCGTAGACCTACCTACAGATCTCAACAGCTGACAAATTGTAAATATCCTCTTCCTGTCAAATATTTCCGTGTATGAATTTATTTAATGATGATTTAGTAAGCTATCAAATTCATACAGATGTAGGTAGAGGTGTGTCTCAAATACTTAAATTTGAGAAGGTGAATTACTTAAGCATATTTCACACAAATATTAGAAGTCCATCAAAAAATAAAATTAATTTAGATGCCGAGTTAGAAGCGTATAACCATATATTTGATGTCGTTATACTCAAAGAAACTTGGAAATTATGTAACTTTAATATATGCAAGCATTCCAACAATAAAATATATTATAACGAAGGATGCTTTAATAAATGTGATGGAGTTGTTTTTATGGTGAAAAATTCTATGGACCATGAGGTAGAAACTGTGACTTACAATAATTTCAAATTCCTTAGGCTCAAAATAAATTATGGGAACAATAGAGTTGCATTGACAGGCATATACCGTTCATCAAAATACAATAAACAACTATTTATTAATAATCTCCATGATTATGTCCAGCAAAAATGTACACTAGAAACCGAGTTGATTCTAGGTGACACTAACATAGACTTATTTGATGAGTATGACTCTAATGAATATTTAAACTTACTGGATGAGCATAATATTAGATCGTTGATATATGGCACTACTAGAGAAACTTCAACGAGAAAAACCTGTATTGATCATGCACTTATTCGTAGCGGTATTTCTAATGATAACATCTTACCCATTATATCTCAGAGCAGAATTACAGATCACTATCCGATATAAGTTAGTATAAATCTTGAAAAGGGCCGTGACTTAGAAGCAGTTCAGCGTAACATACATGAACATAGATTTAAGTTAGACAGTGAGATGCTTAAAAATAAATTGAGCAATATTAATTGGGACACAGTATTAGGGACCAACCACTTGGATTCCAAAGTAGATAAATTTATACAAACTATCCAAAATTGCTTAAAAAATCTTCAATACAATTAAATTCAAAGAAACGAAAGAGAAAGAAGTGGATAACGCACTCGCTAATTAAGTCCATTCACACCAGAGATAGGTTGTATCAGAAATATATAGCAAATAAAGAGAACAATGCCATGAAGGAGAAATATAAGCGGTATAGAAATAAATTAAACGAATTGCTTAATAAAGCAAAAACTGACCACTATAAACAATTAATAAATTCCAATTCTAATAATCCAAGAAAAGTATGGGGCATTGTCAATGAAATAACAAAGAATAAGTCATAAAGAAAAAATAACAAAAATAAGATCTCAAAATCATGTTTACGATGATGATTTCACTATAGCTAATACACTCAATGATTATTTTATTAACAAAACTACTGACATGTCTAAAAATATTAAGAATAATCCAGATTTTTCCTTGAAGATCAACAGAAACACATATTCCTGCTTTTTTATTTCGATTACCGAAGCGGATTTACATAAGTACCTACACGAAATAAGCGACGCTAAAGCAATGGGAATAGATAACATCTCAGCTCAAATTATTAAGCAGAATTTTTATTCTTTAAAGAGTCCTTTGCTAACAATAATAAACGAGTCACTTTCACTTGGATACTTCCCAAAGCAATTAAAAATTACAATTGTAAAACCGCTACATAAAGCAGGTAGTCCTTCAGAACTAAAGAACTACCGATCTATATCGTTAACGACAATCATATCAAAATTACTTGAAAAATGTATAAAAAATCATATTTATCAGTTTTTGAAGAAACACAATTTACAATCAACTAGACAATTTGGCTTTATAAAAAATGTCAGCACCACTGATGCTATAGGGGAATTAACCAGTCGAATTAATGAAAATATGAACAGTATTAAACCGACCTTGGGCATATTTCTCGACTTGGAGAAGGTTTTTGACACCATACCTCACCATATTCTCCTTCAGAAGGTGGACAGATATGGCATCAGAGGCATAGCACTGAAATTGATAGAAAGCTATCTGACTGAAAGGATTCAATACGTTAGAATAAATGGAACTACAAGTCTACCTCTAAGAGTGAAAAGAGGAATACCACAAGGCACAGTGCTGGGTCCATTATTATTTTTGATTTTTATCAACGATATTGAATCATCTATACATGGAATTGAAAATGTTAATGCCATATCATACGCAGATGATACGGTAGTTTGTGTTGAAGGTAGAACATGGGGAAATGTAAAACAAATTGCAACTGCTGCATTGAAAATGTTAAAGATATGGCTAGATGGTAACGACCTATTTTTAAATATAACTTAATCAAAGTTCGTAAGATTCAGTTTAAAAGCAGTTGAAGATAATTTTAATGAACTAAAAATGCACGCTTTGAACTGTAATCAGAACTGTGACTGTCCTAAAATAGCTAAAGTGGATATAGTTAAATATCTGGGATTATTTATAGATAGTGATATGAAATGGAAAAGCCAATGCAAACACCTTACAAGTAAAATAAGAAGAATAATCTATATTTTTCACAATTAAAACATATTGTCAATTTCAAATTAATTAGAGACATCTACCATGCTCTAGTCCAGTCAGTTCTTACATATGGTATTCTTGCCTGGGGAGGCTCCTATGAAAATGTACTAAAAAGTGTTCAGATAGTGCAGAATCTCATACTACGAATAATGTTGAAGAAAGATAGATTATATCCGACTATGAGACTGTATGCTGAGACAAGGGTCTTCAACATTAAACAATTGTATGCTTTTGAAATATATAAATACATTTTTAAAGATAGAAATAGAATTAAAGTTGTTAGTCACGGGTATGAAACCAGAAGTATTACAGAGAATAACTCTATTTTATATCAACCTAAGTTAGGTATAGCCAAACGTAACTTTCTGTATTTCTCACCTAAATTATATAACATTCTCCCAATTAAATTAAAAGAATTTAAAGGAAATCATGCATACCTGAAGATGCATATAAAACATTTTCTCAGAGAAATCAAAATTAAAATTGAAAATATAATTAGGTGAGCCTACAAGTATATACAAACACAAATTCAATTTTCCTTCCTATTCATTATTTTTAGTGTAGGCGTATACATCATTTACATAGAACGTGTTATTCGGCTCAGCCATTATACAATTTCTAGAAATAGTAATCAATGATATGCTTGCCACACACAAGGTTGCACCTTTTAGTGGCATATGTGATATCTCTTCCTGCTCTGTATGAATTTGATATCCTATTTCGACCTGTCTTTATCATATTGTAACAATATAATTTAATAATAATTGTAAATTTACAGATTAAACAATGAGTAGGAAGTGTAATGAAATTCATAAAATGTGTACAGTTATTCTGAATTTTGTAAAATGTGTGTATTTGTAACGATTTAATAATAATAATAATAATAATCATAATAATAATAATAATAATAATAACTGGGAGAATATCAAGCCGGTTTCCGGAAAGGGTGATCATGCGTCGAACAGATTATAAACCTCAAATCTACCCTCTCCTATTTGAAGATCAGGAATAAGAAATTTGTGGTGACCTTCGTAGACTTTAAGAAGGCCTATGATTCTATTGATCGCAATACCCTGATCCGAATCCTAAAAGAATTTGGCCTGGACAACAAAACCAGAGCGATCATCCAACAATCGCTGACCAACACCACCTCGAAGGTGAAGTTTAGGGGCGAAATATCAGACATCTTTGTAATCAAGGCAGGAGTAAGGCAAGGAGATGGTCTCTCACCAATACTCTTCAACTGTGTCCTCGAGAAGGTTATCCGTGAGTGGCGTAAAGAACTCAATAAACAAGGAGTTGCAAGCGGAGTCAGACTGGGTTACAGAAGCCGGAACATCACAATTGACTGTCTTGCCTTTGCCGATGATCATGCAATCATTTCTGATTCATTAGAGACAGCCACGGAACAGATCAATCAGCTTAGTGCACAAGCAGCGAAGGCAGGACTCCAGATCTCCTTTCAGAAGACTGTGTTCATAACTAATATCATACCGGCGCCCAAACACCTTGCTGTGGAACAAGGAAAAATTAAGCGAGTTGCAAAGTTTAAGTACCTGGGAGAAATTATAACACCTAATGTATCAGAGAAAGAAGCATTCACATTACGCATGAGCAAAATGGAAATGGCCTACCATTTAACTAAGGACATCTATAAGAAAGGATCAATATCCTTCAACGCAAAACTAAAACATTACTGCAGTGTCATCCGTCCGGAGGTCTTGTATGCTTCTGAATGCCTCACGATGATCAAAAAAGGCTTGGTCGAAATACTGGAGGCCAAAGAAAGGAAAATGTTGAGAAAGATATTGGGTCCCATCAAAGACAACGGGGAATACAGAAGACGGCATAACCATGAACTATATACTCATATGGAAAAGATAAGTGACGTCATCCGGAAGAGAAGGATGACATTTTTTGGACATGTGAAACGAATGAGCCCAGCGAGACTGACCAACCGCAACATAACTTACTTTCAGGAGAGGAAAACAAAATGGGCCTGGTTCATTGAACTGGATAAAGATCTGAAAAAAGTGGGGATATCACCAACAGACATTCAGAAGCGCGCCCCACTCAAAAGGAAACTTCAAGTTTGCAAAGGTTTCCAAGAAAACCCGAAGCTGAAAACGGGAAAGATTTGGACCCAGGAACGGAAGGAAGTCCACCGAGAACGAATGCGGGCGTACTGGGCAAACATCAAAGCCAGTAGAAGACAGTTGGAATGACGCGGTCCATAGATGGCCTATACGAAATGAATGAATAATAATAATAATAATCACAAGTCCAGTTAAATTTCACTAATTTTGTAATTTATCAAACCGTACTCCACGGGACAAAATATTCCATTCCTGTAACTTAAAAGGATATATCAGATTATTATGCTTACATTCAGAGTAACTGAAGAGTTCGTACAGCCTGGAGACATTCCGCCATTCAGACAAGTCTCCATATGAACAAAAGGCAAACACTATACTCGTAGTTGTAGCTTCGTACCACCATCACAGCAGAGCACTTCAGCACTACTGTAGTTTAGGGCTTACCACTGTCTGTGTAGGTTTGGTAGTGTCTTCTGTCTTATTTCAGGTCATTGTTTCACATATTCCAATTTTGTGTTGACGGACTGAAAGTTATCACAGACGATGACAAATTCCCGCCAGGATTCATAAAAGTAATCCTGTTCTATTTAATACTAAATTATCTTCTCTCATTAAAATATACTGTACTTGAATTGAACTTGGAAATTACAGTTAAAATGTTATTCAAAATCTTAAATGTTGATTGGATCCATGGACTGTGAATTAAGACCTCAATGAATCAAACTTCGCTGACAGACATCAAATAAAACGGATTTGCTGGAGTATTTTAATACAGCAATATATAGTGATTATTTCAAATTATTTAGAGCACTTATCTCCATTAACTTAAAATAACTAGTTTACTCGTTGTGTTAGTGGATGGATTCTTTTATATAATTACTAGCAGAAGTACCCGTTCTTCGAACGGTGTTCGTTGTTAACACCAGACATTATCAATTGAGCTACTGTTGCAATGGTTAGCGGTTTGCCATTCCTTCAAGTTAATCAGAACGAAGTTAGTTTTCTGGGAATATCACACACATGGTTAATTTAAGGCCCTTAGAATGTAGTTTTCGAAGACCCTTTATAGATTTCCGAATGTTGTGTCTCACATTGAGAAGCGCAACATATGCTTTGGTCGTCCTTCTAGGATAATTTTTATATTTCGCCTATTTTAGCATATATTGAGAAGTTTTTCTCTATATCCACCCTTCTACTGTATGAAAAGTGCGGTGAAGAGTTTTATAAATGATTGGTGTATTGACTCTCATGGTTACCATACCTAAATTTACGATGCTCCAAGCATCCGAACACGAGTTATAGGCGTAGGCTACATAAAGATACAAAGAATGACAGACAGACAATTCTATTGTCTACAACATATTACTGAGATATCCAAATATGGGTATATCTACCACACAGTATCAAACAAAATCATCCTTACGATGAACCCGTTTGTCGACAAAAAAAATAGTTAAAATGTGCTCTCAGACTAAATTCACCTAACGTGTGCTTCCTGACGTGAAATAGAATTGAAAGCCTTGTACACGAAACGCAATACACGTCACATAAAAACTGACCCTCTACGTTGTGCTAGGTGCCCATACACAGGAAGACCCCTTTCATAAATTATAAAGGTTTGTGGTGCATGAAAATTCAGGTTCTTTAGTCTGACATTGCCCAAATTCCTAGAAGCCGCAAAAAAATGCTGGTTCAATTCAAGAATTTTTGAAAATAATGTTGCTGTTTGGAGATATAATAGACCTTCTGTACTATATGTCGAACGTGAAAATTGCATGAAAAAATTCTAGGTTACCCCTTGACCCCTTTAATTGCATTGATGAATTGTACAGTCTACGTTAGTTCCGTGATAACCTTATAGCCATTTGCAAACTTTCACAGAAATGTAATAAATGGAGTGACATTGCTTCTTACAGAAATAGAAGGAAAGTTGTAAGCCACCCCTTGATATAATGTTCTCATGGTTACCGATTTGCATTCCTTCATTAGTTTGTTAAATTAAATTTAATTAGTTTTCTGGGAATATTTCAGAAAATGTTGGATTTAGAGCCTTATAATGTAGTTTTCGAGGACCCTTTAGGGCCCCCGAGTTTTGTTGCTGGCACCGAGGGGATTTGTCTCGTCGTTGTACGCCATAATATAATACTAATAATAATATAATATAGGGATAAATTCTAACACCCATTTTTAAAAATTATTAATGCAGCCAATGGCCATGTACTTTTCTTTTCAGGACGGGTCAGGGATATTATCAGAGAAAGAAGCATTCAATCAGGCATGAGCAAAATGGAAATTGCCTACCATTTAACTAAGGACATCTATAAGAAAAGGTCAATATCCTTCAACGCAAAACTAAAACATTACTGCAGTGTCATCCGTCCGGAGGTCTTGCATGCTTCTGAATGCCTCACGATGAACAAAATAGGCTTGGTCGAGAAACTGGAGCCCAAAGAAAGACAAATTTTGAGAAAGATATTGGGTTCCATCGAAGACAATGGGGAATACAGAAGACGGCAAAACCATGAACTATATACTCATGTGGAGAAGATAAGTAACGTCATCCGGAAGAGAAGGATACCATTTTTTGGGCATGTGAAACGAATGAGCCCAGCGAGACTGACCAACCGCAACATAACTTACTTTCAGGCGAGGAAAACAAAATGGACCTGGTTCATAGAACTGGATAAAGATCTGAAAGAAGTGGGGATTACACCAATAGACATTCAGGAGCGCGCCCCGCTCAAAAGGAAACTTCAAGCTTGCAAAGGTTTCCAAGAAAAACCGAAGCTGAAAACGGGAAAGATTTGGACCCAGGAACGGAAAGAAGTCCACCGAGAACGAATGCGGGCGTACTGGGCAAACATCAAAGCCAGTAGGAGACAGTGGGAATGACGTGGTCCATAGATGGCCTATACGAAATAAATGAATGAATTAATAATATGGGGATAGGAATATAATAGACCTGCCGTACCACTCCCGCATGTGTAAACCGCGTGAAAAAATTCTAGAGTACCCCTTGATCCCCTTAAGCGCGTTAAACGTATTGATGGATTTTACGGCTTAATTTGGTTCCGTGATAACCTTCTAGCCGTTTGCAAACTTTCACACTTATGTAATTAATGGAATTGCATTGCGTCTTACAGCAATAGATGGACCTCTGAGAATCTGTTGCCATGGTTACTGGCTTGCATTTGTTCATTAGTTTATTAAATGAAATTAGTTTTCTGGGAATATCTCAAAAACGGTTGGTCTTAGGGCCTTAAAATGTGGTTTTCGGGTACCCGAGTTTGTCTCTCACGTTGAGGGGCTGAAAATGAGCTTTGTCTCGTCCTTCTACGCCTATTTCAGCATGTATTTTAAGGGGGTAGGCCCCCTTTTATGAGGGGTACGGAGAATAGTTATATCAATGATAAGTGTCGTGCCTCTGATGGATATCTGTACCAAATTTTACGTTGATACATCTAACCGTTCTCCAGTTATAAGGGAACAAAGTTGTCCACAGACGAACAAACAAACAAACAGACAGACAGACAGCCAAAAATAAAAAATTCGCGCGCATCCATCAAAAACAGTCTGAAACGCGTAAACAACTCAATTGTCCGTAGAAATTCAGAGAAAAACAGACAAACTTTCATTTTTATACATAGAGAGATATACTGCACCGCTCGGTGTTGACCGTGTTTTATTGCACAAATTTAGGTTTCACTCGCTAACCGTTGGAGATATACGAAAAGTGATAAGGACCATTCGGATAGAAAATTAAAGGTTAAAGCTCATGTATGCCATCAAAAGTTTGCTATTTCTTAGCGTTCTCTTTTTATTTGAAATGGAATTATGAAATTTTGAAACCAAAGGGTGTAGTGACATCACAAATGTCGGTTTTACTCGCTAACGGTTGGAGATACACGAAAAGTGATAAGGACCTTTTGGATAGGAAATTAAATTTCAAAGCTCGTATGTGCAATCAAAAGTTTGCTATTTCCTACCGTTCTCTTTTTATTTGACATGGAAATATGAAATTTTGAAACCAAACGGTCTAATGACGTCACTAAAATGGTCGTCATTTTTTAATAGTGCAAAATTTCGATATCAAAAGTATCCTATATGTAAACCTGGTAAATCAGCTACATTCATGCAAAATTTCATTTTAAATCGGACTAGTGGTTCTTGAGTTATTGAGTAACACACAGACAGACAGACAGATAGAAAGACAGACACACACCATCACATTTTTATATATTAGTATGATGATTTACAGGCGCATTTATTGACGTCACATGTGGAACATATCAATGTTAAGTTTTTAACAAAATTATTATTAACATTGTTAAGTTAATAGATCTGATTTCTTATATTTTAACTTTTCTATATTTTGAAGAACTTTTCAAAAAAAAATTAGATAGTAAATAAGTTAGTTCTGTACGAATATGAAAAAAAAAACAGTCAAAACGAAAGTCATGAAGTTTAGGAGAGGAGGAAACGTCACCAAAACGGACATCCTTGTTTGCGGCAGCGAAAAATTTGAGAGGGGCGTGGTGGCTCAGCGGTCTAGCTGTATGCCTCTCACCAAGGCGGTCCGGGTTCGATTCCCGGTCATTGCATGTGAGATTTTCGAAGTGAAATGCCATGTCCTGTGGTTCGGATTCCACGTAAAAAGGAGGTCCCGTGGCTCATGATCTCGAGATTAATGGTCACGTTAAACTACAAGCTTCCTTCCTTTTTCGAAAAATTTGAATTGTTAACGCGAACAAGTACCTAGGGTCAGGCAAAACATTTACTAAGCATATAGATGAAAGCAGCTAAATCTGCGTTCGATATAAAGAATGCTTGAGGAGATCTCCCCAGTCACAGCTATATGCCGATTTCACATCAAGATTGCCCCAATCGCAAGCTACGCGCTCAACAAGATATGGCCCCGTCTAACCGCTGCGAACTTGAAGGGACTAGAAGCAGTGAAAGCGTCATACTTAAGTGACAGCACTCAAGGTATCAAGAACAATTGGCGAACACGGACTTCTTCGTAAGAGAGTTAATGATGAACAATGATCTTCAAAGCACACCAGCAAATGAGGCCCTCATCAAGGGCAGAGGGGGAAAGCAGGAGACGTAGACCCGGAACTCTCATGTAACCTGGGCTGCCATGGAAACAGAAGCGTAGTTAGTTATTGTTGTTTTAAGGGTCGGAACTTCGAAAACAGAAGATTGGAAGAAGGCACACTTGAGGCTGCAACACGTTTTTACGAGGAACACGGCCTATGAATTTCATGACAGAATCTGCGCACAAAGAGGATACCAGTGCACCTCCTCCCTATGTGGACACAGGATCATAATACTCGCCTTATTTATTTAGCGTATGGCTTTTAGTGTCCGAGGACATGTTCGGCTGTAGCTGCCACGGACACCCATGGGGTGAACTACAAGTTCCGTTCAAGTTGTATCAAATTTCGCTACCAGATGTTACTGACACCTAGTGGTGAACGTTGGAACTTTGATAGAGCGTTTCAACGAAATCTAACCTAGAAATTTAGCTTCACACACGTTTAATTAGTGGAAGGATCTTTCACATGCCATAAATCTATGACATGGGACCACCGGCTTTACTTCCCCTCCAAAGGAAGGCATACTGAAGGATTTTAACGCTGCCAAGCTCAGTGACGTTCCATGCTGAGAATCAAAACTCTTGACAACCACCACATTGTAAAAACCTGTACACATGGTGTTTAATATTTATTATTATATAAGAATATGAGAGATCATGCTACCAGATAGCGATACCCTTCATACAAAATATTAGTCGTCATCATCTTCTACAGTTTCCAGCCTCTGTCTGGGCCTGCTTGGACCGTAATCATCTCCTTCGTTTTCTATCCCCCCACCGCCTCCCACTCCTCACCCTGTCCCACTCCTCTCTTCTTTTCTGCACTGCTTCCTTCATACCCACAATCCCCCTATCTCTTGGTCTCTCTCCATTTCCATCTCATGCATTCTCCTAACCTGTCCGTACCAACTCATTCTTCACTCTCTATGATCTCTTTTAAGGGATTCTCTTCCACAATATCTCTCTCTCTCTCTCATTTCTTGCTCTATACCTTCTTGTTATTCCTAATCTGCTTCTTTGAAATTTTATTTAGCAAGCCTGGATCCTGCTCACCTGTCTCTTCTTGATAACCCACGTTTCTGATGCGTAGGTGAGTATTGGGACATCTGGGGTACGTCCCTGCTCCATTCATCTCCTCGTCATATCAAGGACTTAAGAGAGAGGCTGGTATTCAGGAAGGTGAAAGGCAAGGCTGCAACTTATCACCTATACTTTTCTATCCATACGAGTACATTAAAGAAGCAATGAAGGAGATTAGCGAAAAACTTACAGTAGAAGTAAAGATTCAAGGAGAAATAATTCAACACAGATTTTCTGATGACATTGCCATCTTAGCCAACACATCAGAGCAGTGCTTGATTTGTAAAAAAAGAGGTTCCGGTACTGTGGGCTCCGGATGGTGGTGGGAGGCGGGGTGGAGTGCTTTATAGAATATTGAAATATAGAGTTCTAAAAACGATATGTTTATGCTTTTCTGAACACCTTTAAAAAGGAATCAGCGGACAAAATAACTATCTAATTTTGATTGCAATTTTAAATTAAATTGAGATTGATGTGGCAACATTTTTCTTACCATACATTTTAATTTCAATTTTAATTAATTAGGCTATCATTCAAACAATGTACATTTTTTACGTAATTTAAAAAATTAAATACATTCGGTTTGAAAATACAACAATCTTTTATTTCTTGTTTTATAATTGTGTTTTTACAGTTTTATGAAATAATTATTTATTATAAAAGGTACTGTACTTAAACCTCATAGTTTATAAAATTGTCCCAAGTTTAGCAACTAACATTCCACAATTCTAAAAATTATGTTATATATTCGACTCTTCCCCCGATCAGAGGTTTCGGTACGGCGTACCGGTGCGTACCGTCACAAATCTAGCCCTGCATCAGAGGATTAAAATGAGTTTTAAAATGGTATGGACACTGTCTTGAGGAACGGATTCATGATGAAAATCAATAAATGTAAGACAAAAATAATGGAATGCGGCCGAATGAAATCAGAAACCCCATAACCAGTGATGAACGAAGCAAAGATGATATCAAATTAGGTTGGCTCAGGCAAGGAAAGCATTTCTACAGAAAAGAAATCTGTTGACATCGAATATAGATAGGTATTAGAAAGTAATTTTTCTGGGGTGTGGCGCTGTATGAATGTGTAACTTGGACTGTTGGCGCAACAGAAAAGAGGAGAATTGAAACGTTTGAAATGTTGTGTTACAAACTTTATTATGGAAGGAAGGGTCGAGGACAAGATCTGTAGGGGTAGACCAAGATTAGAATATGATAATCAGATTGCCTCGGATGTAATATATGGTGGTTGTGTAGAGATGAAACGATTACCTCAGGACAGGGAGACATGGAGGGCTGCATCAAACCAGTCAAAAGACTAAAGACTCAAACATACACAATTTCATATCAATACAGACAATTTTATATTATTTTTGTGAGGGCTGGTTGTTGTAATACTTGCCTATGACATCTTGCTACTCCTTTCTCCACTCAGCGACCGGTATTTTGTCTCGCAGGGCTCCAGCAAGCCAAGGGCTACCAACTGCAGTGGTCTGCCATCTCATTCATTCTCACAATGTTGCTATTCATTTCAGAGGTATGGGACAATATTAGTCAACAGTCCCATGTACTTTGGTGTGTATTGAATTTGTCTGATAACTAGTAGATGAGATTGGTCAACACACAGACGGGAGCTCAATTATCTTTTGTGATTAATATTAAGGTAATCAACATTAAATAACCTTTACAATAAATACACAGGTTGTACTCTACACTATGTAAAAGTATGACACATTTCGTTTGTCCTGTGAACATCTTCAGGTCTGTGTCTTAATTGCTGCTGTGATGTTTCAGACAATGGGAGAAGCAGGAGGAGCGGGCTCGAAGGAAGAACACAACACCATCCCTCAAGAGTGCCCTCATCAGGGCCTTCGCCTGGGACTATGGAAAGTTGGGCTTCATCTTACTGGTCTCAGAGATCTTCGTCAGGTGAGTTGGTCCTAACAAAAGCGGTAACAGGGCGTTCGCCTGCGACTATGGAAAGCTAGTCTTCATCGTACTGGTCTCTTGAGATCTTCACCAGATGGGTTGATTTGAATTGACAGTTACAGGGTTTTTGATTTTCATCAGAGTGGCTGATTCTGTTTACCTCAGTTACAGGGTTTTTGATATTCATCAAAGTGGCTGATTCTGTTTACCTCAGTTTCAGGGATTTTAATCTTCATCAGTTAGGTTGATTTGGATCAACAGTTACAGAGTTTTTGATCATCATCTGGGTGGCTGATTCTGTTTACCTCAGTTATGGGTTTTTTGATCTTCATCACTTAGGTTGATTGGAATTGCCAGTTACAGAGTTTTTGAGAATTTGAAAACAGGACCATGTGTAGATTTTTATTAGTTCATCTTCAGTTTGTGAAGGCATGTCTGATGTAATGCTTTAGGTTAGGGCAACCTCTTCTGCTGGGCCAGCTCTTGGCCTACTTCCAGCCTTCAAGCACCATGGAGAAGGATGAAGCCATGATGTATGCCGGTGGTATTGTCCTGTGTGCTGCCGTTAACACTATTCTGATGAACCACTACTTGGTGGGATCCTACCACACGGGCATGAGGGTGCGAGCGGCTTGCTGCTCACTCATATACAGAAAGGTGAGTTCCACCTCACTTTTCAAACACTAAAATAAGTTTATAAAATTTCATCGCATAATCGTCACATAGCATATTCATATTTGTGCGCCCGTCAGTTGCACACACTGCAGCGAGCTAATAACCTGGCGGGGCTTTGTCTGGAGAAACGAGTCCCTGCCTCAGTGCCTGTGGGCAATGACCACGTGATGTGAGCGGGCAGCATCGTCACTTAGCACGCTCTATTTGTGCGCTGATCGGTTGCGCATGCTGCCGCGACTTTATAACCTGGGGTGACTTTGTCACAAGAAAGTAATCTTGTCTCCATGCCTGCGGTCTATGAACCGCGACGCGAGTGGCCAGCATGGCTACTTATCACATTCCGCAACTTTAAAACCTAGCGTGACCTTGTCAGAAGAAAGAAGCCCGTCTCTCTGACTGCAGGCTATGACACACGATACGCGAACTGCTGGCCCACGGCGATCGCGCTCAACCACTCCAGGGGAGCGAAACTTGTGTGGACCAGTCGCTTCCGTGAGTTGGCCTTGGAATAACGAGATTCAATAAGCCGCTGTACAAAACGCTGCTAGCCCCAGCTCGCCAACGTTAAAACAGGCCCGACTGCTATTGGCGGAATCTTACGCAAGGGACACTCCGTGTCAGTCTAGCGTCAGCCACTTCCGTGGAAACATCGCAACAGAGACCTGTGCGTGATATTACGCACGTGTTGTCCACAATGAGAAA
Source organism: Meconema thalassinum (assembly GCA_946902985.2). Lineage (NCBI taxonomy): Eukaryota > Metazoa > Arthropoda > Insecta > Orthoptera > Tettigoniidae > Meconema > Meconema thalassinum. The sequence continues at coordinate 184,194,958 of OX336398.1, read as the reverse complement.
ATAAAAGAATTATACGGTGATCTTGATGAAAGTGAAATACACGGAATTACATAATAAACAAATAATAATAATATTAAGAAAGCGCACAAGCGTGCAGCAAATAATAATACAGTACATATTAAGAAATTGTGGTTTTCTTCTTTTCACTTCAATATACTTTTTCCCACGATTTGTAATCTAAAATATGCAACGATTATGCGAGGAAACATGGTATATAAAATACTAGCCATACCCGGCGTGCATTGCAATGCCAATAAGGAAGAGAATAATAATGTTCGGTTTTACGTCCCTCTTTACAACTGCGGCTTTTAGAGTCGCCAGGGTAACAGAATTTTGGCTCGAAGTGGATCTTTAACGTGCCAGTAAATCTACTGACACGACTCCCTCGCATTTGCGCACCCTCATATGCCAACTGGCTGCGCCAGGATTCGATCCGCAACCTTGGTCACAGCAGGCGAGAACGTTACCACTGAACCACGCAGCCAGCCCAAGAAAAATTGAATTTTAATTTCGTTTACTTAAGTGCCTTTGGATAAACAATTCTTTGTTTTTCTGTCAGGTGCGTATATAAACAAATCCGAAGGCTTTTCGACGCGTGAGCACGCCACATACAGCTGACCTTGTAAGAAGAATGGATTTATGAAATTCACTCCACACATTTGTAGACATTGTCCCTGAGCTTTGTTGATGGTCATCGCAAATACGAGTCGCACCGGAAACTGCAAACGTTTAAATTGGAATGGCATATCTGTCGGAATCATTGGGATACGTGGCAATAGTTCATCTCCTACTTTACATTTTCCATTTAAAATTGTATCTTCGATGATGTTGTTCATCATCTTTTTCAACGAAAGACTGGTACCGTTGCAAAGTCGTGGTGGGTTGATGTTTTGGAGAAGAATGATATGCACTCCAATTTTCAATGATAAATCGTGCGGCGGCATGCCTGGCAAATCAAGGGAATTCAGGAATTCAGTAGGATAATTGATAACTTCGTATTGATTAATTACAGTATTAGCTTGCCACGGTGGGTGAGTTGTTAACGTGTCGGTCTACTAATCCCAAGATTTCAGGTTCGCTCCTGCCATGGTAAGTGGTTTTTGAAAGGCAGCAAAAATTACGACACGCATGTCATACGATGTTGGCATGTCAAAGAATCCATTTGAATTCAGTAGGCCGTGTTAATAATGGCAAAATTAATCTCGTGAGTTTCCGCCAACACAAAGTTCCTCATTTCTCTACTAGAAAGCGCTATAGTGTTCAAGGAGCATAGATATCTAATCTCCTTGGCTTTCATAGTTCTTCAAGAAACAACGAAATTCGGCATGCAAGCTACCCTCCGGGTGTCAATTAACTAAGCTTGCACCCGGCACCCGAGGCCATACGATATTATTATTATTATTATTATTATTAAGTGAGACACCGGAGGAAGTAGACGTGTGCCTGAGTGCTCCGCAAAAAGTTTAAGTATAGCAAGGAAATGGTTTGCGACCGCTGTCAAGAAGGACTCCCAAGTGATGGTGACTATGTATACTGCACAGGATGCAAAGGGAAATATCATTATGAATGTACATCAGTCACAATACGTACGTGGAAAGGTATGGCAAAACAAGCTAAGGAGTCATGGCGGTGTCCACAGTGCCGTAGCTTCAAAAAGACAACGTCAGCATCTGTTGTCGCAAGCGGTGGAACGATGACCCTACCAGCTGCTGCCAACACTGATTACACAGCGACTCCACCTTCAACACCGGACACGGAGATAATACACGCATCGGATATTAAAGGTATGTTTTTAGAATTAAAGAAGCAGATTAGTGAACTGAAAAACCAAGTGAGTGAAAGTGTTAAAAGTGCCGACTTTATTGCGCAGAAATATGATGAGTTGATTAAGGAAACTAAGTCAAATGCAACTCTACTGAAATCACTTACAGCAGAAATAAAAACCCTAAAAGACGAAAAGAATCTACAAGACAAAATAATATCAGATCTAAACGAGAAAGTGCACACAATGGAACAGAACGGTAGGCAACAATACATTGAAATATGTGAAGTGCCACGCGCGAAAGACGAATGCCTGGATGAAATCGTCCACAAAATTGCTGAGACTCTAGAAGTAGATCTAAACATGTTTGATGTAGAGGAAGTTTACAGGCCCCCACTGCAAAGAAAGAACAAAATCCCCCCAATAGTGGTAAAATTTAACTCCATATCCAAAAAGAATGAATTTTTACAGAAAAGAAAAGGACAAAATTTCCTCACTCATGGGAACACTAAATCTAGGTTTTTCATTAACGAAAGTCTAACGTCATTTTACAGGGAGCTACTATGGAAAACTAAAAATCAGGCCAGAGAAAATAACTGGAAATTCATTTGGGTTAAAAACGGCAAAATACTTGCGCGAAAAAACGACGAATCTGGTATATTGAGAATCTCCCGTGAGGAAGACATTAACAAAATTAGGTAACCCCCTCCCCCCTCCCCGCCAAAAAGAAATAATTATTATTGAATTATTATATTAATTGATATTATGAACAGTTGGGATAGCAATATAAATGTTTCTGGAATACAAAATGAACTCACATTTCTCAATATACCCGATTTCGTCGAAAATTGTAATAAGACTAGAAATAATGCTGAAATCAATATCCTCTCTCTAAATATTCAATCTATATCAAAAAACTGGGATTATTTAACCATAACCTTAGGCAAGAAAATTAATGATCTGGATATTATTTGCTTAACAGAAATTAACATACTTGAATCTAATAATTACCTATTTACTTTGGATAATTTTAATGTTGTATTTTGTAATAGAACAAATCGTAAAGGAGGAGGCATAGCCATATATGTAAAGAACAACATGGCTATTAGAACACACAATTCATACATTTCCAATACTCATGAATCAATGGTAATAGAAATACTTCACATGAACAAAAAGATTGGATTAATATGCATTTACAGACCACCTAGCACTAACATAAATGACTTTCTTGATGAACTGGAGACACATATAACACAACACACTAGTAAGTACAGCGAATACGCCATTTTAGGAGATATCAACATTGATACTTTATCTAATGACATCAGTCTATCAGCTATCAAATATACAAATATTATGGCAACTCATGGTTTCCTACCACTTATCACTCAATGTACTCGTTATGATCCAAATTTAGACTCGAGAACATGTTTTGATCACATAAACTATCGTAGCAGACTAGATCAATATACTTCTGCAGTCATACAATCAGATATCTCTGACCACTACATAACATATGCAGGTATTTGGCCAAAAAATGATAAGACACAATTACAAGATAATGAATCGTACATTACGCTAATGAACGATACTATAATACACACAAGCCTTAACAACACAGACTGGACAGATTGCCTTGAATTAAAAAATCCTAATGACATATATAACAATATAACAACCAAATTTAAGGAAATCTACCAAAAAGCATCTTACATAACAACTCGTAAACCCAGGGAAAGCAAACAATGGTTCACTTATGACCTAAAAATACAATGTAAGGAAAGAGACAGACTTTACAAAACAATGCTCAGAAACAAGGATAATATTACAATAAAAAATGAATACAAAGCTTTCAGAAACAAATTAAATAAGCTAATAAACAAAACAAAACATCAATATTTTAAAAATAAGATAAATAGTTCCAAAAACGATAATAAAGGAATGTGGAAAGTCATTAATGATATAACAGGTCGGAAAACACAAACTGTCAATGAAGTCATAAACAAACATTTAATATTATATTATACTAACGAAGTGATAGTCAATAAATTCATCAATACCTTTAGTGAAAAAATAAACAGCCTAGCTCATAACTGTAGTATCAACATATGGCAATCAAATAGAAACACATTAATGAATTCCTTTACATTACTTGAAACTGATGAATATGAAATAGAAAACATAATTAAGGAATTAAAAACAGACAAATCGCCTGGGGTAGACAATATACGCTTGAAAGACATAAAGGCAACATCCAAAAAAACTATACCAATCATAACACATCTCATAAACAAGATATTCGAATCAGGCATAATACCAAAATATCTGAAATACACAATTATTAAACCAATATATAAGAATGGCGATCACTTAGACTTTGGCAACTACAGACCAATATGCATTTTATCAATCCTCCACAAAATAATGGAAAAATGCTTGGATAAGAGATTGAAGAATTTCCTAAATAAATATGATATTTTAAAGGGACACCTATACGGTTTTAGGAAGGGGAAAAGTACTGAACTACTCCTGGCTGAATTTGCCAATGTAATAAATAATGCCTTAAATAAGAACAATCACATAATGGTACTTTTTCTTGACTTTTCTAAAGCATTTGACACAATAAATCACAATAAACTACTTGCTAAATTACACGATATTGGAATAAGAGGCACGATTTACAAACTATTTGAAAGCTATCTGAAAAACAGGGAAATGGCAGTTATGGTCAATAACACTATCAGTGACGCAGTAGAAGGAACACAAGGTATCCCTCAAGGCAGCATTATTTCACCTACACTATATAACCTGTTCGTAAACGACATGAATGAAGCCATTAAACACAGTAAAATATTTATTTATGCTGATGACACCACTATATATACCATACATAAAGACTCTAAAACAGCTTTTGAGAGACTTCAAGAAGACTTCAATAACATCACAAGATGGTGTCATGACAATAATTTGTATATAAATACAACCAAATCTAAAATAATGCACATCAGAGTTGATCACTTCACACAAGAAAAATACAAACTAACGCACCACAGCTTATCATGCATACACCAAAACATCCTGGCAGGTTGCAAATGTAACACCTTCATAAATAGTACTTCGACACAAAAATACCTAGGAATTACCCTTGATGAACACTTTAAAATGAACACACACACAGTAAACATAATAAAAAACCTAAGAGCAAACCTCTACATCTTCTACAATCTCCGATTTTATGTAGATAGGAAAACTTACAAAACAATTTACAGTGCTCTGATTGAAAGCAAATTAAGATATGCTATAGCAGCTTGGGGAAATCAAAACACAACTTTAATTAATAATCTTCAAGATAGCCAAAACAGGTTCTTTAAATATTTCACTGATATCCCTTATTTTAATATTAAAGAGTTGTTTCAAATTACTGTACTGAATCTCTACTACCATGATCCAAGATTCAGGCATAAGGTCTCTCACAACATACAAACAAGAGCCATAACAAGTACTAAACATGTTAAACCTTTATGTATAAATAGCTATGGTTTCAAGAGACTAAATTATATTATACCATCACTACTTAATGAACTACCACCTGGACTGACAAACATTAACAGCAAACAACTAGCTATAAGTCGCATTAAAAAATATTACTTAACCAAACATTAACTCATAGCATAAATTTATTAATATAACTACCATAGTGTAATTTTTTGTATCTTTAATTATTTACATTAATATTTTATCATTAACATTACAAAAAAAATGCATGCACTCTTGTACTGAAATATAATCTATATATATGTTGTAAATAATAATTAATATGTCTCACAGATAATCTGTACTGTCATCAGATTCGTGAGACATATCACAATAATGTAACATAAATAGTATTTAATAAATAAATTAAATTAAATTAAATTAAATTATTATTATTAATAATAATAATAATAATATTACAGTATTGATGGACATATACGTTTTCGCCTGGTATTTCCTTTAGGAAGCTGCAATTAATGGTATCGGCCCCTATTGAATTGACACGTCGAACATACAAACTACTGTAATAAGAAGAAATATTTTAAAAATCACAGTCGAAGAAGACTTAATGTGGTGGTGATTAGTGGGTGTAACATCTAGGTCATTTGTCCTTATGATATGGATGTTAATGAAAACTAATATTGATTTCTAAACGAACATGGTGAAGTTTTAAAACTGTTTTCAAATTTCTATCTTCAATATCTTCCTAGTCTTTGCTGGCTTAGGCCGATACTCGTTGCATCTAGAGAATGAGCTGTTGGTGTACTGCTCGGGTCGCATGGATAACGATATAGCCAATGATGACAGACGTGTGGGGTTCTCGGTCCTTATGCCTTAGGCTGTGCTGAGACATCCATGTGAGGACATGTCACCTCGCGATGAATCAGCATTGCGGTGTCATAAGTATACAGATTGTGCAATTGGGTTACTGTGGGATTTAGGGCTTCGTGTTAAATCCCTCACCCTTTTGTTTTACATAAATAATTTGTAGCAAGAAACCTTCCCTGGAGTGCACACAACATCACACCCAAGTTTCATCGCAATCGGATGAATGGTATATGAACGCATAGGGGACACACAGACAGACAAATTATCACGTAACATTGATTTTATATATAGAGAGATTTTCATCAAGCTTTTGTTTAGTTTTAGAAGGAAAGGAGATATGTGAAACATTCAGACAGTGCTGCCACCAATACAGTGCACTCCCGATAATTCGTGGCAATTAATGCACGAACTTCCGCGAATTATCTGCGGTATGTTTTTTTAAGCCCAGTAAAAACAAAATATTGAAATGTATTTTATGAACACACAAGAAACTAATTATTACCCTTTGCTACATTGCATTGTAAGACACACTGGGCTAGGCATTAATATCTAAGAAAAGAGACTGTCATCACTTTTTGTTCCTTCGATAGTTTATTATCTTAAATTTTTGAAGAAAAAAACACAAAATATGAGAGCGAATATTCATCTCGAATTTCTATGTATGAGGTAAGTGTGACTATGGGCACATTCGGTTGACTGAGAGTAACTTTCGGTATTTCCGTTGGTTCACTCCCGCACTAGATCACTGTTGAAGATCATCTAACAAACTCGCACTCAACGCGGCACGTCGCGGCGTCGGGCAACAATCGCTATTTACAATACGCTGTCCATGCACAACTCATTCATAGGCCAGCGACCTTGGGGTGTGGCTGTGAAAGTGCACTGTCTTAACATTGAAGATACAAGGTATCCCTTTCGACGACATGCTCGTCTGTTTCTTAGATTGCAACATTCTGGTAGCAGTGCGCAAGTAAACATAATCTTACAACGCTGAGAAACGCAGTTAGTGTTGTCTATTCTCAATGGTTTTGTCTCCACGCATCATATCGCGTTCAAATTCTTTTTAACGATGGAGAGATTATTTTATTTAGCGGGATGATAAGGTGCTGTAAGATTTACTACTATAAAAATACTCTTGGAGACCTTCGAATTATCCGCACGTGAATTATCGGGAGTGCACTACACATAACATGGAAATGTCCGTCAAGTACCTGAAAAGTCCATAAAATCTAATAAAATAACAAATTACGAAAAATAAAAGACGCACCAATATGGACATTAAACTTAATGGGGGAACCCCCAAATTTGTATGTTTGTTACCAAAATATCTTGTTTGAAAATATATCGTTCCTTTCAACAAAATAATAGTCTCTCATTTTCAATGTTCAGAGTAATGTGATAGTGGATAAATATAAAAGAATATTAAAATATCCCAAATCACTAATTTTATCAGTATCATTACATCAGTGTTTCAGCACACTGTTCCATTCTTCTTCTTTTTCTTCCTCTGCTTTATGCGCCGCCTATGCGACGGAGATTGGCGATCACCATTGCTATCCTTTCCTCTGATGTTGCTGTTTGAAACAGAGATGCTGAGTCGAAGGTCAAGCCATTCTCGAAAATTTTTGATCCAGGAGATCCTCCTCCTCCCTGGTCTGCATCGTCCCTCTATTTTGCCTTCTATGATGAGCTGTTGGTGGCGATACTTGGAGTTACGAGTCATCATCATCCGTGTCCAACTCCAGTCACTAGCCTCTTTCACTGCTGTCTATCCTCTCCTGCTCCATTACTCTTGCCACATCCAGTCCAATGTTACATATATCTCGTCGGATTTGGTCCATCCATCTCTTTTTTGGCCTTCCAACCAATCTAATACCGTCAAGGCTCCTCACCATATGACCAACCAATCTAATACCGTCAAGGCTCCTCACCATATGACCAACCAATCTAATACCGTCAAGGTTCCTCACCATATGACCAACCAATCTAATACCGTCAAGGCTCCTCACCATATGACCAACCAATCTAATACCGTCAAGGTTCCTCACCATGTGACCAACCAATCTAATACCGTCAAGGTTCCTCACCATGTGACCAACCAATCTAATACCGTCAAGGTTCCTCACCATGTGACCAACCAATCTAATACCGTCAAGGCTCCTCACCATATGACCAACCAATCTAATACCGTCAAGGTTCCTCACCATATGACCAACCAATCTAATACCGTCAAGGTTCCTCACCATATGACCAACCAATCTAATACCGTCAAGGTTCCTCACCATATGACCAACCAATCTAATACCGTCAAGGTTCCTCACCATATGACCAACCAATCTAATACCGTCAAGGCTCCTCACCATATGACCAACCAATCTAATACCGTCAAGGTTCCTCACCATATGACCAACCAATCTAATACCGTCAAGGCTCCTCACCATGTGACCAACCAATCTAATACCGTCAAGGTTCCTCACCATGTGACCAACCAATCTAATACCGTCAAGGCTCCTCACCATGTGACCAACCAATCTAATACCGTCAAGGCTCCTCACCATATGACCAACCAATCTAATACCGTCAAGGCTCCTCACCATATGACCAACCAATCTAATACCGTCAAGGTTCCTCACCATGTGACCAACCAATCTAATACCGTCAAGGTTCCTCACCATGTGACCAACCAATCTAATACCGTCAAGGTTCCTCACCATGTGACCAACCAATCTAATACCGTCAAGGTTCCTCACCATGTGACCAACCAATCTAATACCGTCAAGGCTCCTCACCATGTGACCAACCAATCTAATACCGTCAAGGTTCCTCACCATGTGACCAACCAATCTAATACCGTCAAGGCTCCTCACCATATGACCAACCAATCTAATACCGTCAAGGTTCCTCACCATATGACCAACCAATCTAATACCGTCAAGGTTCCTCACCATATGACCAACCAATCTAATACCGTCAAGGCTCCTCACCATATGACCAACCAATCTAATACCGTCAAGGCTCCTCACCATATGACCAACCAATCTAATACCGTCAAGGTTCCTCACCATATGACCAACCAATCTAATACCGTCAAGGTTCCTCACCATATGACCAACCAATCTAATACCGTCAAGGCTCCTCACCATATGACCAACCAATCTAATACCGTCAAGGCTCCTCACCATATGACCAACCAATCTAATACCGTCAAGGTTCCTCACCATATGACCAACCAATCTAATACCGTCAAGGCTCCTCACCATGTGACCAACCAATCTAATACCGTCAAGGCTCCTCACCATATGACCAAAATATTTTAGTTTCTGTTCCTTGATGTTGTACAGGATCTCCTTCTCCTTGCCCATCCGATCCAGCACCTCGGTGTTCCTCACCTTATCGGTCCATAATATACGAAGCATCCGACGATACATCCACGTTTCAGACGTTTCCAACCTACTCCCTAAGGTTTTAGTTAACGTCCATCCCTCATGACCATACATTCAAACGGGAATTACGTAACACCTGAAGACTCGGATTCTCGTTCTCAGACTAAAACCTCTTTGACACAGCAGATTCTTCACTCTAATAAAGACACTCCTGGCTTGCTCAATGCGAGCTTTGATTTCCTGGCTACATTCTCATTTGTCAATCAGGTAGCACCCCAGATATTTATAATAATGTACCCGCTCAATGTCTGCGCCAGCAACCGGTAATGTATTAATAGCTTCCTTGCTGACAACCATGAATTTTGTTTTTCTAATGTTCATTCTCAAGCCATAATTATTGCTACCGTAACTACGTGCACTTGATACAGTAATGTTTTGAGATCTTCAACGCTTCCAGCATCTCCGTCTCGTAACATTGTGGTGTTTGAAGCCTTAGTAAACCAAAGTGTACATGACATTAATGAATTAATAAATACATTGTTTTAATTCTATTGAAAAGGGAGGCAAGGTTCCTTCGCAACGTCTGGTATTTCATTTTACTTCCCCACGGCAACAGCCCAAAATACGTGAATAATTAGGGAATAACCCATCTCGTGTTGACAGACTGAAAAGCATCAGAGTTTTAAAGACATGCATTATAAATTGGAAAATATGCACTATCGAAATTCAGTTTAACATCATGTTATATTTCCGTTTCATTTTGAAACAATTACAACTAATTTCTTCAAATTTTCTTCACTTAGGCTAAAGCGTTAATCTGGCATTCTCGAATACAGAAAATGATCCTTCTAAACCGCAAGAAGTGATAGTTGCATATTCAAATGAAGAAATTTGGGACAATCCATTTTGACACGAGGTTCATTCTTCCACTTTTAACAGGTGGCCTTACTGAAACAATGATCGAATACAAGAGTGCCCAGGCAAGCGTGTGGGGTCCACCACTCCCTCCTTCTCACACGTAATGTAGTTCTCCGAAATTCCTCGTTAGCGACCGGTGTCTCAAACATTACACAGTACAATAACCATATTTGTGCTGTTGACCAATAGTGTTCTTTCTCTGTCAGTTCATGTGGGGTCCACCATTCCCTGCATCTCACACGTAATGTATTCTCCCAAATTCCTCGTTAGCGACCGGTGTCTCAAACATTACGCAGTACAATAACCATATTTGTGCTGTTGACCAATAGTGTTCTTTCTCTGTCAGTTCATGTGAGGTCCATCACTCCCTCCTTCTCACATGTAATGTAGTTCTCCGAAATTCCTCGTTAGCGACCGGTGTCTCAAACATTACACAGTACAATAACCATAGTTGTGCTGTTGACCAATAGTGTTCTTTCTCTGTCAGTTCATGTGAGGTCCACCATTCCCTGCTTCTGACATATAATATAGTCCTCGTTAGCTTGTCAGGTCTCCAGTTCTGTTCAGTGTCACTGCTTGCTCTCAGTGGCTAAGGTGGATAGTTGAAAACGGTGAGTCTAGAGCTGGGAAAGCCGCACATGGCCGCACAGTGAGCCGGCATTAATGAGGAAAATTAGAGACCTGTATATCGCCGCCACGTTAAGGGGCACGTGGTAGTTAATGTTTTGATATTATTCACTACGAGTGTTGACAAAAGTGTAACTTCGTAAGTTCGAGTTTGTCTCGGTCCAATCCACCTCGAATTACTGATACAACTATTACTTTCTTTGGAGGTGAGTGTATGTTATGGGGTTCGTCCAGGACATGAACATATCAAGTTGTACTCTTTGTAGAACTATTTCAATGCTTGGCCAAATGCTTGGTAGAAATGTGATGAGAGTGTCTGTTCCAGTCGCTGCGTCTGAGTCGGACGGCGCTGGGGGAGACGGCTGCCGGCCAGGTCGTGAATCTTCTGTCCAATGATGTCAGCAGGTTTGATATTGTCACCATGTTCGTGCACTACCTGTGGTCATCTCCAGTCATCGCTACCGTCATCGCCTACATGATGTGGGTGGAGATTGGCTGGCCTGCCTTCGTGGGGATAGCAGCTGTGTTTGTGGTGGTACCCCTGCAATGTAAGCCCGTCCTTCACATTGGCATAGGACTGAACCAGAGAGAGATACGGAATACCATCTTAGGTTTCATTCCTGACTCTGCCATCAGCAGCACTGTTCCATTTCTACATTTATTTGGTTGACCCATCTCCTCTTTGGTCTACCACTTGCTTGATGCGAGTAGATTCGTGCAGGAAGCCGAGAGCTTTGGTGTTTTATCATTTTAAATGATTTAGTCGACTTCGTCGTTACGTCATGAAATGTACCGAGAATGCACTGAGGGGTGTGACGTCATAGTACCGTTTGGTGCATGTGTACTGAGTTCACTGGTGAGCTCTGGCGTTACGAGACGGCACGACACGGCGAGCGTGACGTCATCCAGCCAGCTCCCTCCTTTCACCGCGATGACTTGTAACTTTCTAGCGTTCTGATTATTTCTTGATCATCTAACATGTCAGGAGTCTTTGGCTTCGAGCGAAGCATTTTTCAGCATTTGTAGCATTTAAAATGATATTAAGACCAGTCTTTCAGACTGACTGTCTTTTTGTCACAAAACTCAAGCTTTGAAACCAGACGGAGTTAGAAAGCGTGGTTTGTGGCAAAATTTTCCAAATCGTCTCAATAGTACAGGAAAATTCTTGCATGTGTTGAATAGTTAACGGAAATATTTTATTTGTTTATAGAGTGCACTTAAACCAATAAACAAAACGATGTCCCCTGACACAACTCTGTCGCGTCCAGTGTGGAAATTAATATTATAGTTTTCAGTCCGTCAGCCCAAACATAATTCCAACTACTGGAACATGTGAAACATAATGAAATAAATTACATGTGATTAAGATTTATATTGTTAAGGACTATTGAGGATGAAGAAAACATTTTACAAAATATTATTTGTGTTTCAAAGGAAAATATATATCGGTTGATCGATGTTGGTATCACCCGGTGCAGTCCGACACTAGGTTACCTTGCGATTAAACAAATAAGCAAGTTGATAGCCCCTGTGACTCTTTCTTAATAAATGTTGGTACCAAGAAGTTCTGAGATACACTACGCTGTTGTCTGATATCTGTACTATACTGCTGGGCTGCCTGTATCCGACCAGTGGTGACTGCAGGTGCACCCTTCCTCTTTACATACCCCTGCAACCAATATGCCCAATAATAATAATAATAATAATAATACGTCAGAGTTATGGAGTGAATTATTATTATTATTAGTGGAGCTGGAGATAAACATTTGTAAGAAAGTTTAAGCCTGTTTCTCTCCTGAACACAGTCTCCAGTATATTTTGGTTACATCTTCCACCCTTCTCTCTCCGCTCCTGACCAGTATTGTATTATTTCTAGGAAATATGACACTGGTCTCCTGTATTTGCGTTTTAAGAACACCCCGTGGCTTAGCCAAGCGATGGGGAGCTGCAGGAAGTCCGCAGAACAGAGGTTCGAATCTCGGCGCTGACAGAGGCTATCCTGAGTGTGGTTTTTGCCCGAGTTTTCCTACACTCATTCCAGGCATATGCAGGGATAGTACCTCAGTTCATCATAGAAGCTTAGGTTAATACACAAGCCTTTAAACTATTAACAACAAGAGCAACGTTCTAAACCATTTGCACATCGTTAGACATATCCAAACATGACTAAAACATTAATACAATAAAAATGAAGAGCACTTCTGAGATAAATCATCAATAAAACTGGTCGAAATCAATGAAATAATTCGAATGATAACTTACCTCAATATATTTATTCCAAACGTCTTCTGTCAAAATCAGGAATAATTTACTTGAAAGTAAGTTCCATTTGTTCCATTTTTCCATTTATTCGGGAACACTTGTGTGACAGCATCAGTAAAATAACCCTTTGCATGATTCCTGAGTGCACAAAGCAACAGTTTTTCAGTTGTCACCATTGATACGGAGTTTAGTCTCTCTTCACCTATAGTGGACCTGCAGTGTGACTTCACTCGTTACGTTCAACGAAGACTATGTATGGTATCGTAAGTATTCAAGCTGCTCAATTGTACAGTTCAGGCATAGCATTAACTAACTGCATTCGGTTCATAACTCTTATGATTTCTGCGACTGTTTTCTCGTGAAATTCTTGATTATTAGCTGAATAGAGAACTATCAGTTCGCTTTTCAGACCAACTTGATTGAAACTTGACCCGTAGTTTAAAAACAATTTGTTTGGAAACGAAAGCTAAATTCTCAACATTTTCCTGTATCCAGGAGGAAAAGGAAGTTACAACGCTCCATATCACAGAATCTGTAATTTATCTGGCAAATGACCACCATCCAGAATTTCACAGAAGAGTCTCATAAAGCTCTCTTCGGGTGATCCATTGCCTTTAATTATCTTCTGTTCTGGTTCATCGGCTGCGGAGGAACATGTTATTTCCCAGATATTTTGGAAGCCTTCCCTTTTGAAATTGTTTAATCTGTATATTGTCTCTATTATCCTTGAGTGACAGAAAGCAATATCCTTAGCCTTGTTATGCAGAATGTTAAAGAGAACATCAGTGTGGCGGTGTATTCATTATGACGAAAATTGTATCAATTTTTTTTCTTCAGAAAATACACAAATCCTAGAGCCTGTACTATGGCATCGTTTCCCCAGTTTCCACTATTTTCATCGCCCGTTAAGTTTTCGAAGAACAAGAGTAGGTTGTATTTCCGCTCTAGAACTGTGTTAATAAGCCTCGAGTTACAGTTCCAGCGATTAGGTGCAGTTCTCGGAGATATCCAGTTCTCTTGGAAGATTGAGAAAAGAAATTAGACATTCCAGAAAGAGATAAATATTTTGTTATTCCTGCCTGTTGCAATACTAAGTTAACACATGACAGTAGCAATGAACGAACAGAGCTCGTGGAAATGATTGTTTTACTTTAGCCTGCAGTCCTCCTAAATAACACTAGCGCCGTCCTGCGACTGTGCTATAAGCTTGTTACCTAATCCGAACTCTTCTAATACTGATAGAACGTGGGCGTGTAGAGCCTCAGCCGACATGTTATTGATGGGAGCCAGAGAGAAGCGTGCCTCTCGCCCGCATCCCCTCACTTCCGTCCACAAGCTCCTGTCTGTACCTGCGTTTCTAAACACGTTGTCCATCGCAGTCGCACGCTGACAATGAGAGAGAGAGACAGAGAAAAGCGTGCCTCTCGCCCGCATCCCCTCACTTCCGTCCACAAGCTCCTGTATGTACCTGCGTTTCTAAACACGTCGCCCATCGCAGTCGCACGCTGACAATGAGTGAGAGAGAGAGAGACAGAGAGAAGCGTGCCTCTCGCCCGCATCCCCTCACTTCCGTCCACAAGCTCCTGTATGTACCTGCGTTTCTAAACACGTTGTCCATCGCAGTCGCACGCTGACAATGAGAGAGAGAGAGAGACAGAGAGAAGCGTGCCTCTCGCCCGCATCCCCTCGCTTCCGTCCACAAGCTCCTGTATGTACCTGCGTTTCTAAACACGTTGCCCATCGCAGTCGCACGCTGACAATGAGAGAGAGAGAGAGAGAGAAGCGTGCCTCTCGCCCGCATCCCCTCGCTTCCGTCCACAAGCTCCTGTATGTACCTGCGTTTCTAAACACGTTGCCCATCGCAGTCGCACTCTGACAATGAGTGAGAGAGAGACAGAGAGAAGCGTGCCTCTCGCCCGCATCCCCTCACTTCCGTCCACAAGCTCCTGTATGTACCTGCGTTTCTAAACACGTTGCCCATCGCAGTCGCACGCTGACAATGAGTGAGAGAGAGACAGAGAGAAGCGTGCCTCTCGCCCGCATCCCCTCACTTCCGTCCACAAGCTCCTGTATGTACCTGCGTTTCTAAACACGTTGCCCATCGCAGTCGCACGCTGACAATGAGAGAGAGAGAGAGAGACAGAGAGAAGCGTGCCTCTCGCCCGCATCCCCTCGCTTCCGTCCACAAGCTCCTGTATGTACCTGCGTTTCTAAACACGTTGCCCATCGCAGTCGCACGCTGACAATGAGTGAGAGAGAGACAGAGAGAAGCGAGCCTCTCGCCCGCATCCCCTCACTTCCGTCCACAAGCTCCTGTATGTACCTGCGTTTCTAAACACGTTGCCCATCGCAGTCGCACGCTGACAATGAGACAGAGAGAAGCGTGCCTCTCGCCCGCATCCCCTCTCTTCCGTCCACAAGCTCCTGTATGTACCTGCGTTTCTAAACACGTTGCCCATCGCAGTCGCACGCTGACAATGAGTGAGAGAGAGAGAGACAGAGAGAAGCGTGCCTCTCGCCCACATCCCCTCTCTTCCGTCCACAAGCTCCTGTATGTACCTGCGTTTCTAAACACGTTGCCCATCGCAGTCGCACGCTGACAATGAGAGAGAGAGAGACAGAGAGAAGCGTGCCTCTCGCCCGCATCCCCTCGCTTCCGTCCACAAGCTCCTGTATGTACCTGCGTTTCTAAACACGTTGCCCATCGCAGTCGCACGCTGACAATGAGAGAGAGAGAGACAGAGAGAAGCGTGCCTCTCGCCCGCATCCCCTCGCTTCCGTCCACAAGCTCCTGTATGTACCTGCGTTTCTAAACACGTTGCCCATCGCAGTCGCACGCTGACAATGAGAGAGAGAGAGAGACAGAGAGAAGCGTGCCTCTCGCCCGCATCCCCTCGCTTCCGTCCACAAGCTCCTGTATGTACCTGCGTTTCTAAACACGTTGCCCATCGCAGTCGCACGCTGACAATGAGAGAGAGAGAGAGACAGAGAGAAGCGTGCCTCTCGCCCGCATCCCCTCGCTTCCGTCCACAAGCTCCTGTATGTACCTGCGTTTCTAAACACGTTGCCCATCGCAGTCGCACGCTGACAATGAGACAGAGAGAAGCGTGCCTCTCGCCCGCATCCCCTCTCTTCCGTCCACAAGCTCCTGTATGTACCTGCGTTTCTAAACACGTTGCCCATCGCCGTCGCACGCTGACAATGAGAGAGAGAGAGAGAGAGAGACAGAGAGAAGCGTGCCTCTCGCCCGCATCCCCTCGCTTTCGTCCACAAGCTCCTGTATGTACCTGCGTTTCTAAACACGTTGCCCATCGCAGTCGCACGCTGACAATGAGACAGAGAGAAGCGTACCTCTCGCCCGCATCCCCTCTCTTCCGTCCACAAGCTCCTGTATGTACCTGCGTTTCTAAACACGTTGTCCATCGCAGTCGCACGCTGACAATGAGTGAGAGAGAGAGACAGAGAAAAGCGTGCCTCTCGCCCGCATCCCCTCTCTTCCGTCCACAAGCTCCTGTATGTACCTGCGTTTCTAAACACGTTGTCCATCGCAGTCGCACGCTGACAATGAGTGAGAGAGAGAGACAGAGAGAAGCGTACCTCTCGCCCGCATCCCCTCTCTTCCGTCCACAAGCTCCTGTATGTACCTGCGTTTCTAAACACGTTGCCCATCGCAGTCGCACGCTGACAATGAGTGAGAGAGACAGAGGGAAGCGTGCCTCTCGCCCGCATCCCCTCGCTTCCGTCCACAAGCTCCTGTATGTACCTGCGTTTCTAAACACGTTGCCCATCGCAGTCGCACGCTGACAATGAGACAGAGAGAAGCGTGCCTCTCGCCCGCATCCCCTCTCTTCCGTCCACAAGCTCCTGTATGTACCTGCGTTTCTAAACACGTTGCCCATCGCAGTCGCACGCTGACAATGAGACAGAGAGAAGCGTGCCTCTCGCCCGCATCCCCTCTCTTCCGTCCACAAGCTCCTGTATGTACCTGCGTTTCTAAACACGTTGTCCAACACAGTCGCACGCTGACAATGAGAGAGAGAGAGAGACAGAGAGAAGCGTGCCTCTCGCCCGCATCCCCTCTCTTCCGTCCACAAGCTCCTGTATGTACCTGCGTTTCTAAACACGTTGTCCATCGCAGTCGCACGCTGACAATGAGAGAGAGAGAGAGAGACAGAGAGAAGCGTGCCTCTCGCCCGCATCCCCTCGCTTTCGTCCACAAGCTCCAGTATGTACCTGCGTTTCTATACACGTTGTCCATCGCAGTCGCACGCTGACAATGAGACAGAGAGAAGCGTGCCTCTCGCCCGCATCCCCTCGCTTCCGTCCACAAGCTCCTGTATGTACCTGCGTTTCTAAACACGTTGCCCATCGCAGTCGCACGCTGACAATGAGTGAGAGAGACAGAGAGAAGCGTGCCTCTCGCCCGCATCCCCTCGCTTCCGTCCACAAGCTCCTGTATGTACCTGCGTTTCTAAACACGTTGCCCATCGCAGTCGCACGCTGACAATGAGACAGAGAGAAGCGTGCCTCTCGCCCGCATCCCCTCTCTTCCGTCCACAAGCTCCTGTATGTACCTGCGTTTCTAAACACGTTGCCCATCGCAGTCGCACGCTGCCAATGAGACAGAGAGAAGCGTGCCTCTCGCCCGCATCCCCTCTCTTCCGTCCACAAGCTCCTGTATGTACCTGCGTTTCTAAACACGTTGCCCATCGCAGTCGCACGCTGACAATGAGACAGAGAGAAGCGTGCCTCTCGCCCGCATCCCCTCTCTTCCGTCCACAAGCTCCTGTATGTACCTGCGTTTCTAAACACGTTGTCCAACACAGTCGCACGCTGACAATGAGAGAGAGAGAGAGACAGAGAGAAGCGTGCCTCTCGCCCGCATCCCCTCTCTTCCGTCCACAAGCTCCTGTATGTACCTGCGTTTCTAAACACGTTGTCCATCGCAGTCGCACGCTGACAATGAGAGAGAGAGAGAGACAGAGAGAAGCGTGCCTCTCGCCCGCATCCCCTCTCTTCCGTCCACAAGCTCCTGTATGTACCTGCGTTTCTAAACACGTTGTCCATCGCAGTCGCACGCTGACAATGAGAGAGAGAGAGACAGAGAGAAGCGTGCCTCTCGCCCGCATCCCCTCGCTTTCGTCCACAAGCTCCAGTATGTACCTGCGTTTCTAAACACGTTGTCCATCGCAGTCGCACGCTGACAATGAGACAGAGAGAAGCGTGCCTCTCGCCCGCATCCCCTCGCTTCCGTCCACAAGCTCCTGTATGTACCTGCGTTTCTAAACACGTTGCCCATCGCAGTCGCACGCTGACAATGAGAGAGAGAGACAGAGAGAAGCGTGCCTCACGCCCGCATCCCCTCGCTTCCGTCCACAAGCTCCTGAATGTACCTGCGTTTCTAAACACGTTGTCCATCGCAGTCGCACGCTGACTATGAGAGAGAGAAGAAAAATAAAGTATTCGTATCTCGGCCAGATGGAGATCATCAGCTCACTTGCTTAATATTTTATCTTACTGTGTTTGGAATACTGTATTTATATAATAATATTAATAACGCCAGCTATAACAAGACACTCAATGCAGTTGAAATAACAAGTTGTAATAATAATAATAAGAAGTCATCATTCAAGGAGCGGATGCTGAAGGTTGCAGGGTTGAGTCCCGGTATCTGATCAGATCATTGATCGATTAGTTCTAGTTGCAAACATTTCATTTAGCTCCTAGCTCATTTAGTACCAGTGTACACTTAAGTTACTACCAGTCACAAGCTCTAACGACTGAATGTGTAGTAAAATAATGTAACAAACTATAATATGCGAATAATAATAATGATAATAATTGGATACGTCACGAATTCTGTCAAATACTTTTAGGAAGGGCTAACGATATCCGCAAAATATTTCAGCAAGCATATATATATAACAGCTTAGGCTTCTACGGCCGGCGTTCATAAATAGGTACAAGTTGTTCGGGCTTGTAAGTCGTGGTCCAGGCTACGACCTTCAAGCCCAACGAAAACAATCACAACTTCAAAAGATCGCACGCGCGTGAAGTCAGCTGACCGCAGCATGTTCAAAGAACACTTATTTATTACTAATCCAGTTACTCACGGAACTGGAACACATTATTAATATATTCTGTCTGGTTTACGGCACTGCTTGGCTGCTTGGCTGAAAATAATTAGCAGAAGCTCCTTCGGCCGATATATCACCTCCTGGCTCTATGATTAAATCAATAGGGCTGATGACAAAAGATGTCCCAAGTCCCCATAAAGAATGACCAAAAAATGATTTGTAATTTATTTTGGTTTTAACACAATAATGCCTGTTTGTTGCAGCGTACACCGGCAAGCTGTCCGCCATGTTCCGTCGCAAGACAGCATTCAAGACGGACAGGAGAGTACGCCTCATGGACGAGATTCTGTCTGGAATACAGGTCATCAAGATGTACGCTTGGGAGAAACCTTTTGCCAAACTTGTCATTCTTGCTAGAAGGTGAGAATATTAATAATTATTTGTTTTACTCCCACTTCAATCAGTGTTTGGAATATTCAGCTTCGTCTGTAACTGGGCTGCCCTGTATTGGTCATCTTTCTTATTGATTGTCGCCCTAAACAATTCATTGGTCAATTTATCAATACAGACCTTCCTCGGCTTGCGTATAGCACTAGTTAACTCCAAGTACAAAAGTATTAAAGATCATAAAAATTCTATCATTGCTGACACTTTATAATATTACAGTTATTGTGCGGTTTTTAGTTTGTCTCTTGTCTGTAACAACAACTGTGTATGTCTACCCCTTATTATTCCCGTTTTTCAACGGGGTCGGGGAACAGATGCGATGGTTTTTACGGCCGGATGTCCTTAGTGATGCCAACCTCATGAGAGGAGTTAATGAGAGGTGAAATGAATGAAACTGGGCAAGGATGTAGAAGGAAGCGGCCGTGGCCTGAAAGAAAGTACCGTCCCAGCATTTGCCTGGAGTTGAAAATGGGAAACCACGGAAAACCATTTCAAGGACGGCTGACGGTGGGGCTTGAAACCACGCCTACCGAGTCACCAGAGAGCTTGGTCCCTCGACCTAACGCTGCGCTTTAGCGAGCGTAGCCACCACTGTGGGTGTGTAGCAACAACTACTTTACTGTTATGTGGGCTGGTTGTGGCACAATTCAGGCAGTGACTACCGTTTTGTTTAAACATTTCCATTGACTCCTCAATACATTCAAGATTTTCCTGTACTAATGAGACAATACTTTTATCACCCATACTTTTCAACCTGCGCATTGAATAAGCAATGATGGAAATTGGGGAAAAATAAAGTAGGAGTACAGATTCAAGGAGAACTAATTCCAACTCTGAGATATTCTGATGACATCGCATCTTAGCCGATGCTCCAGAGGATTTGAATGAGTTTATAAATGGTCTGTCTCGAGGATGGAGTTCATGACGAAAATCAATAGATGGAAGACAAAAATAACGGAATGCAGCCGAAAGAAATCAGACGGCAAATTGGCAGGTGAAAAGTGAAGAAAGTAGGAGACTTCTGCTACTTAGGAAGCAAAATAACCAGTGATGGACGAAGCAAAGGGGATATAAAAGGTATGTTGGCTCAGGCAAGGAAAGCATTTCTACAGAAAAGAAATCTCTTGATATCAAATATAGATTTACAGGTATTAGAAAGTCATTTTTGAAAGCTGAGTGTGATGCTCTATGGAAGTGAAACTTGAAGTGTGGTGTTACAGAATGATGGGTAGATGAGTAACAAATGCTGTGTGTGAGGAGAAATGTTTATGGCAACTCTAATGAAGAGAAGAGATAGGTTGGTAGGACACCCAGGAATAGCAAACTTAGTTATGGTCAGAAAGGGTCGAGGATAAGAACTGTAGGGTAGACCAAGGTTAGAATATGTTAAAGAGATTGCCTTGGATGTAAGGTGTGGAGGTTATGTAGATATGACATGATTAGCTCAGGACAGGGAGGATTGGAGGTCTGCATCAAATCAGTCAAACGACTGAAGACTCAAACAACAACAGTGTAACGAACATGATTAGATTCGCATTTGCTGTTGCTTGGCACTCCCTTTGGTCCCACCTCTTCTGAAGTTTTATTTCCTCGGCTTAGATCCTTCTCGAATGCTGAAGGTAGATTTTGAATGTTGTAGGGCGGAGATTGAGTTGGTGACAAATACGTCTTACATCCGAGGTATTTACATGATGTTCCACATGTGTACCACAAGAATTGCACTGTTCGCTACCCTCATTACCATGGCGATCACTCAACGGCCTCTGCATGTGAACCAGGCAAGTAATGAACACTACAGGTAGCTTTGTCGCTTTTCCGATAGTCCATGACAATATATACAGGGTGCATTACAGACTTTGAGGGCTTGTGGTGGGTTAAGTTTAGCATAAGAACTTGTGCCCGGAAACCTACTGTCTTCCTGCATGTGAACCAGGCAAGAAATGAACCTTACAGGTAGCTTTGTTGCTTTTCCGATAGTCCATGACAATATATGCAGGGTGCATTACAGACTTTGAAGGTTTGTAGTGAGTTAAGTTTAGCATAAGAACATGTGCCCGGAAACCTACCGTCTTCCCTCTATCCATAGCACACGTTCACAGCTCTGTCCGACTCCTGATGCTTGTCGTCTGGGTCCAGTTACAGGTGGGGCTCGATGTGACGACCACCGATGTCAACACAGACACGGTACCTCCGTACCATGTTCTGGTACACACGATCACCAGTCCCTGGTCCTCCAACATAACCCAAGCCAGTAGATTTCTCAGGGGTCTCGTAAATCAAGGTTTTCATAGTCAGTGCCACTGAAAATGCGCGAGATTTGAACGTGTGCAGTTGCGGGAACACGGACACGAGTTCCTATGCTAAACTTGGTCCCCACGACAAGCCCTCAAAGTCTGTCATGGGGATTTAGAAACACCCTGTATATATATCCTAACCACATTTCAGGTTGTTTTTCACATATTCCATTAATCTTAATTGACCGACTGAAAGCTGTTGGGTTTGTTCTGTGTTGCGTAGTATAAAGACCAGACTGTACTGTTGCAGGTGTTCGTGTGTCTGTCGTATTTCAACATTCTCTCACAGACCATGTCTCAGTTTTTTGTCCGAGGTATCGCAGAAACGGCTGAAGCTCTTGTCTCCGTAAGAAGGCTTCGGGTGAGTTGATGCATTTCCTTAACATTTTCGCTTTCAAGCCATATTTACCACACTATGCATACATTTGTTTTAAAATTACACGGAAGGCACACCAATGAAGATATCAGCATGAAAGTTGGTAAACTTACAGAGTATACAACACTTATTATCACTGAAAGTAAGTCATGTCTCTAAACCAAAAGGGTTTAATGTTAAAAAATAAGAAATGCTGAAACAAGGTTACAAGTTTACATTTTGAAAGTTTGGAAGTAATTCTAGGAAATAATATTCACAGCCCAAGTTTGTTATTCATTTCAGTAGGAAGGCCTTGTTACTGTTTACTAGAATGGTAGGTATCAAGATTCTATGTGCATTAGATCCAAGGATAGATTAAAAGTTTTAAAGTGATGTAACACTGAGACATGTCAACCATTTTTGTATAAAACACACATCGCCATCCACACTAACATCACGGTCTGGAGGTGCTGGATTACAATCATCAGACAGAGAAACATCACTTGAATAATTGCAAAGATATTCAGTGATATCATCGTCAGCTAATTGAACTCACTTCGCCATGTCGCACACAATAAATAACTAGTCCTACCCTAAGTGGACGATATCTCTCACTTCACTATCACTAAGCACCTAATTACCTAAGAAAACTTTTTAAATAATGAACTAACAAGTGAACTAAATATATTGTCTACGATACAGCTTAATTTCACTAAATAATCTCGAACGAAAACAGAGAGAAATGACCCCCCAGGGGCTCACATCTAGTGGGACGTGGGTTAGCGACCACGGGACCCCAGCTGAGTCAGGCATTGCTTCCACTTACTTATGCCGGGATCCTCTCCGTCGTCTGTCCTGTCGACCTCCCTTGGTCAACTCTTGTTCTTTTTTGACCACGACGGTATTAGGGTATCCGAGGCCTAGGGAGTCTTTCAATTTCCCGCCTTAGTTGGCCTTTGTGTCATCTTTCCTGATCCCTCATTCTTCGAGGGGTCAGACCTCTTGTTTTCGTTTCATTATAATTCCCTCCTCGTGAAACTAAATTTCTTTTAGCGATTTTTTTTGCATCTACACTCCATTTTGTAGGTATTTTCAATCTACGTTGTATTTTGTACGTTTTTTTATCTAAGTTGCATTTTGCGAGTGTTTTCAACCTCAATTGCATTTTGTATGGATTGACAATCTAAATTACTTTTTAGTAGTCTAAGTCCTTCAATGATGTCGGGAGTCCGGGGATTTGTGTAACAATAATCGGGAAATGGTCACTCTTTTGAATGTCAATTGCAATCTGTAAGTATTTTCAACCTAAACCGCTTTTTGCAAGTAATTTCAATCTAAATTGCATTATGTAGGGTGAGCATTTTGCAAGTATTTTGATTCTCAATTGCATTTTGTGGGTATCTTGAATCTAAATTACATTTTGTACGTAATTTCAATCTAAATTGCATTTTGTATGGTGGGCATTTTGCAATAATTTTGATTCTCAATTGCATTTTGTTGATAACTTGAATCTAAATTACATTTTGTAAGTATTTTCAATCTAAATTGCATTTTGTAAGTATTGTCCATCCAAATGAGTAGGCTAGTTTGAATCAACCGTACATTTTGTAAGCATTTTCAATCTCAATTGCATTTTGTAAGCATTTTGAATTTCAATTGCACTTTGTGAGTATTTTGCTTCTGAAAAGTGAGTTTTTTCAATCTGAATTGCATTTTGTATTATCAATTTCAATTGCATTTTGTAAGTATTTTGAACCTCAATTTCATTTTGTACGTATTTCCAATCTCATTTGCATTTTGTAAGTATTTTGAATATCAGTTGCATTTTGTAAGTATTTCGACTTTACATTGCATTTTGTACATATTCTGAACCTAACCTACATTTTGTGCGTATTTTTCAATCTATTCCTTGTGTGAGTATTTTCGTTCTAAATTTTGTAAGTATTACCGCTCTCTATTTTGTATTCTTTAATACGTGTAAAGAGGGGCAGATGACCTCGTAGTTCCGCCCCTTAAATCAACAATAACTAACTAACTAACTAGAGAGAAATGAATGCAAGTTTGCCGCCAGTCACGATGTAAACAAGATACGGAACTCCTGTTAACACGTTTCAGACTCTAAGAATATCGATAAATACGGATAGCTGGCAGTTCCCGTGGAGTATAACTGTACTCTTATTATTCCGTACAAAAATGCTGCTATCTGGCGCGTAAATAATGAACTAATAATAATAAAGATAGGTAACGACGAACCGTTACCGTGTCAGTTTTCGCAGGACCCGTGGGTACCGATGGATCGTTGCCTTGAAAGTAAACATTAACTGGAGTACATACAATTCCTTTTAAACTTGGACTTTCACGGCAAAATGAACCATATTGGTAAACAATTGGGTTTCCGTAAGGCATCCACAGTCTTCGCAAGTATTGTGACTCGAAACTACAGGCCAATAATTTGTGTTCAATTTTTAGGAGGATTGTTCAAGGATCTTTGAACAAAATGCGGAGCGTGTACAAATCAGATTGTTGTTTTTAAACCTTCCGAGTCTATCGACGAAACGGTTCGTCACCAATTCTGCCACGCGGTGATGCTATCGACGAACGGTTTGTCACCAATTCTGCCACGCGGTGGTGCTATCGACGAAACGGTTCGTCATCAATTCTGCCACGCGGTGGTACTATCGACGAAACGGTTCGTTACCAATTCTGCTACGTGGCGGTGCTTAATGACGAAATGGTTCGTCGCCTAGTTTCATATTCCAGCTGTTTGAGGCGATGTTATTTGCGTAGGTTGTAGATATACAACAATTGGCCAATTCAGTGAATTCAAAATATTATTCTTTGCCCGGTGAAATCTGCCTCCGCCTTCCGGCGTGCCAAGAGGGATTTTTAACATCTATGGTGATCTCAAATTATAATAGCCGCCTTGTCAAACACTTAAAAAAGTTTAATATTTAAATTAATACGTACATGTTTCTGTATACAATGATACCCTCGTCAGCACAGATTGAAATGATAAAAGAATCTCAAAAACTATGTTAATAAATCCCAAAGTGAAAATGGATATCCTTACAAAGAACACATTAAAATATAAATAAAATGATAGGTCACAAAAGAACAAGAAAAATACATAGAAGAAACAAGACTAAAGTTAATATAAATCTACCTTAATAGATTGTCTATATTATACTTCTTCATTATACTTCAATAAAATGAATCGGAGCTCCTGTTGATTGCAAAAAGATGTTGTTTTCACTTATAAAGAATTGGAGAAATGCTTAACAATTTTTGACTGAAAAAGTCCTCTAACCTTGAAAAACGTTCTAGTTGAACCCAAATTTTCTGTTACGGGACAGCCTATATTATATGTTTTCAATACGGCTCAATAATATATTTTTTCAGTACTTCTTTTGATTTTTGTAATTGGTAACTGCAGACTTAACGTTTGTCATCAAATATTAATTAGTTAGTGAAGAAAAATCAAGAATTGCACAATTATATGAGTAATTATACGTTTATCTATGTTTCTGTAATTTTTAAAAAGTGAACCATGTCCCATTGCATCTATACGCCTCATATATCTCATGTAATATCTGTTTCAGGCTATGGTGTGTGTATTAATACTTTTTTCCCACCTAATATTATTGGGTACAATTTGTGTTGACCAACTGAAAAGCTTTCTTTAATAATATTCTGTAGAAACGCATTCTTTGCCTGAGCCAACCTACTTTTGATATCCTCTTTGTTTCGTCCATCACTGGTTATTTTGCTTCCTAAGTAGGAGAAGTCTCCTGGTTCCTTTAACTTTTCACCTGTGAATTTGACGTTTGGATTTCTAACCCCTGATAAGGTGAAATTTACGACTTTTAGAATGTTTTTAACTTGCGAATGAGAAAACTCAGCTCCGAGGTAGCCAAATAGCAGTTAGAAGGTTCAAAAGTCCATTAAAAGGACTTATGTAAAACTATGCACAAACAAGAATTATGTATAGCTGGGTTTTTATTAAGGTTGATCAGAAAAAGGTCTGGATTGGGTAGATTTCATTAGAAAGCTTTAACATATCTCCGCGTTTCACATCCCCCAGACCCCAAAACCATCGTCAGTTCAAAAGTTTGTATATCAATTATATATACAGCATGCCGGAAAATAAGAGGTAGAAAACCAAACCACGCATGGGGGTGGGTCTGGGGAGCAATATGAGTAAAGATACCTGTGGGCGCAAACCAACAGTTAAGCCCCAGTGAGCATTTGTAATTTCGAGGAAACTTGGCAACATCGCACAATGAGCTGCATCGAGTGCGGCGTCTACACTCGTGTGTGTTTCGAGCTGAGCAGCTGACCTATGGTTCTCGTAGCTCAGTGGGCAAGGCGCTGTGCTCCCATCTGTTACGGTAATGGCAGCTCTTTTTAATGACACGATTAATTACAAATGAAATAATTTGATAAGAAACGAGCCACTTGGAAACCGATTTAAATAAAATAACTTTATAATGACAAAATGAATACAATACAAAGTTGAATTTATCGCGGCGAGCGAATAAACAAAGAATAAAGAGCTTTTTTAATTTTTAACCAGGTTAATGTCGTGATTAATGCCCAACAAGGTCTGTCATGCAAAGGAAAAATATTATTAAACAAATCAGTGGAAAAGGAAGCTTTTCGGATTCGGACCCGAAGCAGATGGGACCTAACTGAATGGCGCCAGCGCCTTGCCTACTGAGCTACGAGAACCACTGGTCAGCTGCTCAGCTCGAAACACACACGAGTGTTGACGCCGCACTCGATGCTGCTCATTGTGCGACGTTGCCAAGTTTCCTCGTTATTACAAATGCCCACAGGGACTTAACGGTTGGTTTGCGCCCACAGGTATCTTAACTCATATTGCTCTCCAGACCCACCCCCATGCGTGGTTTGATTTTCTACCTCTTATTTTCCGACACCCTGTATATATCACTTTCTTATGGAAACGATAACTACCGTCATTTTGCACCAATCCCTTTCAAACCTATACATAAAATATAACCCATCA
The DNA here is from genome assembly GCA_946902985.2 of Meconema thalassinum. Classification (NCBI taxonomy): domain Eukaryota; kingdom Metazoa; phylum Arthropoda; class Insecta; order Orthoptera; family Tettigoniidae; genus Meconema; species Meconema thalassinum. The sequence goes on along the minus strand of OX336398.1, from coordinate 184,167,442 downwards.
CAATCTCGGTTGAGTTTGTTAATGGGCACAATTGGTCCAAGGGGGTGGAAATGGGGCGGGGGAGGTTTTTTTTCGAGAAAGTGAAATATCGCTATTAATTTTCTTAATATATGAAAAATCTAACCCATTCAAAGTTCATACAACTTCGAATAAGGGCCAAAATCTTATATCCGTAAAGTTTTTTGATAATATCAACCATTGGCCATGAGGTGAAAGAAATGGAGTTTCTGAAGAGAAATAAAATGGTACCACCCTTAATAGCCACAGAATCAAAACTGTAAAAAATGGGCAATAGTCCTCTTAAAATTACTTAAAAGTTTTGTATGAAAGAACTTTTGATATGACCCACTCTTACGCCAAGGGATGAGAAAATGTTTTCTGAATTATAAGGAAATTAGGCTTCTCGTATGATAAACATGTGGTGAATTCTAAATATTTTTATTTGCCTGGTGAATTCTACCGCCAATTTCTGGCGTTTTTTAAATATCAAGCTGTCTTTGTAGATTTAAGCACCATGCACAAGTTGAGCAGATTCCAGGCTACAACTGTATACAGTAATATTGTGTGCAGGACTTCATGCTTCACGAAGAGTTCTGCAGCTCCCAGTCCCCTCTGGAAGCCTACTGGAAGCCAACCACTCCTCCAGCTGCCTCTTCGGAGGCGAAGCGTGTGTCTAACGGAAGTGCCGTCAGGTCGGAGGAGAAGGGGGCTGGCGACATGGTGGAGCTGCAGAAGATCACCGCCAAGTGGGACTCGGATGCCACAGACGACACGCTCTCTGGCGTCGACATCAATGTGCCCAGAGGGAAGCTGGTCATTATCATCGGGCAAGTTGGGGCGGGGAAGGTAATATTTCTGTTTCACAGCTTTCCGCTAAGAGTTGGTGGCATAGCAACGTACCTAGACTACCTTGAGTGCATACACAATATATTGGGTCGGTGCCGTTCTTACTAGTTGGATTGTTAATCATTGTGGATCCGTATTGACCAACAATTACATGAAATGATATTTCAAAGAAATTAAGATTTCCGCCTAGTCAATACTTGTATCTGGTACATGTTTCTAAACATTGGCCCCTTCATCAGCCTTTACAATAATATGAGCGAACATATAGACAATATCAACAAAATCTACGAACATAGAAACAAAAGAACATACACGATAAAATATTTAAAATGCCTGCAACATGAGAAATTAGAGGTGGCCAATGGACAAACATTCATTAAACCCTCTAAGGGTTAAAATATTCTAAAGCAACATATTAATTGAATTGATGTGGAGAAACATCTGTCTATCTGGACTGTACATACATTATTACATTCCGATCAGTAAGTTATACATATGTTTGTTGAAGTGGTGAAACACTAAACTAATGTTATGTTATGTAAGGAGTCGGATGCTTGCTGGATGCACGGTGGTCTCGTTACGAAGCTGAACTCGATTGTCAATACATGTCCTAATGATGTTCACTAAGTTGAAAGGGTCAAATATCTGTGTAGAACAGAAAAATATCTAATTTAAAAAGAATACCGTATTTGAGGACATCACTGCGTTCAACTAACAAAGTGGCAAACAAGCCAAAATGGTGAAAATACTTATTAAAACTACGAAAAACAAATTATATGAAAAGGGAGATTAGATTACTGACGTTCATTCAACTTGAGGCGTTGTTAGTAGAATAAAATATATTACTATACCAAGACTGATTCACAACGTCATAAGAAAATCGATCAATCTATCGCACAGTTGCTCAGTGATGTAATCACCTTGTTTGTCTGCCAGCGTTTAGGTAGGTGCCTCTCCTGTAGATCAAAATAACCAGTGATGGACGAAGCAAAGATGATATAAAAAGTAGGCTGGCTCAGGCAAGGAAAGCATTTCTACAGAAAAAAATGTCCACTTGGACTCTTCTACGATCCAGCACAAATAAACAAGCGATTATCTAGAGCAAACTGACCATTTGTACTTGATACGTAGTGATATGAACTTCAATTGTAATAAATGAAAACTAACTCATAAAATATGGCAAAATCCAACTTCGAGAAGAAGACTACCATAGATTGCGACAAAGGATCTTTAACATTTAGTATCGCTGCAAAATTGGAGCAAGAGCATCAATACATGCTCCAACATCTGCTCTATCCCTGTTCACCATCTCATTTATAAGAATATACAAATACCCAAAAATCAGCTCAGTTCTATCATCTACTTCGGAATCTTCTCTGGAACGAATAAGTTCCCTCTTTCAATCATACTTCACCCCCATAATAACATATGGTTTAGAAACAAAACAAGTGGTTAGCAAACTGCAGGAACTATGTTCGAGAAAACAAGGAAGGTCAGAGTAAGGAATGAAAGGATAAGGAAAGAAGCAGGTGAGAAAGAGTGACACGGGCTCATTTGATAAGGTTTAGACGATGGTAGGACAGGAAGACATTGGCTTCAGACAATGGTGGTTGAAAAAAGACCGGTAGGAAGACCTAGGAAGAGCTGGCTGGACCAAGTGAAGGACGATATAGGAACAACTGGGATACAGTCCTGAGAGAAGAGTGGTACATGGAGAGAGTGATCGTATACCACACCCGGGCAACTGGAGTGCATAATCGACGATGATAAGTAACAAATAGGCCTACCTACTAGTTAGATATGTCATTTTGGCAAAACTATGTTTATTAACATCAATTGAAGCCCACATTAGTTACAGATCTGTTTTTAACTATTATTATTAACATTAAATTACAGCCCACATTAGTTACAGATCTGTTTAACTATTTTTATTAACATTAAGTTAAAGCCCACATTAGTTACAGATCTGTTTTAACTATTATTATTAACATTAAGTTAAAGCCCACATTAGTTACAGATCTGTTTTAACTATTATTATTAACATTAAGTTAAAGCCCACATTAGTTACAGATCTGTTTTTTTTTACTATTATTATTAACATTAGCGGCTTCGGTGGCGTAGTTGGTAGCATGCTGAACTGCTGTGCCCAAGATAGCGTGTTCAAACCCGGCCGAAGTCGTCGAATTTTTAAGAGCGTTAAAATCAGTCAGTATGCCTTCCTTTGGAGGGGAAGTAAAGCCGACGATCCCATGTCATAGATTAATGGCATGTAAAAGATCCTTCCACAGCCTAAACTTGTGTGAAGCTAAATTGTTAGGTTAGATTTCGTCGGAACGATCTATCAATGTGGGTAGATTATTAGCTTGGGAATAATCTAACCCCCAAGGGAAGATGATGAAGAAAAAGAAGTGGGTTTCGGACTTGAGAAAAAGGATGGAGAAATAGGACGAGAGTCCAACAGAAGTTATAACTAAGAGTTCTTGCTCAAATGCAACAAAAAGGGGAACCGTTGTTAATTTTATTTTTGAGGTTTTTAAAGTTAAGCCCATAGGAAGAGTAAGGGAAGACAGGATCTTGCCTAAACGTTATGTTAGAGAAATGATAAATCAAAAGAACAAATCTTAATTTATTTAACAATGTAAAAGGAAGTAGTTTATGTAACAAATATGTAATTTTGATTTTTATAAACAATTGGGGTTGCAGACCTCCGAAAACATCTAAATTTTGCGCCAGGCAATTGACAATTCTTTTGGTTTTAAACCTTTTATATGCTTTAAAATCTTCGTAAGATTTTGAAATTTTGTTAAGATTAACAAATGGGAAATGTAAAGATAATTGACGTGATTAAGGTTAAACAATAAATCAAGTACAAGATGTGTACATTAAGGATTTCTAGATAGGTATCTTAGAAATATGAACAAATAACAACTTCGAAAGTAACAACAACAAAAACAGGAAGAAATGAAGTAGAAGTTTCCATAACTTCTTGTATTACTACAGAACTACTTTTAGGGATTATACAAATAGGGCAGGTCACTTATTGTGAAACCTGAAGAGAAAAGTTGAAAGGAAGTTTCTAGAACTCCTATGTTTAAGTAGGTATCACGAGAAAAATAGGGCAAATTTCCCTTTCGTGAATCCTAGAGATAACTCACTTTTGAGTAAAAAGAATTGGATTCCCTCATTAGAAGGGAGAAACAATATAATTTAAGGCGTGTACTAGACACGAAGTTTTACAGACATTAATTCGTTGTACGTGGAACAAGTAAGGGAGGGCACTTATGGAGAGTGACACCTCATTGAAAAAAGACCTGAAGTAACAATTTTATTATTCTAGTTTGTTAGTGAAGGGTTTGGGAAAGATCAAATGGGATCGTGGAAAAGTGTTCATGGCCGTATTTATTGTACTCGGACGAGCGCGACGCGGATGAAAAGTTGAACAGGCACTGTTTTCACCATAGTCTGTTGATATAGTTGAAAAGTTCACTGTAGTAGCACAAAAAGTTGATGACAAAGAAAGTTATTGCAATGGTGGAAAATAACTAGTTACACTAGATTTACGAGAGTCTATTGCTTGAAAAACTTGTAGGTTATAGTTGAATGCACCAGAAAAATCCCAACGGAGGGAAAAAAATTAGATATTGATTAGCAGTTCATAAGGAAGATTCCTTAGTTTGAAAAAGTGTTCCCATATGTGAGTGGAGAATACTAGAAGGTTTAACCGGTAGATAGAGTGTAGGTTCTGGAAGGTTCCAGAGCAATGATGAGTTGTTTGAATTGGGTAGAGAATGCCTCGGCGGTAAACTAGATTATATAGACAGTGGGTATTTTAGAAATATCCCTAGATGTGAGGTAGCATCTCAGAAATTCTTTCATTTTGAAAGTTGGACTTGATAGTTTGAGTTTGATCAAGAAGATCTCTTTAAAGCAGTTATTTTATCACATAGCAACCTTCACTGTCTATAAAATCCAAATAAAAGCATTGAGCCTTTTAAAAGCGATGAGAATGTAGTTAAAACATGAAGTCGGTACTTATCTTTACTTCATGAAGTAGGTGATGATGCTATTGACGGTTGATTCTAAAGCTTGAACATGGCGTCTAATTTAAAAGTTTGCCTCTAGAGTAGAAGAGGCGAGCTTTAGTTAAGCTCCAACTGACTGGTTTGACTTCCGACGTACAAGTGAGGGCTGCTAGACGCAGGGAAAGTACACTAGCCTAGACGGCATGTCCAACAAGAAGTTGAGTGCACTTGAGAGGGTGAGCGGTTGTTCACGGCACGGAGCCAAGTCGAGAAGAAGTGAACGAGCGAGCGAGCAGGGCGCACCGCTGAAGGGGGGCGACAACGCACACGTCAGCAGTAGGCGGGTGAGGAGAGGGGAAAGCGGGCTAGTAAGGGGAGGAAATAAAGAGGTTATACATAAACATGAAAAAACTTTACAAAAACAAAATTCTTCTTGGAGCGGTGTCTTCACGGAGTAGTTGGTTGGTGAAGAACACGACGCCCTGCGGATTAATGTAGAAGTCTTCATGGCTTGAAGCAATGGAAGTTTGGAAGGCAGCGATGGGACGCTGTCAGGCTGATTCAGCGGAATATGCGTTTCTGTAAAAAACTGACAGAAAAAAATGAACAAATGCACGGGGCAAACAGGAGGTAACAGTTCGATGTTGGTGTGTGTGGGAAAGAAATGTAAATAAATGGACTGATTTGAAGTAATGAAGAACAGCAAAAGCTAATTCTTTCTTTCCGTGTATTTCCAAAAATACACCAAGTTTGGGGACAACAGCAAACACCAGCAAAGAACAAGAACACAATATCAAAGAGGTCTTATAATATACCCATTGGTAGTAAAGATCATTCTTTCCCTGACTCTTCCCTTCCTTCCTGGGTAACATTCGATCATTTCGCCAAAGATCTATGCTAGAGGGAGAAAGGGAAAAAGGGGAAGCACCTATGAGGAACTGACCAGGTGTAAGTGGAAGCAAGTTATCAGGGTTATTAGAATGCGGGGGCGACGGGCGCGAATTAACAACGCCGTCAATCACAATGTAGCTAGAAGCTGCGAGAAATAAAGCTCTAGTGAAGATCGCGACATGATGCGAAAGGAGAGTTAACAAATTTAAACAAAGCGTATAGAAACAAGTACATCGATTAAGGATAAGAATACACCAAATAAACAAAGGAACTATGCAAGTAGAAGGCAAGGACGCCATAGGTAACAACAATCTAGTAGCCACAAACAATGACCTTAAGTTATAATAAGCATCAAAAGGGTTAATCAGAAAAATACATAAGTCAGCAAGACACGTGACATAACAAGCATAGATGCAAAAACACATCGAATGTAACGACGAGAAAAAACAAGTTTGTTCAACAATGAACAATAAAAGTGGAAAATATGTAAGCAGGGTGCAATACATGCGCGCATAAAAAATATGCAACGATGTTATGAAACTAGGATCGAAGCAGTTGTAGGATACGAGCGTAAGCAAGTGGGAGAGACAGGCAAACACGGCCTTGACCCGCATAGTACAGTGAGATAACGAATATAAATATCTGAAAGAGTCCTTGACCAGAACATGTTTATTTTGGTAAGGAGGTGAACAGCTTCTGAAATTACGGGAGCTACTCGCAAGACAATGGTTGGTAGTCAGCCAAAGTTGAGATAAGGAAAACTTGCTCTGACCTTTGTCAAGCATAGAGGAAGTAAACGGCAGCTTGCCCTTACCCGAGCTTGTATACAAACGAGATTGACAAACTAGCAGTTCAAAATAAACAAAGAAAGCAAGTGCAATCAGCCGAGACTTAAAGCGGAACTTCAAGTAACACGGCATGCAGTCATCCGTAGCTTGGGCGAGAAAAAACAATTTAAAGACTTATGAAAGAAAGCAAGTAATGAATTTCACATAATTTTGAGGATCACGGAATCCGACTATTTTCAAAAGAAAAAGCTTAATTCTTCTGAACAAAGAAGAGAAGCTGGGGCATTGAGAAGGAGTTTAAGCGTAAGAATAGTTATTCTAGATGCTAGAGAACTCAGATTTTCAAGCGGTTTCAAAAGCGGCTTCCGAGTGTGAGGAAGAGGGAAGGAGGCGGCCATGGCCATCCTACTAAATAGCGTGTGAAATGAAACAAAGCTTACAGCGAAATGATGGTGACTGATAGCCATGGTTTTACACAAGGGGAAGCTAGTTTTCGATAGAAAGTTTAAACAATTACCTGCTGCAAAAAATGACATGAGAAAGTAAACCAAGTAACCCAAGGCGAGGAGAACTTGAATTGCCATTTTGTGCGGAAATAAGGCAAAACCATTTAAACAACTTACAAAGGTGACGTAGTTGTTTACAAATGTGTGTTTACAAGTGTTTTCCAAATGTATTGAGATCGGAAACATAAGCGTTCTCTTTTTCAGAAAAGTGATTTATATCAGCGTTCACGAAATGACATTGTGAGTTGGTTTGAAGACTGGGACATTGAATATGACAAGTAACAACCCAACCAAAATCGGTGTCTCTGGCAACCACGTTTGAAGATAGCCTACGGGTTTGTTTACGAAGGCAATTCCAGAAAATATTGGCACTGAAAAGTATATCAATGGGGCCTTGAGCATTAAACTGAGGATCAGCTAACCTTAAATGCGATGGAATCTTTAAACCGGAAGTATTAACAGAGCTGCTAGGAGTGTCCTTGCCAATACTGGTAAGAATGAGACAGTTTAAGTTAAGATTGGTGTTTCTTCGGCAAATGTCTCTGATTTTCAATTTTGAAGATTGCAAGGCTTGAGTATTCAAATTGTCAATGCCGGATACATTGATGGAAGTAGGCGATGACGAAAGACCTAGTTTTTTATTTAATGATTGAGAAACAAAGTTGTGAGTTGAGGCAGAATCGAGAAGACCGCGGGTTCGAAACCAATTTCCAAATTTATCTTGGATTTCGAATTGTACAGTGGACAAAAGGACTTGCGCACTGTGAGAAGTTCTGGCGTTAGAAATGCAGGAAGAAGCATTAGTTTGTTCGGAGCTGCTCTGCATGGAGTTTGAAGAAGCAGGTGCTAGTGACCTCGATTGATCATGAAAGTGCAATAAAGAATGATGCGGTCTTTTGCATTTTTTTTTGTCGTGTAGCCTCCTAAGAGGCCGAGTGCAGGTCTTTCTAGTCGACGCCCGTGGGCGACCTGCGCGTCGGGATGAGAGATGGAATGGATGAAGATGAATGAAACTGGGCAAGGATATGGAAGGAAGCGGCCGTGGCCTGTCAGAAGGTACTGTCCCAGCATTTGCCTGGTGTTGAAAATGGGAAACCACGGAAAACCATTTCAAGGACAGCCGACGGTGGGGCTCGAACCCACGCGGCTACCGAGTCAGCAGAGAGCTTGGCCCCATGACCTAACACTGCGCTTTAGCCAGCGTAGCCACTACTGTCGATGTCTTTTGCAATGAAAACAGAGGTTGGAAGACGTACAATTAGAAGCAGAATGCTTAGGTGACAGGCAGTTATAGCAATATTTATTATTGGAGACAAACTTCCTTCTGTCTTCAACAGACAATTCTTTAAAGGATTTGCACAAGTACAAAGCGTGAGAAACCTTGCAGAATGTACATTTTAAAGATTTGTTGAGCGGCCTAATATGTTCTCTTGGACTGTTGAAAGAAGCAGAACGGGTTTGCTTTTTCTCGACAGATGGGTGCTGATGTCCATTTGAAGAGACATTTGTTTTATCCAGGATGTCACACAGAGGACTAGTTCCTATGTTGGTGTGTGCGGGAAAGAAATGTAAATAAATGGACTGATATAAAGTAATGAAGAACAGCAAGAGCTAATTCTTTCTTTCCGTGTATTTCCAAAAGTACACCACAACGTTCCAACGTTCACCACTAGGCATCATTGATATATGGTAGTGAAAGTTGGAACTACTTGAAATTGGACGGAACTTGTAGCTCACCCAAAGGGTGTCCGCTGGAAGCAGCTACAGACTCAGGCGTGTCGAACATGTCCTCTGACACTCCCGGCACTAAAAGCTATACGATAAGTAAATAAATAAATAAATTATTAACATTAAATTAAAGCCCACATTAGTTACTGATCTGTTTTGACTATTATTATTAACATGAAGTTAAAGCCTACATTAGTTACTGATCTGTTTTAACTATTATTATTAACATTAAGATAAAGCCCACATTAGTTACAGATCTGTTTTAGCTATTATTATTAACATTGAATTAAAGCCCACATTAGTTACTGGTCTGTTTGTAACTATTATTATTAACATTGAATTAAAGCCCACATTAGTTACAGATCTGTTTTTAACTATTATTATTAATATAAAATTAAAAGCCTCCGTGGCTTAGGCGGCAGCACGCCGGCCTCTCACCGCTGAGTCCGTGGTTCAAATCCCGGTCACTCCATGTGAGATCTGTGCTGGACAGAACGGAGGCAGACAGGTTTTTCTCCGGGTACTCCGGTTTTCCCTGTCAACATTTCATTCCAGCAACACTCTCCACTATCATTTCATTTCATCTGTCATTCATTTAATCATTGCCCCAGAGGTGTGCGTCAGGCCTCGGCAGCCGGCACAGTTCATATCCTCGCCGCTAGATAGGGGCTTCATTCATTCCATTCCTGACCCGGTCGGAGACTGGAAGCAGGCTGTGGATTTTTTTTTATTAATATAAAATTAAAGCCCACATTAGTTACAAATCTGTTTTTAGCTATTATTATTAATATCAAATTAAAGCCCACATTAGTTGCAGATCTGTTTTTAGCTATTATTATCAACATCAAATTAAAGCCCTTATTAGTTACAGATCTGTTTTTTAACTATTATTATTAACATCAAATTATAGACCACATTAGTTACAGATCTTTTTTAACTATTATATTTAACATAGAATTAAAGCCCACATTAGTTACAGATCGGTTTTTAACTATTATTATTAACATCAAATTAAAGCCCTTATTAGTTTTAGATCCGTTTTTAACTATTATTATTAACATTAAATTAAAGCCCACTTTAGTTACAGATCAAATTAAGCCAACATCTGCTTTTTACTATTTTTCTGAAAATTTCCATATAAAACCTAAGTAAAATATTATTAACAAACTTTGCTCGTAATTATATTAGTTTATTTTCTTTTTAACAACATGGCTGAAGAAGGCCAATATATGGCGGAAACTGGTACATTACATTAATTAATGTGTATTATTTTATTACATATCAATTGGTAGGAAAATATTGAGAAATGGGAAATGAAAATCAGTGTAGAGAAAACTAAAACAATGGTAATGACAAGAGGAAACAAGGAATGTAAAGGGGTTGTTAAAATTGGAGACGTAGATCTGGAAGTTGAAATATTTAGGAAGTGAATTGATGGAAAATGCAAGATTGGATATGGAGATCAACAAGAGAATACAATGAGGGATAAAGACATACCACTGAAGGCTAAAGAAGTGATGTACAAGACCTACTACTTACCAATGATGATGTATGGAGCAGAAACTTGGCCGATGACGAGGAGAGATGAAAGTAGAATACAGGCAGCCGAAATAAAATTCCTGAGAAGTATGGCACAGAAGACTAGGAGAGATGGAGTGAGAGGAAGTGAATGTACACAAGCTGAATAATAATCTGGAGCACAACAGATTGAGATGGTGTGGACATTTCAAAAGGATGAATGATGAAAGAAAGCCGATACGTGTGATGGAGAGACTGAAGACCGGAAAGAGTGGACGAGGAAGACTTAGAGGACGGTGGATGTAATTAGTGAAGGACAGTGTGAGAGAACGGAACCTTGAGTGGAGTTCAATGTTTGAGGAAAGATGATGGACAGTTTGTTCCATTAAGTTCCTTCTCGTGTTTGTTCCAAAATGGTTCCTATCCCTAGTCAATATGGTAGCTGTTATTGAATTGTGTTCCATAACAGACCTTCGCCTTTATATTTCAATTTGTGATGCACAGCTGAGTGTTACTTCAATATTATTTGCCCCTAGGTTGGTAGAAGTAACTATGGTAGTACCGTATTTACTCTGCTATAGGACCCCCCTCACCTACAGTACCCCCCCTTAATTACTGAGAGTCAAAATACAACATTCTGGGAAATCTCTTATAGTACCTCTCCTTAATTTTCGAGAGCCAGAATACAACCTTCTTCGAAATTGACGAATTCTTTACTATCGTTACTCTGATTGCGGCAGCGCTGTCTGTCTCGGGCTTCTGAGACATTCTGACAAACAAACACGGTGCGGCTATAACGGAGAAAGTGTGATATCTTGGCAGAGGTGGTTGGCAATCTGTTGCTAACCAGGCGTGACCGTGTTTGAAGAATGAAGTCTCTGTCTTTCCTTCTGTGCGTACGGGCTATGACTCACGCTATGCAACAGGTGACCGGCCGGCATACAAACGCCAGTCTACACTCTGTGTTATAGGTAGCCATTTTGTGTTCAGCCTGCATGCCCTACTGTCCACGCCCATCCCCCACTTTATGGTAGTATCTTCGGTATTTGCAGAACTAGCTGCACGGATGTTGTGGTGTATCACTGCTGATAAACTTTGTTTATTTTGATTAAATATATCGTACTGTGTAGCATCAAAATAAAGTAGCTTATTTTACTCTCCCCTTTACCAAAATAATGGATTTTTGCAAAGTTCGCATCTCTAGTACCTTCCCCCAAATTCGGAACTAAAATTTTAGGAAAATAGAGGGTCCTATAGCCGAGTAAATGTGGTATTTTAGTTGGTTGAAGTGAACAATGACAGTCATTGTCGAACAGCAAGTCAGTATTTTATCAAAGTACCTGTCAAATAAACGTTTGTTTATTGACATGGATGGAAGTAGTAATATGGTGACACAGCAACCAGCAAGATGAAAGAAAAAGACAGAGATCCAATTAGGATAAACACAGAAAAAAAAAGAATTCAAATAAGTGCTCCGGTTTTATTAATGTGTAACAAAATACCAAATCAAATATATTAATTTTCCTATGTAGTAATGGTATTCAAACATAGAAAGAGTTTTTCTCAAATATCCCAAAAGCCCATAGCATGGAGAAGCATGACTTGTATGTGTTTCTGCCTTTAGAGCTCGCTGCTCCAGGCCATCCTGGGAGAAGTCACCCTATCATCAGGATCCTGTATGGTGCGCGGGAAGGTGTCGTATGCCTGCCAGGAGCCTTGGGTGTTTGCTGCCACTGTGAGACAGAACATCATCTTCGGGCGTGAGTTCGACCGGCGCCGCTACAACGAGGTTGTGAGGGTATGTGCATTACAGAGAGACTTCGAGCAGTTCCCGAGAGGCGACATGACCGTCGTCGGCGAGAGAGGCACCTCCCTGTCGGGCGGACAGAAAGCCAGGATCAACTTGGCCAGGTAAGTTCCATCTCTCAAGGACTGTGAACCCTTTGCTTAATTGATTTTGTACAGGAAAACACAATAACGGTGATTAACACTTAATAACTGGGCAGGAAAATGAGGATAAAACACAAAGACTAACAAATGACAGGCAGGTTTAGGCAGAGGACAGACACAGTGCCAATTTACAGTAAACAAACCTTTTTTAAAATATAACATTTGTTTATTTTACAGAAATAATTGAGCATTTGATCGCTGAATTCCACATGAAGATGTGAATAGATACAGTATTATTATGTTCAGGTGTGTGTACAATGACGCAGACATCTACCTGCTGGACGATCCACTGTCGGCTGTGGACACTCACGTCGGGAAGCATCTGCTAGAGGAGTGTATCAATACGTACCTCGCCACCAAGACGAGGATCCTGGTCACACATCAGCTACAGTTCCTCTGCGAGGCGGACCATATCGTCATCCTCAACAACGTGAGTATAACAGTGCCTCGAGCTTCTCTGCTTTGCCAGTCAATTCCTTCCACTTCATTGTTGATGGATGGACAAGTTTTCCAGGCTTGTTAACTGTGGTCCGGAAGGGATTGAGATTTCTAATGTTTCACTGAATATTACATCTGACGTCTCTGGGAATTTTTGTTTGGTAATTCATTTAATTGCAAATGCAGGTGTGTCCCCCGGTGGCAAATTGGACATACGTAACAAATAAATAACAACTTAACTGGTGTATTTTCCTCAACACATCCACTGCTTGGGGAAAGAATCTTAAGACTGCGCCAGATAGAAAGTCCCAGTTATCAATGGCACGGTTCACAAAACAATCATCATCATCATCTTGAACAGTTTTATGCCACTAGCCGGGTCTGTTTGGAACACAAGCCTCTCCAACGTCTTCTGTCTTCCCACCATCTCCCAGCCTCCACCCTTGTCCAGTCTTCTCCTCTTTTCTTCACGCTTTCTTCCACCCCCTTCTGCCACTTGTCTCTCGGTCTTCCTCTCGGTCTCTTTCCTTCCCACTTCGTCTCGTGTACCCTCCTGGTGGTGTATTCTTGGAATACACGGTAAGATAGAGTATTCTTTTTAATGCTCTTTGCTTGTTCATTTCATCCTTTTTCTCAAACACCAACAGTGATCTCCTAGTTTCTCTTTGGTGTCTCTTATGTCATTTTGAGTCTGTTCTAGATATATATCTTCCATGACCCACCTAGCCTCATCTAGCAGCGAATCTCTGAAGTTCCTCAATTCCTCCTGGTGCAAGAGGACTTACTTTTCCATCTGGCCATCAGATCTCGTCACCATCGCCAGCTATCATCTCCTTGATCAAGAGAACTTCGTCTACTTTTTCACTCACCAGGCTGTGCTAGTATCGCCTGCTATCAACTCTTTGAAGACCATTTCCTCAAGAGAATTTAAGTTTACAATATTGGTCATGCTTATATGTTCTCCTTTTGTCTCCTACCCCCACTCTTCTCCCTTCCTTGGACCCTCCGCGCTTCGCTGAGTGGGTCTCACTTGTAAGTCGGCAGTTGACTCGGTCAGTCAAGGTTCAACTAGAGCCAGTTTCCTCAAACCAAGAGGCACTCTCTACATTCTACGCCATGTTGGCACATTAGGTATCCGTCAAGGGGAACTTCACCTTCGACATGCAACCAAGATAAGTACAGACTTAAGGTTTTAACCTCATCTTCATCAGTTTTATTATCTACATGCTTTTATTGATCATTTTATAGACAGTGTGAGATTACTATTTGGGGTAAAAATCATTCTTCGCGGGATTCGCTATGTTGGGCTTTTGTCCGTTTAAGCCAACCTTAATAGAAAGTAGCTTTTCTTAAGCTATTTAAATGAGAAATCTTCTCACCACGTCGGATATTATCTAATACCCGCTGTCTATAAAATACCAAGCTAGTTCCTCCGCTGGATTAACTTTGGCCCCATTCTTCTATTAAGATCGTTCTGGAACCTTCCAGATCTTGTACTTTATCTACAAGTCTTGCCGTCATGTATTTTTCACTCACTTGTGAGAATACTATTTAAAATTGAAGAATCTTCCTTCTGAATTAATGCTCAATAGCTAATTTGCTTCCACCGTTGGAATGTTCTATGGCGCATTTAATTGTAATCCACAACTTTCTCAAGCAATAGACTTTCGCCTATCTAGTGCAACCAGTCCTATTTCATTATTGCAATAACTTTCTTTGCCATAAACTTTCGTGTTACTACAGTGAACATTTCATCCATTTAACAGACTATAGTGATAACTAGTGCTTGTTCAATTTTTCTACCGCGTCGCGATCGTCCGTTTACATTAAACAAGGCCATGAACATTGATCCTAAATCCCAATTGATCTTTCCTAAACCTTCTACTAACAAACCATATTAATAAAATTGTAATTCTAGATCATTTTCAATAAGGTGTCCCTCTAACGAAGTGCCCTTCCATCTTGCTTGTTTATCATTAATTAATTTCTGCATAACTACGTGTTTTATACACGGTTCAAGTTTACATTCATTCTACCTTATAATCAGGGAAAACAATTCTTTCAACTCATCAGTAAATATTTCTAGGTCTAACGAAAGGGAAACTGCCCCATTTGTCTCGTGATTCCTACTTGAACATAGGAAGTCTAGGACCTTCCTTTTGACTTTCTCTTCAGGTTTCACAGTAAGTGACCTGCTCTATTTTGCATAGCTATCACAAAAGTAATCCAGTATAAATATACGAAGTTATAGGAACTTATCTTTTATTCTACCTGTTCTATTTCTTTGTTATTTTGAAGTTGTAACTTTTTCTAAAATAGGTACGCAGAGATTTCTTATTGTACACTCCTTGTACTCAATTAAATGTTTAAACTTTAATCACTTTATTTGTCTTTTTTAAATCCTACAAAGATTTTAGTACATATATAAGGTTTGAAACCTGAAGAATTGTTAATTGCCTGGAGCAAACTTTAAATGTTAGGAGGTCTGCGACCCCAAATTGTTACTAAATATTGAAACTATATACTTGTCAAATTTATTAGACTTCTTTGCCTTGTGAAATAAATTAAATATTTGTTTTTGGATTTATCATTTCGCAAATACTACAGTTAGGCAAGATCCTGGCTTTCCTAACTCTTCCTAGGTTCATGCCCTCGTTAATACGCAATAAATCTGTTACTATTTGTCTTGTCAGACCATCACCCTTCCCCATAGTAGGCATATGCATGCTTGAGAGGGAATACACTAAAGCCTTTCTCTGGCAAACCGCCCAAGTCTTAGCTGCGGTTCCCGTCAGCTTCGACCAGTTCCTTACCCATTTTAGGTATCAGAGAGCGGATTTGCAGTGGCATCCGCCTCTAAGTGCATTTAAAGTTAAATTCATAAATTTTGTGGGACTCTCCTCCTATTTTTCTATCCTTTTTCTCCAGTCCGAAACCCACCTCCTCCTTTTCTTAATCATCTTCCCTTGGTGGTTAGGTTATTCCTCAGCCAATAATCTACCCAAAATTTGGTACCAGAAACCCGGGAGAGTCCATTTGCTATTTCTATTCTTTGTCAAGTGTCATTTGACAATACTTTGCAAATTATTAATATCTGCTTTGAATCTTTCAGCTATAAATACATCATGCAAAGCCTGTGACGGGGAAAGAGGCCGCTCCTGTCTCCCGTGGTGTGTCCCTTTCTTTCAACTTATTCGCTGCTGCCAACTTGACAGCATCTCCAAAGTTCAACAGTTTCGTGAGTTACATTTTAATTCATTTACTTTGTCATGGCTCCTACTGAAAAAGATGAAACTCTCATTGCCAGACGTTCTTCCTATAAGGGGCAACTCAACAGATTCAGAAATTTCATCAACAAATTAAATCCCGCCGAGTGTGATTTAGACATCTTGACACAACGCCTTAAGTTGTACGAACGGTCCTATGATTATTACGATCAAACTCAAACCGAGATTGAATCCGCTTGCCCAGAACTTCAATCGGATCGAGACGAGGTCGAACCCTTGTATTTTGAAGGGATTGCCAAGGCCCACCAACTGATCCGCAGTATCTCAGAACCGGACACTAGGGTCATCAATCCGGCCCAGTTCGCACCCGCTTCAGTTCACAAGGATAAACCGAAACCGTTACTTCCAAAGATAAGCCTACCTCACTTCTCAGGCCAAGAAGGTGAATGGTATTCCTTTTATGAACTTTACTGCTCCCTAATTCATGAAAACTCAGACGTTGTCGACATTCATAAGTTCTATTTCCTGCGTGCGTCCTTGGAAGGCGAGGCCTTGGCCTTGGTTCAGTCACTGCCTTTAAGCGCAGATAACTACCACATCGCCTTTAACCTCCTTAAAGAGAGATATGGCAATTTACGTTTGAGTGTTACTCGCCACATCCGCTGTCTGTTCAACCTGCCAGCCGTCAAACCTAATGACGTCACCTCTTTATGAGTCCTGTTAGACTCTATTCAATTGCACGTGAGAGCGTTATATCAACTCAAGCAACCAGTCCAAACGTGGGACACTATTCTTATTCATCTAGCTACATCAAGATTCGATTTTTCGACATTAAAGGCTTGGGAGATCGAACTCACTCGCAACGAGGAACATTCGTTTGAACACCTCATCTCGTTTCTCAACAGTCGGTGCCAAGTGCTTACAGCACTCTCATTTCAGTGCGAAAATGTCGAAACGAGTCATAAGGGTCACATATTTGAGAAAAAACTTGTCTTTTCAAATGGTCATCAGCCCCCATCTGTCGAGAACAAGCAAACTCGTTCCGCTTCTTTCAACCATCCAAGAGAACATATCAGGCCGCTCAAGAAATCCTTAAAATGCACGCTCTGTAAAAAGTTTCACACATTGTACTCGTGCAAATCTTTTAAAGAATTGTCCGTCGAAGATCGAAGGAAGTTTGTCTTCAATAGTAAACATTGCTTCAACTGCTTGTCACCTAAGCATTCTTCTTCTAACTGTACGTCATACAACCTCTGTTTCCATTGTAAAAAACCGCACCATTCGTTATTGCACGTTTATGATAAATCGAGGTCACCAGTACCCGCTTCTTCAAACTCCATGCAGAGCAGCTCCAAACAAACTAATGCTTCTTCCTGCATTTCTAACGCCGAAATTTCTCACAGTGCGCAAGTCCTTTTGTCCACTGTACAATTCGAAATCCAAGATAAATTTGGAAATTGGTTTCGAACCCGCGGTCTTCTCGATTCCGCTTCAACTCATAACTTTGTTTCGCGATCGTTAATTAAAAAACTAGGTCTTTCGTCATCGCCTACTGCCATCAATGTATCCGGCATTGACAATTTGAAAACTCAAGCCTTGCAGTCTTCAAAATTGAAAATCAGAGACGTTTGCCAAAGAAACACCAATCTTAACTTAAACTGTCTCATTCTTACCAGTATTGGCAAAGACACTCCTAGCAGCTCTATTATTACTTCCGGTTTAAAGATTCCTTCGCACTTAAGGTTAGCTGATCCTCAGTTTAATGCTCAAGGTCCCATTGATGTACTTTTCAGTGCCAATGTTTTTTGGAATTGCCTTCGCAAACAAACACGTAGGTCATCCTCAAACGTGGTCGCCAGAGACACCGATTTTGGTTGGGTTATTACTGGTGAAATCCAACATCCCAGTCTTCAAACCAAATCGCAATGTCATTTTGTTACAGCTGACATAAATCCCATTTCTGAAAAGGAGAACGCTCATGTTTCTGATCTCGATACTTTTGAAAAACACTTGCCGAAACGATGTCTCATCGTAAACTACTACGCCACCTTTGTAAGTTGTTTAAATGATTTTGCCTTATTCCCGCACAAGATGGCAATTCAGGTTCGCCTCGCCTTGTGTTACTTCGTTTACCTTCTCATGTCATTTTTATAGCAGGTAATTGCTTAAACTCTCTATTGAAAACTATCTTCCCCTTGTGTAAAACCATGTCTATCAGTCTCCATCACTTCGCTGTAAGCTATGTTTCCTTCTTTCGCTATTTAGTAGGATGGCCACGGCCGGCTCCTTCCCCCTTCCTCACAATTGGAAACCGCTTTTGAAACCGCTTGAAAATCTGAATTCTCTAGCATCTAGAATAACTATTCTTACGCATAAACTCCTTCTCAATGACCCAGCTTCTCTTCCATTTTCGGAAGAATTAAGCTTTTTTCTGTTGAAAATTGTCGGATTCCGTAATCCTCAAAATTATGCGAAATTGATTTCTTACTTTATTTCATATGTCTTTAAATTGGTTTTTCACGTCCAAGCCACGAATGACTGCATGTCGTGTCACTTGCTTCGCTTTAAGCCACAGCTGATTGTGCTTGTGTTGTTTGTTTATTTTGAACTGCTTGTTTGTCCATTTTGTTTGTATACATGCTTGAGTAAGGCCAAGTTGCTGTTCATTTCCTGTATGCTTGCCAAAGGTCAGAGCAAGTTTCCCTTATCTCAACTCTGGCTGACTGCCAACCATTGTCTTGCGAGTCGTTTCCGTAAGTTCAGAAGCCGTTCACCTCATTACCAAAATAAACTTGTTCCGGTCAAGGACTCTTTCAGATATTTATATTCTTTATCTCGCAATACTATGTGGGTCAAGGCCGTGTTTGCCTGCCTCTCCCACTTGCTTACGCTCGTATCCTACAACTGCTTCGATTCTTGTTTCATAACATCGTTGCACATTTTTTACGCGCTCAAGTATTGCACTTTGCTTACATATTTTGCACCTTTATTGTTCATTGATGAAGCCTCCGTGGCTTAGGCGGCAGCACGCCGGCCTCTCACCGCTGGGTCCGTGGTTCAAATCCCGGTCACTCCATGTGAGATCTGTGCTGGACAAAACGGAGGCAGGCAGGTTTTTCTCCGGGTACTCCGGTTTTCCCTGTCAACATTTCATTCCAGCAACACTCACCACTATCATTTCATTTCATCTGTCATTCATTTAATCATTGCCCCAGAGGAGTGCGTCAGGCCTCGGCAGCCGGCACAGTTCATATCCTCGCCGCTAGATGGGGGCTCCATTCATTCCATTCCTGACCCGGTCGGAGACTGGAAGCAGGCTGTGGATTTTCATTTCATTGTTCATTGATGAACAAACTTGTTTTTTCTCGTCGTTACATTCGATGCGTTTTTGCATTTATACTTGTCATGTCACGTTTCTCGCTGACTTAAGTATTTTTCATATTAACCCCTTTGATGCTTATTATGACTTAAGGTCATTGTTTATGGCTACTAGATTGTTGTTACCTATGGAGTTCTTGCTTTCTACTCGCATAGATCCTTTGTTTATTTGGTATATTCTTATCCTTAATAGATGTACTTGTTTCTATACGCTTTGTTTAAACTTGTTAATACTCCTTTCGCATCTTATCGCAATCTTTACTAGAGGTATACTTCTCGCAGCTTCTAGCTATTTTGTGATTGAAGGTGTTGTTAATTCTTGTCATTTAACTCCGCTTTCCAATGACCCTGATGACCTGCTTCCACTTACACCTGGTCACTTCCTTATCGGCACTTCTCTTTCTGCCCCTACTTTTCTTCCCAATTCTTACAGGGATTCTAATCTACCTATCGTTTGGCGTGAACTTGAAGCCCTCCGTAATTCTTTTTGGAAGAGGTGGAACTTGGAATATTTAACTTCCTTGCAACGGAGACAGAAGTGGTTTCTTTCCAGTCCCGACATTAAAGTGGGGGACTTGGTCTTGGTTAGGGATGTTTCTCCCCCCCCCCTGGTCTGGACTTCTGGTAGAGTGACCGAGTGTTATCCTGGAAGAGATGGGTGAGTCAGGGTGGTCAGAGTCTTGACCACTAATGGTCCGATCACAAGACCACTGTCTTTCATCGCTCCATTACCTTTAAATGTTTAATTGTTTATTTTGTTCTCTGTTGGTGTTTAACCTCCCAGTATGGTGTATTCTTGGAATACACGGTAAGATAGAGTATTCTTTTTAATGCTCTTTGCTTGTTCATTTCATCCTTTTTCTCACCGACAGTAGTGGCTACGCTGGTTAAAGCGCAGCATTAGGTCATGGGCCCAAGCTCACTGCTGACTCGGTTATCGCGTGGGTTCGAGCCCCACCGTCGGCTGTCCTTGACATGGTTTTCCGTGGTTTCCCATTATCAACACTAGGCAAATGCTGGGACAGTACCTTCTAACAGGCCACGGTCGCTTCCTTCCACATCCTTGCCCAGTTTCATTCATCTTCATCCATTCCATCTCTCATCCCGACGCGCAGGTCGCCCACGGGCGTCGACTAGAAAGACCTGCACTCGGCCTCCCAGGAGGCTACACGACAAAAAAAAAACCTTTTTCTCAAACACCAACAGTGATCTCCTAGTTTCTCTTTGGTGGTCATGTCTCTTATGTCATTTTGAGTCTGTTCTAGATATATATCTTCCATGACCCACCTAGCCTCATCTAGCAGCGAATCTCTGAAGTTCCTCAATTCTTCCTGGTGCAAGAGGACTTACGTTTCCATCTGGCCATCAGATCTCGTCACCATCGCCAGCTATCATCTCCTTGATCAAGAGAACTTCGTCTACTTTTTCACTCACCAGGCTGTGCTAGTATCGCCTGCTATCAACTCTTTGAAGACCATTTCCTCAAGAGAATTTAAGTTTACAATATTGGTCATGCTTATATGTTCTCCTTTTGTCTCCTACCCCCACTCTTCTCCCTTCCTCGGACCCTCCGCGCTTCGCTGAGTGAGTCTCACTTGTAAGTCGGCAGTTGACTCGGTCAGTCAAGGCTCAACTAGAGCCAGTCTCCTCAAACCAAGAGGCACTCTTTACATTCTACGCCATGTTGGCACATTAGGTATCCGTCAAGGGGAACTTCACCTTCGACATGCAACCAAGATAAGTACAGACATAAGGTTTTAACCTCATCTTCATCAGTTTTATTATCTACATGCTTTTATTGATCATTTTATAGACAGTGTGAGATTACTATTTGGGGCAAAAATCATCCTTCGCGGGATTTGCTATGTTGGGCTTTTGTCCGTTTAAGCCAACCTTAATAGAAAGTAGCTTTTCTTAAGCTATTTAAATGAGAAATCTTCTCACCACGTCGGATATTATCTAATACCCGCTGTCTATAAAATACCAAGCTAGTTCCTCCGCTGGATTAACTTTGGCCCCATTCTTCTATTAAGATCGTTCTGGAACCTTCCAGATCCTGTACTTTATCTACAAGTCTTGCCGTCATGTATTTTTCACTCACTTGTGAGAATACTACTTAAAATTGAAGAATCTTCCTTCTGAATTAAAGCTCAATGGCTAATTTGCTTCCACCGTTGGAATGTTCTATGGCGCATTTAATTGTAATCCACAACTTTCTCAAGCAATAGACTTTCGCCTATCTAGTGCAACCAGTCCTATTTCATTATTGCAATAACTTTCTTTGCCATAAACTTTCGTGTTACTACAGTGAACATTTCAGCCATTTAACAGACTATAGTGATAACTAGTGCTTGTTCAATTTTTCTACCTCGTCGCGATCGTCCGTTTACATTAAACAAGGCCATGAACATTGATCCTAAATCCCAATTGATCTTTCCTAAACCTTCTTCTAACAAACCATATTAATAAAATTGTAATTCTAGATCATTTCCAATAAGGTGTCCCTCTAACGAAGTGCCCTTCCATCTTGCTTGTTTATCATTAATTAATTTCTGCATAACTACGTGTTTTATACACGGTTCAATTTTACATTGTTTCTACCTTATAATCAGGGAAAACAATTCTTTCAACTCATGAGTGAATTATTTCTAGGTCTAACGAAAGGGAAACTGCCCCATTTGTCTCGTGATTCCTACTTGAACATAGGAAGCCTAGAACATTCCTTTTGACTTTCTCTTCAGGTTTCACAGTAAGTGACCTGCTCTATTTTGCATAGCTATCATAAAAGTAATCCAGTATAAATATACGAAGTTATAGGAACTTCTCTTTTATTCTACCTGTTCTCTTTCTTTGTTATTTTGAAGTTGTAACTTTTTCTAAGATAGGTACGCAGAGATTTCTTATTGTACACTCCTTGTACTCAATTTAATGTTTAAACTTTAATCACTTCTACAAGTATTTCTGAGCCAATGTTATATTGAAAATCTTGCCTTCGCCCTTTCCATATTTTGATGAGACTACATTTTCTTGTATTTATTTTCATTTTATTTTCCATCGCCCACTTGTAGATCAGGTTCAGGTCATCTTGAAGTACTGCGTTGTTTTGTGAGCCATGTATCTTTTGATATATTACACAATCATCTGCAAGCAATTGACAGTCTCTGCGAATCCCATTTGGTAAGTCATTAATAAATGTCAAAAAATACAAAATTCCGATTACGCTGCCCTGAGCGATACCCGATGTTACGGTTATTTCATCCAAGAATAGGCCTTTCATTTTCCCTTTCCGGGAACGACCTGTCAAAAATTTTTGATTCCATAAAATTACTCATCAATCTTGCTTCGCTGAAGCTAATTTATGAAGTTGCGTGTCATGTAGCACGACATCAAACACCTTCGCAAAATCTATAACTACGACGTTGACTAAACCTTACAGATTTGCTAATATCTTGAAAGAGTGATAGACTCTTGCAGGAGTAACCTTGCCAATATCCATGTTGCCTATCATTAAATCAGGATAATGTTTCCCACTGTTCCCGCAAGTAGTCACAAATGAGATGCTCCATCTGCTTACAAATGATGGACGTAAGGCTAACCGGCCTGAAGTTGCCCAGTTCAAGTCTGCTCCCTCCTTTAAATATTGGGACTACCGGAGCTCTTTTGCGTATTGTTTATGGACACATTAAACATCACCTCCTAGTTGAAGCACTTCACTAATTACCCTGGAAAACATGGACTGCTGTGAATGGGATTCAGATCAACCATGGTGTCTCTGCCTAACCTAATCCCTTCTCCCCATTGCGACTGTGGCGCTCTCCCACACATCGTGTCTGGATGTAAGAAGAAGAATATCAATGGATCAACTCACTAGACTTGAGGTCGTAATCCCAACTTGTGGTGTAGATGCAGCCTTTTTAATCTTTTGATGCTGCCCTCCATGCCTCTCTGTGCCAAATTAATCGTTCCATCTCTACATATTTACAATATATACACCCGTACTTTCGGACATAGATTTTATAGCCTGAGTGTAATGGATCTGATCTGATGATGATCGCTTGACGACGGAAACTGGTCATCCAAGTGTATTTATTAATTTCATGTAATTGTTTTCAGGATTAGGGAATAAGCCATCTGATCGTGTTGACCGACAGAAAAGCATCAGACTTGTTTACTAACGCAGCATTGAAAAATGGCTTCAAACTCCATAATGAAGTTACTCTTTTAAGATTCGAGAGAAGAAGTTATAGTTGAGAAATGTTTGCTGCTTTGTAGACTATTTGAAATGATCCATGATGCTTGGAAAATGATGGAGATAAAGAGTTTCTCAGAGGGCCAATCAAAATGTCTTGACGGGCCTGACATAGTGTTGTTCCAGGGCGCGGTGGAGATGCAAGGCTCCTTCCAGGAGCTGTCCAACAGAGTGGACTGTACGGAGCTGCGGGGGATACAGGAAGGCACAGAGTCCAACGACCAACCGGAGGAGGATCGCAACCACAGCCCGATACACAACGTGCTGAGACAGATCTCCGAGAGGGTGAGTATTTCTAACAAGCTAACCTCGACAGACATCACAACTCCGCGTTACTTTACCAACATATCTAACAGCTTTCCTTATTCACGATTGAATATAAATTGCACCTTAGTCAATAATAATTAAATTAATATAAATCAATTAATAAATGTACCTTCTTCAGCGGTGTTGTTATAAAGAACTAACGTAATTGCGAGCAAAGTATTGTTAATATATCACTTGACCTTCTAAATCAAAATATTGAAGAAATTAATTCTAATTGTTAGTAGAATATAATAAAATAATACACCTACCCTTCTTATCCTCGACCCGTCCTTCTATAAGTAAGCTTGGTATCCCTGGATGCCTTAGCTAGTGCCCTACCAACCTATCTCTTCTCTCCATTACCATCTGCCAGGCACATTTCTCTACCCCACTCGTCTTAATACCTCTTCATTTGTTACTCTGCTGAACTAACAGCCCAAGTTTCACTTCCATAGAGCGCCACGTTCCAGACAAAGGCTTTCAAAAATGACTTTCTAATATCTAAATCTATATTCAATGTCAACAGATTTATTTTCTGTATAAACACTTTCATTGTCCGAGTCAACCTACTTTTCACGTCTTCTTTGCTTAGCCCATCACTGATAATTTATTGTTATTTTACATCAAACTACTGAGGGACTGGTATGTTGCTTCAAGTAGGCTATGTTGTCTTGCTGTCGACAGAGCAGGTCGTCATCACGCGACCTCAGGGACATCGAGGAGTCGGACGCCAAGAACGTGGCTGCCGCGGCTGAGATGGTGGAAGCCTCGTCCAAGGGCATGACGGGGGGAAAGTCGGTGTACCTGGAGTACTTCAGATCCGGAGCGAACTGCCTCATGATCGCCATCGTAGCTGTGCTTTTTGGCCTGGCTCAAGCAGCTGCTAGCGGCAGCGATTACTTTGTGTCCTACTGGTGGGTATTATTGTTATATGGTCAGATGCCAACCTTATGAGGTGAGTGCCCTATTAGAAGGTACTGTATTTCCTGGCTGTATCGTCACATAACGGGTTCATATTGGTGCGCTGGTAGGTTTATAGCGATACGGGATATGCGGGAAATATACGAGTACAAGAGTTTCGCATTTGATCTGGGAAATCTTGAATAGTGTCATAATGCCTGACTTCTTAGCCTCTGAACGCTCGGCCTTCTATTTCGCCTGCAGACCACGCCTCTACCCGCATTTTGCGCCACCGCTGCTTAGAGCGCTAAGCGGGTGTTGGCGAATTGAGCCAGCTAATCTTCTGAGTGGATCTTTCTTATCTTGTCATTCCATCCTACAGTCCTTTCTGGCCACTTGCCCCAGGACAAGTTCAGGTTCTTCCGCTGAGATCGGTCCCCCACCACTACCATTGTGAAAACCCAGAAGATAAGATAACTAACCTGATCTTGCAGAATGACTGGCTGGCTCTGATATTTCCTGTAAACACACTTCCATGCACGGTTGTATAAAATGCGATCTAGTACAATTTCAATGGAACAAACATTATGCCTTTATTCTTTTAAAAGGTCACAACAGTTAAATGGTACCTTGAACCCCTTACATTATTATTATTATTATTATTATTATTATTATTATTATTATTATTATTATTATTATTATTATTATTATTATTATTATGGATAGCACGCTTTTCTCTTACCGAGGAGGCTCAGGGTTAAATTCCAGCCAGAAACTTATGATCTATAGACGCCGGGGTGTCGCAATTTTGTCCCGAATGGTATCTTTCGCGTGCCAATAAAACTACTGACACGGCTCTGGCTCCATCGAATTTACGCACTCTCAAATACCAACTAACTCCGCCAGGATTCGATCCTGTAACCTTAGGAACAACATGCGAGAACGTTACCACTGAGCAACGCAGCCAGTCATACTTAAGATCTGACTTGAGGGCTGGAAGGGGTACTTTTTGTCGTTTATTCATTTTGAAGGCTTTGCGATTATGTAATACTTTGGAGTATGTGGAATCTGTCTGATAATTGTGTTATTGTAACTGCTGTAGCGTACTATTGTGTACTTGGTTATGGTTAGGAGGTGTCCATGGTTTAATTTAGGTACAATCTCGGCATCTGCCTAGAGTAGAAATTAGATACCATGGAAAACTACTTCCAGGATGGCTGAGGTAGGAATCGAACCTGCCTCTTCTCAATTCTGCATCAGGAGAAGGAAAAGTGTACACTCAGCCTCGTTAGGACAATTGAGTAGTTGTCTGACAGTGGGGCTGCGCCCCGGTCACGGAGACAAGAATTAACGGTTGAGGTGACGCGACCTGACCTCGCTTCACCCTTCAATCTGTAGGCCGAATGGCTGGGCAGCAGTCGCTTGGTAGACACTATTTGCATAACATTAGCCTATGTTTGGGCAGATGGCCTCGCTGTTC
Organism: Meconema thalassinum; assembly: GCA_946902985.2. NCBI lineage: Eukaryota > Metazoa > Arthropoda > Insecta > Orthoptera > Tettigoniidae > Meconema > Meconema thalassinum. The sequence continues at coordinate 184,141,215 of OX336398.1, read as the reverse complement.
CGCCCGTTAAGACACCAATCATTATCATCATCGTCATCATTATCATCATCAAACTTGTTACATAATCATGCTTATCCTGCAAATGACATGTACAGTTAATTTTCTCTAATTTTGAAATTCATCAACGGTAGGTGTAGCCCAGTGATTTCCAACCTTTTGTGGCCCATCTCCCCTTTCTGGAGGTTGACTAACAACTATCGCCCCCTTTTCATTTTCATTGTATGCCTAACTTCAATTTGAAGTAAAGTGAATATAATAAGGCATTTTTATTATTTTAAACAATTTTACTACCGTATATAAAAACAACCGAAGCAGTTTTATCCGGTCACTCTTAAATAAAATTGAAAAATCAAAATGTACATATTTTTACAGATTTTTTTAAGAACGAAGAATTGAAATAATTAACTAAGATCATTGACGTACATTTAAAAAAAAGAAGTACGTGTTTTCTTTTTAAAAATTGGAATCTGGAAAAAAGTTGACAGTTAAAATTTGAAAAAATAGATGACAGTTTGAAAACTACGTTATTGTTTTATTTTACCTTTTCAATGGCTGCTTTGTGCATGCTGGGTTTCAGTTAAAGCTTGAATATCCGGCTTAATGCTCGTCAAGTTCAGGCACAAGTCTTCTTTGAGGCATGTCCAACTTATTTCTTTGTTTTGAGAGGAGCTGGACAACAGAACTAAATCCTTTTTCAACTAAATATGTTGGTGGGAACGAGATGAGAAATGGATCCGTTTTTTCCCACAGTTGTGGATAAGTGTCCATAAGCTTCACCCAGGTTAACTCGTAACCGCTCTGCTTGAAAATGATTTTCGGCGCACAGTCATACTTCAGATCTAGAAACTCCGTCTGCAAAGTGTTCTCAAGCTTATCCACAGTTTCAAACGAGAATGGATCTAGAATCCAATCCGGGATTTGTAACTTGGCCAAATCTTCAAATCTTGATTCCATGTCAGTTTTTAACTCGGTCAAGCTGATCTGATCAGTAAAAATTAGGATTTTGTCTTTTGGGAGTTCAGGAGTCTTGTTATCTGAACACTTTTTAAGGGTTGGAAACTGAATCAGCCCTTTACGGCCAATATTTACCTCGTGAATATCAAACATGGCAATGAATGATGAACAAGCGAACGGGAGGCGCTAATGTCACATTTTTTTCGTGTATAACCGGCAACTTCTACTGTAGGCCTACAGTAGACTACTTTTTTAATTTCTCCCCCTATGAAAACTCATCGCCCCCAAATCGGCCCCCACTTATTTATTGCCCCATGATAACCCAAATCGCCCACGTGGGGTCGATCGCCCCCAGGTTGGGAACCAATGGCGTAGCCTAATCCTCGGGGCAAAATATAATTGTTACACTATATTCGAACTACCATGTAGGCCTATTCATCATCATTATTTTCTGAGTAGCAGTGCTTATACCATTCCGTGAAACTTATATCATATACTGTAGGCCTACCTATAACCTGATAAATCTTAGGAGTATATTTTCGAGATCACAAATAGTAGTACTGAGTTGGGAAAGTACTAAATAACAAAGAAAGATTTCTGTACTTCTTACGTAGAATTAAAATCTGTAATCGGTAGTTGGCACCCCTGGGACCGTCGAACTGAGAGCCACCTCCCCTCCAACAGTTTAATGAGGAAAGGTTGGAACGTGTGTACAATATGGTATCAGTTGGCAGTCAAAGTGAAAGGTCGTGTTTTTCCCGAGCTCTCAGGTGTGCTGAAATGGGTTGTTCTCTGGAGTGTTATCGGGCGAGGATCGGACTGTGGTATGCGAAGGGTAGTCGGGATTTCCGGTGTTTGTGTGTGCGTACGGGGCCTAGTAACTTGTGGTTCATAGCCCTAGTGATAGCTGCATTGCTAGTTATTGGTGGAGTGGAAGTGAATCCAGGCCCTGTTACTCCAAATGTGAATCAGGCAAATGATCCAGTGGCAGCTTTAAAGTGTTCGACGTGCAGTAAGACATTGTTGAGTGTGGACTATGTGAGAAATGGATTCACTTCGGCTGTATTAAGGTCAAGAAGGAGGATTGTGATGTCGGAAATTGGTTTTGTAAAGTATGTGATACGCCGGACTGTTTGAGGGTGCAAATAAAAGCAAGGGATCAAATAATACAGGAACTTAGAGCAAAGCTTCGTGAATCAGAAGAAACGGTGAAGGATGTGACTGAACGGCTTTCTACTGGGATCAGTGTGGAAGAGGGCGTGCATGAGCATACCGAGGATGACTTTATCATAATGGGTGATTCTATGATACGATGGAGTGCGAATATCTCGAGGAAATCAGGTGCGAAAGTGCGGTGTTACCCGGGGATTAAAATTGACCAGCTTGCCCTACAAGTGGAAGAATCAAATGTAGAGGACTGTGAAAAAGTTTAAGTGTTGTTGCTACATGTTGGGACGAACGATTTGAAGAAGAGGGCTACAGCTGATTACATCATGGGGGAGCTCTACGAACTAGGCAGAAAAGCTAAAAGCAAGTTTAGAAATGCAAAAAAATATAATGAGCGGCATTGTTCGGCGGGGAGATGTTCCGTTAAGGCGAGTTAAGACTGTAAATGACCGCATGGACTGGGTATGTGCAGAACTGGGATTAGTGTACGTAGAAGCTGACTGCTGGATTGGTGGCCGTGACTTCGCCCGAGACGGGCTGCATCTAAATCGACGGGGCGCTTTCAACCTAGGGAGCCTACATGACAGGGTCATCGGTTCGTGCCGGCTTTTGTGAGGAGGAGCAGGTCCAGAGGTTGCCAGCCGATGGGAACAGAAGGAGCTATATCGAGATATTTGCTGCGGAGGTAAGACTCTAAGATTACTGCAGGTTAATTGTCAGAGTTTAGGAAATAAATTAATTGAATTTTGGAATCTTGTAGAGAGGTATTCTCCGGACATAGTCATTGCAACTGAATCTTGGTTATATGAGGACATAAATAGTAGCGAAATAATTCAAGGGACCTACGAAATGTACAGAAGGGATCGGGGGAAGCGAGGTGGTGGGCTATTTATTTGTGCGTGCAAAAATATAGCTAATTTCTTAAAGTGGGCTGATATGGATCATGAAATGTTATGTGTACAAATTTCGGATAAAGGAAATAAATTCCCTCTTCAGGTGATAGGGGCGTATAGAGCACCGAATGATAACTTTTCTCTCCTCGACACACTGTATGATAAAACTTGTACGGGTAATGCTATGAAAAAGAGCATAATAATTGCTGGAGATTTAAACCTCCCCAAAGTAGACTGGTCTGGTGAGTCAACTAGCTGTGGTCAAGCTCAGAGCGCTGCAAATAAATTCTTAAGGGAGGGGGATTTTCCCAAGTATTTGACTTCCCAACTAGAGACAATAATACCTTAGATGTTTATCTCGTAAGGCCGCCTGTAGAGCTGTATATTAACTGTCTGAAAGTACCAGGAATTAGTGACCATTCTGGGGTTGAATTAAATAATAGATATTGTGACATTACAAAATTAGACTCTGATGTAGCGAAAAAGATCATATTCCAGTATCGCAGGGTGGATCAGGGCAAGTTTCAGGGGTATTTGAATGACCTATTTGTAGGATGGGCATCGGAAGGAAATCAAATTAATATCCTGTGGACTAACTTTTTGAAAATTTTAAATAGCGCTGTTGATAAATTTGTCCCATTTAAATTGCTGAAACAAAACCCAGATCCTGAGTATTACACACGAGAAATTAGGAGTCTAAAACGGAAAATTAGGAAATTATACAATAAAAGACATGATAGTGACAAGTATATGTTGAAATTTAAATCCTTATCAAGAGAGCTTGTCTTAAAAAAGAGGGATGCTCATGACAGTTATATGCAAGGTTTACTTGGTTCGGGAGGTGATGGGTGGAAACAAAATTACAGTTATGTTAGGAGAAGAAAGGGAAATTCAAATAATTTGTCGAAGATAATGTCCGGTGACGGTAAATTAATTACTGAGAAACAGGCCATTGCTAATGAATTAAATGTCTTTTACGGTAGTGTGTTCAATAAATCAAATAGCTGTGTGTTGGACCTTAACGACGAATCAGGGGCTCCCCTGTTCCAAACAAACCAGTCAGCAATTGTAAAGCTAATACAAAAGCTACGTTTCAATGTGTCAAAGGGTCCTGATAATATTGTTAGTGAAGTACTTAAACTAGGAGGTAGGGCCGTGGCATGATACTTGGAGGTGATGTTTAATGTGTCCATAAACAATGCGCAAATCCCAGATGACTGGAAAAGAGCTACGGTAGTCTCAATATTTAAGGGAGGGAGCAGACTTTAATTGGGCAACTAAAGGCCGGTTAGCCTTACGTCCATCGTTTGTAAACAGATGGAGCATCTCATTTGCGACTACTTGAGGGAACAGTGGGAAACATTATCATGGTTTAATGATAGGCAACATGGATTTCGGAAAGGTTACTCATGCGAGAGTCAGATGCTATCACTTTTTCAAGACATTAGTGAATCGTTAGACCATGGAGTTTCAGTCGACGCCATGGTTATAGATTTTGCAAAGGCATTTGATGTCGTGCCGCATGACATGCTACTCCATAAATTAGCTTCGACGAAGATTGATAGAAGAGTAATTTTATGGATCCAAGAATTTTTGACGGGTCGTTCCCAGAAAGTGAAAGTCGAAGGCATATTCTCGGATGAAATTACCGTAACGTCGGGTATCCCTCAGGGCAGCGTAATCAGAACTTTGTTATTTTTGGCGTTTATAAATGACTTACCAAATGGAATTCGTAGTGATTGTCGATTGTGTGCGGATGATTGTGTAATATATCGAAAGATACATGACTCACAAGACAATGCAGTGCTTCAAGAGGACCTGAACCTGGTCTATAAGTGGGCGATTGTAAATAAAATGAAAATAAACACAAGAAAATGTAGTCTCTTAAAAATAGGAAATGTGCGAAGGAAGGATTTTCAATATAACATTGGCTCGGAAATACTCGTAGAACAAGATGCTTGCAAATATTTGGGCGTTCACGTAAGGAATGATATGAAATGGAGTAGTCATGTAGGATGTGTAGTTTCGAAAGCTCACAAATCCCTGCACTTTGTAATGAGGGTGTTAAAGGGAAGTATTACCTCTGCTAAAGAATTAGGCTATTTGTCACTTGTAAGACCTTTTCTGGAATATGCCTCGGCGGTTTGGGATCCATATCAAGTAGGGCTCATCAATGAGTTGGAAATGGTACAAAGAAAGGCCGCTAGATTTGTGCTCAGTGACTTTAATCCCAGGAGCAGTGTGAGCCGTATGTTAAAGAAACTTGGGTGGGAATCACTGGAGGCTAGGAGGATGAAATCTAGACTCTGCGCTATGTACAACACGTATACAAATCAACCAGCATGGGGTGAGCTTAGCAAACGATTGGGAAAGCCCACTTACATGGGTAGGAGCGATCATCCTTTCAAAGTTAAGGGCCGACCACAGCGAACAAATTATGGTAAATATTCTTTTGTAAACCGTGCCATTGATAACTGGAAATCTCTACCTGCCGCAGTCTTAGAGCCTTTTCCCAAACATATAGGTGTGTTTAAGAAAAGACTGACTATTTGTGTAAATACCCCAGTTTAATTGTTGTATAAATAATATTGAATTGTTATGTATAATTATTTATTTGTTATGTATATACAATTTGCCACCGGGGGACACACCCCCCATTGCAAATAAATGAATGAATGAATTAATTAATGGTATGTGTTGGCTGCACAGTGGGGGAAGAGAGGGGAGGTTTCTAATGAGATATCACTGGCCGAATCGGACTGTGACTTATCGAAGGAGCAGATCATGGTGGCGAGAAAAGTCTGTCCGATTTTATCAGTGTAATTAACTGGCCCAATTTGACTGCGCCCCGCTAAGCGGGGTGAGATACCAGCCAGCGTAATCGCAGCAGATGCGACTGCTTTGCCTGGCCGATCACCGGCTGAACGCCTTATGAACGCGCTAAGCTCGTTGCTAGACAATAACGGACAGGACACAGCTTGAATTGTTATTCACAGAGGAGACCAGTTGTTTTTTTCAGTTCTTCTCGGGTAATTGGCATTTTATTTATGTTTGTAGCTTCTCATCCCATCTGCGAGAGAGTTCAACTTTGTCACCCACACGCATTGCTCACGCTATGGACTTAGCCTTAATCTCGTCATCACCCCTGTGGAAGTATTTGCAAATGTGCAGTTACACTAGATAAACTTGATTCGCACTTTAAGATTCATTTTTCAGCCATTTTGTTTGAGAACTCTAGTCTCGGAGAGTTCTAAAATATACGGAAATTTGGTCGATTATAGTTCAAGAAATACGGGAAATATAATATGGGGATTTAGAAACAGGTCACCTCTCGACACCATGAACCTGGCGTGACCTTGTCAGAAGCAAGGAGTCCCTGTGTCTGCAGGCTACGCGAGGAACCAGCACACTCAAACAGCCGCACTTGTCGCCTGCCCGGAGGAGTGAAACTTGTCACTTCCGCGAACTGACCATGGAATGACGAGCTTCAATAAGAAATAGTGTATTTACATGGAACCTGTTGTATTTCAGCCATTGTATTTTTGTGAACCATTGGTCACTGCCATCAGCCAGGGACAAACGATGCTGGATGCAGAATCTGGTGAGAACTTGAAACTCTACACTTGACCACAGCCAAGAAGAGCAGATAGCTCCCCAGAATAAAAAATACATCAGTCCACCTTGTTGCGTAGTGGCTAGCATTCTTGGCTGTCACTGCGGAGGCCCAGGTTCGATTCCTACCTCAGACATCCTGGAAGTGGCTCCACATTCCTTCAGGCAAATGTCAGGATGGTACTCAACTTACGGCCATGGCCACTTCCTACCTCAATTACAAACACACACACTACTACAGACAAACATCCAAGTACACGGGGCTACATGACCATGATGTCGCGAAGCCCCTAAGGAATCAACAACAATAGTCACTTGCTCATAGTGCCTAGTAACATCATGTATACTTGTTTCAGGGTAAGTATTGAAGAAATGAGAAATTCAACAACAAACAGCTCAGAGGAGATGGGGTTTGCAGAAGAAGTGAACGACACGCTGACAACACCGTTCCTAGACCGTGATGTGTTGAGCACGGAGAGCTACGTGTACATCTACACGGCCATCATCGTGGCACTGTTTGTCTTCGCCGTGACTCGCTCCTTCACGTTCTACAAGGTGTGCATGAAGGCTTCCGAATGTCTCCACCATCTCATGTTCTACAGCATCATCCGCACCCGGATGAGGTTCTTTGACACCAACCCAGCAGGTAAGATACATTAACCCCACAGAACTGGCAGGGCATTTTCATCTCATCCACACTTGTAGCTCACCCCATCGGTGTCCGCATAGAAGCAGCTTCAAACTCTGTCCTCGGACACTTCATACGCTATATAAATATCTAAACTAAATGTTGTTTGTGCAATCACAGTGTAAATTTGCATAATTTGATCTGTGTATGATTGATTCTTCTGTTCTCCTAAACATGCTCTATGGGGTTGAGATCAGGAGTGTGTGTTGGCCTGAATTCTTACTACACACAAGTACATGGAGATGATGACCTTGATGTGCAAGAAGTGCCTAACGATACCCTAAACATGCTCTATGGGTTGAGATCAGGACAGTGTGTTGGCCTGAATTCCCATTTACACACGCACAGTTTACAATCTGATAAGAGTTTTGATTGCAGGTCGTATCCTGAACAGATTCTCCAAGGATATTGGTGCTATAGACGAGTTGCTGCCTAAGGTTCTTCTGGATGCTTCTCAGGTATAACAATAAAATATTCCTATTAGCTGATAAGTCTCCGTCACCCAATACAACAGGGCCAATTATGTTAGGCATGGTTAGTTCTATTCATCATCATCATTTTCCAGCTCCAGTTTCCCGGGTGTGGTATACAAGCGCTCGCCATTTCTTTTGGTTGGATTAGAGTTGCTGTTCTTCTGCCTCTTTCCATTTCACAATCCGTTTGTTGACCTCAGACTTCACTGTGTCTATCCATCGATTTCTTGGCCTTCCTACCGATCTCCTCCATATTGCTAAGCGATATCACAGTGAAATAATCACCTTCCCAATGCATTTGTGGTGCCCGTCTTCAAGACGCTCTTTATAACAACGTCCGTCGTCACCAAAACCCAATCACGCAAGAGCTTAACTGATGGTTTCTTTATTTTGTATCGTGTTGAGCACCAACAAAACAGCTGACGATCAAACCCCACATGGTTGTTTTACTGTGTTGCCAATTTGAAAACAACTTATGTGCTTGGGTAGAGCGAGTATTAAATTCAGTCTCATTGAATTCTCGACGGCAACTCCATTACCATGGAGTCTTCTGCGTATTTTATCACTTTGAGTTTAAATCCAGTCATAAAACTCCCGCGTTTTTACATAACTTATAGATCGATCTACACAAGGAAACAATCGCACTTAACTGAGAAACAACAATGGATGAGTGGTACTTGTCGACAATGCAACAGACGAGCAACAAATACCGGGAAAGAAAGGAAAGTGCCGCCGCCAAAACGAACAGAAAGATCGCAGGCAGGACTTGTGATGTCCAGTGGGTGGGGGTTGTACTACTATCTACTTTATGTGAACTGTGTTACGAGGTTTTTATTTCCTGTAATTTCAAATTTTAAAGTGGAGCGTGAGATATTGATGGCGAGTTATGTGCGAGCAAATACAGTAATAGCGAGATATACAGTAATTGCCCTAGCCAAGAAAGCCAATACATTCCATCAGTTTCACCCCAGTATAACAGTGGGTTTGTCGGATGGTGTAGTGCACTGCACCAAGACACTGGCCTCTTCGGAGAAACAGTTCATTCCAATATGAAGAGCCTAGTAGGCTGACATAGTACATTGGTCAAAATGTAGACTTTCACGACCGGCGTAGCCTCTATGTGTGGGTTGTTGACTATTTATATATCTTCTGTTTACTTGTTTTACCTCGCTTAATGTAACCTGTGAACATGCTGAACGCAGTATTCAGCGAAACGTCAGGACGACAAAATGTCCTTGGAACACGGGCTATAAGCCCCCGAAACAGAGATTCCTATAGTACATTGGGTTTGTGTGTGGTATACTGGCCTCCTCGGAGAAACAGTTTATTCCAATATGAAGAGCGTAGTCGGCTAACTAGTACATTGGAACTCAGCAATTCTTTTAGGTTTTTGCCGTGTCGTGTGTGGGGTTTCGCCAAGGACACCAAGCTGGCTCATCGGCGGGCTCTTGGTGTCCCCGCCCGGACCGCCACTGGCCGTGAAAGCCAATATACCATCCTTTTGGAAGCCTTCATAGGGAGGTTCAGCCTGCTTGAGCTTTTAGTTCTCGCAGTCGAGTAGTGCAGTTGCACTCAATATAAAGGGAGGTAGCGCGCAGTTCGTTACTCCTGTCGGGGTCCGGGTGGGGACACCAAGAGCCCGCCGATGAGCCAGCTTGGTGTCCTAGGCGAAACCCCACTCAAGACACGGCACAAACCTAGAAGAATTGCTGAGTTTTAATTCAGCGGCCGTGAAAGCCAATGTACCATCTTTTTGGAAGCCTTCATAGGGAGGTTCAAGCTGCTTAAGCTTTTAGTAATAATAATGTTATTGGTTTTACGTCCCTTTTAACTACCCTGGCTTTTAGAGACGCCGGGGTGCCGGAATTTTGCCCCGAAGGCGATCTTTAACGTGCCAGTAAATGTACTGACATGGCTCCCTCGCATTTGCTCACCCTCAAATGCCAGATGACTGCGCCAGGATTCGAACCTGCAACCTTGGGCTCAGCCAGTGAGAACGTTACCTCTGAGCCACGCAGCCAGACAAGCTTTTAGTTCTCGCAGTCGAGTAGTGCAGTTGCACTCAATATAAAGGGAGGTGGCGCGCAGATCGTTACTCCTGTGGGGGTCCGGGCGGGGACACCGTGAGCCCGCCGATGAGCCAGCTTGGAGTCCTAGGCGAAACCCCACACATGACACGGCACAAATCTAGAAGAATTGCTGAGTTTTAATTCACCGGCCGTGAAAGCCAATATACCATCTTTTTGGAAGCCTTCATAGGGAGGTTCAGCCTGCTTGAGCTTTTAGTTCTCGCAGTCGAGTAGTGCAGTTGCACTCAATATATAGGGAGGTAGCGCGCAGTTCGTTACTCCTGTGGGGGTCCGGGCGGGGACACCAAGAGCCCGCTGATGAGCCTGCTTGGTGTCCTAGGCGAAACCCCACACATGACACGGCACAAACCTAGAAGAATTGCTGAGTTTCTGGCCGTGAAAGCCAATATACCATAGTACATTGTGTTTGTGTGTGGTACACTGGCCTCTTCGGAGAAACAGTTCATTCCAATATGAAGAGCCCAGTAGGCTAACATAGTACATTGGGTTTGTGTGTGGTACACTGGCCTCTTCGGAGAAACAGTTCATTCCAATACGAAAGAGCCTGGTAGGCTAACATAGTATATTGGGTTTGTGTGTGGTACACTGGCCTCTTCAGAGAAACAGTTCATTCCAATATGAAGAGCCCAGTAGGCTAACATAGTACATTGGCACTGGTCGTGGTTCATAGCAGCTTTCTCAGAATAGATGGGAGGAGGATATCCAGGAAGATACACGAGATAAAACAGGGGGGAAAACACCAAGAGGAAGGCCAAGAGATAAGTGGCTGAAAGGTGTGGAGGACTGCGACCACCAAGGTGGTGACGGAGAGATGGACGATGGAGAGGCTTATGTTCCAAACAGAGCCGGCCAGTGGCTGGAAACTGTGCAAGATGATGATAGTAACTGCACATTGGTAGATGCTCTTAGAAGAATATTGTTTGTGTTGCAGGTGATGTTCCTGATGGTTGGCTGCCTGGTCCTGGCGCTCATTGTCAACTACATGCTCGTTCTACCGCTCATCATCCTCAGCGTCGCGTTCTGGTTTGCTCGCCGAGTCTATCTCAAGACCTCCAAGAATATAAAACGTATAGAAGGCACAAGTGAGTAGCAATTCATATCCATCACTCGAAATGAAGTACGGACATCGTTTCATGGATCACGCTCCGAGACGTGCGCATGTGTCCTATGGAAGCAGCACGGACCATGGAGTGTGTCCATATGCCAGGATTCTCGTATCTGCTATTTCATTGAAATGTTAGAAGCCATATTTCAGTGTTGTCTAGTTCTATTGAAGTAAGCACAGGTTGTGCCCAAATACATTTGGCGGGAAAATTAGAATTTAAACACCCTAACCTGAAAGAAGTTACGCTCTTCTGGAATGTCAAAAGCTCGGTGTAGTAGGAGGAGTTTTGTCGCATAGTGTGCTGTAATAATACATTTTGATTCCTCGAAGTTCCGCCCCTTAAAACCTCAATAACTAACTCGTGCGTATCGGGCGAATTCCTCGTCTCATCTTTACTACATTGCTCTTCTGGTGCACAATAACTGCTTGCGTGACACTCCTCTAGTTCTTGCAGGTCACTTGGTGCACCTAGGCAAAACCCCACAACAGGATTATATTCCATACATTATATTGTGTTGCAGCCAAGAGTCCAGTGTTCACTCATCTACATGCAACACTCCAGGGACTCACAACCATCAGAGCTTATGGTGCCCAGGACATCCTCAAGGATGAGTTTGACAAACATCAGGTGAGACAGCTTAAACTAAGGCTCCCCTGGGTATCTCGACATTTGGATAAATGGAATATTTTTTCAGTATATGTATATAAATGAAATATTATAATGTTAAAACTCAGCAATTCTTCTAGGTTTGTACCGTGCCTTGTGTGGGGTTTCGCCTAGGACACCAAGCTGGCTCATCGGCGGGCTCTTGGTGTCCCCGCCCGGACCCCCCACAGGAGTAACGAAATGAGCGCTACCTCCCTTTATATAGAGTGCAACTGCTCTACTTGACTGCGAGAACTAAAAGTTCAAGCAGCCTCAACCTCCCTATGAAGGCTTGCGAAAAGATGGTATTTTATATACCGTGGTATTTTATATATTGAACAGTATCTTACGTTTCTTCATATCAATAGTCAAAGCTCGCAATCCTTCACTGACGGTGTGGTGGTGCAGTGGTCAAGCTGGGTTTGATTCCCGGCCAGCGCACGTGAGATTTTTGAAGTGCAGTATCTTGTCCTGTGGTTTGGATTCCATGTAAATATGGAGGTCCCCTGGCTCCGTTATACTACAAGTTTCCTTTTTCCTTCACTAAGACACTTTGCCAAATCTCACATTCTAAATCAGCTCAATGTACTCGACCTGAGAAGCCGTTCTGTGTTTACTACACAAACTGTAACATGCTACCCACCCACTTCCTGCTCCACGTTCCCTCTTGTTCAACGCATCAGCACGTACCTCGCCCGTGACTTGAACTCCCTTTCAAGCATTGACATATACTCTCCCAATACAACATTCAAACTAAACATTACAAGATCCCATTCATCCTCCCCCTCAAACTTTCCCTGCGACTCTCCCGAGACTTGTCCAGTAATATTAGTATTATTTCCACACACGAACAATCAGAGTACTCAAGACCCTTCTCCACTTCCGAAATCATGGACGCTCTGAAAGCCGGCAAAGCTCCTGGAAGTGATGGTATACATCCAGAATTTCTCCTGCACTCGGCGAGGTATGCAAAATGAAGGTTAGCGGCATAATTCTCAGATATAATAGCGTACAAACTGAAGCAGTCGAAAATCATTGCAATACTCAAACCAGGTAAATCACATGACCATGCAAAGAATTATCGTCGTATTGCATTGCTTGGTGTCATCTACAAGCTTCTTGAAAGGCTATTGTACAACAGAATCTGCCAAAAGGTTTTGGAGTATCTACCTGTTGAACAAGCTGGCTTCCGTCCAAACCGCAATTGCTCTGATCAGGTCCTATCTCTAACAACCTTCATGGAAGCAGTATATCATCAGTGGCCTTTCTGGACTTACGTGGAGCATACGAGACATATAGCACAGGTGATCCCATGTCAAACATCAACATGACAAATTGACAACATGCTTAATGAAATACATTTTACTGTAGTATTCGGAAAAGATGTCAGCTCACCGAAAGCACTGCCACAAGATTCTGTCCTTGAACCTCTGCTATCTGACATGCCAGAAACAAAATCTAAAATGATTGGGCCATCGCTTCTCAGAACAGAACGTTTGAAGTTACTGAACAAGCTCTAACTTCAGATTTGGATAAGTTAGGCAAGTACTTTCGCCAGTGGAGACTACCGCAGAAGTGTCCTGTTTCCACCTCTCGAATACATCTTCCAACAGAGTTCTCAATGTGTACTTTAAGGGAAACAGACTCAATCATAATGTGTGCCCAAATATCTAGGGATTAATTTGGATCGGACACTTTCCTATATGGAACATCTTTCGAAGAAAGCTGCCTAGGAATATCCTCTTGCATGAATCGTGTGGTACAGGTTGGGGATCTTCAGCATACACACTCGGGTTGGTTTATTCAGCTGGAGAATACTGCGCATCAGTATGGATATACAGCGCTCACACACAGTTGAATGAGACCATGCGTATTATTAGTGGGACCGTACGATCTACTCCCTCTTACTGGCTGCCCATTTTGAGTCATATTCCACCAACTGATGCTAGAAGGAAGAGTGCTCTTGTACGAGAATATCAGAAGATAATGGATAATCCCCAGCAGCCTATGAGGAGTGAAAACTCTGCTATTTCCACAGCCAGAATACTGTCAGAAGAGAAGTTTGACATTCGCCTCGACTGCAGCCAAAATTGGCAACAACACTGCCCTGATCGATGTCGTAACATGCCCAGTATCCTACGAAATCCTTCAGGATTATAGCCCTCAATCGTATCCGCACTGGCCATGGAAGATGCGCAGATGCGCTTCATAAGTCTCTTCTCCTAAATGTGACTGTGCTGCTGAGAAACAGACAATTGATCGAGTGCCCAAACCATGCGTATTGTGGAGACTTCAAGGACATTTTAGCAGCAACAACCGACGCTGTATGCTTGAATATTTGTATGTAGGTTCATGTAGATAGTTCTTTAATGGCTATAACTTATATCAAGCTTCTTTTATGTGATAATTTAATGTTTTAACGTGCCATACGCTCAATAAATAAATCAACACACGAAAAATGTTAATAACAAAAAGGTTTGTCCTGGAACAGTAAAATTCGTCATTATTTAACAGTGATTAAACCAGAAGCTCTGTATGCTTGAGAAACACTCAACTTACATCGTAAGAACTTAAAAGAACAATTAGAGATTAAAAAAGGAAAATCATGAGAAAAATTTTAGGGCCCAGAATTAAAAATGGAATACATTTTCCCAAACCAAACTCGGAAATATATAAAAATGTTTCTAAACTTACTGACACAATGTGACTGCACCGAATTCGATTTTTAAGTCACTTAGAATAAAGCATGCCAGACTTACTTTCCAAATACACCAATTTCTACAATTCAATCGCACGAGATCAAAGAAAGACCTCAGCGAGTTAGGATCACCGAATCATCAGGATAGAGACGTAATAAGGAAAATTGTCCACACAAGGGGATTTGAGGAAGATTGGAAAGACCAACACGTCGTATCTGGACGGAGAAACAGTGAAAATGAATTATTGGCCAAGGACGAAAGCTCGCAAAATATTGATTCCGCGTGGTCCTAAGTGATCCATTCGCAAAGAAGAAGAAGATTACTTATGATTTGTTATATTGTTAGTGTAAAATGTTTTTTATGGTTATATCTATTAACTATAAAGGAAAGAAAGATGCATACAGGTTTTGCTATGGCTGTTTCAGGATCTACACACATCGGCCTGGTTCATGTTCGTTTCCACCACCACAGCATTCGGCTTCACTCTGGACTTCCTTTCCTTGATCTATATCACCTGTGTCACTTTTAGTTTCCTTGTTTTTGAGGGTAAGTGGATCTTTATATCTCAATGTGGTGAGATGAAAGTTTCTTTTCAACTTGAAAATTCCATTTTTCTTGTAATTTATAATGGAAAGTGCCACAATTGGTCTTACTTGAATTAAAGGCACCACATACTGTATACAAGTGCTGTCAGACTGTGCAAGGTTTGCCAACTGTTGCGCTGAACACCCACTTCAAGCAGAAAAGGAAGAAAGGGATGTACTGCTCGAGCCCAAGCTGTGGAATGTGGATCGTGGATGTTGAGGAGAGATGGGATGGTTCGCAGTCAGTGTGTACTGTTAGAACCTAATACATTGATTGGTCAGTTAATATGCACGTTATGCTATTTTTTCATTTAAAACTTCCAATATTTAATTATCAATATCCCTAGCTGTTAATGTTGGACTTGCTCTTGGAAATCAATATCAGACCGGCACATTGGTGGCGTATTTTCAGGAGGGGCATAGCAAGTTAATGCAGTCGTCGTCGTCGGCCGATACTCGTGTCCGAGTCTGCAGTTCCATAATCCTTAGGCCAGACGATGAAGATGGCTCTGATGGCTTATCAAACCAGTTCTTGCATAAAACATGCGACCACATATTTTGCATCGGATGGAGGGCAGAGGACGTGGTAGTGTTTGACGTATCTTCTTCCTCTGGTGAATTTTTTCTCTTCCTGTCTTCGACGTTCCTGCTCAAACTATGCCACTGCAGCTGAGATGGTGGCACGCCAGCGACGGCGATCCAGTGCAAGAGTATGACAAGTATCTGGATTTATCTCTACTCTTCTCATGGTCTGCTTAGGTTGGTCTTTATATCGTTTTAAAGGAACACCACATGGCCTCTTGCCAGTGTTGAGTTCACTATACAGGATTTGCCGAGGGAGTCTGCTGTTATTCATACAATGGTTATGGCCTGCCCATCTAAGCCGATGACCAACAATGGTGGCTTCAATACTGTTTAGCATTGCTTTCTCAAGGACTGCTATATTAGTTAAGTAGTCATCCTATTTGATGTTCAGGATGGATCTAAGTTTTTGTTGATGAATGCGTGCCAGTTTCTTGATGTCTCGGCGATATAGGGTCCAGGTTTCACATCCGTAGAGTAACGTAGAAATAACAATAGCTTGGGACACCAATACTTTCGTGTAGATACTTAGATCTTTAGAGTCCCGCTATTCCGAACAGAGTTCAGGAAACTACAAATTGTTCTTTTTTTATTTTTTCTATTTTGCTTAAAAACACGAGAAATCAAGAAGACGTTAGTTTTCATGTGTTAAAACGTACATGTATTGTTAATCTGTTCAAGGAAGTTAAATAAATGCTATTAGAGAATACAGTTCAAGAAATTTGCAATAAGCTCATACAGTTTATCAAACTCAGTTAAAGTCAACACTGACCTGATAGGTTGGACTAGACAGAGCGCAGTGCAGTGATTCGTGCGTATGGAATTTGTGACGAGAGGGATACGTGAGGTGGGGGAGGGGTGACGAGGCTATTTTACAACCACCATGGCCCGTACACAAAAGATTAAATGTAAACAATAGTTACCAATTGTGTACATTTAGGACCAAAGGTGGAAGGACTATTTACTGCTGAAAGTTCAGTAAAGATGGATAACAAGAACAAAAGTTGAACGGACCAATTTTATCACACCATGATGAGCACGTCGTTTTTAAATTTTAAATATTTCAACGTGGAAACTGACAGACGAATGATCAAATGTCAATGGATTAAGGTTTTAAGATATCGTATTATCCATCCATTTTTATTTTAGCACTGTTGTTTAAATGTTTGTTCTTTAAAGTTAATGGTTAATTAAATTAAATTATGTGATTTTATTTATAATGTATATTTTGAGAACAAGAAAGAATAGTGTTGGCGAAGAAAGCCTTTCAAATTAAGAAGAATTTGCTGCTCAATGCGCACCTCAACCTGAAGATAAGAATGTCATTTCTCATGACCTTTGTTTGGAGTGTGTTTACCTATGGTTGTGAAAAGTGGACACTTGGGAAAAGAGAAGAAACAAAACTTGAGGCAGCTGAAATGTGGTTTTGGAGACGATTGACCCGAACAAGCTGAATGGAAAGACAGACAAATGAGCTTGTTCTGAAACTAATTCAGGAGAATCGATGCCTGTTGAACACCATCAAGGAAAGGAAAGCAAATTTCATGGGACACATATTCAGACATGACACTCTCTTCCAGGTAATCTTTGATGAAAAAAAAAATTGGGGAAAAAACCAAGGGGACGACCAAGACAATCGTATCTCAAGAACATTGTCAAGGAGATGGAATGTGACTCGTATGTCATTATGAAGAGAACTGCTGAAGACCGTAAGAAATGGTTGCAACGACACGGTTTTTAGCCTTTAGAAGCTGATGATGATTTTGAGCACGGACGACTACACAATTTGAGATGTACAAGTGGCTGATGATGGGAGCAGTGGAGCCCCGAAACATGTCCCGCTTAATGTAAGTGACATTTGTATTTAAATTTGAGTATTGATAGACCGAAATTTCACCACATTTATGTTTATAACTTCAATGTCAATACGGACCATGTCGGAATCCAGATTAGCGGAAAATAGCGTGTGGGGTTCCCGGTCCTTGCGTAGTAGCAGATCAAATACATTAAGGCGTGCAGAAATGTTCACCGCAGTTCATTTGTTGAAATGACTCACACGCCATTTATTGTGAAATATATTTTCTAATTCAGAAAACTTCTACTAGTGCGCTACCTATTGTAAATTCATTTCCTGGAGTGGGCACAACAATTCACTAAAGTTTAATGGCAATTGGATGAATGGTATATGAACGCATAAGGGACTTGAAACGATTCACGGGCCATCACTCATTTGTTGAATCTACTCGTGCGCTACCTATTGTAAAATGGACTTACTCAGCCAGAAACCTTCCCTGGAGTGCACACAACAACTCACCCAAGTTTCATGGCAATCGGAGATGGTATATGAATGCATAAGGGACTTGAAATGATTCGCGCGCCAAGACCGTATTCGAACCGGCAGCCAAGCTTGAGTTCAGTTTTAAGAACTGCACTTTACCACTGACCCACACCAGCTGGTAAAAATAAAAATAAAATATAATCGGTGAGGATTGATTGATGCATTAGAGCTGTGGTGAGACAGCATTTCACCTCGCGATGAATCAGCAAGCTATTCTCACACCTTGCATTGCGGTGTATTTAAGTATACAGATTGTGCAATTGGGTTATTAAACTATGGGATTTATGGCTTTCTGATAAGTCCCTCACCTTTTTGTGTTACCTAAATAATTTGTAGCCAGAAACCTTCCTGGAGTTCACAGAACAACTCACACAAATTTCATCGCAATCAGATGATTGGTATACGAACGCATACAAACTATCACGTAACATTGATTTTCATTATTATTATTATTTCCGATTATTCCCCTTCAGGAGAACGTGTGAACTTGAGCCAATCACAGCTTCACTTCCTATTCCTCTCTTCTTTATTTCCCAAAACCTCCTCATTAGTTCACTGTGCATTTTTTTTCTTTCCTCTGCCATTTTCTTCCCTGATGTGTCCTTCCTTGAGACTTGTCAATTTTCGTGTATCTGATTTTATTTCTAAATTGTTCTCTGTCCTTAATGTCGTCTTCAGAGATTTTAAGTAATTCCATGTCTTCATGTACTTCTACTGGTCTTAAATTTACTTGCATTCACGATATTGTACATCGTTTATTTATATATATACTAGCTGAAGTACCCGTTCTTCGAACGGCTTTTAGTACTTGCTGGCCTAAATCATTAATATATATAATCACACATTCCTAATGTAGTTATGTTATTTCCATGTTACCAACTGCATGTGTAGACTACATGCATTTTCACTCACCAAATTATTAATCAGAGGTAGAAGAGTGAAAATCCTTAGCCTGCTTTCAGTCGACCGACCCGGTCAGGGAAAGGAATGAATGAAATCCCCATCTAACATCAAGTATATGAACTGTGCCGGCTGCCGAAGCCTGTCGCACTCCCCTGGGGGCAATGATTAAATGAATGACGGATAAAATGAAATGATAGTGGAGATTGTTGCTGGAATGAAATTGTGACAGGTAAAACCGGAGTACCCGGAGAAAAGCCTGTCTGTCTCCGCTTTGTAGGTGAGAAAGTGCGTTTATACACACATCAAAAAAAGTTTTGCATCACCTCGGTTCCAAGAGTTCCGGAACCGTTAAATACAAAGGGAATAGAGATCAACACAAACAACATTTCAGCTCGTTTTATTGCTCATGAGACCCACACATTGCATGTTGTACCATCATACAGCTAGACTTTCAGCATTTGTGGTCCAGATTGCAGTACACACCACTACCTCTAATACCCAGTAGCACGTCCTCTTGCATTGATGCATGCCTGTATTCGCCGTGGCATACTATCCACAAGTTCATCAAGACACTGTTGGTCCAAATTGTCCCACTTCTCAACGAAAATTCGGCGTAAATCTCGCAGAGTGGTTGGTGGGTCAAGACGTCCATAAACAGCCCTTTTCAACATATCCCAGGCATGTTCGATAGGGTTCATGTCTGGCGAACATGCTGGCCACTGTAGTCGAGCGATGTCGTTATCTTGAAGGAACGCATTCACAAGATGTGCACGATGAGGTCGAAAATTGTCGTCCATGAAGACAAATGCCTCTCCAATATTCTGCCGATATGGTTGCACTATGGGTCGGAGGATGTCATTCAGGTATCGTAAAGCCGTTTCGGAGCCTTCCATGACCACCAGTGGCGTACGTCGGCCCCACATAATGCCACCCCAAAACATCAGGGAACCACCACCTTGCTGCACTCGCTGGACAGTGTGTCTAAGACGTTCAGCCTGACCAGGGTGCCTCCAAACACGTCTCCGACGATTGTCTGGTTGAAGGCATATGCGACACTCATCGGTGAAGAGAACGTGATGCCAATTCCGTGGGGTCCATTCAGCATGTTGTTGGGCCCATCTGTACCGCGCTGCATGGTGTCGGGGTTGCAAAGCTGGACCTCGCCATGGACGTCGGGAGTGAAGTTGCGCATCATGCAGCCTATTGCGCACAGTTTGAGTTGAAACACGACGTCCTGTGGCTGAACGAAACGCATTATTCAACATGGTGGCATTGCTGTCAGGGTTCCTCCGAGCGGCAATCCGTAAGTAGCGGTCATCCACTACAGTAGTAGCCCTTGGGCGGCCTGAGCGAGGCCTGTCATCGACAGTTCCTGTATCTCTGTACCTCCTCCATGTCCGAACAACATCGCTTTGGTTCACTCTGAGACGCCTGGAAACTTCCCTTGTTGAGAGCCCTTCTTGACACAAAGTAACAATGCGGACGCGATCGAACTGCGGTATAGACCTTCTAGGCATGGTAGAACTACAGACAACATGAGCAGCGTACCTTCGTCCTGGTGGAATGACTGGAACTGATCGGCTGTCGTACCCCCTCCGTCTAATAGGCCCTGCTCATGCATGGTTGTTTACATCTTTGAGCAGTTTTAGTGACATCTATGAACAGTCAAAGGGACTGTATCTTGGATACAATATACACAGTCAACGTCTATATGCCGGAGATCTGGGAACCGAGGTGATGCAAAACTTTTTTTGATGTGTGTATAATGGAAATAAATATCAGCTTCTATGTAGTAAAAGTTAAATAACCTGTCTTGAACACCTGTCGTTTAACGTCTTCATACTATATTTAAACATATAAACATTATGCTAAAAATACATTAAAAATGATATCAATTATCTATCCGCAAAAAGTAATATTGCGGAAAGTATGTACCGTCATGATAAAGAGTAACAGTAACGGAACAAACTTCCATCATCCCAAGTAATAATAACAAAAACAAATTAATCGCAGAAAAATGTACTAAGTTTATGCCGTGATTTGTGCGAGATTACGCCTAGTAACTCCGAGATGGTTCATCAGTGGGCTCTTGTGGTTTATTTGTGGACTACCAAAGGAGTAGCAAACTGTGCGATACCTCAATTTTTATTTAGAACACCTCAGCTACTTTACTGCGAGTGCTGTACAGTCTTTCACCTCTCTATAAAGGCTTCCAAATTGATTTTATATTGAATTTCAGGGCCAAACAATTAAAACTCAGCAACATTTCCAGGTTTACGCCGTGTTTTGTGCGGGTTTTCTTTATTGGCCGTTTAGGTCAAAATACCTACTTTATTGAAATAAATTTGTCCAGTTCTGCAGTAAGATTAATATGAACACCAAATAAACTAATGTGACAGTCGTTAGTCTCCGACAGATTCGTCTGTGAATTTGGGTTTCTGATCATGGTAAAAAACAACAAAAAGCAGATAAATATTGGCCAACTCAAATATTCATTTAACGAAAAACAAATCGATAAAAAGGATGAAAGCATACCGTGCAATGTAGAAGGCACTACAACATTGTGAAACAGCGTGAAGATCCGAATACTCACACACAATAACCGGCACAATGAGTATAAAATTAGACTCAAAATCACGTCCCTTTTTGGACCCAACAAACTACCTCTATAAATAAAACAGTTCATGTAGAGACTAACATAGAATAACATCGCTCGGCGTTGACGGTGTTTTAAAATACATATTTTGGTTTTACTCGTTAACCGTTGGGGATACACGAAAAGTGATGAGGACCTATCGGATAGAAAATTAAATTCTAAAGCTCGTAGTGCCATCAAAAATTTGCTATTTCTTAGCGTTCTCTTTTTATAAGAAATGGAAAAATGAAAATAGTCGCCATTTTTAAATAGTGAAAAATATCGAAATCAAAAGCAGCCTATATGTAAGGATGGTAAATCAGCTACATCCATGCAAAATTTCATTTAAATCAGACCAGTGGTTCTTGCGTGATTGAGTAACAGACACACAGACACACACCATCTCATTTTTATATATTAGTATGAGAGTATGATGATGATGATATACTGTAACATTGTGAAAAAGCATAAAGATCCAAATACTCACATACAATAACCGGCACAAAGAGTATACAATTAGACTCAAAATCACATCTAGTTTTGGACCCCACAAACTACCTCTATAAATAAAACAGTTCATGTAGAGTGTAACTTAGACTAACATCGCTCGGCGTTGACCGTGTTTTAAAATACATATTTAGGGTTTACTCGCTAACCGTTGGAGATACACGAAAAATGATAAGGACCTTTCGGATAGAAAATTAAATTCTAAAGCTCGTAGTGCCATCAAAAGTTTGCTATTTCTTGGCGGTCTCTTTTTATTAGAAATGGAAATATGAAAATAGTCACCATTTTTAAATAGTGCAAAATATCGAAATCAAAAGGAGCCTATATGTAAGGCTGGTAAATCAGCTACATCCATGCAAAATTTCATTTAAATCGGACCAGTGGTTCCTGCGTGATTGAGTAACAGACAGACACACAGACCCACACCATCTCATTTTTATATATTAGTATGTTATATAGATAGATGGATTGTTTCTAAATAAAACCTGTGTCATTCTGTTGTTAGTTCACGATGGAAGAACATTATTCATTTTATGATGTCAAAATACGTAAAATGTTCCATTTAACTGGTGCTCTTGTGGGATTGATACTTTCCAAAATGAATCTTCTAATTTTAACGGAAATGTAGTGGAAGTTCCATTTGGAATTTCAACAAGGTTTTCAGTGTTCGCGGTGCACAATTGACCCGACCACAGGCTTCATCAAAACTTTCCATTCATTTCAACAAATAGGACTTTAGAGCACTGGAAACCTTGCCAAAATTTTAAATGGAGCATCTGCTACATTTCCGTTAAAACATCACAAGGACAAGCACCATTGTGTAACCTAACTATGATGTCTGGGGTGGGTCCACGTACGGCGAGTGGTTCTCGCAAACTGCATTCACTTTGTAGGAGTCTGTTCTCTGTGGCAACACAAACTAAATCCAATTACTGGAATAGCCTGAAGAAAATTACATAATGAGTAAGATATATATCGTATAAACGAGCAAGCATCATCAGATCAAATTTACGAGACAAATAACTCTACAAACTCTATAAATAACTCTATAAACACACTCAAAAATTACTGTCACAATGCGGAAGCGAAGGTTGAAATTCTACGGACATTTGGTGAGAATGGACGAGAACCGACTGACTAAGAGGATATTCAAGTATATTACAGAGCTGAAGGCTACAACTAAGTGAGTAGAAGAGGTTAAAAGAGACGCCAAGGAAAGTGGACCCACAGTGGATGTGATCGACAACAGAACAGAGTTCAGAAACCGAATTGACAACATCAAGATGTTCGAGGAGAAAACACCTAAAATTAGAGCCAAACTGGTAATATCCGAGGAGGAGCGAAAGATCAGAAGTGAACGAATGAAGAGGTTTAGGGAAGAGAAGAGGAGATTAACCAGAAAGCCTTAGGTTCCATGCGGTCCACAGGCGGCAAAATTCGGAAGAAGAAAAACTCTACAAAACACTACCAAACTTACAATGACACCCACAGACAGCCTCAGTATTATTTTGTATTTACCGAATGAAAGTTACAATATCTAATTGTCAATAAGGCAACTCGGAAAAATGCTTCAAGCAGCAAGTGTCAAGGGGCAGGTTCTCTCCCTCTCCGTGAGATCAGCCTTGTGACGACTCTTACGTGTTAGCTTTGTTCACATTTCTCATATTTATTTGTCCCGCCCTTTGGTTAGGAACGAATTCCGGGCCAGAGGAGGAGACTGACCCCTTTATTCCCCTGCCTAGATTTTAGGCTACCTGGAAGACAGAACGCTCCGGGAGTGGGAGGCTAGAAGTTTTCCCCGGAGGGGTGGCTATAAGGAAATACAGATAGGAAGTCATGACTCAGAAAATAGGAGAATTATATTCTCAAAATCAAACAAATGGCGATTCCCTTCAAACCGCTTCACCTTTTCCAACAATGTCTGATATCCACCTCTGATGCTCCCTGCCAGGGAACCGCTCACCAGGCGGATGTCCGCACTGCATACATGGAACGTTCTCCTTGCACGAACAGCATTCACAACTTGTTTTCTGCGTACACACCTAGGACGGCATTATCTGACGTGTTCAACAGTTGCCCCGTGCTATTGTCCAAAGCATTGATACCGAGAGGTTTCAGCGTAAGACCAATTTCCGTAGCTTGCTCTCTGTAAAACTCAACACTCCATCTTACACTGCAAGCCGGTTACTGGTGGAGTTGTGAGGGTGAACAGTGTTGTCACCATGTGTATGTGTATCTTGGTTGTCACAGGAACTCTGGGCGGCCAGGTCGGCTTGGCCATTACGCAGTCCATGGCTCTCACAGGAATGATCCAGTGGGGAATGAGGCAGTCGGCAGACGTGGCCAATCAGATGATGGCTGTCGAGAGGATTCTGGAATACGCTGCTCTGGAGCCAGAACCAAACTTGGAATCACCACCAGGTGCAGTATGTTGCTTAAGTCACTATTCCAACTGAGCACTCCGATGACAGGAACTAGACGTGACATCCACTGAAAATAGCTATAATAGTAATAGCTATAAATTTACCAGTCCAGTTCACTGAGGGATGCAGCAATCATCTCTACAGGCCGATGGATCAGATTCGGTGCCATCATTACCAAGATTTGTAGTATACGTTATTTCCTGAGCGTCCTCTGGCTTTCAACTTCATAGTCTGCTTAAACTGGTCCTTGAAACGCCTCTTAGGACCTTCATGAGGTCTGGTGCCGGAACAAAGTGGAAGACTCGTATCACCCATCCGGTGGACATGTCCATTCCATCTAAGTTGATGACGAATGATGGATAATTCTATACTAATAGCAAGTGCTTTCTCAAGAACAGCAAGGTCTTCGCACTTGATCCTAAGGTTGGATTGAAGTTTTTATTGTTGGAGGACACCCAGGAATAGCAAACTTAGTTATGGAAGGAAGGGTCAAGGATGAGAGCTGTAGGGGTAGACCAAGGTAATAAAATTGCCTCGGATATAAAGTGTGGTAGCTGTGTATCTTAGGACAGGGAGGCATGGAGGGCTGTATCAAATTATTCTAGTTGTTTGTTTGTTATTTCAGCCAAGAAACCTCCCAAAGACTGGCCTACAATGGGCGAGATTCGGTTTGCGAACGTATTCTTGAAATACTCTCCCACGGACCGTCCGGTGCTAAAGGACCTCACCATCGTCATTCGACCCCGAGAGAAGGTAACCACAATATACTGGAACTACAGGGAGTCCTTTTTAAGACTTTGCATTTCAGGGCGCGACCCGTGGGAACCCCATTAGTGAGACCTTATGGTGTGTGTATATTGCAGGCCACTGCCGGGTGTCACAGCTGCAGACTGAAGCGATACTCAATAACGTCCGCCCTTGCGGCTACCAGCCCAGTAATTTCAGGGCGCGACCCGTGGGAACCCCATTAGTGAGACCTTATGGTGTGTGTATATTGCAGGCCACTGCCGGGTGTCACAGCTGCAGACTGAAGCGATACTCAATAACGTCCGCCCTTGCGGCTACCAGCCCAGTAATTTCAGGGTGCGACCCGTGGGAACCTCATTAGTGAGACCTTATGGTGTGTGTATATTGCAAGCCACTGCCGGGTGTCACAGCTGCAGACTGAAGCGATACTCAATATCGTCCGCCCTTGCGGCTACCAGCCCAGTAATTTCAGGGCGCGACCCGTGGGAACCCCATTAGTGAGACCTTATGGTGTGTGTATATTGCAGGCCACTGCCGGGTGTCACAGCTGCAGACTGAAGCGATACTCAATAACGTCCGCCCTTGCGGCTACCAGCCCAGTAATTTCAGGGCGCGACCCGTGGGAACCTCATTAGTGAGACCTTATGGTGTGTGTATATTGCAGGCCACTGCCGGGTGTCACAGCTGCAGACTGAAGCGATACTCAATAACGCCCGCCCTTGCGGCTACCAGCCCAGTAATTTCAGGGCGCGACCCGTGGGAACCCCATTAGTGAGACCTTATGGTGTGTGTATATTGCAGGCCACTGCCGGGTGTCACAGCTGCAGACAGAAGCGATACTCAGTAACGTCCGCCCTTGCGGCTACCAGCCCAGTAATTTCAGGGCGCGACCCGTGGGAACCCCATTAGTGAGACCTTATGGTGTGTGTATATTGCAGGCCACTGCCGGGTGTCACAGCTGCAGACAGAAGCGATACTCAGTAACGTCCGCCCTTGCGGCTACCAGCCCAGTAATTTCAGGGCGCGACCCGTGGGAACCTCATTAGTGAGACCTTATGGTGTGTGTATATTGCAGGCCACTGCCGGGTGTCACAGCTGCAGACTGAAGCGATACTCAATAACGTCCGCCCTTGCGGCTACCAGCCCAGTAATTTCAGGGCGCGACCCGTGGGAACCCCATTAGTGAGACCTTATGGTGTGTGTATATTGCAAGCCACTGCCGGGTGTCACAGCTGCAGACTGAAGCGATACTCAATATCGTCCGCCCTTGCGGCTACCAGCCCAGTAATTTCAGGGCGCGACCCGTGGGAACCTCATTAGTGAGACCTTATGGTGTGTGTATATTGCAGGCCACTGCCGGGTGTCACAGCTGCAGACTGAAGCGATACTCAATAACGTCCGCCCTTGCGGCTACCAGCCCAGTAATTTCAGGGCGCGACCCGTGGGAACCTCATTAGTGAGACCTTATGGTGTGTGTATATTGCAAGCCACTGCCGGGTGTCACAGCTGCAGACTGAAGCGATACTCAGTAACGTCCGCCCTTGCGGCTACCAGCCCAGTAATTTCAGGGCGCGACCCGTGGGAACCCCATTAGTGAGACCTTATGGTGTGTGTATATTGCAGGCCACTGCCGGGTGTCACAGCTGCAGACTGAAGCGATACTCAGTAACGTCCGCCCTTGCGGCTACCAGCCCAGTAATTGTAGGGCGCGACCCGTGGGAACCCCATTAGTGAGACCTTATGGTGTGTGTATATTGCAGGCCACTGCCGGGTGTCACAGCTGCAGACAGAAGCGATACTCAATAACGTCCGCCCTTGCGGCTACCAGCCCAGTAATTTCAGGGCGCGACCCGTGGGAACCCCATTAGTGAGACCTTATGGTGTGTGTATATTGCAGGCCACTGCCGGGTGTCACAGCTGCAGACTGAAGCGATACTCAATATCGTCCGCCCTTGCGGCTACCAGCCCAGTAATTTCAGGGCGCGACCCGTGGGAACCCCATTAGTGAGACCTTATGGTGTGTGTATATTGCAAGCCACTGCCGGGTGTCACAGCTGCAGACTGAAGCGATACTCAGTAACGTCCGCCCTTGCGGCTACCAGCCCAGTAATTTCAGGGCGCGACCCGTGGGAACCCCATTAGTGAGACCTTATGGTGTGTGCCAATTGCAAGCCACTGCCGGGTGTCACAGCTGCAGACTGAAGCGATACTCAATATCGTCCGCCCTTGCGGCTACCAGCCCAGTAATTGTAGGGCGCGACCCGTGGGAACCCCATTAGTGAGACCTTATGGTGTGTGTATATTGCAGGCCACTGCCGGGTGTCACAGCTGCAGACTGAAGCGATACTCAATAACGTCCGCCCTTGCGGCTACCAGCCCAGTAATTTCAGGGCGCGACCCGTGGGAACCTCATTAGTGAGACCTTATGGTGTGTGCCAATTGCAAGCCACTGCCGGGTGTCACAGCTGCAGACTGAAGCGATACTCAATATCGTCCGCCCTTGCGGCTACCAGCCCAGTAATTTCAGGGCGCGACCCGTGGGAACCCCATTAGTGAGACCTTATGGTGTGTGTATATTGCAGGCCACTGCCGGGTGTCACAGCTGCAGACAGAAGCGATACTCAGTAACGTCCGCCCTTGCGGCTACCAGCCCAGTAATTTCAGGGTGCGACCCGTGGGAACCTCATTAGTGAGACCTTATGGTGTGTGTATATTGCAGGCCACTGCCGGGTGTCACAGCTGCAGACTGAAGCGATACTCAGTAACGTCCGCCCTTGCGGCTACCAGCCCAGTAATTTCAGGGCGCGACCCGTGGGAACCCCATTAGTGAGACCTTATGGTGTGTGTATATTGCAGGCCACTGCCGGGTGTCACAGCTGCAGACAGAAGCGATATTCAGTAACGTCCGCCCTTGCGGCTACCAGCCCAGTAATTTCAGGGCGCGACCCGTGGGAACCTCATTAGTGAGACCTTATGGTGTGTGTATATTGCAAGCCACTGCCGGGTGTCACAGCTGCAGACAGAAGCGATACTCAGTAACGTCCGCCCTTGCGGCTACCAGCCCAGTAATTGTAGGGCGCGACCCGTGGGAACCCCATTAGTGAGACCTTATGGTGTGTGTATATTGCAGGCCACTGCCGGGTGTCACAGCTGCAGACTGAAGCGATACTCAATAACGTCCGCCCTTGCGGCTACCAGCCCAGTAATTTCAGGGCGCGACCCGTGGGAACCCCATTAGTGAGACCTTATGGTGTGTGTATATTGCAGGCCACTGCCGGGTGTCACAGCTGCAGACTGAAGCGATACTCAATATCGTCCGCCCTTGCGGCTACCAGCCCAGTAATTTCAGGGCGCGACCCGTGGGAACCTCATTAGTGAGACCTTATGGTGTGTGTATATTGCAGGCCACTGCCGGGTGTCACAGCTGCAGACTGAAGCGATACTCAATAACGTCCGCCCTTGCGGCTACCAGCCCAGTAATTTCAGGGCGCGACCCGTGGGAACCTCATTAGTGAGACCTTATGGTGTGTGTATATTGCAGGCCACTGCCGGGTGTCACAGCTGCAGACTGAAGCGATACTCAGTAACGTCCGCCCTTGCGGCTACCAGCCCAGTAATTTCAGGGCGCGACCCGTGGGAACCCCATTAGTGAGACCTTATGGTGTGTGTATATTGCAGGCCACTGCCGGGTGTCACAGCTGCAGACAGAAGCGATACTCAGTAACGTCCGCCCTTGCGGCTACCAGCCCAGTAATTTCAGGGCGCGACCCGTGGGAACCTCATTAGTGAGACCTTATGGTGTGTGTATATTGCAGGCCACTGCCGGGTGTCACAGCTGCAGACTGAAGCGATACTCAGTAACGTCCGCCCTTGCGGCTACCAGCCCAGTAATTTTAGGTCAAAAAGAGTACAAAGATAGGAATAATTAATGTAAAGCTAATGTTTTGCAGCACAGTGGTTGTATTTGTTGTGCTTAAGAACATATTAAAAGTTCCCAACTTTCCTATGTCGGCGTCCTTGAATTCAAGGCCTCGGAACTCCTGGAGTCTTGCAAAAGTACATGCTTTCACTGGAATTGGAATTAAATGAGAACAGTTGTAATGAAATAGACCGGAGATGTCCCAAAATAAAGACGAAAGATAGCGCTACAGTTTAGAGTAGTTGAAGTGCATATCGTATAACATCTGGTGGCGCCGGAAGCGCCAGATTTCGGGAAATTTTTAAAGAAGTTCATATTTTCGTCTCGATGTTTACGTTAGTTTTGTGGTGGACGGTTTAATATGGCAGACATAACAAAAATGCTGTAATTAAACCTTTTAGAGAATACATTAATCATAGGTGCTATTGTTTTTATATGACCAATAGGGACTGAACCAGGAGCGTTTAAGGGGTTGCGTGCACGTTGTTTCTGCTAGGGCCGCAAGCCTACATTTCAATATCGCGCGCTGATTGACGCGCGCTTTCTTTTGTGTACGGCAGGTTTCTTTGTAGTTTTATTTTATTGTTTGTATTTTAATACACATTTAATATGAATATCCGATAGTCATTTCTAGGCACCCACAACCCCATCATTAGAAGCTCGCCAGCATTTATTACACTGTACAAATATTTTAAGATCATACTTTCTCCTGCAGTTTATTTAATTCTAACTGAGATTATTTTTATTTCATTAATTAATATTTGCGTTATTTTACAGTGTTTCATTTATATAAATAACTTCCAGCCTACGTTAAATACCAGCGTTTCTTTTTTACTTTTATGGTCATGATCGGTTTCGTTAATTATTATCCTAATTTATTTATTTAGTTAAAACTGAATTTTGTAGGAAAAACTACACTCGCAAGAGCTCTATTTCGAATGATTTGAAAATAAAAGAAACTAACTTGAAAAACGAAGACATAGAAGATGGGAGCCGTTGTCTTATGCTATCTTTCATCATCATCTTCTACAGTTTTCAGGCCCTGGCTGGGTCTGCTTGGAACATAAGCCTCTCCATCGTTTTCGATCCTCCCACCGCCTTTCACTTCTCACTCTGTCGCACTCCTCTCCTCTTTTCTGCACTCCTTACTTCGCACCCACAATCCACCTATCTCTTGGTCTCTCTCCATTTCCATCTCATGCATCCTCCTTGATATCCTGCCCTCCTGCATTCTCCTAACATGTCCGTACCAACTCATTCTTCACTTCTCTATGCTCTCTTGTAAGGGATTCTCTTCCACAATCTCTCTCACTCTCTCATTTCTTGCTCTATCCCTTCTTGTTATTCCTAATCTGCTTCTCTGAAATTTCATTTCGCAAGCCTGGATCATGTTCACCTGTCTCTTCTTCATGATCCATGTTTCTGATGCGTAGCTGAGTATTGGAACATCTGGGGAACGACCCTGCTCTATAGCAGACCTCTCACGCCCTGCAGGAATCGATGGGCTTGCCTTCCTCTGTCACTGATCTTGTCATTTCTACCACTTACTTCTATTACACTCCCAAGATACTTGAAACTATCCACCTTCTTTAGTACTTCTCCTCCTATCAGTATATCTGTTGTTACTCTTCCCCTATTTCTCGTCGTCACCATCGTTTCACATTTCTTTGCATTAAATTGCAAACCAAACTGTTTTACTGTCTCAACCTTTCTTGTACCTCTGCCTCTCCATTGCCCCATATCATTAGATCGTCTGCAAACATCATTGCTCTCACATGTTCTTCTCCTATTTGTGCTGCCACCTCTACCATTAGCTCATCCATCACAGAGATGAAAATCAGTGGAGATAGTGCAGTCCCTTGATTCAAACCACTCTTCTGCTTTGACCAGTCTGACCTCTGTCTCCCCCAACTTTCACACAGTTCACACTTCCTTGGTACATCTCCTTTATTCTAGCCACAGTTTGCTTTTTAACTGCCTTTTTCTGTAGGGTTTCCCACATCTTTACCAAATCCTTTTCATATTCATGGCATTTTTCTTGGAGCTGTCTTACGCTGAGAATCAGGTCCAGTGTTGATCTTCCTGGCCTAAACCCATATTGTTCCTCCCTCAACCCTTCTTCTACTAGTCTCCGCACTCTCCTCTCCAGGACCTTCTCAAATATCTTCGCAGCATGGCACATCAACGTGATTCCCCTATAGTTCTGGACTATTTTCCTGTTGCCTTTCTTAAAATTTGGCACAATTATCCCTTTCTTCCAGTCTTCAGCTCTTCCCCTTTCCTTCCATATTACTCTCAAGACCCGATAAAGCCACTGCCCTCCTACGACGCCAGCTGCTCTCACCATCTCGTCACTTACTTCATCCACTCCATGTGCTTTTCCTCCTTTCATGGCCCTTATTGCTTCTTCCACTTCCTTCCATGAAAGGTCCTTTTCAACTTCCTCTATATTACATAATTCCTCATTCTTCACCATATTCCTATTTGGATTCAGTAACTCTTCAAAATACTCCTTCGACATCTCCTTCAGTTCTTGTATGTCCTCAATGTATTTTCCTTCTTTATTTATCATCCTGGCATTTTCTGCTGTACCTCTCTTCTTTGCCTTGACCATTGTATACAGAACTTTCCTACTCCCCTCACTGTCTCTTTCCATAATTTTCGTACACTATTCCGTCCATTTCCTCTTCTCCTCAGCTACCACTCTCTTGGCCTCTCTCTTCTTTTCCATATATTCCTTTCTTACTTCCTCTGTTCTTTCTTGGAACAATATCCGGAAAGGTTTGTTCTTCATTGCAACCGTCTCCTTCACCCGCTCGTTCCATCGTGGTGTTTACTTCCACCCTTTCTTATTACTAGTTCTCCCACACACTTCTTCTGCTGCTACTACCATCGTTGTTTTTAACCTTTTCCATTCCATTACTTTCCATTACTGCTCGATACACCATCAATTTGGTATATATTCTCAGTTCTTTATTCAGGAGAACGCATGTGTGAGATGTCCGAGAAATT
The DNA here is from genome assembly GCA_946902985.2 of Meconema thalassinum. Taxonomy (NCBI): domain Eukaryota; kingdom Metazoa; phylum Arthropoda; class Insecta; order Orthoptera; family Tettigoniidae; genus Meconema; species Meconema thalassinum. Next base: position 184,109,238 of record OX336398.1, on the reverse strand, counting down.
TGGGAACTGTGTGGTTCTTTGCAAACTAAACTTGTTCTTTACAGGTTGGTATTGTTGGGCGAACGGGAGCGGGGAAATCTTCGCTCATCGCCGCACTGTTCCGTCTTGCCTGGGTGGAAGGAGATATCCTGATCGATGGAATAGACACCAAGGAAATTGCTCTTCAGGAGCTCAGGTCCAAGATCTCCATTATCCCTCAGGATCCTGTCCTGTTCTCTGGAACGATGCGCAAGAACCTGGATCCCTTTGAAGAATACGCAGACAATCTTCTGTGGGAAGCTGTACAAGAGGTCTGTGTGTATTTGTATGTTTATTTTAAACAATCATTGGACAGGAAATTGACAAACATAATGTCGATTATTCTCTTCTTGGCTGGTCTGTGGCAAACTGTTGTAATGTGAACATTATGCCCTCTCTGACATCAATCTTGATTTGGACCAACATCTGAGGGCCTGGAGTTTATTTTATTCTTCTGGTGTAGTCTTCCTCCTCCGACGACAGTTTGCTCCCTTCAGCGATTAAAGAGACCCAGTTTATCAGTTATGCTTCAAAATTACATTTACCCTAGCCTCACCCATCGTGTAGCCATTTGTCTTCATCCTAGTATTATATCATGTTTATTTATCAGTGCAGTACACTTTGCATTTGAGATGAGTCCGAACCCACACTGTATATACTGGGTTATATTTATATTCTTCTTGTGGTCATGGATGAAATAATTACCTAATCGGCGTAAGAAAAGTCTTGGGTACAGAAACTTCTGTCAAATACCTGTTAGAAAACGATAAAATTTACATGATAAACCTCCCATTATCCCTTGGATTCAGTCATTAGCCACACGGAAAAGGGTCGTTGTGTTCATCTCAAGGGTTCTTCAGCCATGAGATTCTCCTTCTCCTTCGCTGTCCTGACATCTTCCCCTGAATCACTAACGTGTCCGAAATATTCGAGTTTCCGCTCCTTGATGGAAAGGAGCACTTCAGTCATTCCATCATCTCAGTATTTCACGAGATACGTAACATCCACATCTCGATGGATTCCACCTTCTTGCACAGGGCCCGGGTGTGGGTCCAACTTTCCATTCCATACGATAATATGGGAAATACAGTACATATCCCTTGACCATTCGCAACCTAAGATCTAGACTTAAACTGCAGTTACTGAAGAGCTTTTTCATTCTAATGAAGGTTGTTCTTTCCTTGATCTCTTGACTGATTTCCCATTCAGATTGCACCCAAGGTACTTCAAGTGTCGAACACGCTCGATCTCGTTTCGCTTGAACAGACTTCCGTTTGCTCACATTCATGTTTAGCCCCCTGTTGTTGCATGTAGTGTTGACTCTCTCCAGCAAGGCCTGAAGATCGTTTGCAGTGTCCGCAAGTAATATGGTATCATCGGCATATCTAATGTATATTTACAAATGTACACAAGATGACAATTAGTGAAAATCGAGCTTACATTATTTACAGCAGATATTTGGGGAATGTTGAATGTTAAATATACACAGGATACAGAGGAGAGGATGTTAAAAATCAATATTGGAATTAGAGACTCACGGGAAACAACAAGGAATCGGGGCATAATTTATGAACAAGAAATAATTTACTTGTAACACAAATAATGCCGCAGCTTCTTCTAGAAATGTTGCTGGCCTTCAGGTGGCACGGTGGGTTATTCCATGCACAAACAGATCTATTTACAAACCCCAGTTTGTACGACAGAATCCTGGGTAGTGGGCGTTGTGAGCAGATCGGTAGCCAAGGGAAATGTTGTCCAGAATGACAGAACAGTCTATTATTAAAAGTTTTTGGAGGTATAATAAATCAATTTATATTAATACATTATCCATACATGGAAGGCTACATTTCTGGCGACTGGCTGCGTGACTCAGTGGTAACGTTCTTGCTTGCTGGGCCCAAGATTGCAGGTTCGTATCCTGGTGCTGTCAGTTGGCATTTGAGGGTGCGCAAATGCGAGGGAGCCGCGTCATTAGATTTACTGGCACATTAAAGATCCTATTCGGGACGAAATTCTGGCACCAGGGCGTCTCTAAAAGCCAGAGTATTTAAAAGGGACGTAAAACCAATAACACTATTAACATTTCTGGCATCTGATTTTAGAATCTAGTTCGGAATATTTCGGAAGAATGAATTTTGTGGCACGATTTTGTATTTGCTCTAGCTTAGGTTTTTCCCTTGGTACCGGGGTTCCAAGAATTAATAGCGGTCCAACTAGGCTCAGGTAGGCAGTCCTCTTCACTTTGGTGCGGTAACCACGAAGACATCTGCTGAGTATACCCAGTTGGCGGGCAGCTTGGTTCTTGACTGCGTCTTCCCAGTCAATTCATGTGAGATTTGAAGTGAAATGCCAAGTTCTGTTGATCGGATTCCACGTAAAAAGCAGGTCCCGTGGCTCCTGATTGCAAGATTAACGGTCACGTAAATCTACAGGCTTCTTTCCTTCTTCTCTGCGTCGATGAGGGTGTTCCACTTGAGGTCGGAGGGGATGTTGAGACCAAGAAGTTTGACACCCTGCCCACAGGGAATCGGAGTGTTCTCGAAGTGGTAACTGACACACTTTTTCAACATTTCTGCAGGATGGTATCCATTATCAGTTTGATGTACATTACGACGTCACAATACTGAAAATGTATTCAGCTTTCCACGGAGACATTCAACAAAAATGGATTTTCAGTTTTACTGAAGACCAGACCTCGATTTGAGGCGTATTGAAAACAATATTAGTTATATACAACTAGTAATAAAAGCAGCAATCTTTTAGACATGGAAAAAACTTTTTACCATTTTTTTTACAGTTTTTAAGGAATTTTAAATCAAGGTATTTTAACCGAAATGATGCATTATGGTGCAAAAATGTTCTCTAAGACAAATCTTATTAAATGTGAGAGATTGCTACATTTTGGCTGAGGGAGGACCGACTTATGTACCAGTAGTATTGTGAAACTGTATACAATTTGTAATGAAAGGTGGAAAAATATTATATTTTACTCGATCAATAGAGACAAAAATGATGCATGCCGTAGATATACATTCAACTATCGACTGCGTATACAGAGGGAACGATATTTAAATATTGAAGTGAACTGTTTCTTATAGGATCCAGGATATTTTTTACTCCGAATGAACGCAACGACACAGTATCAAGTATCCCTTACCTACATTAGTCTATCGACTAGAGGCTTTTAAATAGTAGGTACGATTCACCTCACCAAGACGCTGGGTGGTAGTTTTTGGCCGATGCACATTTAAAACGGAAGGCTACTTGCCCTGTTGTTGTGAGGAGTGCTTGGGACATTCCTAATGGTCCACTGTTCCCTATCGCTGTCCTGGCCCCAGACTGTTGGGTGGGGATAGGTCCACCAACTAGACTCGTCAGCATGCTAGCGATCGATCTATACACACTGGGAAGACCACTGCATGTCTTGAAGGAGCAGTGGGACATGTAAACCACACCAGGGAAACTGGAGTGGAAACTTGACGATGATGATGAAGATGATGATATACGCCAAAGAATGTGGTCTAACGCTGGTAACAACTCATGCACACCAACAGATAGACCACATTCCTTCTGGCCTAAATCTATCACTACGAGCGCTAGTGTTGGCCCATACATGGCCAAATCAAGATCGAAATATCTACTTCCGATTTGAGAAATTCAAAAATCTGATTGCCAAAATTGAAGATAAGGAATTGAAGAATAGATTAAAACAACCACACTTTAATTTTGTTTAAATCTGAAGAACAAGCTCCATTTTAAAAACAAGCGTATTTTCCAAAATATAATTTAAGCCGGAGGTAATTTTCAGAATTGTATTTTGAAGTATGATAAGAGCTTTTCAAAACACACATTTTCAGGTCAACGTTTGGCACAATTGTCAACATAGCTCCACTGGACCCTAAGTGCTCTTAGTGGCATTTAACGATGTTTCCAATATTAAAATGGCTCCATAAGGAAGTAAACTGTTTTCCAAAGGATCCAGGATATATTTTACTCCAAATGAGCTCGATGACGATATTTAGTTATGAAAACTCTTATCCGGACGGTGTACATAGTATTGCACAACTAATTACATAGTTAAACTGTTGAGGAGATATTGTTGTAGGTGGAGCTGAAGGATGCTCTTCACGACGCCCACGGTCTCCAGTCTCGAGTGGCGGAACAAGGCTCTAACTTCAGTGTCGGCCAGCGCCAGTTGGTGTGCCTGGCTCGAGCCATCATCAGAGAGAATAAGATCCTCATGTTGGATGAGGCGACGGCCAACGTGGATCCACAGTGAGTAGTCTTACCTACACCCTTCCCTCCAGGGTGCCTGTATGCACACAAGCACATGGGACTGATGACCACATTGCCTTAAAGAATAATAAAGCAAGAGAATATGCAGTGCCATTGATCTTAACCCGTGTCGGAGCCGTGCTTGTTCAATCGTCCACCAGCAGGGTGTCGAGCGATACGGGAGTTTCACATTTGATCCAGGAAATCTTGAAAAGTCTCATAATGCCCGACTTCTTAGCCTCCGAACACTCGGTAGAGTCCAGCCGCCTGCAGACCGCGCTTAGGGCGCTAAGCGTGTTAAGAGCCCAGCCAAGGTCAGGACACGATGGCTTCGTAGCGTTGAATGCGACTGTTTAGCCTGGCCGACTGCCGGCCGTAAACTCTACTTTATTTGTGTTTGTAGCTTCTCATCCCATCTACGAGAGAGTTCAACTTTCTCTCGCACGCGCATTCCTTACGCTACGGACTTAGCCTAAATCTCCCATCAGCCCTGCGGAAGCATTCTCCAAACATGCTAGAAAAACTTGATTCGCTCTTTTAAGAATCATTTTTCAGCCATTCAGTACGCAGTCCCAAGAGAGTTCCAAAATATACAGGAATTTAAAAACAGGTCACCACTCGACATCATCGCTGACTGTGGCTGAGTGTGGTTTTCACTGTGTTTTTCCACACTCCGCGAGGAAAATGCTAGGATTGTACCTTTCACAGTTTCACACACTATTACAGCAATACAGGTTACCAGACAAGTTCAACACACACCCAACTGTACTGGGCTGATGACCAACATTTCCCAAGCCGCTAAATTGAATTAATAACAATATAATACGTGACTCACCCTGTGATGAGGTGTGGTGGCGCAGCGGTCAAGCTGTTTGCCTCTCGATTCCTGGTCGATACATGTGATATTTTCAAAGTGAAATGCCATGTCCTGTGGTTTGAATTCTACGTAAAGAGGAGGTCCTGTGGCTTATGATCACGAGATTAATGGTCACGTTTCCTTCCTTCAACCTTGTGCTGTGATTGGGTGGTGACTCGTAACGCAGGTTTGTTTCTACGAGTCTCATCTGTGTTTCAGTACGGACAGTCTGATCCAGTCCACAATTAGGCGCAAGTTCCGGGACTGTACGGTGATGACCGTTGCACACAGACTCAACACCATCATGGACTCGGACAAGGTGCTCGTCATGGACGCTGGGAGAATGGTCGTAAGTACTCCTTTTAGATATTTCAAATGTTGTTTACCATCAGCCATGAAGAATAGAACTCACTCATCGAGTTCAAGAAGAATCCACAGCGTGGCGCTAGTGTCTACAGTTGTATTTCATTTGTAGACTGAGTGCCAAGGATCACTAAAAGTGGCTCACTGCGCCTTCCTGTGGTGTCGGGATCGCTTACCGAGATCCTTACTAGATGCATGTTTTCTCGACAGTTATGCGAACTGTTTTTTTGTTACTACGTCAATGTAAATGTCCTTAATTTATGCATATCACCACTATTGTCACCTTTGAAAGTATTAGTTGCAGTTTCATGTCTACGAATCTTGGTGTCTAGTAGTTATCTTCGAAAAATTCTAAGTTGCAGTACTTAAATTAAAAAACAGATAACACACACTAATACAGTCATGACAATTAACACCGGTTACTGGTCTGGCTGCGTGGCTCAGGGGTAACGTTCTCGTTTGCTGAGCCCAAGATTGCAGGTTCGAAACCTGGCGCAGTTAGCTGGCATTTGAGGGTGCGCAAATGCGAGGGAGCCGTGTCAGTACATTTACGTTAAAGATCCCCTTCGGGGCAAAATTCCGGCACCCCGGCGTCTCTAAAAGCCAGTGTAGTTAAAAGGGACGTAAAACCAATAACATTATTATTATAACACCGGTTATCAGACAGATTCTACACACACCCAAAGTACACGGGGCTACATGACCGCGTTGTCGCAGCCCCTAAACTTAAGAACCAACCAACCAACTAGTAGTTGTCTGCGAGTATATCCACAACATGGCTGTGCGGATAGCGGATAAGCTGCGGATAATGCAATAGTTTTTAGAATACAATCAGAACTTGTTGAATATCATTACTAGGACCCGGATGGTGATGACATCATATTTTTTCTGTTATGTTTGTTTCGTGATGATTTAAGCTAATACCATTCAAACTATGCCATAAAGCACTATTAACTATCACTGCGAACTGCAAAAGGTTGTAATTCAGGCTGTGTAGCATTCATTTTAGACATACAGTATATAACCTTGGGGAGCGACTTTCGCCTGCAATGTCTACCTGTGTTGCTTTAATATTTTATCTATTAACAATATTATTGTAATGCCAGTAGATTCGTAAAACAATCGTGCGGATGCGGGGTGGGGGCGGGTAACAATCGTGCGGATGCGGGGTGGGGGCGGGTAACAATCGTGCGGATGCGGGGCGGGGGCGAGTAACAATCGTGCGGATGTGGGGTGGGGGCGGGTAACAATCGTGCGGATGTGGGGTGGGGGCGGATAACAATCGTGCGGATGCGGGGCGGGGGCGAGTAACAATCGTGCGGATGCGGGGTGGGGGCGGGTAACAATCGTGCGGATGCGGGGCGGGGGCGAGTAACAATCGTGCGGATGTGGGGTGGGGGCGGATAACAATCGTGCGGATGTGGGGTGGGGGCGGGTAACAATCGTGCGGATGTGGGGTGGGGGCGGATAACAATCGTGCGGATGTGGGGTGGGGGCGGATAACAATCGTGCGGATGCGGGGCGGGGGCGAGTAACAATCGTGCGGATGTGGGGTGGGGGCGGTTAACAATCGTGCGGATGTGGGGTGGGGGCGGATAACAATCGTGCGGATGCGGGGCGGGGGCGAGTAACAATCGTGCGGATGCGGGGTTGGTGCGGGTAACAATCGTGCGGATGCGGGGTGGGTGCGGGTAACAATCGTGCGGATGCGGGGCGGGGGCGAGTAACAATCGTGCGGATGCGGGGTTGGTGCGGGTAACAATCGTGCGGATGCGGGGTGGGTGCGGGTAACAATCGTGCGGATGCGGGGTGGGTGTGGATATCAGTCATGCGGATGCGGGGTGGGTGTGGATAACAATCGTGCGGATGCGGGGTGGGTGCGGGTAACAATCGTGCGGATGCGGGGTGGGTGCGGGTAACAATCGTGCGGATGCGGGGTGGGTGTGGATAACAATCGTGCGGATGCGGGGTGGATGCGGGTAACAATCGTGCGGATGCGGGGTGGGTGCGGGTAACAATCGTGCGGATGCGGGGTGGATGCGGGTAACAATCGTGCGGATGCGGGGTGGGTGTGGATAACAATCGTGCGGATGCGGGGTGGATGCGGGTAACAATCGTGCGGATGCGGGGTGGGTGCGGGTAACAATCGTGCGGATGCGGGGTGGGTGCGGGTAACAATCGTGCGGATGCGGGGTGGGTGCGGGTAACAATCGTGCGGATGCGGGGTGGGTGTGGATATCAGTCGTGCGGATGCGGGGTGGGTGTGGATAACAATCGTGCGGATGCGGGGTGGGTGCGGGTAACAATCGTGCGGATGCGGGGTGGGTGCGGGTAACAGTCTTGCGGATGCGGGGTGGGTGTGGATAACAATCGTGCGGATGCGGGGTGGGTGCGGGTAACAATCGTGCAGATGCGGGGTGGGTGCGGGTAACAATCGTGCGGATGCGGGGTGGGTGCGGGTAACAATCGTGTGGATGCGGGGTGGGTGCGGGTAACAATCGTGCGGATGCGGGGTGGATGCGGGTAACAATCGTGCGGATGCGGGGTGGGTGCGGGTAACAATCGTGCGGATGCGGGGTGGGTGCGGGTAACAATCGTGCGGATGCGGGGTGGGTGCGGGTAACAATCGTGCGGATGCGGGGTGGATGCGGGTAACAATCGTGCGGATGCGGGGTGGGTGCGGGTAACAATCGTGCGGATGCGGGGTGGGTGCGGGTAACAATCGTGCGGATGCGGGGTGGGTGCGGGTAACAATCGTGCGGATGCGGGGTGGGTGCGGGTAACAATCGTGCGGATGCGGATATCGTTTTATTTACCCGCGCAGGACTCTGTGGTAAACAACAAACATACCCCCCCCCCCCCCCCCCAGTTTTGTACATTGAAGCGTGTTTTATTGTGATAAATATTTCATGTCAGGGAATATAAATACAATTTGTGTTGACCGACTGGAATGCTTTACCGTATATAATGTTATTGTTTTATCGCTACTTAACACGAGACAACAGGAATGACAGATGTGTTGACAACTTTCACAAGCGAAAGAAACAATTATGAGCACTCTCTGCCGTGGTGTTGCTAACATGTGCGAACCACAACCAATGGAAAAGCACATAGTCCACCTTCATCTTCACAGTTGTTTTGTCGGTCACGTTTATGGGCATATTTATCACCCCCCAACCCTCTGGCGTGACGACTATGTGCCTCAGGAACTTACGACTCACTTCACATCTATTTTCTGTGATTTTTCCTGTAATTTGCACAGGTGTATACTCTTTACTAAAGTTATTTCCATCGCCCAGGAGTAAAGTTTCCACCACAAAACCAGCCATTTCGCTTGTGGAACTCTGCAATGACCACGGGATTCAAAATTGTTTCTGGCTTATTCCAGGTCTCACTCATTTTCAGTTTCAGAAACACTAATGTCACTTCTTGTTGAATCCATAAACGGAATAATAACTGTCCCTCCACAACTGCCTCAGGATCCAAGCCGTGACTGGTCGACACCTTGTAGCTTTCAAAAGTAAATACAAATGTGTCAGTGAGCAACTATTTCTAAATTAAAGCATCTCGAGGAAGACAAATGAATGGTATGAGTAGATGGCAGCACAGACCAGCTGTATAAGCTGGTCGCCATTTATGTACGAGACTAGCAACCTGGTATCTTAAACGGTTTACCAAGCATAAGCTTAAAAGTTGCACGGAAGGAAGGACCCAGACGCAATTCAGAAAAGCCGACGGGAACAGCGTAACTCGTTACTCTTCTCTGAAGTTTTAACTCGCACGACTCAACAGCTTGGGGTGATAGGCTCGCTCGTAAACTCACTCCTAAGATAGTAATTAACATTCCCACTGAATGGAGATAATTGAAAGAAATGGAAACTCTTATACTGGGTGATGTATTAAAGATAGAGGTATGCTGCCACGGACGTTTTTGTATAACTTTGCATAGTAGGCTATGTACAGTAGATATTTCTAACGGTTTACCCAGCGTAAGCTTAAAAGGCGCACGGACGACAGGTTTTTCTTGGACTCGATTAACTGAAATCGTTACTGCTCGGCTTCCTTTGGTCATAAATGAATGTTTTACTACAGAAACCTTCCTCGAGAAATCCTTGACTGAATGGTGTAAACCGCATCAAAATCCATCCAGTGGTTCTTGAGATTACCCCTTACATCGGGGACTTGGTTTTATACGGTACTATGTAGAGATACGTGAAGTACTGTATTGTCGGACTAGGTCTGGCATACGACTTCAGCTGACAATTAACCTCAAACGGGTAAAACTATTAATTAATTCTTATTGAAGGAAGCTCCGAGACCTTCCTACTGACAAATGCAATTCTCCTATTTCCTTTTCGAAGATTATTAATGTGGATGTTATCGAGATTTCATTACTTGCTTCATCTTGCCCCCCTACTGAATTCATTATACAGGATGAAAATCTCGTACTTCTATTTTGTTGTTGAATGTTCAAACTGTTACAGATGTTTTTCTTCCTCAGGAATATGACCATCCTCATATTCTACTCATGGATCATGAAGGCTATTTCTATAAGATGGTCCAAGAAACAGGCAAAGCTATGTCTGAGCAATTGGCAAGAGTTGCTGAAGAGGTAAGTCTGATCCATCTCCATGTCTAGTGCCTGGATGATTTAGGCATTAAAAACTTTCATGTTGCATTGATGTTCCACATTTTAGTTCCGGACTCAGCAAGGTGGTGTGTTAAGTTCTCAGCTGTATTTGGATTGCTTCCTACTTTTCCCGAAACCTTCCTTTCTTGAGGTGTTGGACCTTCACCTCCATGATTAGTGAAATTATTGTTGAGGGACGACCATAAAAATAATACATATTTTAATGTTTCTAATAGTCTACTTTTGTTTTTTCCATGCTTGTCCTGTAAAAGTAGAACATTCCCTTCTAGATTGCACAAGGCCTTGACAACCTTGCTGCTCCTGAGGTGAAAATATGTTCTTGCTACTTAAGGCACAAGTACATGTTCTAGGTTGCTACAACGTGACAAGGGCAGAGAAAATAAGCATGGCCCTGATGCTAAATTCCTATAGAAGGCTGTGTCCTCTGGGATTTGGCAGAATGCACAATATTGGCTTTCACATGGGCACTGCCTTCTCAATTCCTGTAATAGGAGGCTTTGACTCGAGCACTGGCTTCTAGATTCCTGTAAGAGGAGGCTTTGACACAAGCATTGCCTTCTAGATTCCTGTAATAGGAGGCTTTGACTTGAGCACTGGCTTCTAGATTCCCGTAATAGGAGGCTTTGGCACACACACTGCCTTCTAGATTCATGTAATAGGAGGCTTTGACACACGCACTGCCTTCTTGATTCCTGTAATTGGAGGATTTGACACAAGCTTTGCCTTATAAATTCCTATCATAGGAGGCTTTGACACAAGCATTGCCTTCTAGATTCCTATAATAGGAGGCTTTGACACAAGCACTGCCTTCTAGATTCCTGTAGTAGGAGGCTTGACACAAGTACTGTCTTCTAGATTCCTGTAATTGGAGGCTTCGACTTGAGCACTGGTTTCTAGATTGCCATGATAGGAGGATTGACACACGCACTGCCTTCTAGATTCTTGTAATTGGAGGCTTTGACACAAGCATTGCCTTATAGATTCCTATCATAGGAGACTTTGACACAAGCATTGCCTTCTAGATCCCTAAAATAGAAGGCTTTGACACAAGCACTGCCTTCTAGATTCCTGTAGTAGGAGGCTTGACACAAGCACTGCCTTCTAGATTCCTGTAATTGGAGGCTTTGACTTGAGCACTGGCTTCTAGATTCCCATGATAGGAGGATTTACACAAGCACTGCCTTCTAGATTCCTGTAATACAGAATAGGAGGCTTTGACATGAACATTGGCCAAACTAATCTGGAAGTGCATTTAGATTTAACAGGTTTCTCTGAACCTTAACTGAAGGACCCTGTGTTACAAACCCTGAAGAAGTACTGTAACTCTAAAATACACATTTGGCTGAAAATTACAACAATATTTTTTTAGTTCTTTTTTATACGTGACCAAATAAATTTTGTCTAGTAATAATTGCCAAAAAATCTGTCTTTTTGTTTACAGAGTTATAAAAGTTTACATAGCTGATACCCGATGTGTCGCACAGAAGAATCTCGTCAGCCTGTGGCACTGTTGGTGTACTTGATGCATCCTCACTTCATCGTGAATAAGAACAGAGTATTACATATTGTTTTGTATATAAGTGTTTGTTAAAACAGAGTATTAAATAAATATTTTATTACTTGTTTCTGCAGTTAACCTGTGTGTACTGTGCCCGTTTGGACCGAAGTCAAACGACCACATACGCATGTCACCGCAAATCAGTTAGCACGAGACTCAAAACTCATCTCAGAGCGCTAAACTGGGTGAATGAAAACAATCGAAAATCTAAATTTTGCTTCACTGATTTACGGTTGAATGCAACAATAAGGATAAGAAAGGAGAAATGGAAATAGCATAATTCCTAAAAATCTCATATTATTTAATTAATTTAATGAAGTTAATTAAGATTTAAAATGCAAAAAGAAAAGAATGGAAAATGACTTTCCACACAACAAATATTATTGAAATATCAACACTTATACCCTCAAGTTGTCACTTGCATGATATTCGATAACCAGAAATTAGCAGTCCATCTGGTATTGAAATTTAAAAAATTATTTACAATTACGACATCAGGTCGCTCAGGTAAAAATGCATCTGTCTATTCTGACGCCTGCGTATCATATTTACACTCACTGTTATTTTCTTTTCTAGAAAAATAATATGGAATCACTGTCACATTAGGTAAATTGTACATATAAATTGTTCATAGGTTGTGTTTCCTTAAACCAAAATATTTGAACAACATAAATTCTAATATAAGGGTTTGTTTGATTTATGATAATATCCTTATGCAAGGAATAAATTGATCATATGATTACTATGAAATTTTTCACTCAACGAAATTTTGTATCACACTTGGCCACAAATTCTATAGTTCTTTTTATGTTTTCATAATTAAACTCACATAAATAATTCTCATTTACACCTGTATTCAATGCCTTTCAAACAAGTGTTTGATCTATTCCTTAGACCAGTGTATTTTTAGCCTACTTTACACATTTTGCAAAAATGAGGAAAAAGTATGTGGGGAATTGAGACGTTGCAACTCTTAAGAGTTGCAATCTATGGATTGCGATTTATGATTGTCTTTTGTTTTATTGTTATCACTTGACTTGTGACATCTTGGTTAGATAATAAAGATCAGATTGTAGTGTTCCAGTTATCCAATTCTATTAACCACAACATTTGGTGCCGAAAACACTCGGGTTATCGCATATCAGGTGATTTTAAGGAATAATCTGTTTAGGCCTATACTGCAGGAATTGAAGCCTCTCGTAAGTTTTTACTCTGCAATTGCATTACGGAACCTCCAGACTGTGAGGGAAGACTTGCAATTACTATACTGGACGGAAGGTTTCCAACTTCGCAACCGACTACAGATAAGTGACAAAGCTACACATTTGTAAACCGAATAACTGTTGAATAACTCGAATAACTTCTTGTTTGGTTATGTATGTGTGTAATAACAGTATGTTTCGTTCAAGCATATTGTAGTGTCAACTGGTGCTAAGCATAGATATTATAAATTTGGAGTGCAGGCCATAGATAATATAAAACTGACCATAGTAATTAACGCACAATCTAAGCGTCGACACTAGCGATCCTAGTAGCACCTGACCGAAAATCATTCGATACTTCAGATAACAGATTGACAACTCTTTGACTTGCACATTTCCGTGAACACACGTACAACATGAGCAATAACCATCAAACAGATAGAATTTTACACAATCTAAGAAGAATGCGAACCAGACAGAGGGCAAATACAACACGATTTGTTACGGAAATTAACAGTTTCACTGATAATACTTCATTCGAAGACTGGGAGCACTACCGAGATAGACTACAGGAAACTCTCAACAACTTAACCACACTTGATGATTCTATACTTGAATTACTATCGGATACTGAATACGATACTGATGTTCAGAGTTGTGAAGAATATATAGACTCAGCTAAACGCGCTATCACAAAGGCATTGAGAACAATTGCAAGTAAATTGTCAAATTCAGCCGCTAATTTAAGTATCCCTGAATCACTGCCAACTACACCTACTATTCCAATTCAGGCTTCACACTCAGTTCGACTCCCGCCAATTACGCTAGAATCCTTCGCTGGTGACATCGCAACTTGGCCACGTTTTTGGGAGCAATTCGAGTCATCCGTTGATAAAGACCCTTTCCTTCCTACCATAAATAAACACATATTTTTGCGCGGGTACTTGGAAGCCGAGCCGAACCGGCTAGTCGATGGAATCGCCGTAATAGCAGATACATACGAGGAAACGAAACGGATTCTACAAGCTCGCTATGGGGATAAAAACAGAATAATACAGGCGCACTTAGACTACATAGAGGGGATCAGACCTATTCAGCTCGCTACACCTGAAGCACTCAACGACACGTTCATCGATTGCCATCGACACATACAAGCTCTTCGTGCGCTGGGAGAAGACGTAAACGGCTACGGGAGAGTTCTTGCTCCGAAAATACTTAGAACGTTTCCCGATGATATTTGTCGTCGTTGGATAATTCAGACGAAGAGGTAAAACATCTCAGAAGGCGATATTCTCAAGCTCATGGAATTCTTGGGAGAAGAGGTAGATGGGGCTATGGTGACGCACAATATTCGTGGATCTGCTTCGACTCATGTTCCCACTACAGCATCACTGCATGTTGATTCAAATAAGAAACAATCCAATAGGAAGGTTGCGCCGGAACCATTTTGTGTCTTTTGCGAATCCCGCAGACACTGGGCGCAAGAATGCAAGACAGTATCTAACGTTAAGGATAGACTTACCAAACTCAGGAACACGAACCCCTGCTTTCTATGCTTGAACCGTGGACACTCCGTGAAGAACTGCAACCGAAAGGGTAAGGCATTCTGTTCTTCCTGCAAAGCCTCACATCACAGATCTGTCTGCAGTAGAAACTTATCTACTAATGCAGCGGCAACCATTACGTCCGTTAACAAGATAGATTCTCTTCCATCCGACTTTACTTACCTGCAGACCGCGCGAGTATGGGTTACGGGTCCCAATGGGCGAACTAAACAGACGCGTTGCATACTGGATGCTGGAAGTCCATCCAGTTTTATCCTTGAGTCTCTAGTTAACGAACTGAAACTCGAAATTATTGGCCGCCAAGACTTAACTATTGGCGCCTTTGAATCGTCTCCAACCAGTCGGAGTGTACGTAACCTTGTTAAGTTTTCCATAAAGAGCATCTGGACAAACTCGGCTACAAATATTACTGCATTTGAGAGTAGCCATGCCTTTTCAGCTCATCCGGTCGTTCCTGATGATGTTAATATGTTAGCACACACTCAAAAACTACAGTTGGCTGACCCAAAGAATGAATCAGAGCCACCTTTGCCTATCGAAATACTTATTGGAGGAGATTGTTATTGGAAAATCGTAAAGGACACTTCACCAGTGCGCATTTCCACCTCCGTGGTACTCATACCAACCATATTTGGATGGGTATTGACAGGAAATCGATCAGGCATCACCTTGAATTCATCACTGGTAAACCATATTCATTCTGAACAGATACCCTCACCTTTAGATGAGACACTCAGACAGTTCTGGGATCTGGAAACAATGGGAATCAGGGAAAGCCAGGATAAATATTTCAGTTCCAATAACTCTGCGATACTTAAGGAATTTCATGATTCTTACCGAATAGAAGACCATCGGCGTATGGTCTCTCTTCCTAGAAAATCAGGTATCATCTTGCCCAACAACCATGCTAATGCGGTAAAACGATTCAACGCATTGCAAAAGAGACTAGAGGCGAATGAACCCTTGAAGGAGATTTATTATTCACAGATGATGGACTATATTATAAAACGCCATGTTGAACATGCTCCTTCTGAAACAACTGGTGATACGTTTGATACGTTCTACTTGCCTCACCATTTAGTTAAGAAGTGTAAATCTGGGAAAACGAAATGGAGGTACTGTCCAGGGGGAGAAAACCCAGCAGATCATTTGTGGAGAGGACTTTCAGTGATACAGATAAAGTCACTTGTTGGATGGTGGCATGGGCCTCCTTGCCTAGAACAACAACCAGAACATTGGCCTAGCCAACTATCCTCCCGTGTACAACTGCCAGAAGAAAAGAAGACCATCTTCAATATCCTTAAATTTGAGAAAATTTCACCCCTATTAGATCCTTCCAGATATAGTTCCTACTGGAGGTTACTTCGCATCACAGCGTGGATACTTCGTTTCTTGCAACATGTTCGAAGAAAAAAAAACGGTTCTCTGGGGAGTTAACAGCACAAGAGCTTCAAAACTCACGCAAATATTGGATTCAAACTGTACAAAAGGAGGGTTTCCCTGCAGAATATCTGGCTCTAAAAGACGGTGTAGCTCTGCCAAAGGAATCAAGAATAGCCCGCTTCAACCCATTTCTGGAGAACGGACTCATTCGTCTAGGTGGTCGTCTACAACTTGCAGGGTTATCTAGAGAATTACAACACCCGTTACTCTTGGATGGCACCCATCACTTTGTAAAATTGCTCATCAGACAAACGCACATCAGACTTCACCATTTGGGGGTGCGAATTGTGTTGTCAGAACTACGTACGGAATGTTGGGTGCTCAGAGCACGACAGGCAGTCAAGAAAGTGTTACGTACGTGACTTCCTTGCAAAATGGCGCAAAATCACTTCGCCCAAGCAATCGAAGCTCCACAACCGAAATTAAGGGTAACACCAACGAAACCCTTTGAAGTCACGGGAATTGATTTCGCTGGACCCCTTTATGTGAAGGTGGGGACCACGAGCAAGAAATGTTACATAGCACTCTTTACCTGCGCTACGACCCGCGCGTTACACTTGGAATTGTGCTCAGACATGACTGCCAACACGTTCCTCTTGGCACTTCAGAGGTTCGTTGGAAGACGAGGGATACCACACACGATATATACTGATAATGCTCAGACGTTTCTCGCGACCAACAGAGAACTCAAGTCCATCTGGACTTCTCTCACAGCCCCTCCAACACATCAGTACTTCGCTCATCACAACATCACCTGGAGATTTATTGCTCCAAGGGCGTCTTGGTGGGGAGGATGGTGGGAGAGGATGGTAGGCACGACCAAGCGGTGTCTGCGAAATGTACTGGGGAAATCATTAATCGGCGAGGAAGCATTGAACACCACTTTGATAAATATCGAAGCCGCCATTAATTCGAGGCCCATCACCCAAGACAGAGAAAATGCTCTAACGCCGGCCCACTTACTGATTGGACAGCGCTTCACCACGATACCGACTGGACCTGCAAGTGCGGGGAATGAAGATCTGCCCAAAGTGCTGACTGCGCAAAAGAAGGTATCGGATGATTTTTGGAAACGCTGGACGAAGGAGTATCTCCTGGAATTGAGAAATTTCCATGAAGTTCGTCGACCACGGAGAAAAGTTCCGCAATTAAGGATTGGTGACCTAGCACTTCTCCAGGAAGACAAGACGCCGAGGCACATGTGGGCAAAGGCCCGCATTGAGGAGCTCCGTGTTGGTAGAGATGCAGTCGTCAGGACGGTGGTTCTTCGTACCCCTACTGGAGCCACAATAACCCGCCCCATTCAGCTGGTCATCCCCCTGGAGGTTGACCAGGGTGGGGAGGATGTGGGGAATTGAGACGTGGATTGCGATTTATGATTGTCTTTTGTTTTATTGTTATCACTTGACTTGTGACATCTTGGTTAGATAATAAAGATCAGATTGTAGTGTTCCAGTTATCCAATTCTATTAACCACAACAAAGTAGACTTATGAGATCGGGCAAATGTGTGTCTGTCTGTCTGTCCTTCTGTCTGTCTGTCTGTCTGTCTGTCCTTCTGTCTGTCTGGCTGTGTGTGTGTGTCCCCCTATAAACTCCTAAACGGCTGCAGCAATCGAAACAAAATTTGGTAGGAGTAAAGATCTATACCTGAATATCTCACGCCCATATTTGAGAACGATGTCAGTGCTACCAACTGCTGAAAAATCGCAATTGAAATATGAGCTCCATGTTGGATATCTTGGAAGGTATGAATAGGAGCTATTTCAAAATTGGCACACGAATAGATAATAATATTGCAGTTTAATTTCCAGGAGGCCATACATCGCAGTGTTGCCAAAATGAATATACGCCTTCTGATAAGTCCAAATTTTAAATGCATATAACTTCTACACTATCAATTGGATTTCAACCAAATTTCGTATGTGCTATGTGTACATAAACAGACATGACTGAACGTATTATTAAGATCCACCAGGGCTGCCAACTGTTAATAAATGCTCTCAATTTATTTTATCCAAATACCAATATATCAGAAAGTATGCCAGCCGACAGTTTTAAACTATGCACACGTATAGTACCTGACATTCTATATTAATTTGGAGTAACTTATATACGTCAGTGCTACCAACATGATTCTAGGCCTGCTGAGAGGTCCAACTTTAAATACATGTAACTTCTATACTATCATTTGGCTTTCAACCAAATTTCGTGTGTGCTATGTGTACCATAACAGATATGTATATGCCGATTCTTAAGACTAACCAGGGCTGCCAACTGTTAGTAAATACTGTCTCTATTTTTGTTACCCTAATATCAATATATCAGAAAGTATGCAAGCCAATAGCTCTAAACTTTGCACACGTATAGTACCTGGCATTCTAGATTAATTTGGAGTAACTAATATACGTCAGTGCTGCCAACATGATTCTAAGCCTGCTGATAGATCCAATTTTAAAATGCATGTAACTTCTCTACTAACTAATGGATTTTATTCAAAATTGACACAACAATAGATCATATTATTTCAGATTATTTCTGACCAATACATGTATGTCATTGTTGCCAACATGATTTTACGCGCGCTGTTAGATACAATGTTTAACTGCATGTAACGTCCATGCTATCCATTGGACTTCAACCAAATTTTGTTTTCTGTACCTTAGGAGATGGAACTAAGAATATATTCAGTCACCAGGGCTGCCAACTGTAGTTCTCTATTAAGCTACAGTATGCCAGGTATACAGTATTTCAAACTAATTAGAAATTTCGATATTACCAACTTAATTTCGTCATTATTCTAGATAGATCCATATAGATACATCATTGGCATAGATCTTAAATTTTAAGAAAAGTAGGCTCTTAAGTTCGTTACGGAACTTCTTGTTATATAATAAATTCATTACATTTTACTATCCAAAACTTCAAAATTGTTTAACTACCAATGTTTGACCAATTATTTATTTATCCAGTTATTTAAAGTCAAATATTCTAAACTATTCACACAAAATGGAATTATAATATTTATCAATGGTTTCTTATTAACAAACAATAATTATTACATTTCACATTTATTCGGTGCGTTGTATTTCTCAATCATATTCTCATCTTGACATACGGCAAGGCATCGGCGAAACTAAGGTGTGTTCCAAACAATATCGCCTCAAAGCGACTGAAAAAAACCGTTAAGTGGAATCTGATCTGACATATGGATTGAACTGTATTCGTGATGATAACATAACAACAATTGGGCTTGACCCTTCTCAACTATCAATTATTCATGATTATTGATCTTCTTTTTATAAATCGTACAACCATTCCCATGGCTGATGAAAACACATATTACATATTTATATTTATAAATTCAGTTCACAACTGAAACGACAAATTCTACATTTTATTATTCTTATTTTCTCATATATATTTTTTATCAAGCCACATGCTTGTCATCTGGAAGCCTTACTGCTCTTCAAATAAATTACCATTAATTCAGTCATCACCTAGCTGTTATAATTAATAACGTCTACCCCTTGTTCAAAATCCAGTCATCTAATGACTTTACCATATTATTCCTAACGTCAACAAACTCAAAGCACTACGTTATACAAATTCGTTTCGATATTTTGAATACCTTCCGTGTCATAATGTCTAACTGTTAGATACTTCAAGCAACCTCTAAAAGCATTTTATAATATCCGCTCAGAACAATATTTTCGTCAAATGTGAGTATGCAATACACTATAAGAAAAACTGAATCATAATTCGAAAAATGTACACAACTGCTCCATATAACACCATATTCAAAATACAAAAAATATTTTTATTATTCTCAGCATTCAAAATATTATAATTATTCAAATTATTATTATTATTATAGAATGCTTCCAAAAATGAAAATTTAAACTGAACCACTTGAATTGTCCTAATTCTAAAATACATGAAAAATGACATCCATTTCCAAAGTATCTATTAACATCGAAGGACCGACGGCTGATGACCGCAATGGCTATCTACAAAAATAAATTATTTCCAACGACCTACGACTTGATCTTTAGAATATGATAAGGAATGAAAATCGAGCGTATCAGACACTCACAAACTTGTCTTGTAGAATGCAAAAGTTGTGTTGATATTTGATTAAAAAGAAAATTTCCAAATGCCAATAACTAGGAAGATGAAATTTCGCTTACATAATTGATGATTTTGAAGCGCAGAATCTTCTGGTTGGTTTCACTGTTGATCCAATATTTCTGGATTGCTCCGTGGCTCGTTCAGTCAAAACGTACGCTCATAGTCTCGTATCGGCCTCCAGGACTACCCTCAATCCGCTTAGCAACACATAATGGAAAGTTCTACCATTTCTTAAATGGACAGTTCTAATATCTGCTCACAACGAGCATGATCCAGTCCATTCGTTAGATGCATTATAGTTTGTGCTATATGAAAAGTTGGGGTTTGACCCGCCTGCTTCATAATTTCAGTCAGTCGTTATTTTTTTGATCCAGCTTTGACAAATGCTTTTGTGATACTCCTACAATCTTAGCTATGGTTCAAATGCTGGTCCTGATATAAGCTTAACCTAAAGGGTGAGAGTATGCCTCTCCCAGTACTCACTATGCACGCATGGTCACAAAACGTCGGTTAATTCCTGTGGTTGGGTAATAGGGATTGCCCTAGCACACATCCGTAAAAAACAGATGGGCCCCTCTATGCTGAATTCCTTCAGGGTATAAGGATATTCTCCTTCCTGTACGCACTATGCACGCATGGTCCCGAAACGTCTGCTAATATTCGACCAAGCAGACTGGTATCCGAAGTAATAATTATGTGAGTCGTTGCGGATCGTTAAATTACCAAGACAAAGCTCGGCACTGACTGTTTGGAAATGTAAAGTTCCAAAGTAAAGTTCCAAGTTACAGACACTGTCTAACTCGTATTTTATCATAAGCCCACGCACACATAGCGTTACGAAGAAAATTTACAAGTGTTGACTGGCGACTAAAAGTCAAAGAACCTCTCACAGGTTTAAACATGAAGAAAGTCTAACACTTGGAAATATGCGAAGATGAGTAACAAACTCATAGCGTGTCTGAAGAATAATAACTGTCTCAGCGTAGCGATAACGAATGACTTGCACTCTGTGCCTCTACGAAGAATGATACACACTGTGTAGAAGAGGAAAGATATCCTCACTGTGTCTCGACGAAGAATGACCGGGCATTAGGTCTCGACGTAGAATGAATGACACTCTCAGAGTGGCTCGGTCCCTCTTTATACTCGTTCAGAGTTCTGGAAACATCCAAACTGCTGGCGCGTCATCGCATGTGATCGGCTTCTCTGCTGTGCTCGCTCAGAGCTTACGTCACAGCGTTGAGCATCTGGAACCTTCCGATTCTAATATCTTCAATCCTAGTGATCCGATTTTCTTCAGAGATGACTCAAAATCTCCCAAATATTAATGCCAAGAAAATGCATTATATGCGGTGTTTCCAAAACATCAAAATAAAATCCATAATAGCGAAGCTTCGTCAATATCACCGCGCCCTCCACATGCCTTCAGCAAGCACATTCTATTCCTTCTCGAACAAAAGTCGCACGTGATTCAAAATTTGCATGATATCAACAATGTGCCTCAATACAAATATCACATTTTCAAAAAGGACACAGTACACCTCATTTGAAACATCACTGCAACCTGATTATATATGCTCGTATTAAGACCTCGATAATTCAAAATGATTGGGTGGAGAAAGAGGACTTTGAATCACGAATTTCGGGTTATCCTGTCCAAGAGAAGTCAAGGGCGGCAAATCTTGCGACCAATGGAAACATGCAATTACTGATATAACTTTTTGTAACTCTTGGTCAATAATCTATTCAATAGTATCCATGTGATAATCAAACACAGTAGTAGACCTATACAAGGAGGATGAAGTGAAATATAACTCGCACATTTAGTTACCTCTTATCATATTTAAAACAGATTATTCCAATACGAGGGGATATCAGCGGAGGATGCAAAACAGTCTCTTTCATATCATGCAAAATACCTTCCTAAATATATTTTCAATTACCATGGTAAAATAGGAGACGACATGAGGGCCTAAGCAATATATACATAACCTCACTTCTCTTACTGTGATAAGAATAAATATAAATGCTTAGAATATCCCTTTTATTATCACAACAAAAATAAATAGAATTTAATTTCCCCAGAGATATACTGTAGTTTTATCGGCTGTAAATGTGGATGCAAGATTGTTCGATAGTATAAAGTCAATATTATCATTGCTAATAAGCTGCGCTTTTGAAGACCCGCATCTCTGAACACGGTGCGTTAAATGTTGTAAGAAGATTCCCGTTGTTTCTTAAAGAAAATTGTACCATCAGTTTTGGGAACAACATATCTTTGAATCAGATGAGATTTTGAATTATCGAGCGTTTACTGTGTTGCAGGTCAGAGCGAATCCCTATAATTAAAATAGTTTTCTGTCTGAACATTTGGAATGAATTTTTGTTTTGAAATTATTGTTAGATTGCGGGGATCCACCCTAAGGCTTGGGACTGATAGAGGTAGAGGATTTTGAAGGATTTATATAAATATAGAGTTGAGTCTCGGAAACGTGGCACTCGATAACCCGGCAGTCCGGATGACGTAGATTTTCGTTTAGCCTTGCATTGCTATGAGCCTCATAACAAGCCATATTTCATACTGCTACGACCATGCAGGCCCGAGAAAAAGTTGGTTTACAAAATGAACAAGAACTGTTTTCAGAACCGTCAGATCAGATTAAAACTCCGTATACAAGTATACAATAAGTTCTTTCAAGACATATTAAAGTTTCATTACGATCTGATTTCTAAGTGAGCACTCCGTTAGACTTTGTACAAAGACAGGCACTTTTTTGTTCAATCAGCTATACAATTTTAACGGGTTACAACACAAATGTTAACTCTACATAGCTAAACACAGAACAAAATAAGGAAACGTTCGGTGTAGCTTGTTTTTATATAAGACTACGGGTAACGTTTTATTGACGTCAAAACCCGATTATCTATACAATTCCCCCGGCGGTAGTCCTAGAGCCGGGATTCAAGTTAAGACCTCCAGTGCAAAAACTGAGAGTACTCGCCACTGGACCTTTGAAATGGTCGATCTCGGTTAGGTAATAAAGTTATCCCATGTCTGTATAATAAAACTATTTAAGCAGGTTCGCTAGCTCATTGCACGGAAACGGATTATATTTCCGCCAACGCATCAGCAGTGCCTGTTGAGCGATGCAGTAGCACACCAACAGTCTTGTTTGTAGACTTGCTAAAGGAATATTTAGTCATTAGTCCCGTGTATTTAAGTGTATATAAAAATTGGGATAATATGATCAGGCTCATGTGTTTACATGTATGTGCGTGTGTTAAGGTTTAGGGGCATCTCAATCATTGGCTCCGTGTATTTGGGTGTACATAAATCATATTATGGGGTTTGCAATAACAAAGTCGTTATAATCGTAGGTTATTTAAATATCATGACTACTAGTCCCGTGTACTTTGGGTGTGTTGTGAGATTAAAATATATCGGTAAATCACTCATTATCCCTGTTTGGTAACAAACTTGGGAAATCATAGTCATCAGCGTCGTGTGCTCTGGCCATTAGTTGCATATAATTGAGAGTGCGCAGTTCTTGTTGTGTAACAGTATTAATTCAATTATAAGACCCGTATGGTATAAAACTTAAATGTATAGACCATTAACCCGTATACTTCGGTGTGTAGAAAAACTTTGCGACATCGTGGTCATTAGGCACGTATAGATGGGTTCATAAAAGCCTCCGTCCCTTGTAGTTGAATATCTCATAAATCCCTTGTAGTTGAATATCTCATAAATAGAAACATTTCGTTCATCAGTAGCGTGTGGTTAGACATTTGTGAACATCTAGAGGATTTTAATAAATGTAATTAAATTTTAGCTTATTTAGATAAACCGTGTACTTAGGTGTGTGTACAGTATGGGTCATTACCGTTAGTTAACTAAAGTAGTATGTACCGTAATGTCTCAGTGAGGTCTTAGATATCTTAATATTGTTGGTTTTATGAGTAAAATAAGCGTTACCAAAGCAATATCAACAAAAGGAATGCTTTCTCGAGGTAAATAACCACAATAGGTAACTTTATCATGGAAATCTGTGTATAATTTTAATTAAACCATTCGGGTATCTAATAGCGCTCGGTTTCTATATACACATTTTGTTGTATATAAATCAAAATGACCGGCCGCTCTCTAGAACCCTATCCACAGGCACTGCCATCGTAATTTACGGTGCCAGTGCCACTGGTCAAAACAAGTATAGTCGTCAAAGTGTTCGCTGGTAGTTATCTCGTTTCTGGTTAGCAAATTGTTATCGCAAGGCCTAAGGAATTATTGTTAACGTAATAAATACTTAATAATTAGCTTTTAACCAACCTCTATAGCCGCGCGTGTTAAATATTTATTCAATACTTACCGGTTGTCAACGTTATCTCCACTCATTACAGTAAAACTATTCCTTCCGCCATCACTCCCGCCTAGATATTGCTGCCTTGCCACCAATCCATCCATCATCACTTAATATTAATAATAATAATCCATCCATCATAAACAAATAATCATTATTGGTTATGTCCTTTTGCAACAAATAAAAATTTATCATAAAAACACCAGGTCGCCGCACTAGTCACGTGACCAGAGCAAGGTACTGTCGCGTATAAATAAAAATGGCACCCCCGCATGTCGTTAAGCCCTATGGGTAATTTTGTAAAAAAATCCATGGTCCATTACATAATAAAATAATTATTAAAAAAAAGCCACCGGCTTGCTCCTAGTCAGTTGACTCAACAAGGTACCTTCGCTGCAAATAAAATTGCAGTCTCGCATATTGTTAAGCCCTTTGTAAACAAATTCAAAAAATTAGTTCCATAACAAAATAGGGCGTCATTGCGATTAAAACGAGTCATAACATGTCATTCTAAACTTAGGAGTTCCAATGATATTAAGGGGGAAAATAATGACCTTTTAGTTTGGGGTATTTAGGGTGAAACAGTGGGTCATAGGAAATGGGGCGTCATCCCGTATAATTTGACACCACACACGTCCAAATACGATCATTGGTTCGCAAAATATACATAAAAGTCAATCGGCTAAATGCAGTCGCAGTGCGTGCTTTAACGGTCATGCCTACGGGAGTAATAGGACTATCATTAGACCACTACTATAGTACCGTCGTTAGGAGGAGGATTTGGCCCACAGCTTCGAACAAATGGGCTTGGGTGGGGGTGGAATGTAAGGCGCCTAAGACAATACGCAGGGCCGAAAATTGAAACTTATCGAGAGAGGACAATCTGATTCTAGGCATGATTTCATAGAAATGACAGTCATAGTCTAATACTGCGCGTATTATATTTCTATAAAGTGAGAGTAATTTTTTTAGGTCAGATACCCAATGGCGTCGCGTTAAAGAACGGAATATATTTTGGGTATTAGGATTAGGTACTGTGCCCAATTGGACACGGCTGACTAGCATCGAACCGGGGTCTTTATGAAAGAAAGACCAGGCCCATGATTCCACTGAGAATCGAACCATTGATATCTGAGGGGGAACAGCCAGACTGAACCCAAGGAGCAATGAGTTGTAGCTGTATATAATTATAACAGCATGATTTCACGTCCTGAACGAGAGTATTATAGCATTAAAATTGGAATATTCTAGAAAATACAAGCCAGTATACATATAAGCTACTAAGAGCTGGAGAAAACGGGCCAGCTTGACAGTTGACTAATCGCAGCTAGCAAAGGGGCGTTACAAGTCGACGCCAGCGAACTACTTATCGGCGGGACTGGGGGAACGAATTGAGATTGATGTCAATCGGTCGGTAACAATAATAAATATATAAATCGGCGCATTCATGCCTATAAAACGTGCAAAGTGTGTCATATCTATTGTAAAAATACTGTGTTATTGTGAAAAGTAAGAAAGATAGATAAAGAGCGAGATAAAGAGAGTTTTTCAGTGTCATTGAAACGATAGAAAAATGTTTTATTATGTTATATTCTACATGGTTGTATTTGAGAGCCATTAAGATAGTCAATGTAAATGCCAATAAATTAATACTTGTTATGGAGCTACGTAAAACATTGGCTTCTAAGTAAATGTATGAAGGACATGAGTGCTTTACGAATTGAGTCATCTGTAAGAAATGTTATTTTAGCCGCGATTAGCGAGCATGTAACGTAGAATCAAGAGATTTACGTCAATAAATTGCAGGGAACATCTGAGAATAGTGCGCACGTTGACGAATCTAGTTGGCTAATCTTCGAAGCTACGAGATGGTATTGCCGTAGAGCATACATATGTATTCGTTACAGAGTTGGGACAGAGTCTGTCTGTATCCACTGTTAGCAGAATCTTCGCTGCCAGGGAAAAACACTAGACACCCTAGGTAGGCCAGTATAGTAATTGATCTGCCCTTAGAGGTAAGACAAATAATTCTTCGAGAAGGAAACGTGGAGTTCCTCTAGTTATAGTCGTGCCCGTCCAGTGAGATAACAGTTTGAAACTCAGTTCGGACGCACGCAAAGCCACTGATTACGTCCATAGAATGGCGAAGCTATTTTGTGATCCATCCCTTGCTATGAATACTAATTAGGAGCCGATATGAGCCCATTAAATACTCTAGGTATAGGTATTAGATAATTAGATCGACTCCATTCGTAATGACACAATCCAATCATGTTCCCCAGCAGGGCTGCACCATTGAGTGAGCACATGGCCAATGCAGGAAGTCGGCCAGGGTAGCAGGTAGAATCTACTGACCCGGCAGCCATCTTGCCGAGGACGGTCCATGACGAATCTTTTGTTCACGCTTAAGTGAGTCAATAGACCGGATCCTTTTATTTTAAGATTGTAGTGGGACACTGAAGGATCTCGATATTTCGAAAAGTAATTAAGATATGATTGATATGATGGTATCAAATGAATTATATATACTGTTTCCATACATATGGAAGGTTGAAACGAAGTAATTGGATAAGATTTGGCCAAGTTATTGTCCATGGACAAATTAACTGCACCAAATAAGTAGATCCATTTTTGTAAAGAATAACTACCCAGTTCATGCTAATTTATTCATACGGGTAGCGTAATTTAATGATATGACACGTTTGTAACGATAATGATATGACCAGACCCAGAAGAGTGTTGTATGGTGAAGCTATAAAATGTCTATGACTAAGTGAATTTTGGATGGGAAGGTGTACCACTTCAGCGTTTGAAACTTATGGGAAGGAATACGATACGCGCGGAATGGTAACACATGCTAAACAGGGCATAAGCTAATGAATCAATGTCATTTAAAGTAAATGTTCCGTGTCAAAACGGATGAATATTTAATAATTGCATATTTAATATTATTTAAATGTAATTTGTGTTTGTTGTGATATGCAAATTTGTGTTAAATTTTGCCACGTGAAGAACACTATGGACACTCGTAAATGTCAAAGAGCACAAACGATAGGATATCTAGGATAGATATGAGTGGGGTGGAGCACCAAACTGTATGAGAAGAGACTCACATGTAATTTAGATTTTTGTTGTGGGAATTAATTGTAAAATATTTTTGTGTTTTGTGTTGTGTTTTGCCATGAATTAGTACCATTAAATGAGATATTTAGGACTATGTTGTTTCTTTCAAGTAGAGTAGTTACCAGATAGACTCAAATCCTGAATATGTGCTCGTATAGTGGGTTGAACGCCCCATACCTCGAAAGACCGTCAACTAGCTGGGATACGAACACATATTCCACATGATAACGAAAGGGTACAGTACTTAAATATATAACTAGGTACTTTAATATAATAAATTATATCTGATGATGGTGACTAAGAA
Source organism: Meconema thalassinum (assembly GCA_946902985.2). Classification (NCBI taxonomy): domain Eukaryota; kingdom Metazoa; phylum Arthropoda; class Insecta; order Orthoptera; family Tettigoniidae; genus Meconema; species Meconema thalassinum. Next base: position 184,081,392 of record OX336398.1, on the reverse strand, counting down.
ACCTTTTATTCTTTTTATGCCAACAGAAAGAAAAACACCCAAATCTGTCACAGAGTAAAGAAACAATCAAAGAAACTTAAGGCCTCCAAAAAAGTCTTCGCTTATGGCCTCCACACACTCCCTCCCCAGTGGTAAAGCTAAGAAAGCGACGAGGGAATGTCACTCGTCTGCCAACTCTTGTGGTGACACTGGGACGAGGCTCAGGATGTTTCAGAGGAGTAGCTGGATACGGAGGTGGAGTTGTTGCGGCAGTGTCCATTGTCAACGTTGATTGGGGTTCCTTAAGAAGGAATGCTGGCTTAAGTTGATCTATGGACACTGTTTGTGAGCCTGATGGGGGTCTCGATATTGAAATGTTTGTTATTTCTTGATGGAAATCGATATGGTCCGTTGTAAACTGGTTGCAGAGGGCGTCGGTATCCTTCCTGCCGTTTTCACACTTCATTAGTTCTGGGTGAACATATATCTTGTTGCCAGAGTGGTACGCTGATTGCACAGGTTGAAGTGTCCTGATTTGTTCTTTCAGCTTGAATAAGAAAGTTGGAATATCTTCTGTATTTGAAGGTCCATTGAAGAAGTCTGAAGGTAGTTTAATTGGTGTTCCATAGGTCATCTCTGCTGGAGTTGTATTGTGATTGGGGATGTAAGATCTCAGTCCTAGCAGAACTAATGGAAGTTTGGGGACCCAGTCGCATGTTAGGTGAGCTTTCAGAGATAATTTCAAGTCCGGATGCCAGCGTTCAACCATCCCGTATGCTGCCGGGTGGTATGCTGTAGTTTTGATATGTTGGACTCCAAGTGATTGCGTGAGACATCTGAAGAGTTCACAGTAACATTGTCGTCCACGATCAGTAGTGATTGTATTGAGAACTCCAAAGTGGGCAATCCAGTTTGGGAGTACGGTGGATGCAATTGTTTCTGCGGTAATGTATTTTATTGGAACTGCTCCAGGCCACCGTGAGAACCGGTCGATCATGGTGAGTACACATGAGTAACCTTGGGATGATGGAAGAGGTTCAACAATGTCAATGTTGATATGGCTGAATCGTTCTGTGACTTGCTCGTATAGGCCGATAGCGCTGTGTGTATGACGCCAGACTTTTGCTCGCTGGCAAGGGACGCATGATGATGCCCATAACTTAATATCCTTTTTCATCGACGGCCATACATATCGTTGTTGGATGAGTTTGATCGATCCTTTTACCCCAGGATGTGACAGGTTGTGGATGGACTCAAATATGCGATGACGAAATTTAGTAGGGATGATAGGTCTGAGCTTGCCGATGGAATTGTCACGGATAAGTTCATGGTTATTGGGTAAAGGAAACACCTGGAATTTCAGAAAACACGCGCTTGATTGCTGCAGATGTTTCAATTCCTCATCTGTAGTTTGAGCTTTGGCAATCTCCTCCGCAGTAAAGCGTAATGGAAGAAATTCGAGAACAAGCGTCAGCAGCTGAGTTATTTGTTCCCTCCACATACCTAATGTCAGTGGGGAACTGCTCTATAAAGCTCATGTGGCATAGTTGCCGAGGGGTAGCTTTGTCGGGTCGTTGATTAAACATAAACGCCAAAGGTTTATGATCCGTATAGATTGGGAATTCTCAACCTTCTAGCATATGTTTGAAATGTTTGACAACTGAATACACAGCCAGAAGTTCTCTGTCATAAGTCGAGTAGTTTTTCTGTGTGTCGCTCAGTTTCTTTGAAAAGAACGATACGAGTTGGAGAATATCTCCTCTAACTTGGTGATGTGAAGCACCCATAGCAAAGTCAGAAGCGTCGACCATCAAAACCAACGGTAGTTCATAGGAAGGATGTGCGAGAAGAGCTGCAGTAACAAGACTGGTCTTCAAATCTGAGTATATCGTTTGAAGTTCATTTGTCCAAGTAATTTTTCTTTTGTTGTTCTTCTTTGATCCGTGAGTGATGTCAAAGAGTTTAGCCTGCATATTGGCTGCATGAGGAAATGCTCGACGACATAATTTGATTAGTCCTTAGAAACGACGCAAGTTCTGCATTGTTTCCGGGAGAGGATAGTCTTTGATTGTTTGTACGCGATCTGGCAATGGAAAGATACCATTGGCAGAGATCAGGTAACCAAGAAATGGCACTTCTGTCACTCCAAAGATGCATTTGCTAATATTGATGTTAATATTGAACTGACTTAGGCGCTCAAATAATAAATACAGGTGCCGTTTATGTTCATCTTCACTGGAGGAAGCTATGAGTATATCATCGATGTAGCAGTAGGTGACATCGAAATCTCGTAGAATGTTATCCATATATCTCTGAAAGGTCTGTGCTGCATTGCGTAATCCAAACGGTAGGGAAATAAATTCAAACAGTCCGAAGGGAGTTATAACTGCAGTCTTCGGAATATCGTCAGGATGAACTGGTATGTGATATCGATCATCTGTCGTGCAACGAAGGAGAAATACCAGGTCAGTCATTACGGATACGACCATATTATGTAGCCTATTATACAGTTGCCTTTTTGGCACTTGCCCTTGTTCCTTGAAAGGAAAAGGGAGTACTAAGATATCAACCCCTGAATCTTTGATCACATGCCGAGTCCAGTGGGGAGCAAGCTAGTTTTCCGACACACTGACTTTGCAATGATAGGGGCAAGGGCTAGTGCATTTCTTAGCTCTATCACCAAACTTAAAATGAAACCAGCAAATTGACTTTTTGGGTTATATCTACTTGTTGGTGTTTTGGAACGTGACCTTGAGTCTCGCGATCTAGAATGAGATCTAGTTCTCAGTTCGTTCACACTTAAAGTTAACTGAGAAATCTGCGCTTCAAGGCGTGAAAGTCTGTCTGTTTCTAAGTTGAGGTTAGGTTGGTCTCTAAAATTCTGCTGCGTTGCTTGGGTACTGTATATGTTGTGTGTGGGAGCTGAAAATTCCATCATTTTGTCGGTCATTATTGCCAAATTGTCCAATATATCACTACTTGACGCTAATATATAACGCACATTGACGGGTAGCCGCTGGATAAAGTGCGTAAGAAGTCGTCCTTAACTTGTGTTCCAGCCAAGTTAAACGTTTTCCTAAGCAATTGGGACGGTTTCTTGTCTCCTAAGTCTAATTCCGTCAGTAGCTTGTAAACTTCACGTCCCTCCGATTCTTCAAACTCTTGGACAATCCGTTTTTTTTTTCAAGTTGGAGATAGTCGTATTGGACAGGGGCTTGCACAGAAAATCAGATATTAATTCAGCTACATCGGCATCTAACGCTCCTAGCACATGCTTGAACTTGCTAAGGTCGGCCGTTATCCCCACTATAGAAAACTGCGCTTCAATTTGCTTGGCCCAAACCTTAACGTTCTTGCGCCAGATAGGAGGAATTTTTACTGCGACACGGGTAATCTCTGCGTCGTTTTGAGACACTGGTCATATCTATAATGACTGACCTGGTATTTCTCCTTCGTTGCACGACATCACGTCAGGGTGGTGTATTCTTTAGAATACACGTTCAGTTAGAGTTAGCATTCGCTGCTGTTTGCTTTCTTTCTTTCTTTCATTAATTCTTTCTTTCCCTTCTCGCAGACACCAACAGTGATCCCTTTGTATTTCTTCTTTCCTTCGAGCAGGAATTTATTGCGTATTTTAGTTTGTTTTAGTTGCTCATTCTGTGAATACTTCACTGGCTCACCACCCGACAAACCGCCGAAGTTCTTCGGATTCATCGAGTCATGAGGACTTAAACACCGCTCCACCAGGCGTCGTCTTCGACGTCGATTATCATCTCCATGAAAATTTATTTGATGTATTCCATTGTTAAAGTGTAGAATATTTGCATTTTTCCTATGTTCCCCAACCTGCACAATCTTCCTTTGTATTCCCCAACCTCTCCCCCCGTTCGTTAATGCTCTCCATGGCTCGTTTTCGCCTTCTCACTTCTTATCGAGTCGTCAGCGTGTGAATTCGGCCTTTTTCAGAGGCTACCTTCTCTTAGCCGAGGTACAAATTCAAATCCCCGCCATGTTGTGGTATTCGATGTAAGCTAACGGCTACTTGGAGCCATCAACCTTCAGCGGCTATGAAAAAGCTAAGTACAAATCTTCAATGATTTTAAACACATTTTAATGGTTTTAATCTATGCTGAACTCTTTTAATGGAAATTTATAGATAGTGTGGGGAATTACGCAATATTGTGCAATAACCGTCTTCGTGGGATTTTCTTTGTCACGCTTTAGCTAACCAAGCTTGCCCTCAAACATGAAATGTAGTACTTCTTGTATTAAATAAAGGGGATACCTTCCCTACACCGTGGGATTTCGTCTATTACACATAGCTGTCTATAAACTTAACTTTTTCCACCGTGGGACTTCTAACGCCCTATTCAGCTGTCTTCACAGCTCTGGAAATTTCTATTTAAAACAAGATTTCAACCATTAAAACCTATTCTAAATCCAAGAACGCAATAAACCTACTTAAGTCAAACTCAGAGAATTCATGAGCTACATTCTCAAGACTATATACTGCTAAAACTTGTCAACGTGCAATTTAACGAACTTATATATACTTCAATAGTGAACAGTTACAATCTATCAACAAACTATCAGTGCTTCAAATGTGTGAGTGCTAACTTCAACCGCGTTGCGTTCGTTAGAGCAATAAATTGGCCAGAACTATAACTCCCTATTTCCTTTCCTCCAAATACCTTTTTCTAACAAATCTAATTAATTTAAAATTTAACTATTGGGTTCTAATTCTACGAGGCCTAGCCCTCAGAGGCTCCCTCCCATCTTGTTGGATATTCCATTTATTCTCTCTGCAAAATTATATGTGGTTATAATCCACATTTTAATCTTTCTTTTATCCTGTTACGTACAGGGAAGCATAATTTTCTATTTGTTATATTTTCTCATTTAATCCAGGCTTCACGAAAGGTGACGTGTCCAATTGAATGTATCACTTATTCAATTATGGGTGAATAGTAGTAGTTATAGAAACTACTTATTAATCTTCTTTTTTCTTATCCTGCTCGTCTAGGAATTGGTAATCTTCTAATTGTTAAACTTTTGTACTTTTTTCTCCAGGCTTCGTTTATATGACCTGACCCTTTTCAATGTAACATTTATTAACCTCTGTTTAAAAGAAAAGCGGTAACCTCGGCTTGTAATTCTCATTTTTCCTCCTGCTACGATCAGGAATTTAATCTATTTGTTTATAGCCTTTTCGCTTGCTATAAGGGCGTTCTAATAGTGTTTGTATCCTACCTAACTAATTTATGAAAGTTATAATTACTTTACAATTGCCATTACAAACTTTAAATTTCTTAATTTTAAGCACATCTTAAAACCTTTGTACAGGTTTAGTGCTCGTAATAGGTTCGAAACCATTTAAATTGTTTAAAATTATTTGTCAATTGTAAATGTCCAAATATTCGGTCTTAGACCTCGAAATTTGTAAACAAAAACAAAATAAAAGTTGTTCTTAATTCAAAATAAGATTCTAAATCTAATAATTGTTCACTTTTCCAAATCCTATCGTTAAATAAGTAATTTGTTGTTTGTTGCTATCTCTATTACTAGAACAAAGGTTACGCAGGACCTTCTCTTCCCTGATTCTTCTCCCAAAATTATGTCCTATTTCAAATTAAAAAAGGCGACCACTGAATCCATAAAAACTTTACTACTTGTTGCGTTTAAAACGAAACTTAAAATAACAACATTTGCAAAGTTTATCTTAGCTGTCACAGCTAATTCTAGTAAATCATTAAGGCAAGTATAGCTCGCTCCACCAGCTTCCTATTTGTAGAGACTTTCTCTCTAACTTGTGTTTTACTCTTCAAAATATTAGTTTTGTTTACGTTAGGTCTGAGGGTTTCCTCCGTTCTAAGCTTTTATTCGGCACCCTGCTGGGTAAAACCTTCGCCTGCTTTAAATGCAACAATTGGTATTCTAAAAAGAATCTCACTAATAACAGTAAAAAATATTGCTAAAAGCACTAGAGTTGCTTTATCTCTTCCCCACTCTGGGGGAATTCAGCTGTTCTGCCGGAGATCCAACAGTGCCCAGTAATAAAAATATTACGGCAAATTCAAATCCTTCCAGCATTTCAGAATGCTTGAAGGGAAACCACATAAATCCACTTCCTTTCATATATCCTTGCTTTCTAGCGTACTTCCTATTCCCATAGTACCCAAATCCCAGCTCGGGAGGGAAAGAACACATAGCGATATCCTGCAGGTAACCGTAGCTCCCGCCACTCTCTCCGCTGACGGTGACCGAGCTCCCTCTTATTTTAGTTACTTCACGGGCTCTGCCCAGCATAACTTGTCGTTAGATCACTATTTTCGTGCTCTTTTTTTATTGAATTCTCTTCCTCTTGGCCAAAAATTGTTCCTACTCCTAAACCTACTCAATTTTTCCTCATCATCTTCCCTCGGGTAGTGTTGACACTCAGTATTAACCTACCACAGGGTCACAATTTAGGTATTAGGATTAGGTGCTTTAATATATATCTAGGTATTTTAATGTAATAAATTATATCTGATGCTAGTGACTAGGAAACCTTTTATTCTTTTTATGCCAACAAAACGAAAAGCATCCAAAACTGTCACAGAGTAAAGAAACAATCAAAGAATCTTAAGGCCTCCAAAACGCTCTTTGCTAATGACCTCCATAATATTGAGTTTCTTGGTAATATGTGAAGATAATTTGGTGATTTGATTTTTCCAACTGAGTTTGGTTATCGTCAGTAATTAGACACAAATATTTGGTTCGGTGGCAAAGTGGAATTGTACCTTGGTGATAGGATATTGGGGCGCGATTATAGGTGCGTCGAGTTGTAAACAGAAGTGCCGCAATTTTGGTGGAGGCGGTATCGAGGACATGTTGGAAAAAAACAATGATGCAATTGCGTTAAAGCGGTATCCATGGTCCGACGGCAGTGGGCGAGAGCAGGAGATGAAAAATATACGAGAATATCGTCCGCGTATTGGAGGAGACGAACATGAGGAAGAAGTATGCCAGTTGTTCGATTTCACTAAAGATTATATAAAGAATTTCACTTAAGATATCACCTTGTGATAGGCCGAGGGAAGTGACACCATCATTGAGAGTGGAGGGATGGGTGGAAAGAATAAGCCGGCGATATCGAAGGAAATCAGATATTAGTTTAATAAAGGAGGGGGAAAATTACCACCGGAGTAAAATTTGAATTAGAAGGGTTACAATGACATTATCATACGCTCCCTGGACGTCAAGAAAAACCGCAAGAAGTTAGTGTTTACGGCCACGGGATAAGAGAACGTCAGTCAGAAAGATATTCAAGGGGTCAAGTGTGGACTTAAGTTTTATGAAAGCATATCGTGTCGTAATATTCGAGTGCACAAAGCAGTCTATATAATAAAATCCGTTGAAATGCTTTACGAACACAAGAGCTGAGGGTAATACTGCGATAATTGGAAGGATCAAGAGGGTTTTTACCAGGTTTTAAGATCGGTATAATGGAAACAATATTCCATTGTGCAGGAACATCTCCGGTGCTCCAGGAGAGAGACATCCCGTACTTGACGATCTTCCCGACAGGAGCGCTGCTTGCAAGCCTGTCCATGCGCCATAGTCCGCATCTGACACCTTTATTGTTTGTCACATGAGTTGTGTAATGTGAGAAGTACAGTGGTGTTCACTAAGTGTTGATATTTTGTAGTTACAGCATTTTCACTACGATTCCATAATTTTGTCATGCCTATGGAATATATTCAAATTATTTTGTCCCGGCGTAATCTCTTGTTACTTATTGTCACGAGAGTAATGACTTCACGCCCATAGCCAGCATGGCCTATTTAACAGAGGGAGTTGAATCAGTTGATATTCCTTACGATGACCAAGTTTCAAGTTTGTGAAGTCATGGTAACACATCTGTTGAAGTTCAGACATAGTCAAGCACGTAATAAATTCGCTGTCGCTGGAAGACATTTATCTTCACTTATATCAAAACTGTGACGTGCCAGTAACAAAATTAAATAATGGAAATGGAACTTGAATCCCAAAAGAGACAATTTACACCAGTATGATAACCGATACTATGCATCTTTAATATCTATACTAAATATTAACGAGCGTGACCCTTCCAATTCCGAATGTTCATTCATTTTAGAGCAAATTGTAAACTATAACAAGAAATCACCCGGATGGACAGAAGATTCAGTAAAGCAATGTGTAATATGGGAATTAATTTCACTTAAGGAATACAATTTCGCCAGAAGTAATTTATTCACCCGAATATGTGAAAACGGGACTGCAATCGTACTGCGTGCTTTGAGTAAGTCCCCCTTGATGAAGTGCGAATCGTCGTCTGATAGCGGCCACAATGAAGTGCTAAGTAAGTTGATTTGTAAAATAGCAAAAATCGCGTGTGAAATGACAGAGCGATTCGAAAATGTTAAATACCTGAACACAAAGCCAACAAGTAGGAAGATTCTTCGTGCTTAGATGACAACAACAGATATAAGCGATTGGAGTATCAATCTACTAGCACTGCGAGGTAACTGGTGGAGAATTTCAGTACTCCTGCATGTTCGCTGCGTTAAGAGCATAGCAGACGGCGATGGTTTACGTAGTAAGACGCTAAGATGGGTCACTTTAGCGTGAAAATGAGCTTCCACATGTGTGTCCCTGTCATTTTTTTTGTTTTGTGCTTTTCATTTTTTCCCAGTACATTTCCGGTGTTATCTCACGAGTCGACAGGTGTTATCTTGATACTGAGCCCGTTAGAGGAGGTATTTCGGGTACCATTCGCCGAAAAGATGGCACTTCGAAAGACCCCGTCCTTCGAACCCAAACTCCTGAGGATCGGGTGCATTTCTTTGTGGGCTAGCTCAGCACGAGAGGCTTCATCCAGGGGATCTGGGTCATTGGGCACGGAAACATTCAAAGACGTCCCAAGAAATACATCCAGAGAAGCAAAGCTAGCAATAAAAAGAGATCCAGTCTTAAGTTAGATTCGTGAAAGATTAATTCAAGTAAGACCTCTAATCTTTTCCGAGGGTCTAAATCGGCTAATCCGCTAATCCAAATACAATTATGAGTCACCCCTATTTTGACGTTAATGACCCCCGCGAAATCCTAGTTACATGAAAGGGATAGCAAAGCAAACTAGGCACGTGGTACATGAATAATTAACGCGTAGCAAATTTACAAAGAAATGACTCGGCAGAATTTACATTTAACATCAAGCAAGTACTATCCCCTAGGTTAGGATGGTACCACGTCCACATTTAAATTACATTTATACTTTTATCTAATGCCTATGTGAACGAAAGTATCACGACGAGATGCGTGGTAAACAAATGCTTATTACCAAAGCTAATGATAGTTTGACCACTGACTATAAAAAAAAACATTGCATAAACACTCTTACGTCTAGTAAGGAAACAATGGGAATAAATTCACTAGGGAATAAAGTCAACATTCTTATGCTAGCCTACCTTCGCGAATTGACATACTGTTTGTAGTCAATCGTCATCTCAGGCATGTAAGTTACGTTGGCAAAGCGCAATTACAATTGCGTCTTACAAGCTTCAGATCAAGCGGGCCGCAAGTTACTGACTATCGGTCCCGTAGATCCAATGTCGCCGGTACAAGTAGTGTCAGCTCATTTAAAAGTCATCTCCCACATGGAAATGCATTGAAGTCACTGTCTCGCTAACAAAAAGCAAATGGTTGCAAAATTATAGCTGTAAATCTTATCTTATACACACATCAAAAAAAGTTTTGCATCACCTCGGTTCCAAGAGTTCCGGAACCTTTAAATACAAAGGGAATAGAGATCAACACAAACAACATTTCAGCTCGTTTTATTGCTCATGAGACCCACACATTGCATGTTGTACCAACATACTGCTAGACTTTCAGCATTTGTGGTCCAGATTGCAGTACACACCACTACCTCTAATACCCAGTAGCACGTCCTCTTGCATTGATGCATGCCTGTATTCGTCGTGGCATACTATCCACAAGTTCATCAAGACACTGTTGGTCCAAATTGTCCCACTCCTCAACGACAATTCGGCGTAAATCTCTCAGAGTGGTTGGTGGGTCAAGACGTCCATAAACAGCCCTTTTCAACATATCCCAGGCATGTTCGATAGGGTTCATGTCTGGCGAACATGCTGGCCACTGTAGTCGAGCGATGTCGTTATCTTGAAGGAACGTATTCACAAGATGTGCACGATGAGGTCGAGAATTGTCGTCCATGAAGACAAATGCCTCTCCAATATTCTGCCGATATGGGTGCACTATGGGTCGGAGGATGTCATTCAGGTATCGTAAAGCCGTTTCGGAGCCTTCCATGACCACCAGTGGCGTACGTCGGCCCCACATAATGCCACCCCAAAACATCAGGGAACCACCACCTTGCTGCACTCGCTGGACAGTGTGTCTAAGACGTTCAGCCTGACCAGGGTGCCTCCAAACACGTCTCCGACGATTGTCTGGTTGAAGGCATATGCGACACTCATCGGTGAAGAGAACGTGATGCCAATTCTGTGGGGTCCATTCAGCATGTTGTTGGGCCCATCTGTACCGCGCTGCATGGTGTCGGGGTTGCAAAGCTGGACCTCGCCATGGACGTCGGGAGTGAAGTTGCGCATCATGCAGCCTATTGCGCACAGTTTGAGTTGAAACACGACGTCCTGTGGCTGAACGAAACGCATTATTCAACATGGTGGCATTGCTGTCAGGGTTCCTCCGAGCGGCAATCCGTAAGTAGTGGTCATCCACTACAGTAGTAGCCCTTGGGCGGCCTGAGCGAGGCCTGTCATCGACAGTTCCTGTATCTCTGTACCTCCTCCATGTCCGAACAACATCGCTTTGGTTCACTCTGAGACGCCTGGAAACTTCCCTTGTTGAGAGCCCTTCTTGACACAAAGTAACAATGCGGACGCGATCGAACTGCGGTATTGACCTTCTAGGCATGGTAGAACTACAGACAACATGAGCAGCGTACCTTCGTCCTGGTGGAATGACTGGAACTGATCGGCTGTCGTACCCCCTCCGTCTAATAGGCCCTGCTCATGCATGGTTGTTTACATCTTTGAGCAGTTTTAGTGACATCTATGAACAGTCAAAGGGACTGTATCTTTGATACAATATACACAGTCAACGTCTATATGCCGGAGATCTGGGAACCGAGGTGATGCAAAACTTTTTTTGATGTGTGTATTTTAAATTAAGGAATCTTCCTTATAAATTACTGCAATAGCTAAATTTTCTTCCACCGTTGGGATTTTTTCTGGCGCATTTAATTGAAATCCACAACTTTCTCAGGCAATAGACTTTCGCCTACTTACTGCAACTAGTTATTTTCCATCATTGCAATAACTTTCTTTGCCATAAACTTTTGCGCTACTACAGTGAACTTTTCATCCATTTAAACAAACTATAGTGAGAACCAGTGCTTGTTCAACATTTCTACCACGTCGCGATCGTCCGATTATTACAAATACGGCCATGAACACTCATCCTCAATCCCAGTTGATCTTTCCCAAACCCTTTACTAACAAACCAAAATAATAAACTTGTTATTTTAGGTCTTTTTCAATGAGGTGTCACTCTAAAGACGTGCCCTCCCCCTTTGCTTATATCTCATTAATTCATTTCTGCATAACTACGTGTCTAGTTCACGTTGCAAACTTACATTGTTGCTCCCTTCTAATTAGGGAATACAATTCTTTCAACTCATAAGTGAGTTATTTCTAGGTTTCACGAAAGGGAAACTTGCCCCATTTGGCTCGTGAATCCTACTTAAACATAGGAGGTCTAGAACCTTCCTTTCGACTTTCTCTTCAGATTTCACATTAAGTGACCTGCTCTATTTGTATAACCACAAAAAAGGTAATCCAGCTTAAATATAAGAAGTTATAGGAACTTCTATTTGTTTCTTCCTGTTTTTGTTATTGTTATTTTCGAAGTTGTTACTCTCTCTAGAATATTTTCTCAGAAATTTCTTGAAGTACACACCTTGTACTCGATTTACTGTCTAATTTAAATCACTTTAATTGTCTTTAACCTTTGTACTTTATCTTTTCTATTTTAAAATCTTGCGAGGATTTTAAATCATATAAAGGTTTGAAACCAATAGAATTGTTAATTGCCTGGCGCAAACTTTAGATGATTTTTCGGAGGTCTGTGACCCCATCTGTTATAAAATCTAAATGATATATTTGTCAACAAATTACTACCTATTTGTTAATTCATTACGCTTTTTTGCATTGTTAAATAAATTCAAGTTTTTTTTGACTCATCATTTCTCTAACACAACGGGTAGGCAAGATCCTGTCTTCCCTGACTCTTCCTAGATTCATGTCCTTGTTAATGCAAATAAATCTCTTGATAGGGTTTTCACCACTTGTTGCATTTGAGCAAGAACTCTTAGTTGACAACTCGGTAAAGTTTCTCTTAGCTTTAATAGCTAATTCTAACTGGCCAGTAAGGCAAGCATAGCTCGCTACGCCAGCTTCCTGCTTGTGGAGATTCTCTCCAAGTCTTATGGTTGGTTTTTCAAAATTTAAGTGTTTCTCCTTGCCTAAACTTTTAGTCGGCTCCTTGCTGGGTAAAAGCTTAGCCATTTCCAAATGCAACTATTGGTGCACTTACCAAAATTATTCCCAAAAGTATAATTGTTTTATTCCTTTCCTTCTTGGAAGCACTTGGTCGCTTTGTAGTAACTCTACAACTTCGAAAACTGGAAATATCAAAATTGATTCAAATTATTGGCATTCCTCGAATTACTGGTTCAAAAACGAACTCCTTTGAACAGACATACAATAGGTCTGTTACTCTCTGACTTGCCAGACCATCACCCTTCCCCATAGTAGGCATATGCATGCTTGAGAGGGAATACACTAAAGCCATTCTCTTGCAAACCGCCCAAGTCCTAGCTGGGTTTCCTGTCAGCTTCGACCAGGTCCTTACCCACTTTAGGTATCAGAGAGCGGATTTGCAGTGGCAACCGCCTTTGAGTGTATTTAAAGTTAAATTTATAACTTTTGTGGGACTCTCCTCAAATTTCTCCATCCTTTCTCTCCAGTCCGAAACCCACCTCCTTTACTTTATCATCTTCCCTTGGTGGTTAGGTTATTCCTCAGCCAATAATCTACCCAGGGGGGTCTGAGGTCCTTAGGTCGTGTTGGCCCTGGGGGCTCAACAACACCCCGTTTATGTTTAGCTCGAGGCCTTGCGAGCTGGAATGAGGGTTAGGGGTAGTTTCTTTCTCTGACCTCTTCTTCTTCGTCCTCCTGGTTCTCCTCTTCTTGTGTGATGCTGTGTTGTTCCTGTGGATGGCGTGTTGTCGTGTAGTCCTGTCTGCTGGGCGATGTGTGGGTAGAGTGTGCTCCTAGAGGGGTGGGTATTGGGGATGGAACATAAATAAATTTAGCTTTGGTTGTAAATACAATAATTATGTTTACAGTAGTGTGACTCCGCATGAAGGAAAAAAAACACCGTAATAGTACTTTTGCTGTCTCTGCAGCGGGATGAAAAAATTGCATCCTGCGGGTAAGCCGCCTAAGGTTAACATGTAAAGATAGTGTAGAGATTGAAGAGAAAGTAAAACAGATGGCCTGGGTGTGTTAACGGTAGTTTCATAATATTTTATTATGTGGGGTAAAAATAGGCCATCTATACAAATTTGTATTTTAGAAGGGTGAAAATAAAAGTACATGTGTTGAAATATATAGGGTTACGTGTGATAGTATGCAGTGAAAAAAATTTAACAATATTCGCCGTGGCGATATTGGCAATAGTGGTGCCGTATACATGATGGTGATAATTCTGTGGGAATTATAGTGCATTGTATAATGACAGTCATAACAATAATGATGATGACAAGCATGACACTGATAATAATAATAATAATCATCATAATATTGATAATAATCATAATAATTTAAATAATCATAGTAATAATAATAATTGCCATGTTAGTACCCTTCGTATAGGTATATTATCCAACCATGTGGAATATGTGTGTAGGATCTTATGTGCTATCATGATATAATTACAAAATACAATATACAAAATAGTTTACAAACTGTTATGTATTACCTTATAGAGCTCTTTTAAGTGGCCAGTTATTTTATACCTCTTGCGCGCTGTTAATTCTGTACCTTGCTTCGCATTCTTAATCGTTCTTAAACGGCCGTTCCTGATAGGGTTCAGTGGCTAATCCGCTGTTTCATTTTGCTTTATCTTATACCCTAGTGGTTTTCCCAACGTGGTTAGGAATTCCACCTTAGGGTCGAAGGCTCGGCGCTTACAAGCGTTGTGCCGCCCTTAGACACTGAATTCACGCTTCATTTGCGTGTATGATGTATCTTTGCGTTCATCGATACTCAGTAGTCCACAGTTACTGTGCATCGTTGACCGCTGTGTTGTCACCGTTAAGGGGTGCTACTGAAATCGCCGAAGAGTGTATATGTTTGTGACATAGGAGAGTATTGCATTTGTGTGTGTGAAAGATATATGTTCATAAGATAAGTGCATTTCGTTGTGGACCTGTGGACAAAATATATTAGTGAATGTCCAGACGGGGTTGCGTGGCTTAGATTGCCGCTCGGGTGATCTGTAATAGAGCATGGAAATATTATATCATTCATATATACCATTTATCGGTGCATGCCGATATCGCTTGCCTTTGGCGCGTTATATTATTTTACCTTAACCTATGCCGGCTAGAGTCCTATCCTAGCCCTTTTGTGTACATGTGTAATTGTATGTCTCCTCAGTGTACTCCAGCTGTGTGTAGTGTGTGTGTGACGTCGGTGGTGCACCTTACCTTCACTATGATCATTTGGGGTCCCCCGATGCTGCAGTGTTGGAGCTCTTTGCTATAATATGAAGACATGTTATTAATACCCTTGGCCAATATTATTGTTGTGAGCACATATCGCGCAGCGCTGTTTAAGGGTTGGCCTCGGTGCCATCGCCCTTGAGACCTCTTCGGCGTGTTGCGTGTCGTCGAGGTCGATCAGCTCCGGTGGCTGTACCGTTTATCTCGCTTGTGGGTCGGACGGCTTCAGCGCCTCCACCCTATTATGTTTGTATTTATCGGTTTATCGCTCGTGTGGCGATCTATTGCTTATTGAGCGATTTGTCGCTTTGACTTAGCGTTCGGCTTTTCTAGCGATTTGTCGGACTTGCCTTGGTGACGCCTAGTCGCCAAGTGCTGAACGCCCTGTGTCGCGTTCGCCTTGCAAATGCCGTTGTCTGTTGTTCGGTCTTATTCCTAAACGGTGACGAATTACTATATGTAAGTGTAAAAGTGTACTTAACCTAGGTGTCTATTGATTAATGCAAAAAAAAATGTCCTTAATCTAGTGCCGAAATATGCGTTGTAAGCTACTATCTTGCAACAGTGCTTACTAAATTTGCTTAAATCTAAGTTGCCTTCCAAATGCAACTGTCTTACGTACTAGCATTTTGATCGGGGCGATGGCCTGGGTAGTTCCCCCCCCCCCCCCCCAGGGCACCACACGTGCGTATTCTGGAAACACCGGTTGTTTCCTAAACCGCCAGGCCTAAGCCGTTTTGCATTCAGCCCCCTTAATACTAATTTGAGGATCTATTTGGTCGGCGAACATCCCAAACGCCGTCGCATGCAGTCTACCAGCCTTACCGGAGTCCTGGTAGGGGCCCTTCTCCCCTCCTAAATCTATGGGCCCTTATAAACTAATGTGTTCGTGTGTGAAGGCCTGTGTATTTGTGTTGCTAAAAATAGCAAACACTTCGCGCGGATATCCATTTAATAATAGCTTTCGTCCGCAGGTACCGGAATAACTCATATATATATGGCTCATAGCCACCTTATTGATTATCCATACTTTTATTATTCATTATTCAGTGTGTGTGTGTGTATTCTTCGCCGCACATCCGAGTGAGGGCTCTGTTGCTTCACTCCCTACGAGTGGGAGACTACCCTCTACGCCTCCGTGGGTTGACTTAACACTATAATTAACTGAAAGTCAAGTCGAAATTGGGTCGTCAGAGTCTCCTTCAGCGTCCCTGGCTCTGCCTTTCTGTGGCGTTCCAGCTTTCGCCGACGTGTATGTTCGTCACCACCTAGTGTGACCTCAGATTCCTTTTACTGGGGGAAGTATAATTTTGTATGGTGTAGTATGCTAGTGTAATTTTGTAAAATTTTTGTTTTCAGGGGTTGTAGACATTCTAATCGCAGTGCCTGCTTTTGTCCTTCCATTGCCTTATCGGATCTCCAGCGCTGATGTTTTGATATGTTTCTGGACATGTTAGTAGGTTTATGGAATATAGGGTTCTTTGTTAGTAAGTTCCGGTAGGGTGTTATGTGTTAAGTAAGGGTTGAAACGTGGTATCGAAGGATTATAGCATCTTTGGACTCTATATATACGGTGGCCGAGAGTCGGTAATGCTATGGGGACGTTTTTACTGTGAGTGGATGGGGTGGGTTTTCCCCAGGTGTCCAAAATTCAATATGTGTCATGCAGGTGTAATAAAAATACAACCCTTGGTGTTTGGGTGGGATGTCTCATGCATCGAGATGGGTTTGAGCTCATGTCTGCTCTTAATTGAGGAAAAGGGTTGTGTCTGGGTATAATAAGTTTATATCTCCTGCATGCGGGATTATTTGATGAAATATTTGTTAGTGTATTAATGTGGCCTCATCTATGTATATAGATGCCCATACAGCGCTTAATAAAGGTGTCCGAACCACCTCTAATATTCGGGTGGAGGCAGTATGGCACTGGGTGCAGTGGACCCGGTCTTCAAAAACATGAATGTCTACCAACCCCTGTGTATAATTGCAGTGTAGTGTACGTGTTTTTATGTGTCTGAATTGGTGTTAGGATGGATGTGGGTATGGTATAGGGATTTTAGCCCGTATATTATCTGATGGGGAATTGTGAGTGTGTTATTTTTCTGTAGATTTTTCTTTACCATGTAGCTATTACCTCTTGGCCATATTGTGTTCTCTTCCTATATGTTGCCATTGTTTAGATACGCGCTCACTGGGCGTCTGCGTTGCTTGTATGTACCCTATGGTGAATAGTGTCTGGCATAATCATTTATTCAGTGTCGCTTTGGAATTGTCAGTAGTGTGTAAGTATAGTATTGGTAAGCGCCACTGCACCTTTCCACTGTCTGCTATGTAACGCACCTGTTTTACCTCGCACGGTTACCCCTATATTATTATTATTATTAAGGGTGTCATTGGGGATGCGCTTAGCGCTTTTAAAAACATGGCTGCTGTGCCCACTCATATAATATTTATGGGCTTACCGCCTTGCGTACTGTTTATCTAGCTAGTGAATAACCTTGCCTCTGTTTATAGGCTGTATTTTATAGATATCTGTGTACTTTGTGACTTCGCCTATTGTGTTTGTTCATCTACTATTTGTGCCCTTATGGTAGTGTAACGCTGCGACGTCCCTGTGTTCTAAAGTGTGGCCTTCCCTTACAATTGGGGTGTATTATCTCTACGTTGGCTACGATATCCATGTGCCTTATTATAATGGAGCACTGTGGCATAATTGCCTGTGTGGCCTTAGAGAAAAAAAATGGGGGAGGGGTGGATCATCCCTCTTCAGACTATGTGTCTACCCGCCCTTAGTTTCAATTGTCTGTGTGTGTGCATTTGCGTTGGCTGCCCTAAGTGTTGAGCGCCTATGGCAGGGGACGGCCGTGGCCGCAGTGTGAAGCGTGCTTTGTGCTCGAGCCTGCCGACCGGCTGGCCTCTCGCCTGCGCGTGCCCTGTCATCTGAGTGGGCTTATCTGTGGTGTGTGGGCTGGTGTGTACTACTCGTAGTTCCAGTGTTAATTGCCTCAGTCGGTTCTTGTATGTTTGTTCAGGGTAATTATTGGGGCGGCTTGCAATATTGTAGCCCCTAAGACCTAGTTCGCCCTTGTACAGATATGCTAATATGTTAGTGAGAGCCTGTATTCTCTTAATAGTGTAATACTGTTTTCCCATTCTGATGTCGACAGCCAGTGTTGCAATTGTATTCCTTCCGGGAGTTTGTTTGTTGTTCCTGTCAGCATGTTTGTGTGACGTTGTATCGGGTCGTGGTTGAAAAATTTCTTCCGCCTGCGCTAGGTGTCGTCACGAAAGAATGCGCTGCATGTTGGTGTATTCTTGGAATACACGGTATGATAGAGTATATTTTGAATGCTCTTTTCTTGTTCATTCCTTCCATTTTATCAAACACCAACAGTGATCTTCTAGTTTCTCTTTTGTGGTCATGTCTCTTATGTCATTTGTGAGTCTGTTCTAGATATATATCTTCCATGACCCACCTAGCGTCATCTAGCAGTGAATCTCTGAAGTTCCTCAATTCTTCCCTGTACAAGAGGATGTCCTTATCCATCTGGCCACCAGATCTCGTCGCCATCACCAGCTATCATCTCCGTGATCAAGAGAACTTCGTCTACTTTTTCACCCACCAGGCTGCGATAGCGTCGCCTACTATCAACTCTTTGAAGACCATTTCCTCAAGAGTATTTAACTTTCGTATGTTGGTGATGCTTATATGTCTTCCTTTTGTCTCCTACCCACACTCTTTTCCCCTTTCCTGGTCCCTCTGCGCTTCGCTGAGTGGGTCTCACTTGTATGTCGACCGTCGACTCAGTCAAGTCTCAACTAGAGCCAGCCTTCTGAACTCAAGAGGCCTTTTCTTCATTCCACGCCATGTTGGAACTCTAATGTAAACCTTCAAAGGGAACTTCACCATCGCTATGCAGCAATGATAAGTACAGACTTCAGGTTTTAACCTCATTCTCATCGTTTTAATATCTCCATGCTTTTAAGGATAATTTTATAGGCAGTGTGAGATTACTATATTTTGGGGCAATAATCATCCTTCGCGGGATTTACCATGTTGGGCTTTTGTCTGTCTAAGCCAACCTTAATAGAAAGTAGCTTTTCTTAAGCAAATTAAATGAGAAATCTTCTCACAACGTGGGATACAAATGAATACCCACTGTCTATAAAATATTTTGCTCGTTCCACCGCTGGAATAACTTTGGCCCTATTCTTCAGTCAAAATTGCTCTGGAACCTTCCAGAATCTACCAATCACGCCGTCATGTATTTTCCACTCACATGTGTGAATACTTTCTCAAACTAAAGGATCTTCCTTATTATTTAATGCTCAATAGCTAACTTTTCTTCCTCCGTTGGGATTTTCTCTGGCGTACTTAATGACAATCTATAACTTTCTCAAGCAATAGACTCTCGCCTACCTAGTGCAACCAGTTTTTTTTCCACAATTGCAAAAACTTTTTTTTGCCATAATTTTTTGTGTTACTACAGTGAACTTTTCATCCATTTAACAGACTATAGTGAAAACTAGTGCTTGTTCAACATTTCTACCGCGTCGCGATCGTCCGATTACCATAAATAAGGCCATGAACATTTATCCTCAATCCCAATTGATCTTTCCTAAACCTTTTACTAACAAACCATAATAATAAAGTTGTTACTTTAAGTCTTTATTCAATGAGGTGTCACTCTATAGAAGTGCCCTCCCCTTTTTCTTATATAACATTAATTAACTTTTGCATAAATACGTGTCGAGGACACGTTTCAAACTTACATTGTTTCTCCCTTCTAATTAGGGAATACATTTCTTTCAACTCATGAGTGAGTTATTTCTTGGTCTCACGAAAGGGAAACTTGCCCCATTTGTCTCGTGATTCCTACTTAAACATAGGAAGTCTAGAACCTTCCTTTTGACTTTCTCTTCAGGTTTCACAGTAAGTGACCTGTCCTATTTTGTATAACTATTATAAAAGTAATTCAGCGTAAATATAAGAAGTTATAGGAACTTCTCTTTCATTCTACCTGCTTTCTTTTTTGTTATTTTCGAAGTTGAAACTTTTTCGAAGATAGGTACTTGGAAATTTCTTAAAGTACACACCTTGTACTCGATTTAATGTCTAACTTTAATCACTTCATTTGTCTTTTTTAAATCTTACAAAGATTTTAGTATATATAAAGGTTTGAAACCTAAAGAATTGTTAATTGCCTGGAGCAAACTTTAAATGTTAGGAGGTCTGTGATACCAAATTGTTAACAAAAATTGAAACTATATGCATGTTAAATTTATTAGGCTCTTTTTCATTGTTAAATAAATTCAAACTTTCTTTTTTTGACTCATCATTTCTCTAATACAACGGTTAGGCAAGATCCTGTCTTCCCTGACTCTTCCTAGGTTCATGCCCTCGTTAATGCAAATAAATCTCGTGATAGGGTTTTCACCACTTGCTGCATTTGAGCAAGAACTCTTAGTGGTTATCCTGGTAAAGTCTCTCTTAGCTTTAATAGCTAATTCTAACTGGCCAGTAAGGCAAGCATAGCTCGCTATGCCAGCTTCCTGCTTGTGGAGATCCTCTCCAAAAAACGTATGGTTGGTTTTCCAAAAGATAAGTGTTTTTCTTTGCCTAAACTTTTAGTCGGCTCCTGGCTGGGTAAAAGCTTAGCCATTTCCAAATGCAACTATTGGTACACTTACCAAAATCATTCCCAAAGGTATAATTCTTTTATCACTATCCTTCTTGGAAGCACTTGGTCGCTTTTTAGGAACTCTACAACTTTGAAAACTGGAAATATCGAAACCGATTCAAATTATTGGCATTCTTCGAATTACTTGTTCAAAACGAATTCCTTTGAACAGACATACAATAAGTCTGTTACTCTCTGTCTTGCCAGACCATCACCCTTCCCCATAGTAGGCATATGTATGCTTCAGAGGGAATACGCTTAAGCCATTCTCTTGCAAACCGCCCAAGTCCTAGCTGCGTTTCCCGTTAGCTTCGACCAGGCCCTTACCCACTTTAGGTATCTGAGAGCGGATTTGCGGTGGCAACCGCCTTTAAGTGTATTTAAAGTTAAATTTATAACTTTTGTGGGACTCTCCTCCTATTTCTCCATCCTTTCTCTCAAGTCCGAAACCCACCCCTTTTTTATCATCTTCCCTTGGTGGTTAGGTTATTCCTCAGCCAATAATCTACCCACATGTGTCGCGCGCAATTTCCGGTGTTTTGATTTACAGCCTTGTGGTATTTGGTTTCTTCAGCCTCGTGTGGAAATTATAACAAAACGTGCTGTCGAACCACTGTCTGTGTGTCGCCATATGTTTGTTTAAAAGAAGCAATGTGTCAATCTGTAGAATTTTTATTACTAGGCCTCTTTTGGAATCTGGCTTCCGTAATTTCTCTGCTCTGAGTCAATTGCCCAGTATTTGTGCCTACGGAGTCTAGTCCGGCCTATGTCTGGGGTAATTTTACTGCCCCGTACTGAATGTCCATAAATTTTGGTCTGTGAAATGTGGTGTTACCCCATTTTGTTTTAGTGTATGTCTGGTCCCCTGATATTCCCCGTGTTCGTGGAATACGTCTGTATAGGTGTATTTTTGTGTAACAAAGTGTGTTTTTGCCCCAGGATGTCAATTTCTGGGCTATTTTTCGCACCTTTGCTTCGTCGGGAAGCGGTTGCAATAATCTACGAGTCCCATGCTGCACGTGTCTATCCGGTGTCTAGTCACGTTGGCTGAGTTTTCTGACTTACCAGGTCGACACTTTTGCTTTTCACGGCGTCCGTTGTTATTGGGTATTCGGACCCGTGATCCCGTGTAACGCTCCGTGTCTTATGTCTGCGTTGTCTGTTGGGATTTTGTACATCCCTAGTATGGCCTCTAGTTGTGTTGTCGCGCCAAAATGCCGTTGGATAGCTTCCTTTTGGCACGTTTCAATTGTGTTTTTGTGTGTTGAATATGTTAGGCCCTGATGCATACATTAGACATTTCTGTATTTTATGTACCGTGGCGTGTATTGTATGTTTGAAATACGCGTGCCAAAATGTACATTAGTGTGAGTGTTTGGTATAATTCGGAACGTCCCTCGTACTCTAATTTTGGGAGTTATCCTGTTTTGAAAATGGCGTGAATGATTGCGTATGTTACAGCCATAATGAGAGTGCTGCCAGTCTGTCTGGTACTTGCGAATGCAGCATGTCCAAGTACGTCTTATGGCTGACTGGCGATAGTATCGAGTTTCAATGTTGTGTGAAGTACCTCTTGGTAGCCTAGCCGTCTGTTCATCGCATGTGTCGCGCAAGCGTGCGTGGGTTTGCTGACACGCTTTTCCATTGTCTGAATACATGGTGTGCACTTTGGTGCCTTGTCCTGTAAAAAAACCTACCTTTGTTCATATTTATCGTGTCCGTGATTTTTGTGTTATTGTAGGTTTGATGCGAGTATCTGCCTGTTTGTGATGTGTCTGTCTGTGTAGCTCATGCACTGTGTGCTTGTACCTCCGGCGTCTAGTCGCGTGCCTGGTCCCTAGGTGTCGGTGGCAGTTTTGTTATTTTGTGCCTATTAAGCTATGTTATATGGACTGTCTCTTATGTCTGTGGCCTCCATTTGGATGGATCCCGAACCTTGCGTTCCTGGTATGCAGAAGGTCGCGGGTTTGAGATCGTCTTTGTTCAGGTGATTGTTCCTGTTGCCTTTTAGGCCTGTGTCTCCCTGACAGTTCTTGTTATTCTTATTGATCCTCCCTGTAGTAATTATATTGATTGTATGACCTGCAAATATATCGTCCTTCCCCAAAACTGTGAATGTTATCTTATGTTATCTACGCTTAGTTTAAGCGCTGTCATAGGGGAGGAAAAAAATTCCTGTTTTGGTCAGTGTAACAAATAATATACATATATGGATTAAATGTATACATACGCATGCAAACTGTACCGTTTTGGGCATGTAGGCAATGGGCATGTGTTTTTGTGTGTTTACCCTTTCTAATTTAATTATTGCCTGTCAGTATAGCCCAAGTGTTATCAGGCTGTATGGAAGTGTAAGTCTGTGATGTTGCATTTCCAGACCGGGCAATTTGCCTAATCCTGGAGTGTCGTGTTTGTGTGAATTCATCCCCGTTTGTGTGTCTACCCTCTACAGGGGTAGAATCAGTCTTTTGTGTTAATTGTAGTGTACGCGCCTCCGTGAGGGTTTTGCGAATGTTTCAGCATTTTTATGTGGAAAATTCTGTGTGTTCTGTCTTGGGAACATGTATCCATGGGCTTGTGCGGTCAGTGTATTTCACTATCGTGCGAGCGCCCTCGCCCATCGGGGAGAATAACTGCGCCCTGTTATGAAGGCATAGGCCTCTGGTTCCCATTGGGGTGCTTCTTTATTATTTTCTCTGGGCGTTTTTAGTAAAGTCAGCTTGGGCCTATGTTCACCGTGGTGTCTGCTTATCGGCCTAGGGATGCTCGCGCCTGAAGGGTTGAATTGACCTCGCACTACCCTAGCAGTGTCTATAGGGGTGTGTGTCCTCCTGTCTGCCTGGCCTTGTGGGGTAGGTAATAAAACCTTCCTTATGCTCCGTGTAGTGTGTGTTTGCGCCTGGGCAGAGTGCAAAGGCGTGCGTTTTGCACCCTGAGGGGTAGAAAGCAACACCCTCTTATGCATTTGTCCTGAGGGGGTTAGTGTATGATTTGTGATGTGTCTGTCTGTGTAGCTCATGCACTGTGTGCTTGTACCTCCGGCGTCTAGTCGCGTGCCTGGTCCCTAGGTGTCGGTGGCAGTTTTGTTATTTTGTGCCTATTAAGCTATGTTATATGGACTGTCTCTTATGTCTGTGGCCTCCATTTGGATGGATCCCGAACCTTGCGTTCCTGGTATGCAGAAGGTGTATGATTTGGCCTTCTTTCTGGCAAAATTGCCCTTGGAACTGGCAGTCTAGGTCCTGTGGGTGTTAGTGTGTTGGGGGCTAGATTGGCAGGCTCGCTGTTCCTGGCCACGGCTGTCTCCTTCCGCTTCGTGTTTTTTGTGTCAGAGATAGACATCCGTGCAAATGTGTCATTTTGTGTAGCCGCCAGTGTGTGAGATTTAGTTGGATCCTAATTGTCCCTATTTTAGCCCTGATTTTTCGTGACTTTCCGCTGGTACACTGCGGGTTGGCAAGTGCCCTCCTAATCGGCCCATATTGCATCCGCAAGAGCTCTTGCACTTTTCGCAAGTGGTTCTGCTGTGCCCTAATTCTGCTGTGGGATGCTACGATCCCCTGGTACAAATCAATGTTCCTCAGCATGGCCAGTCGTGCGAGTGTATTCATCATTATGTAGTGTGTTAAAAATAAGAAAATTATCCTCTTACAATGAATTCGCTATACTGGGGTGGCTGCTTAGCGTGTGAGGGCTAATGTGATTTAGTGGGGGCAGCTACAAAAAAATCCCTGGGCCCTGTGGAAATGTCCCTATCGAATGTCTGAGTTCAATAAATTGGCGGAGTTATACCCTTACTGTGGGGTGCGATAATTCTTTTCTAAATCGTCTTACAAATATTTCCCTACGTAATGGCCCTATTGGGTGGATGTGGGAGGCTAATATGGCCTAATGTGTTCCCCGTAAAAAATAATCGTGGCGTACTTCTAGGAAAAAAATTCGTGGTTTCGCTTCGCTGCCTCTAATACTCGGGTCGTAGTCCCAGATCTTCTTTGTCTGAAGACCCTTACTGAGTGGTAACTACCCTCACTCGTCGGGTCTACCCTCGCGTCTCCACCAATATTTGTTCTGTCCCGAGCTTGGGGGATGGGACGAACAAAGGGGTGTTAGTGTACAATTTAGGGGTGAGGTCCGTAAGGTGCGGGTTTCCACGTAAGTGGGGGAAACCGCGGGTGTAGGTGTTGGGTGAAGGATGTAAGGAATTGGGGAGTTTAGTTCTATGGGGGTGCAATTACTTAATAAGGGATGCGCGATCAGGAAGGAGCTGTCAATTATGAGTAATGAGCAAGTACAATTGAGTGGGAGCGGGCCTATTTGTGGAGTTAGCTGTTCTGCCGGCTGGCTTACTACAGCGTGAGCACAATGGAAATACCTGGCGCAGCACTTCTCGGTGTTCACGGTCAGGGGCAATTAGGAACGAACAGGTTGGGCGTACTGGTGTAAAGTCATGTGTTAAATGAAGTTCAGAGTGTAGATTACTGATCAAGTATTTATTTGATCAGTGATTGTAAAATGTAGTGTCCCTTTTAGTGAGGGACGGTGTAACACAACTTAGTACAATTATAATGTAAGTGTAGGTGTGAATGAAGGAGTATACGTTGGTAAGGAAATCTGAGCACACTCTCACCTGGTGATGCCGATGTATCGGAGCCGGAACCTGATGCACAGAGCCTAGGGCCGCGATAGACAATCCCTCCAATCCGGGTTCCATTCTTATATGTTTCGGCGCTGCTTGGTCAGCATTGCATCAGTGTAGCTGCCCCTGATAGTTCTTAGTGTAAATGTTTATGTGATTTTTACAAGTTGTTGGCTAACCTCCTAGCCTTAGGTGGTCGCCGCTTGCTGTGTAGAGATATGTTCTGGAATTATAGTGTTTCCAGTTGGGGTGGTTTTGGGGGCAGAAGAGAGTGTTTAGTAGTGGGGTCGATGTGGTAGTCATGTAGAGTATTTGAAGGTGTGATTGTAGATGTAGATGTCCATTTTGTAGGTGTATTTGTAGGTCCAGTGGCGTAGGCCTATGATCTCCTCGGGGGGGGGGATCTGAGGTCCTAGGGTCGTGTCGACCCTGGGGGCTCAACAATATATCACTCGTTCAATGTACATGTAGGATTTGATAAGTGTGGTTTGGCATTCTCCACAACAAAAATTAAATATCTCACGTCTGATGTGATGTTTTAAATGATACGAGATTGGTTAGTTCATCCATCTAACAGTATATGAGTTCGTTCCTCTCGAACTACACGTGGTAAAATATACTCACGAAAATGACAAATAAATGGTACAAAAATATTACGGCAACGGTCGGCCGAAAAATGATACGAGAATGAGCTCTCAAATTAAAGAAGGGACCTAACTATGGGCTGTCCCCCTACTTTCACAAAATCTACATCTCTTGTAATTGAAGATGTCCTTCACTCTGACATAAAATTCTCTGAAATACATGAAGATTGCACCTGCCGTAAAATACACGGACTTGGGGTGTCTCACTGAAATATTGTCCCAGTACTAAAGAAATAAAGTACACACATTTCCTACATAAGTGGTCAAATATCATGGCGTTTCGGCTCAAAATACAATGCAATCACTACTACTTCAACCTGGACAAACTTCTTACAATGTTTACATGACTCACGGTTACATGATGTGGTAGATCACCTTCCAGAACTCCCATTGGAAGGGGTTAAATGCCTCCAAGGTTCAAAGCATTTTTATGATGGGTAAGGCTATGGATTTAAGCCTGTCCTCATGGTCATCGGTTGGTAAACAGTACATGGTTTGTACGTAGTAGTGTCGGCTGGACAATTCCATGGTGTTGGCGTATTCCGTAGGAGTTATCCTCACGTGGTAAATTACTCCTCCATCATCTTCTCACAGTATGGTTGTATAAATATCAGTACGTGGTGCATAACGTTAATCATCGTGGTCGAAAAAATATTCACTGATTCTAGTGTAAAATATGAGAAAATGCTCACTGGCTCTAATATTTGCAGGTTGTTCAAATACTCTGCTTTACCTGCCACAGATTCTATTTTACCAGCACGTGGTAAATCAAACACTGATTTTACAAGGTTTAAATCACGGAGAATCTGGGTAATCACTGTTGCGTACAAGCGATAGATAGGTTTGTCATACTGTAATTGTACAGTAGCACACACTGGGCTACACGACGTTGTCGTCAACTTAATAATTCACTTTTATGAAAATAGAATGTTACCCTCGTCTGTCTACAGACGGTCCTCGTTGTTGGTGAAAAATCGAAGTTTTCACACGATCAAGATTTTAAATTCACATCAACGTTGCACTGGCTTTACTGAGCCTAAAGTAATACTGTGTGATCTTTAAACTGTTCAATTCAGCTCGATGGCTGTAGATTAATATCATCCCAAATGTGGGGTCTTCGTATGACTGTAATGGCTTTCATCTATCAGACGGACAATCGACACAGGCGTCCAGCTTTAGCGGACTATCAAAACGGTGTGGTGCGTGCATGGCACGGCTTCCTGATTCCAAGGAAGTGGTCTGGTCAAAGCAGTGACTACTTTCATAAGCCTCCGCATGTCTGCGGTGAAAAATACCTTTACCAAAAATATATTTGCCATTCCCAAAAGGCATAGAAAATGGCAAATTAAGCAGAATTAAATATGTCAAGCTCCTGAGATATGTGGCATAAAAATAGTGGGTAATATATCTCTAGGAGGAAAATAAGTTGTCCTCTCCGTAGTCAACATAATGAATTGTTCATGAGGAAGCTTAAGGGTGTGTTCTGTAGAACTGAGCATGTCAAGTCAATAAGCTCTCAAAGAAATAGTTGATGCATGAGCCTGAGCGGGCTCAATACTCCCAACACTTTTTGATGAACAGTTTTTAATGACTGGATACTGAGCTATGCTATGCCCAAACATCTGACAACAGGACGAAGAAGAAGGTTTTTCTTCGTCTCGTAGGGAATCATTTATTTAGTGTGTCTGTCAATTATTTGTATTTTTGTGAATTGGCTCACTAATCTGATCGAGTGAGTGATCTAGAATTTCCTTAGAATCTACTTCGAACACTTGGGAAATCCTTCTGCTTGTATTTTGATTGTAGCATTTTAATTATGTGTTCTTTCCTATGAATTCTACTTCTGCGAAATTGGCTGTAGTATAGAGAAGCCTGCTATCATTGACAACTATCTCTATCCAGTTTATTATTTTAGCTTAATTAAGGGATATGAAGAAGCTTTATTAATTCTTCACGAGAGGGGTTCCTTCCTTATATCACTTTCACAAGGCAAAATATTGAAAAATATATATATATCATTTGATTCACATATCTTCTGGATTTTTATAGATTACCGTGCTTTAGCGGTTGTTTAAGGTCGTGTAGATGAAGGCTATCTAGCGGCAACGCTCTCACATTTTGATCACCATCTGCAGTTACTTGTCTCGAAGAGAATGTGCTAAGTATTTTGTTCAGTAAATGGTTTTGCTTAATGAGTAGCAGAGGCATTCATTGTGTGTACTGAATTCGTGTTTGATACTTTGACATCCCAGAAGATCCTACGGTACTAAAACATGTAAGATTGTCTCTGACACATTGGTCCATGAGTGCCAACAGTAGCATAATTATGGGACACATATTTTGTGAATTGGATTTCTAATGTAAGATGTTTTTGATCCATAGGTTTCCCAGAATTTACTTAGAACACTTGGAATATCATAATTAAACCATTTAAAAATCAACTAACTGAGTGGCTTTACAGCCCATTGAAAGCCTAGGCCTACCAAGCAACTGCTGTTCTGCCACGTGGCCTGAAGAATGCGGAGAGATGCATGAACAGCCGTTATTCTTGGCCTCCTTGACGGCTTGCTGCCATTCGAAACAACAGCTACACAGTTGTCCTCACAAAGCCGTCTTTATGTCAGTTCTAAAAGCCATCAAGGAGCAGGAATCGAACATTTGGCCTCCTCATTAAAGAAACGAGCATAATGCCTCTACACCACAGCTTCGTATGGTGCACTGAGAGCCATTGGTTACTAATATGATAGAAAATAACGACCCGTCCCTTTAAAAGTCAGTCAAGAGCATTCGTAATATATTTTGTATATGTACCCTATTGTAATTTTGCTCTGTTGGTAAGCCTACTGTAGTTGGATCTCGAGAGGGCATTGCCTAGATTACAGTGATTAGTGAAGGAAGTTGCTCCCATATTTATATTACTGACGACCGTTTGCCATAACTAGGCTTTCTTCAGTGCAATTGAGGGGTTTTCGAACACATTCACCTCAAGACAACATTGCTTACCTTGCAGCCTTTGTACAATCCTCGTGGTCTAAAAAGTTATAAGTAGCTGACCACCATGAAAATCGTGTGTATGGAAAATACAGTTTATGTTGCTTTAGTATTATCGTATTATTCCCTTTTGATGACATAAACACACAGAAGTTGCACAATAGTTGTTTTATTAATTGTGAAGCAGACGAAAACCTGACCTTGACGCTTCTACTTGTATGATATACGATAATATATGATTTCCATACCTTTCCAGGGGTTCCAGGGGACAATACCAATTGAAATTGCCGTCCATTATGACCAGTGTTCTGGAAATATGTGCTAAATCTATGTGTTTGTATCTTGTTAGTTGTTGTTTTAAGAGGCAGAACAGCGAAGTCATCAGCCCCTTGTTTCTTGTTCATTGAACGACGGCAGCCATGTTGCTCACTCGGTAAGCATTCGTCAACTGTCATCTGGGCGGGGAAATTGGCGAGCGGTAGTGTTCCCAACATGTCAGATATACAATACACCACATTTGGTCTATATGGCTAACGCAGCCCGCAGGCTAATATCATTGGATTTGACACATCCAAGGTTAGAAAGGTCGGATTGAGGTGGGGCCTTGGATGCGGGACGCTAGCGGGGCACTGTTGACGACACGTTAGGCTGTAAGAATTGTCAAAGTTATTGGTCTAGGCGCTCTATGTGTTGAGATTGGCGTTCCTTTGTTTTACAAAACTGCCTATACAATTATTACGGTATGTTTGGGGTACACAATACTGTCATACGGATAATGGCCGATACTGTATAAGTCGTGTTATCATTTGGGAAGGCCGGTGCGTTATAGACAGCGGAGGAGTGAACTATATCATTTCCAGATCAATTTTCAATCTTTATAAAAGGTTGGAGGTTCCTCTGTTTAGGGGCTGCGACAACGCTGTCATGTAGCCCCGTGTACTTTGGGTTTGTGTATAATCTGTCTGATAACCGGTGTTAATTGTGATGA
The DNA here is from genome assembly GCA_946902985.2 of Meconema thalassinum. NCBI lineage: Eukaryota > Metazoa > Arthropoda > Insecta > Orthoptera > Tettigoniidae > Meconema > Meconema thalassinum. The sequence goes on along the minus strand of OX336398.1, from coordinate 184,051,643 downwards.
CTGTATTAGTGTGTGTTATCTGTTTTTAATTCAAGTAAGGACTGCAGACAGTAATTTCAAGTAGTTCCTATTTTTGCGTCCAAATGCTACCGTCCACGACACCTAGCTTGCCGACTTTGCTACCAGATGGCATCGCAGTCAGCATCTGGTGGTGAACGTTGGAACTAATAGAGCGTTATCAAACTAACCTATACATTTTTAGCTTCCACAAGTGCAGTTAGTGGAAGGTTCTTGTTCATGCCATACATCTATGACATGGGCCCGCTGGCTTTACTTCCCCTCCGAAAGAATGCATACTGAGGGATTTATAACGCTCTTAAAAATCCGACGACTTCTTCCGATTGAATCCGCGTTCTTGGGCATAGACGCTCAGCATGCTACCTACTACACCACCGAAGCCGCCGTATTTATGAAAGGTATTTATCGCTAATTTCAGTAGTTAAGAATTTATTTCGTAGGTTCTTGTCTCGTTTTTATACTTTGTCTGATAATCTGTGTTGTTGTGTGTTTATAATCGGGGCTAGGATTTAGCCAGGGGGTGGACGTGCAGTAAGTGAGGTGGGAATCAAACCCTTCTCCTCTCAGCTCTGCCATTTGTACCCTCCTGGAAGAGCTGGGTATCGAACCCAAACAATCTACGCTCACATCTAAGCATCACGAATTGCCAGGTGTTTGATGGACTGGAGTTGAGAGCTTTGCTGATGTGTCTCATGATTTGGGTAAAATACCTAAAACATTAAGATATTTCCCAACAGAGTGACTGGAACGATCTTTTTACAAATCAGATTTCATTGATGGGTTCGTCGAGTAACAGAAGACCCGGGTTTATGACAACATCTAGGTCATATCCCTGTCTCGTAAATCGCTGAGTACACTAACTTGATATTCCATGAAATATAGAAGATCGGATGAGCAGCAGAATGAGGTCGTGCAGCAACAAAACTCCAGATGAAAGTCTTATACAACCATTTTCCGTGTTGACATTATATATCTACTATACTTATTATGCCCCTTGTACAACACAACTTACTTTGCTTGAGGTGCTAACTCGTCTTCAGGGACATGTTTCGGACTTCCAAGCAGTCCATCTTCAGCCTAGTTCAGTAAATCTACAGTCTAAAATATTCACCTTGTTGGTGATGGTCACGCATGTAACAATACATAAACGAGGATGAAATGGCACCGATTTGTGCATGACTAGGCTGAAGACGGACTGCTTGGAAATCCGAAACATGTCCCTGAAGAGGACTTAGCACTTCAAAACAAGTAAGTTGTGTTGTACAGTGGACATAATAAGTATAGTAGAAAAACTCCAGATGACAGTATACAGATTCTGTATAACATGAGGAAGCTCTTTAAGATTGTATCGGAGTTAATTGTTGTTCCTCATGACATAAACGTGACTAACAGGACACCAAAACACAGTGGCCGTAATGCTTGTTGACATTGTCTGGTTTGCTTTCACTTCAACTGGAGATGTTGTGTGTCGCGATTCCATCGATTGCTGCTTCGATTTGGGAGTTATGTGTGAAATCCACACTTAATCCTTGGTGTCCCGGGTTCGATTCCTGGGTCCGTCAGGGATTTTAAAACCTGACGTGAGGGCTGGAACGGGATCCACTCAGCCTCGTGAGGACAATTGAGAGTGAGGCAGCGCCCCGGTCACGGAGACCATGAATAACGGCCAAGGGGACCCAACGGGCTGACCATGCGGCAGGCCAAAAGGCTGGCCAGCGGTCGCTTGGTGGGCGACCCTTCATGAGCTGTTGCGCCACAGGGCTTGGTTGACCTTAAAACTTGTGTAAATCGTGAAATTCCTGTCTTCATGGATTTTTGCATCAACTTCTGTGATTAAAGAAGATCGACCCAATTGCATTTCATCATGGGACATTGTCCCAGCCATCTCTCCCACTGTCACTCGCTGCTTCCTGGCTGTACACCTCACATGTGTCTACCGACACTTCCTTGCTGTAATTCACACTTGGTGGGACACTCAATTATCTGAAACATTTCATCTGCCCAAAGTGAAGCTACCACTACAACTGGTGTCGACTCGTGCCTAAGGCATGTCGCGAGACAGCGCACGCACAACAAATTTACATGCCTAGAGCCAATAATGGCTTTGGTGGCGTAGTCGGTCGCACGCTGAACTACTAAGTCCAAGATCACGGATTCAAACCCGGCCGAAGTTGTCGGGTTTTTAAGAGCGTTAAAATCCTTCAGTATGCCATCCTTCGGAGGGGAAGTAAAGCCGGCGGTCCCATGTCATAGAACCTACCACTACAATTGGTACTGTGTAGCTAAATTTGTAGGTTATTTGGTTAGAAACGCTCTATCAAGTCCCAATGTTTGCCGCTAGGTGTCAGTGACAGTGGCATCTCCGGTTGTCAAAGTTGGAACTACTTGAAATTGAAATTGTTTGGGAGCTTTCGGGCGTTCAATTAAAATACCCTGCTATGGCCATTGGCTGCAATTCAAATGTAATATCTACAGCCAATCATCTTTATCGTGCCATAATTCCAGAACTGGCCTTCTGATTTCAGATCGCTATGGTTGACTGTGATGAAGACTTTGATCTTGAGCTGCTCGAGAAAATGATTGAAGATTTAGAAAGCAAAATAATCGGAAATGTGGAGGACACCTAAAAGTACATCCCCATCACGGATTCTTTGAATAACACCAACACGCTCCTGTTGAGTGCGACGTCAGGTCATGAGAAAGTGAACAACGTTCTCAACAAGCGTCTCCACGAACTAGAGACGTACCTCAGCTCTGTGTACGACGACCACAGTCCTGCCAGCATTGCGGCCATGTACGAGATTATCCAGTTGGAAGAGCCGTTCCTTCAGTCCAACATCGCAATGCTGAACCAGATCAAGGAACTAGCATCAGGAGCGTCCCAGATCTCAAGAAACGTCTGGAGGATCTTACCGTCATTTATTTGGACAAGAAGCAGACTGCCGACGCTGTGGGTACCGGCTTCATGGAGAGTTTCGCACAATATAACAAGACTATCTTAAAATTAACCAAAGCTTTTGTCGTTCTTGACGAGATAGTTACCCGGTTAGAAATTGAAGCGCAGCCTACGAAACCTGAGGAATAATTCAATTTGTATTCTTATGATTGTCGAAAAAACAAAGTGTTTGTTGACATGATAACAACCGTGGCAATTTCTCTATGATCCATAATGACTTATCACAATGCCAAGAGGAATAAAATATTACAAGTTTCTGCCTCATTAACTGATGTGTACTGTATTTCCTTATGAATAAACAGCCCGGTGCCCCATTCTACATCAAGGCTTATTCTCCCTTCTATTGGTTCCACATTGGATTACATGTTCTCATAAGTTTCCTTCAGGGGTGTTCCAGTAAAATAATTTCGAGGGGTATCGTGGTCTGGCAGAAGGTGGTGACTGGCTAGACAGCCTCTAAGCCAGACCACGCCAGCTCAGATGCTTCGCGAGCACCGGCCGGCACCGACAAAACCACCGGTGCTCTGCTGTAGCGCCGGTGGGGTGGGGGAAGGTGAGGGAGGCAGACACAGCACTGTTGTGGCAGTGGTAGGAGAGGAACCTGCCCAGTGGGGTGGGGGAAGGTGAGGGAGGCAGACACTGCACTGTTGTGGTAGTGGTAGGAGAGGAACCTGCCCAGTGGGGTGGGGGAAGGTGAGGGAGGCAGACACAGCACTGTTGTGGCAGTGGTAGGAGAGGAACCTGCCCAGTGGGGTGGGGGAAGGTGAGGGAGGCAGACACAGCACTGTTGAGGCAGTGGTAGGAGAGGAACCTGCCCAGTGGGGTGGGGGATGGTGAGGGAGGCAGACACAGCACTGTTGTGACAGTGGTAGGATTGGAACCTGCCCAGTGGGGTGGGGGAAGGTGAGGGAGGCAGACACAGCACTGTTGTGGCAGTGGTAGGATTGGAACCTGCCCAGTGGGGTGGGGGAAGGTGAGGGAGGCAGACACAGCACTGTTGTGGTAGTGGTAGGAGAGGAACCTGCCCAGTGGGGTGGGGGATGGTGAGGGAGGCAGACACAGCACTGTTGTGACAGTGGTAGGAGAGGAACGTGTAGAGACAGCGCTTAGCGAGGCGACAGTCGTGTTGTTGTTGTTTGGTGAATGGGACTGGGCAAATCAGCACGCGTCAGGTAGCTTATCAGTATGAAAACTAACAATAATAATGCCAATTTTGTGTACATACATAAATAATTTTGCACTAATTTTCAACATTCTTTCTTTACCTTTGGCATCGCTTTGAAGCCACTAATTTTCCGATACTTGGAACAATCGTTTTGGCAGTTGCAATCCGAAGTATAGCTTCCAAGGGAGCGTCGGACTTGACCTCGTTTTTGTTTAGTTAATATTCATAATTGAAAACATTTGTACACAAACAAACGTTGTTCCGAACATAGCAACAAATTTCAGGGCAAGGACATGGATCCTCGGCAATTTTCGTTCCTCAACCACTTCATAAAATGAAATCAAATCACCATTGTAAAGGTAATAGCGGTCTGTCAAGATTGAATCGCATTGTAGCTTTATCAGCTCAACTTGGAGATTAGATGGGGCATCCTCTGCCGCCACTACACGGGGAGGAAAGAGGGGAGGGAGGGGAAAAGCACCGGGGCGTGCAGGCACTAAATGCTCGTCTTGGCGTGGCCTGCTCTAAGGGAATATTATCTCGTAACCAGTGATTTAGTTGGAAAAAATATTTACAGGAACTCACCTTATTAATTCAGCAATTTCCAAATGGACTCGTATTGGGTGTCAAAATCAGCGGCCGTGTTTCCGACAAGTTGTTTCATCAGCTGAACGTCACCCCTTTCGTAGCCATGACTTGACATATGGTTGTGGGTTAAATAAATGCTCGGGAGGTCCCACGCTGCTTATGAAAATAAGTCCCCTTGATCTTCCAACCAGCAGCCTATTTCTCTTTTCGGTGTGGATCTCATTCATGGTACTGAAAGCTCTTTCAGCTTCTGCTGAAGAGATGGGAATGGTCTGTACAGTCTTGATTAAATTCATCAGCTCCACTGGAATTTCCTGGGTCTCGACATACTTTCTAAAAGCATTAATGTACCTCCTCCTGTCTGACATGTGGAAAAAGTCACAAAGGTTGCCGACACTCTCATCACCATAGCAGATATCCAAAGCAGAAGTGGAGGGCCAATTATTTTTGTATAGTACCTCTGAATCACTGGTAACTTTTTTCATTCTCTCATGTCTCTGCTGACTAGAGCTGGAACCAAGATGAGATGATGTGGACACATTTTCCATAAGCCTGTTATTTAAATTGTTCATAAGACTTCTGAAAAACTGCTTTCTGTCAATTTTTACAACTTTTTTTGAATCATGTAATCCTATGTTTCTAAACTTTTTGTTTTCTGCTGCTTTAAGAACTGTTCTGTAGTATTCTCCAGAAGCTGAGTTACACATAGATTCAAACACTTTTATAGTGCGCTTGATTGCATTTTGAGCCTCTGTCAGACTTGTCTCTCTTTTCTGCAACTCTAATGACAAATCAGCTAACTCAACAAGAGCATCATACATAATTGCAATATTTTCTAGAAATTCTACACAAGTTAACATATTTTCTAGACCTTGGAATTTTGCCCTTTCTTTGGAGTCTCTCTGGTGGTCATTTTTGGCCTCACTAAAATGTTTTACTAGAGCACTGTAGTTTTCCCAGACAGCTTTTACAGTTCTCTGGCTTGAAACTACCCATCTTATTGTAAATATTTTCCCAATCTTCTTAACTCTTTGTTCCAGTGAAGCAGCACAAATGTTGAGTTCCCTTTGATTTTTGGGAGACATGCTGTATAAAGAATACAATTTGTGAAAGAAAGAATGGAAATGGTTATTACCTGTAACTTCATTCCTTGTATCAGAAACGGCCAATTCCAAGCGATGGTTTCAACAGTGCCAGATTACTATATCTGGAAATAACTTTAAAAACTGTGCTCCAACTCCATTTTTTCTACCTAACATTACAGAGGCCCCATCACATGCTAGACCAACTAAATGTTCTGCCAGAAAGTTTTCATTAATCCCATATGAAGAAAGATTCTTCAATATCTCTCGAGTAATAACATCTGCTGTAGTCGATTCAAGTTCTATCAAGTCCCAGAAAAAGGAAACAACTTCAGAGTTATCTGAAAGAGCACATCTCAAACATAATACTGACACAGATTTTACACTAACTGTTGTTGATTCGTCAATCATAATACTGATTTTCCTCTGATTTTCTGTTATAGATGTTGCTATTTTATTTCCCATTTCCTGTGAAATGTGTTCAATAATATTAGCACAACTAAAATTTGTATGAAGAACTCGTCCCACATCTAAACCATTTAATTGTTGAAGTTCAACATAAGCCTGTAGGTCTACGAAGGGTCTATTTCTTTTCGCAATTGAGTATGCTGTTCGAAATACTCGATCGGTGGTTTCTAGGTGTTTGACATTCATAGTGTCCAAGCAACTTTCAAATATTTTTTTATTGGATTCTGATTTTTGTAACATGGCTTTTTTGTGAGATTCTGAATTTTTGTGCTCAAGTATATTTTTCCTAAGGCTTGTTTGTTGTTGATTAATATTATTTCCGTTGGGATGAACCTTGCATTCTACCCATACTTTCATTAGCTTAAGTCCTGCCCCTTTAGAAACTCCTAATCCTAATTTACTTTCCTCTTTACATATATTGCAGCCTAAATTTGTATTTCCTGCAAATAACCACTCGTTCTCTGTCAAAAAATAACGGTACTGAGACTCGTTCCAACAGTCTGGAAAATCTTGTTTTCGGTAGGTGGGTCCTTGAATTTCACAGTCGATGGTAGAAGGTGTAGAACCATAACCTAGATTCTCCCTTGAATCTGCATCACACGTTTCAGCAACATTTAACCCAGGGTCTATCTCTTTACTCACGTCTTTAATGAAACTAATGTTCTCGGAACTCCATTCAGTTTCGTTTTTACCTGAGCCATCACACACCATTTTAGTATTCTTTGATTCTTCATCTTCATCCCCAGCACGTTTTTTTGAACCCAGCCACTTAAGTAATCTCATTGTCACAAGTTGTGTCTCACAACTCACTTTCACAGTCACTGGAAAACTTGAAAGGTACTACGGGGCTAATGATGTTCATTAACTGCAGAGAGATTCCGTAATATCTGCTTCACAGCAACACATCGAGCAAAACATAAAATAAAACTTGGATTCACACAAACATAACGAGCGGATGAAAGTTGTTGTGCTCACTTCCCGCTCTCCGTATCCAATAGCAGTGTAGCCAAACTTAGAGAACCAGAAAAACGCCCAGGAGTGTAAAAGCGACCGTATGTTATGAACATAAAACCGTAAGGTTCGATATTAGTCCGCTGGAGTACACCCGTGACGTTTCAGCGCTATGTATAGATTATAAACGATTTTCTTACTGAATGTAAAATTGTTACGTCATTCTAAAGCGGGAAGATATTTTCCGTAACGGCGTTCCGGCCCGTTCCGGTCCAACTAAACCACTGCTCGTAACCCTCCTCCTGGGAATGGTAGCTCCACTTGGACTGCTATCAGCCATTACAGCATTGCCACCTCTTTGAATACATGAATAGCATAATTTGCATCAGCATCGAGTTTGAAAATGCAAAGTAACTGGTTCCATGGACGATCACAAAAGAACAGGTAATAATAACATCGCCTCAAGCAGCTGGAATGTGAAATTGTTTCGTCAATAGCACCCTAAAGGTTAATATAATGTTTCGGACCATAATTGGGCTTCAGCTAAAGGTTTCTATTCTTTTTTGTAACCATTTAGAAAAGTTTTTTCTAAAGAATTTCAGTTAAAATGAGTGAGTTGTTCGGAATTTCTATAGAATCGTTAACTTTGCACAGTCCCAGTGTATTTAAAAAATGATTTTGCAACTAGTGAATGCTACAACTAGAGACGTTCAAGATCCATCATTAGGCCTATGGAAGAAAAAGTGCAGAAAAGCAGACCCCGCTATAAAGCGGGATTAATACTAGGAAGATGATGATTGACACATTCCCACAATTTTAAATGTCAAATGCAGTGAGCTGCCGGACTGAGTCGAGGTAATACATGTCTAGAGCTCCCGTTGTTCCCTTGTCTATAGAATCATTGCAAACTTAACATGCACTACAGTTTATAAAAATGACGAAGCAGAAACTTCTAATATTTTGAATAAACTGACGTGTAACAGTGTCCATTAGTTGAAAACCTTTTCAGACCCCTTGTCCACTGTGATATTCATCAGCCAACAGCGTAATTCAAAAGTAACTCGCCATAGCATTGCCCAGTTGTCGTCTTTTATCTGAAAAGTCATAGACTGATAAAGGTACGAATTTGAACCTCAGTTGGCTACGGCTCCACGTGTATTTAGGAACTCTGCCGGTGACCGCCCAGCCGTGCCCCACATGCCTTGTTAGTAATGTTTTTTCACTGTCAGATGACGAAAAGCCTGGAGTTTGTAACAAAGTACCGGTATTCAGTTTTATATTATGCTAAAGGGGCAGTTTATAAACATGCCTTAAAGCAGACCATGAAAATGTGATTGATTATCGCTAACCGCAGTGCTATGGGCACTGATTCATTTTCCTGCTATAGATGGCATTGAATCCTCAGCATCCTGTATCGAATGTGTCACTTGTTTTGTTATAGTTTCAATTAATTAAAACACACTTTATTCCGTCTATTTACAGTGTTCCTTTTCACTTAATAGTACATGTTTGGAGGCTTTGTATTCCCGATAGGATGTGCCCCTTCATCAGCTAATTGTCTAGTGTGGCCAGTTATTGGACATGATGTATGATATGGAGATGAAATGACCATTACAATGGGAACTCTTTACAAACACTTACTATTATTTACAAATTAAAACTATGCCGAAATGTTATGACACCAACAAATTATTAGGAGAAAAGTGCAACGGACAGTTTGTCAGTTGAGTCTCATGTATTGTCTAAACAGATTCTTATCTCTTTCCAACCGGTTGAGTTAGCCGTGGTCGTTACGGCGTGGCTGCTTGCAGTCGCTCACATCCAGGAAGCGAGGAGGTTCGAATCCCCCCGCCCGCAACCTTGAAGATGCTCTCCTGTGGTTTCCCATCTTCCTCCCATGCAAATGCCGGGGTTGGTCCCTAACTATAGGCCACAGCCGCTACCTTCCAACTCCTCGTCCTTACATTCAAACTATCCTCACTAGACAACACTCCACACGCGACGGTATTTGTAGCACACCCCATGGATGTCCGTAAAGAAACAGCTACAAACTGGCGAGCCGAACATGTCCTCGGACACTCCCGGCACTGAAAGCCATACGCTACAATCTCTAATCTATACTAATATAATAAAGCTGAAGAGTTTGTGTGTTTGTGTGTTTATGTGTTTAAACGCGCTAATCTCTGGAACTACCAGTCGGATTCGAAAAATTCTTTTTGTATATGATAGCCTGATTCAAGAGGAATAGATTAGGCTATGTTAAATTTCGGACAGACCACTCCATTCCCCGCATTAAGGCCCTTTTTCACAAGTCTACAGCGTTTCACCGATCTAATAACTTGACGGACATATTGTCGCTAGGCGACAATGGCTAACACTGCATCATGATAGCCAACGCCGCACCATTGATGGACAGGTTGTCACTAGGCAACAACGATTTACTCTGTATCATGATAGTCCGGTAAAATTCGCTAAAGGACACGGGGAAACTGACCGATTGACAATCAAGGATTCTATTGGACTGTAGTATTCTCTATGCTATCGTATGAACAGTTAATATTTCATTTGCGGGGTTTAGACATCGTGTTCATGTTGCCCCGTGTACATGTGTGTGTGTCGAATTTATGTAATAACCTGCGTTATTGTGATTGTTGCACTAGCATGTGTAAATACGGTATAAAGCTCAATGTTGGTTTGTCTGTTATTTATACACATCTACACCGTTTCACCGATATGAACCAACATTTGTATACTTACCCTTTGGGACCCTGCGAGTAATACTGTTTACATGAAATTTCGGACAGACCACTCCATTCCCTGCATTTAGGCCCTTTGGCACAAATCTACACCGTTTCACCGATCTGAACCAAAATTAGTATTCTAACCCTTTGGAAACCTGCGAGTAACACTGTCTACGTGAAATTTCGGACAGATCACTCCATTCCCGGCATTTAGGCCCTTTGGCACAAGTCTACATCGTGTCACCGATCTTAACCAAAGTTAATGTACTTACCCTTGGAAACCCTGTGGGTAACACTATCCACTTGCTATTTTGAACAACTCTCTCCATTCCCTACATTTAGAACAACAGACAAAATGAACTTGAAAACTACGTTTTAATGTCCTAGAACCATTCATGTCCGTATAGTGTAACTGTAAGAATATTTTAATAAATCAATTGTTGGCTGGCATTGCGAGCTGAATCAAGTCGCCCCTACCAGAATTGTAAAAATAGTTACAACTTGCGCTGCTTATAAATTGGAGTCACTGGGAGTAATTATTGCAAGAAGATTTCTTAGGCCCCGTAAAACAGTTATTATCATGAAAATATTATGCCTCTGTATAAGTGCGATAGTGTTGGTGAAATACATAGAGGTAATCAGCTGCAATAAGCGTTGGTGCTTTCAAATTTACTTTCATTTATTCAGATCCTTATCCTTGAGCGGTATGTGGCGATAAATGACACTCTTGCTACTTCAGGAGCTCGGGACAGCCAAAGTTTTCCAAAGTGCTCTGATTATTTTCCTATGGCACTATGTGACAAAAGACGACACTATTGATCTCTACTTTTCTAACAACCAATGAGATATAGGCCCTAGGCAGTGTCTTTTAGGTCGCAAACTCCTCTTTCTAATCATATTTTCAAATCGTTTGTAAATTACATGTGTCAGTACTGCAGTTAGTAAATAGCCGTTTCCCTATTCATTATTGTCATTATCATTACGGGAAAATGACCTGAATATTACATCCATTATACTGTACTACTTATCACCCCCACCACCACCACTTCAAAAAGTTATATTCTTAAAGTATTTTTTTCTGTTAATTTAAGTATTATATGCCAGTTCTGTAGTAGTATTCATTATCATCCATAAAACAAACAAATCCACCGGGAGAAGCCGGGCACTATTGCTAGTAATATAATAAAGCTGAAAAAATTGTGTGTTTGTGTGTTTAAACGCACTAATCTCTGGAACTACCAGTCGGATTCGAAAAGTTCTTTTTGTATATGATAGCCAGATCCAAGAGGAATAGTTTAGGCTATGTAGCATTATGCTACACCTCTCAGGTAACCATAAAAGTTTTTTTTTTCAGTAATTCGGAAGAACAAGCGCTCCCGGACATCTTCAATAATGCCTAAGTCTATTGTTGCCTGAACTTCATTAATTCCCGTTGGAAAGGACATTTTGAAGAACTACTCAACAGGGACACACAGGTTGATAATAACATTTTCACCCGACTTCATCAGAAACCTCCTAAAGAACACCTTGATGATCCTCCGCCTCTATCAGAAATTGAATCTGCCATCAATCAGCTCAAAAACAATAAAGCATCAGGCATGGATGGGATTCCTGCTGAGCTCTTTAAAGTAGGGAATACTACCCTAGTTCATCACATACACCAACTCATAGTTAAAATATTGACTACCATTACCATACCTAAAGACCTAAGGGATTCCTTCATAATAACCATCTTTAAGAAAGGTGATAGGGCACAATGTGGTAATTATCGAGGTATATCGTTGCTTTCTGTTGCTGGTAAAATCCTGGCCAACGTCTTATCCAACCGTTTGAAGCCGTTGGCCGAAGAAATACTGCCTGAATCTCAGTGTGGCTTTCGACCTAATTGAAGCACAACTGATATGAATGATCTTCTGTGCTAGGCAGATGCAGGAGAAATCCAGAGAGCAAGGACGCCCTCTATATATGGCTTTCATAGATATTGTTAAAGCATTTGACTCGGTCAATCGGGAAATGCTATGGAGGATTCTTGCCACACTTGGCTGCCCCCCAAAATTAATTCAGATTCTTCGATTACTACATGATGTTATGAATGGCACGGTCCTTAACAGCAATGGCCCTGGAGAGCCATTTAAGATTACAACGGGTGCCAAACAGGTATGTGTGATTGCCCCCACACTCTTTTCAATATATGTTAGTGTTGTAATAAATTTGGTCCAAGAAAAGATTCCAAAGGGTGTAGAAATTATATCCAGGACAGATGGAGGTTTATTCAATCCCAACAGATTACGTGCAAAAACTAAAGTGTCAGCTACAACCGTTCTTGATCTCCAGTATGCTGATGACTATGTCATCTTAGCAAATTCAGATGAAGATCTTCCAACCACCCTGAATGTGTTCAATGAGGCATACAGAAGCATTGGTCTGGACATAAAAACCAATAAAACACAGGTTCTTCATCAGCCTACATCACATGACAGGGCTACTGCTCCTGCTATCATGATTGATGGACATAAACTGAAGAATATAGATCATTTTCCCTATTTGGGTAGTCACCTATCAACAAATGCGAACATTGACGCTGAGATTCAACACCGCCTCCAATGTGCCAGTGCAGCCTTTGGTCGTTTGCTCGTTCGCGTATTTGACAACCACGACATTAGCATTTTAACAAAATTATACGTTTATCAAGCTGTTGTAGTTCCCACTCTGCTTTATGGCTGCGAAACTTGGGTTACTTACAGAAGGCACCTCTTATCTTTAGAAAAATACCATCAACGATGCCTTAGGAGAATTCTTCGTATTAAATGGCAAGACCGGCGCACTAATACAAGTGTTTTAGATGAAGCTAGCACTATTAGTATAGAGGCTCTCATTATAAAACACCAACTTCGATGGACAGGACATGTAGTTCGCATGCCTGAGTCCCGCCTCCCAAAACAAATCTTATATTGCCAGCTGAATGTCGGTCAGAGAAAGCAGGGTGGGCAACAAAAACGCTACAAAGATGTTCTGAAGACCAACTTGAAGAAATGTCAAATTGATACAGGTAACTGGGAGGCTGTCGCATCCGACCGATCAGAGTGGCGCCGCAACGTCCATCAAGGCCACTTGTACTTCGAACAAGAGAGAAGAAGGCTTCAGGCGGAAAAAAGAAATGCCAGAAAAGAGCGCATGATTCGCAGAATGATCAACCCCCAAGATCCATTGGCTGCTCAAGACCTTGTGTGCCAATATTGTGGAAGAGTCTGTGGTTCTCGGATCGGACTGTACAGTCACCAAAGAACACACGCAATATGATTAGGCCTAATGTTGGTTTACAGCGAAGATTTACATAAATGTACCTTGGAAGACAATCATACTCGTATCACGAGTGATAGCCTAAATAAATGTTGCCTGGTAATGCGGGATGCATCAGGTCGCCCCTACCAGTGTTTTGGTGCGGAATTGCGAGCTGCTTATAAATTGCAAAAAGATTTAATAGGCCCTTTAAAACAGTTATCAGCATGACAATAGTATGACTCTGTATACGGACGACGGTGTTGGTGCAGTATACTGAGGTTATCAGCTGCAATAAGCGTTGGCGCTTTCCGATCCTTAAGCGCTCCAGTTCTGTAGTAGTATTCATTATCATCCATAAAACAAATAAATTCACCGGGCGAAGCTAGTAAAAATAAACCTTTTTTCAGATGTCTTTCAATAAATAATTTAAAGCATCCTTCTTTCTTTCGTAGATATACAGTATTTTGTGCCTTTCCTTTTTCTATTTTGCATCAACAAAGCTAGGGTCAAGTAGTCGTTTTCCCGTTTTGGCAGTGGCAACCTGAATGTGAACTGCCTACTGAACCTTTACTGCGCAGCAAGGAATGAAAACATTACAACTGCCCAGGTGGCACCACCAGCGTGCGACCATGCCGGCGAGGTTCCAAATCCATACACAGAGGTGTGCAGTTGCCAGTTGTTTCAATAGAACAATATGGTATGAAACATTAGTATTTGTTCAATGGAGCTGTTCCGATCACATCAGCATAAATATATTAGCTTTCAGTCGGTCAATACAACATCACGAGATTAAGATTTATATTGTTACACAGTGGAACAGAATGTCTCGTTGGAACTGCTGTGGAAATATGTGGCAAAACTAGTAAAGAAAGGGAAGAAAAACAGCCTGGTGGAATGATGGAGTTAAGAGTGCAGTTCAGAAGAAAATAAAGCAAGAAAGGCTCAAGATAAAGAAATTCAGAAAGGAGATGAATTAACAAGAAGTTCCGTGACGAACTAAAGAGCCTATTTTTCTTAAAATTTGAGATTCATGCCAATCTATATGGACCTATCTAGTGTAATGACGAAATAAAGTTGGTAATATCGAAATTTCTAATTAGTTAGAAATATACCTGGTATAATGTAGCCTAATAGAGCACTACAGTTGGCAGCCCTGGTGACTGAATACATTGTTAGTTCCATCTCTTAAGTTACAGAATACAACATTTGGTTAAAGTCCAATGAATAGCATGGCCGTTACATGATCCAGTTAGACATTGGATCTATCAGCGCGTAAAATCATGTTGGCAACAACGTCATGCATGTGTTGGTCAGAAATAATCTGAAATATTATGATCTCTTGTGCCAATTTTAGATTAAATCCATTTGTTAGAATAGAAGTTACATGTATTTTAAAATTGGACCTATCAGCAGGCTTAGAGTCATGTTGGCAGCACTGACGTATATTAGTTTCTCCAAAGTAATCTAGAATGTCAGGCACTAAACGTGTGCAAATTTTAAAGCTGTTGGCTTACATACTTTCTGATTTATTAATATTAGTGTATAAATATAGACAAAAAAAGTCAACCCCTGGCACTATACAGCCCATGACGGGCTAAGGCCGGCCAAGCGACCGCTGCCCAGCCATTTGGCCTTCAGATATTGGGGTGACGCGTGATCAGCGCGTCGGGTCCCCTCGGCCGTTAATCTTGGTATTCGTGATCGGGGCGCTGTCTCACTGTCAGACAGCTACTCAATTGTCCTCACGAGGCTGAGTGCTCCCCGTTCCAACCCTCACGTCAGTTTTAAAATCCCTGACGGAGCCGGGGATCGAACCCGGGGCCTCCGGGTGAGAGGCAGGCGTGCTACCCCAACACCACGGGGCCGGCTTTAAAAATATAGACAGCATTTATTTACAGTTGGCAGTCCTGGTTGCTCTTAGGAATAAGCATAGTCATATCTGTTATAGTACACATAGCACATACGAAAATTGGTTGAAATCCAATTGATAGAATAGAAGTTACATGTATTTAAAAATTGGACCTATCAGCAGGCTTAGAATCATGTTTGTAGCACTGACATACATAAGTTACTCCAAATTAATCTAGAATGTCAGGTACTATACGTGTGCATAGTTTAAAGCTGTCGGCTTACATACTTTCTGATATATTGGTATTTGGATAAAAAATAGAGAGAGAGAGAGCATTTAATAACAGTTGGCAGCCCTGGTGGCTTTTAAGAATACGCGCAGTCATATCTGTTTATGTACACATAGTACATACGAAATTTTGTTGAAATCCAATTGATAGTGTAGAAGTTATATGCATTTAAATTTGGACCTATCAGCAGGCTTAGAATCATTTTGGCAACTCTGCCATGCATGGCCTCCTGGAAATTCAACTGATATATTATTATCTATATGTGTGCCAATTTTGGAATAGATCTCACGCATACCTTCCAAGATATCCAATATGGTGCTCAAATTTCAATTGTGGTGTTTCAGCAGTTGGTAGCACTGACATAATTTTCAAATATGGGCTTGAGATATTCAGGTATAGATCTTTACTCATACGAAATTTGGATGAGATTGCTGCAGCCATTTAGGAGTTGATAGGGGGGACACACACACAGCCAGACAGACAGACAGAAGGACAGATAGACAGACACACATTTTCCCGGATCGATCTCATAAGTCTACTTTTTCCTCATTTTTGCAAAATGTGAAAAGTAGGCTAAAATGAGTGAATTACATCATACATACAGAGATTGTAGACTACGAGAGAAACGAATAGTAGTGGAAGAAAAACAAAATTCTTGGATTGATTTTACAAATAAATAACAAGAATATAGTAAAGCAATTCCAAAATGCTGTATAGTGTTATTAAAAATACCGGGAGTAATTATGAGCAAATAACAGCTTTACAGGAACCAGCTGCTCTGGAATAAGCGAGTGCCACTAAGATCAGAACAAACTCTGTTTCGAACATACTTTGTCCCTATATTGACTTATGGGTTGGAAACATGCACAACTGCCAAAAATAATGACAGCAGACTTCAGGCTTCAGAAATGAAGTTTCTAAGAAGCATGCTTCAGAAAACTAGGAAATATAAAGTAAGAAATGAGAAGATCAGAGAACAAGCTGGAATAAATCAGTTCCTGAAGGAGACCATAACTAGGGCACGTCTAACGTATGACAGAAAGAAGAATTGCAAAACAATGGTAGCTTACTGAGATATCTGGAAAGAGACCTGTTGGAAGACCTAGCAGGAGTGTTGGAAGATATCACATCCAAGGGAAACAACTGGGCTGAAGTCTTGGAGGAGCAGTGGTACATGAATAGACTAAAATGGAGAGCGCTCGTAAACCACACCCGGGAAACTGGAGTGGAAACTTGATGATGATGATTGGCTGATATTGCGACAAGATGTCTTAAGAAATTAATAAATGTCAAGTTGCGAGTAATTGAATGAAGATTTCTTCCAGATGTTTTTGTTGTTTGTCGAATGTTATTAATTTGTTAATTATCCAAAAATAGAAATTAGATATTCCTTATAATCAGATTAATTTCCTCTCATAATTTCTTTATAATATTCTAGGTGTTGTTGAAATCAGATCTGTTACAAAACATAAAAAAACACTGAATGAAATTATGAGAGAAGCAGCTTCAGTGGCGTAGTTTGCTGAGCTTCTATGCCCAAGATCGCGGGTTCAAACCCGGCCAAAGTCGTCGGATTTTTTAAGAGCGCTAAAAATCCCTCAGTATGCCATCCTTCGGAGTAGAAGTAATGCCGGCGGTCCCTTGTCATAGATTTATGGCATGTTAAAGAACTTTCCACTAATTACACCTGTGTGAAGCTAAATTATAGGTTAAACATTTTACAAACGCTCTTAGGTTCCGACGTTCGTCGCCAGGAGTCGACTGCGATGGCATCTGGTAACCATGTTCTGAACTAGTAGTCGTTGATGGTGGCGTTTGGCGGCAAAAGTAGGAACTACTTGAAAACATTCAATGTCTGCAGTCCTTACTTGAATTTAAAAAAAACAAAAAAAACAAATAACACACACTTATACAGCCATCAGAATTAACACCGGTTTTCAGACAGATTCTACACACACACAAAGTACACGGGGCTGCATGACCACGTTGTCGCTGCCCCTAAATTGAGGAACCAACCGAAATGCTGAGAGAACAGAATTTAAAACTCAAAATATCTGCGTTATCTTGAAAATTGTTTTCCGAAAAATCTTTTATATAATTGTATTGACCTCAAGATTCGAATCCAATGAATATATGGTGTCTGCAGAGAAAATGAATGATAATTGTATTTAAAATAATTGGAAATGTAGATTCATGAGTATTGCTCGATAAGTACAGTACGTACATATGAGGGGCAGATGACCTCGTAGTTCCGCCCCTTAAAACAATAACTAACTACGTACATACTATATGTACCATCACCCACCTACTTGTAGACATACGATCGCTTGACAATCGAAACTGGTCATCCAAATGAATTTAGTTTATAATCTCGTGTAAATTCGTTTCAGATTCAGGGAAACAACCATTACAATTGGCTACAATCGCGTTGACCAACTGAAAAACATTAATTTCTAATTTGCATACCTATGTATTTGTAAATCCAAATCACGGATTTCTTGTTGCAAAATGGTATTTTTAAAAGCAAACCTGGGAGAGTCCCGGTCTCCTACTAAACAAATACATTTTAATAAAGCAGACGGCAGGCCAACTTGTCGAGTTCTACGGAATATAAACCGAATAAAAGTATTGTTTCTCTTTAGTTTTGTCTTGTCTTTGTAACACCATGCTCCCAGTTGAAGCTACTGTAGCCCTATTTCTCCAACAAGTTACTGTTGTTGAAAATACAAATTAGAAGTTTGCACAGGACACATTCTTATGAGGTTTAATAACATTCTTCTTCTTGTGCCATCTCCGTTCAACAAAGGTTGGGGATCATCTTGGTAATGAGAGATTTATTGTTTGTCTAGAAAGTGGGATTGGCTCCATAAAATTAGTCATTTTCATCGTCAATTTCCGTTTTCTAGCCTGGACCGGATCGGAGCAAATACGGTACCCCTCCACCATCCTTCCTCATCCACTGAACTCCACTCCACACTCACACTGTCCATCACCAAATCCATCCACCGTCCTCTAGGTCTTCCTCGTTCTCTCCTTCCAGTCATCCGTCTCTCCATCACTTGTTTCGGCATTATTTCATCATTCATCCTTTTCACATGTTCACACCATCTCAATGGGGGTGAAGCTGATTCCTGCTCGTGGTGCCCCTGCATAGGTAGTCGGAATTGAATTTCCGTTACTGAACTGAACGTCAGCATTCCAGAAGCATCATTAAAGTTCTATCTGAAATGATTCATTCTAGTAGGGAAAGGCTCTTATCAGAGCCCAATTTAACAATTATTTCTTTTAACATTGAAGGACTGTCTTCTTGTAAAGAAGATCTTTTACGTGAATTATGCCTAAAACATAATTGTGATGTTTTATGTATACAAGAAACTCATAGGGATGTTAATCAACGACGTCCTAAAATCCCTGGAATGAGATTGGCAGTCGAACGTCCTCATGGCCAATATGGAAGTGCCATCTTCACTAAACCAGATATCAGGATTTTGCAACCTCCATCACAGCTGACAATGACATAGAAATTATTGCGATAGAATTGAGTAACTCAATCATTTTTTCCATTTATAAACCACCAAAGGTAAGCTTTTCATTCAGACAAACTGATATCTGAATTTGGAGAAAGTGTCCATCTTCGTGGGTGATTTCAACAGCCACAGCATTATATGGGGTTATCCACATGATGATGAGAATGGAGAAGCTGTTATGCATTGGGCGGAATCACACCAACTGTCAGGGGCGGTCGCTCCTTGTGTGCTGAAGTGCTGCAGCACATTGTTTATTTGAAAATAAATTATTTTAATAGTAGGCCTATTATCTACAAATACAACGCTTTACAAAAGACGTCAAGCAAAGAATAGGAAATATTTCTAATCCCCTCACTACGAGGTCCAGAACAGGTACGGTACGAGGTATCTAGGCGTGCGCTCCACTCCGTGCGCGGCATTAGCTGTGCAGATCACAGCCCAGCGAGGATTTCCAAGTTTATTGGCAGCAAACGTGAATTTTGTCTTCTGCGCATGCGCGCCCAACTTTTCCCTTGTGTTCTGGAGGTGCTGTTGGGACAACAGCTAAGACCAGTCATCACAGCGATTCTTTGTTCGACCACAGAGAGGCAGCACTGGTCACATGGAATGTGAACGTGGCCAGTGGCACTATCTGGACTCAGCAATAGGATTTAAGAGGGAATCGCTCAAAGTAAATGGGCTTTCCTGATAAAGAACTAGGTGTAACTGTTCAGGCCTATAGCATGCTGGAAAAGAAAAGGCTCAGAACAGAACTGTCGGTTCTGTACTGTAGGCCAGATTTTAGGAATATTGGTGGGGCAGTCCCTCTTCTGCATTTCATAATATCCAGTAATCTGCAAGGTACGTTCTGCCAAACAAGCAAGCTTCTGAGGATATCAGTAACAACACCCATGACTACTCCAGAGCTTGAGAGGTGTTTCTCATCGCCGAAGAGGATCAAGACCTTTCTGTGGAACACCATGGCACAAGAAAGACTAAGTGCCAACGCTATGCTCTCCATTGAGAAGAAGATGGTCTCCAGTATGGAGGGATTCAATGCCAGGGTGATTGAAAAGTTCTGCTGCAAGAAGGAGCGACGTATGGACTTCATTTTTCGTCACTGAGTGAGTGTTTCTATATGTTTATACATAAAAAAATTGTTGGAGGGAGGATGGGTTAGGCCTACAGCACACAACTAAATTTCTACACCAGCCGCCACTGCCAACTGTCCCTCATTCATGATAACAAACTTCCTTCATCCTTCAACTGTAGAAGGTGGAAACGTGGATATAATCCAGACCTTATTTTTGTGTGTGATCAGATTGCCCATCAGTGTATTAAATCTGTTTGCCTTCCTATTCCTAACTCACAACATCGTCCAATAATGTGCTAGATAGTAGCAGCCGTCAGGCCACAGAGTGTTTACTTTAAGAGAAGATACAGTTTCAAAAAGGCAAACTGGGAATGTTTTACTTCCTCTTTAGATACAAAGATGAGTACAATCAACCCCATACCAGAGGCATATGATCAATTTATTGATGCCATTAGATCGTGTTCTAAAGAAGCCATTCCAAGAGGATGCAGAACTAATTACATACAAGGTCTTTCCCAGGAAACATCTGCCTTACTGACAAACTACTTCAATTTGTATGAAAGGGATCCTTTTAGTGCTGAAACTATTGCAAGCGGACAACAACTTATCTCTGCTATTTCAGAGTCTAAACGAGAACAGTGGTTAAAATTGATGGAAGAAGTTAACATGGATAGGAGTAGCCATAAGGCCTGGAGGCTACTCAGGCGTCTCAGTAATGATCCTAATAAGCCATCTTCTCTTTATAACGTATCTGCAAACCAAATTGCTCACCAACTCGTCAAAAATGGCAAGTCTATAAACTCCAGTTCTAGAACAAAAGTGGATACTAGGCCAAAATTCAGACCAGAGACCAGTATACTTTCTAATCCCTTTACCTTGGCAGAATTAAATGACGCTATAAATATCAGCAAAAATGGAAAGGCTCCTGGTGTAGATGACATCTGTATTCAACAAATCAAGAACTTTGGACCTGTTACTAGAGAATGGGTACTCAATCTATTTAACAATTGCATTTGAACCTGCAGAATACCCAAAATCTGGAGGAAATCTAGAGTTATAGCATTCCTCAAACCAGGAAAAGATCCCCATGATCCTAAAAATTACAGACCAATATCCTTGCTCTGTCATTTATTCAAGATCTTAGAACGAATGGTTCTGGTAAGGCTTGCAAAAATAGTTGAACCACTTTTGATCCCCGAGCAAGCTGGTTTTAGAAGAGGGAAGAATTGTACATCACAAATACTCCATTTGACCCAATATATTGAAGATGGTTTTGAAAATCGAAAAATAACTGGGGCAGTCTTCATCGACCTAACTGCGGCCTATGACACAGTTAACCACCAAATTCTGTTGAGTAAACTTCATAAGATGACCAAGGACAACAAGCTGACTGAATTTCTTCGATGTCTTCTTGAAAATCGAAGATTCTTTGTAGATTTCCAAGGGCGACATAGTCGTTGGAAGAATCTCCGGAATGGCCTACCTCAAGGTAGTGTTTTGTCTCCAATATTATTTAATATTTACACGAATGATCAACCCTTGCCAGAAGGAACTAAAAGCTTCATCTATGCAGATGATCGAGCTATTCTCACCCAGGGTGATCAGTTTGAGAGTGTTGAACGGAGATTAATGGCAGCCTTAGATGAACTGAGTCCATACTACAGAGAAAACCATCTAAAGCCTAACACCTCAAAGACGCAAGTTTGCGCTTTTCACTTAAAGAATATGCAGGCAAGAAGAAAACTGAAGATTTTCTGGGAGGGTGCTCTTTTGGATCATTGCTCTACACCTAAATATCTAGGGGTAACTCTGGATCGTGCACTCACGTATGAACAACATTGTGTTAACACGAAGCACAAAGTATCTACGCGAAATTCCATTCTTCGCAAGTTATGTGGTACCAACTGGGGAATGCAAGCTCAAACAATGAGAACTACTGCTTTAGCACTGGGCTACTCTGCAGCAGAATATGCATGCCCTGTTTGGTATAGATCATGTCATGCCAAACAGGTAGATATTGCTTTAAATGAAACTTGTCGGCTTATAACTGGTTGCCTAAGATCTACACCTTGTGACAAGTTATATTGCTTGGCTGGCATTGCTCCCCCAGATATTAGACGTGAAGTAGCTGCCAAACATGAAAAATCTAAAGTAGAAGTTTCCCAGACACATCCTCTACATAATTATCAACCTGCTCAACAACGATTGAAATCTAGGCGAAGTTTCCTACACTCTACTGAGTGCCTGTCGGATTCACCTCAATCACCAAGGCTAACTTCCTGGAGATCCAGAATCAATAATCTCAACGGATGGATGGTTCCATCTGAAACTCTTCCTGCCGGTTATGAAGAGTCGTGGCCTACATGGAAAAGTCTGAACAGGCTGCGGTCTGGGGTCGGTCGATCTAAGACCAATATGAAGAAGTGGGGCCTTTCCGATGAGTCAACCTTTTGCGCCTGCGGAGAAGAACAAACCATGGCGCACCTTCTCCATTGCAACTCCTGCCCTCTCATTTGCACTATGCAGGATGTAGTTCAGGCCACACCAAATGGACGAGATCTTGCCAAATTTTGGTGCGATGTAATTTAATTGTTATTTTGAAAGTACCTTTAGTGTGTTTTTATTTTAAAAAAGTTATCTATGCTAATTTTACATGATGTATTGCTTCTGATACGAATAAATAAAACATAAACCATCTCAATCTGTTGTGCACCAGATTATTATTCAGCTTGTGTACATTCACTTCCTCTCACTCAATCTCTCCTAGTCTTCTGTATCATACTCCTCAGGAATCTCATTTCGGCTGTATTCTACTTTCATCTCTCCTCGTCATCGGCCACGTTTCTGCTCATTATTGGTAAGTAGTAGGTCTTGAACATCACTTCTTTAGTCTTCAGCGTTATGTATGGCAGTGAACAACTATACCTGGGCTCACACTGATCTACTGGTCCTCTTGGTAAATGCCCTCTGAAAATGATAACGCCTCGAAAAGCTAAAACCCCACACAAGATTCACGATATACGTGGCATTCAATCCCAAATAGGAGATATGAACGGCGTTTCTCTACCACTGCATGTTTTCACCGGCTGTGACACTGATATGAAATGGGAAAAACTACACCTGGAAAATGTTGCAACAAGCATTAAGCTAAAGAAAAACTTCTGGTCTTCAATTAACTCGTTTAATCACTACACATCCCCTGAAAATGCTGGTGAAGTATCATATCAACATACACTGCAAGTGGCTCAGGCGACTTGAACACTGATCGCCACCAGCTGTACCAAACAACCAATCCACGCTCGATCCAGGTTGGAAGTATTGCCGCCAACGACTCCACAACAACACCCCTTACAAGCTTACCACCGCCAGTGGCTCAACGTTAAAAAGGACCCACTCTAGTTCAGCTGGAAGAGAGAAGTCTCCGTCCAAGCACATTAACCTTGCCTCCATCACCAGCAGATTTACACAACATAATTTCCTGCTCTTGTCAAGGTAAGTGCAACAAGAACTGTGAGTACCAGAATAGTTGGACTGAAATGTTCAACACTGTGTCGTTTCTGCGCCAGCCACGGTTTTAAGAACAAAAAAGCAGAAGATGAAATAGATGACGAAGAGGAGGTTCTTGGGATCAATTAGCTCATATTGAAGAATGTTAATGTTAAAACACTATTGCTGATTACGTAGCTTCTGTAGAGATTATAGTGCGTACATATGTATGTCTTCACAGTTTTAACATTAGATGTTAGCTAGATAATAAATTCCCATTTACACAGTGTTTCTGAGGTTAAATCAACCCCCTTCGCTCTTTCATCTCATCGCTCCTCCCCTCCCCTCCTCCACACGCTGTGTTTTAGAATGCCTAATTTGTGTTGACCACAGCAATCAACTGCTCTATGCTAGCCATCTCACAATACACACACACAACAAGACAAATATAAACAGTATGGGGTTCGCCAATGCTTCCCCAGCCTACCATGCACATGTAAACATGCAATCACTTCTGACACGAACAGACAGATGCTACTTATGGTGCAATATTTAAATGTAATGTAAATAAACAAATAAGTAGCCTTCATCAATGGCTGCACATTGCACCAGAAACTATATTAGGTATCCATTTCCAGCACCATGTATCAACAGATCTCACGAGATGAGGCAACAACAACTAACATCTCCTGGATGCTTAATCTAAAGACTCAGGTTAAAAAAAAATCTATTCCTTACAGGAAGAACTATAAACCATCTTCCACTTCAATTGAGCTCGGGAATATTACATTTCAATAATTAATTTAACTCTTTTACATGATTGATAATAATAATAATAATCATCATCATCATCTTGTACAGTTTCCAGCCCCAGGTTGGGTCTGTTTGGAACATAAGCCTCGCCACTTAGTCCTTTCTTCCCACCACCTCTCCGCTGTCACTCTGGTCCAGTCCTCGCCTCTCTTCTTGACACATTCCTCCTCTCCTTTCAGCCATCTATCTCTTGGTCTTCCCCTTGGTCGTTTCTTCTGCATCTGCATCTCATGTATCCTCTTGGGAATCTTCTTCTCATCCATTCTCTTTAAGTGCCCATACCACCTCAGTCTTGATGTCTCAATCCTACCTTGCAAGGGCTCCTCTTTCACCATTTCCCTGACCTTTTCATTCCTCACCCTGTCTCTTCTTGTTACTCCGATCCTACTTCGCAGGAACTTCATTTCACCTGCCTGTATTCTGCTTATGTCTCTTTTCTTCATTGTCCACGTTTCTGAAGCATAGGTCAGTATCGGGATATAGTAGCTTCTGTATAACACTTCCTTGCTTTTTTTGTGGGACATCTTTATTCCACACTAAGCTCCTAATGCTTCTCAGAAATGTTTCTGCCTGTCTGCCACGTTCCGTAATTTCTTTGTCATTTCTCCCATTTTCCTCCACTATACTTACCAAGTACTTGAGACTTTCATCCTTCTTCAGCTGTCCACCTCCAAGTGTTATCCCATTCATTGGTCTGTCCTTTTTCCTGGTCGTTAACAGGAGCTCACATTTACTGATGTTGAACTTCCATCCGTACTCGCCCACTGTTTCTTCCCAAGCCTTCAGTTGCTCCTGAATTTCCTCCTCCCTGTTTCCGCAGACCATGAGATCATCTGCAAACACCATTGCTTTCATCTTATCTTCTCCTATCTTTCCTGCTATCCGTGTCATTACCTCGTCCATAACCACAATAAAGAGAAGGGGTGACAGCGCACTACCCTGTTTCAGGCCACTCATTTGTCTGAACCAGTCTGTTCTTTCCCCTCCAACTTTCACACTACTCACAGTTCCACAATACATCTCCTTCACTCTGCCTACAGTCGCTTTTTCCACTCCCATGTTTTCCATTGCTTTCCAAACCTTCTCCCTACACATACCATCATAGGCCTTTTCGACGTCCAGGAAGGACATAATAATAATAATAATTATAATTAATAATAATTATAATTATAATTAATAATAATTATAATTATAACATTCTAACTTGACTTATTTCAAGTCAAAGAGGTAACCTCGAAACATAGGCCCTGGACTATGGATACCCCTCAATAAATCATACTAATCTGATAAGGACAACCAGATAAAAATAAAATACACAAAAACGACCCATTACGAGGAAAAATAAAAACAAAATCTCTTGCATATAAATTTAGTGAAATGATCCATAAGCTACATCTTAAACATCTGGTCTGATCCGGTTGTCATATAATCTGTTCGCATTACCAGATATGATTGAGGGTTGGCTACATAGCTAAACACACCCCCACGTGAGTATACCAGCTCGATATACTCGGTTAAATGGGCGCAATGTATTGGGTTTGACACTTCACAACGAAGACTCATGACATTTAAAAACAAAAATACTTGTCTCGCTGGGCAACGGAGAAAGGGGTCTAGACCTGAAAAGCTTGCTACCACTCATCCCAACCACACTGGCGTTCTCGACATGAATCCAAAAATAACAAAACACAATCAAAAACTCACATAAATTATAAACAAGGAACCATCGGGCAAAAATATTACATTGCATTCACACATTGGGAACATGGGTGCTCATTACCTCGCCAGAGCCGAGATGGAGGGGAGTTGATGGCAGCCATGGCGAGAGGGTCATAAACCTCCCCGCAGCACAATGCAACCTTACAGGCGCGCGGTTGTCAACTACCCGGCTTTGAAACATAAAGGAATTCGCTTGAAATCAGTAACTAGCCGAAACCAAACATATCAAAGTAAACATAATGCCCCCCTAGCCACAGATTTCATGCAAGAGGTCAGCTTAGTAAGGCAAGCGGGGTCTCTTTCTTCTTGTCGTTCAAACTGTCTGCATCTTTTTGTACACTCGAAATAAAATACCGCTGAAAAAAATGACGGGTCCAACATCGGCTGAGACTCGAACGCAGTCCCTTGCCGGAAAACTCTGAAAAACATAGGTGGCAATCATGAATCTCGTCATGCCCACAATACTGAAACAAACCACATCTTACCTTGGTCGATACACGGCTATTCTTCACGACACCCCAACATCAGCACAAATTACTCAGGGAAACAGGAACATGCACTCAAAGTCGCATCTGACCTCAGCCAATGCTCAAAATTCAACCCTGTTCAAAAATAAGTGACTAAATTACCCTGAATGAAATTATCTAGACTAGATGCAATTATTCGCCGACCGTTTACTTGTATAATAAAATAATATTACACGCTTCTCTCAACCTGCTTCACAACTCCCTAATATAACTCACCTAACCAGCCACTTTATACTCACAAAAAATAACTTTTCGATATTACTTTCCTCTCGAACATCCTCAAAACCTTGCCTTTCAAAGCCAAAACCATGCATTCTAATGTGAATGACGCCTCCAAAAACCAAAGATGCACACACACAGAAAATAACACAATGTTTTTTCACAAAACACGACACAGGATAAGACACATTTTATGACTTGAAGAAACTGGTCACAAACAGAAAAGTGGGATAAATAATTAACTGATTTAAATGTTACAGTTGCCTACTGTAGGTTTCAAACCCCCTCAGTATGGGGCTGAGTATTTAGCTAAAAACCCCTACATGGCGGCCTTAGGTCCACAATTTGACTTACCCCATTCTGGGCTCTAGCCAATCACACCCATTGTCGTATCCATTTTAAATGCACTCAACATATGATAAAACAAGTAGTTCCGTGAATAACTCTACAGCCTATTTTCATATATCCTACTTATTTATTTATTGCCACAACAGTGCAGTGCCCCAATTACAGTAGCAAACAGTTGTTTACACCCAGATAATACATGGAAATACATTAAAATACAAAATAAAAATACATTAGAATACAATATAAAGATTGAAAATTATAAATTAAATTAAAAAAAAAAAGATTGTTAACAAGTAATATACACAAGTTCTTGTCGTAATAACAGTAAAAGAAGCATGATTTTTAACATTTGGTCACATTATGTAAAACTAGATTCATATTTTTAGGTAGTAATAATAATAATAATATCGTATGGCCTCGGGTGCCTGGTGCAAGCTTTGCTAATTGACACCCAGAGGGTAGCTTGCATGTCGAATTTCGTAGTTCCTTGACTATGAAAGTCAAGGAGGTTAGATATTAGATATCTAATCTCCTTGAACACAATAGCGCTTTCTAGTAGAGAAATGAGGAACTTTGTGCTGGCGGAAACTCCCGAGATTAATTTTGCCATTATGAACTCGGCCTACTGAATTCAAATGGGTTCTTTGACATGCCAACAACGTATGACATGCGTATCGTATTTTTGCCGCCTTTCAAAAATCACTTACCACGGTCAGGGGCGAACCTGCAATCTTGGGGTTAGTAGACCGACACGCTATCCACTCACCCACCGTGGCAAGCTTTTTAGGTAGTAATACAACAGCAATGAATGATGTAAGGTTGGCATTATTGGTAATTAGTAATTAAGTGAAACCTAAAACTAATAGCAGCAAAATTTAATATCTTTGTAAAAGTGAATCATTTGACAGCTAAAACTAAGTGTAATTTTCTTCTATAATTTAGCAAGGATATTCCGAAATCCAAATTGTTGTCAGCTGAGAGCCTGTTGTGAGTACAGCACATATTCAATATGGAAAACTGTGTTAATTTTTAGCCTACTTTCGATTTTTGCCAAAAATTAAAGTAGACTTATGAGATCACTACAGGGCGAAAAAAAGTGAGTCTGTCTGTGTGTGTGTATGTGTGTGTGTGAGTCTGCGTATGTGTGTGTGTGTGAGTGTGTGTACTCTGAATGTCTGCCCCCCCCCTATCAATTCGAACACGGTGAAACCAAATTGAACGAAATTTGGTACAGAGGTAGCATTAGCAAAGGGCACCTCAGTGTCATACTTTATATCGCCGCCATCCTTACCAAAACAGAATGGCGGCCACTCAAACGTTCAAAACGTAAAATCAAATTACGGCTAAACTAATCATCCGATCTCTACCAAATTTGGTGACAACATACCTTTATATAGGACGCGTCTTTCGTCCAACATTCAAGGTCATCGACCGTACCATTTCAGGATGGCGGCCGTGTGAATTATTCAACCATGTTAATCAATGGCTTAAGACCCACCAATTCCGATTATCGAGCCTAGGGTGGTTTAAGCTATCCTGAAGGTCGTGATCCGTTATTTATTATAATTTAATATTATAATATTATACTGTATGAGTGGCTTAAAAGAGCTGAGCTGTCTGTGTCACACGACAAGATGGCAGCTGTCCTCATGTGCCTGTCTTATATTTCAATAGTTTTAGTATGTTGTATGTGATATACCCTACTGATACAATAATATAAACTTTGTATGAAATTATCTTTAATGAAGATGTACTGCTGTGAAGAAATCGTTTATTTAAAGTCATTATTTGCCAACAGGTTGTATCTAATGCAGTTAAGCGTGTTAGTCTGTCACGCAGTCGACTGGGGATCGGTACTGCTGCAGTTAACTTTTTTTTTCTTGAATTCTTTTACAAATGATGTGCACGAGCTCTTTCCACAGATACTGAATAAGATGTCATTTAGCTCAAAGGAGAGGCTAATGTATACACTCGTTTATTAATAAAATCACAGCCCCAGCATCGCAAATAAACAGAAGACATTAGGAAAAGGAGAATAGAAGAACTAGATACACGTTGTCATTAACCACAGCCTTCTTAATGCCTCTGTACGGTGCTGTCCTCTTGTGGGTTATGTGGGTAATATTGTTCCAAACTTACCGCTGTGTAAATACCTGGCCTCCTGAAGTATGGCAATTTTGTAATACTGGTAGTTCAACTATTAGCCACGATCGCGCTCCGATTACCTTTAAACACTGCCAGTTGGATCGCCTCCCTCTTGGCTACTTTAAACTGTCTACTCATTCAACACCCTTAGGCCACTGCCATCGTAGTACATTACGATGGCAGTGCATAGGCGTACAACATAAAGATTAATTCACTGATAGGTCGCAGCACCAACCTACTGTGATCGGCGTGGATTTTTAAAGGGGAAGATACCCAAAACGGAAGATTCTTAACTTAGCAGGCTGGCTTAATATAGAGATTAACGGACGTGAATGCATTACAATAAGTTAGTAGTTTTGTTATTCAATCATCATAAAGTATACAATATTGATTTTGACACTTACTGGCTAATTATCAATATAAAAGAAAACAGACAATATATTGTGGTAGAGGTGATTGTGTTAGGGATGAGGACAAAGAGTCATAAATATACCCATACATTTAGGAGAAAGTAGGCTATATGCTCTTTGCTGAACATCTTGTTTTAACTATTAGGAGTTCTCGTTTTCTGAGTCATTTCTTTCCTACGATGAAATTTATTTGCCCTAAAGTTTCACTCGTGTCTGAGATACCATTGATAATTTTAAACAAATATATCTGCTGAGCAATAATCCTGCGTGTTGAATGTTTAGTCATTTGGAATTCTGACAACAAGTTAGAGTAAGGAATTCTACATCGGATGGCTGATGCTGTGTACTTCTTGTAATATACTCATATTTCTTCAGCACAAACAGCCTTCTCCAAATTCTTTTCATTTAGAATGCAACGCCACCATGGTAACGGGACTTCCGACAAGCATCATTCTTTACATGCTCGCTATAGGAGGTTTCTAGATACTAGTATCCACTATTCATATCTGTCCATATCATCCTTTCCTTCTAGGCAAACCATTTCGATCACGTTATTTAGTTTCTTGGCAACTATATAACCAATACATTTCTTACCAATTCATAACAACTTCGTCACACATATTTCCAACGTTCACTCCACAATGTAAGTAAAAGAAGTTTTTGCTCTCATGATTCAATATTCTAACACATTAATTTCAATATACAAGACTATTTATATTGTTTGTTTTTCCTCTATACACAGATTTCTCTACCTGGCAAATACATATCAACCATCATTTATAACCTAACTTATTCAGCATATCTATTTTCACATCCACGTAAGTGTTATAGATTTTATATCTCTTTCCCTTCTGCTTTTGTGTTTTTGTTTCTCAGTTTTTTCTTCCTTTTAGATCTCTCCAATTCAAGGCTGTTTTATCAAGAATTTTTATGTGTTTCATTTTGTAACAGATCTGGTTTATGAAATTTTATTCAGTGAGCTTTTGGAACAATAATATTTTTAGAATCCTCTGTTATGCCAAAGTGTTATTAAGTGTATGTTATTGCATATTTACTTATCCTATACTACGCTGAGGAAGGTCACAATGTACGGTTTTAATGTGGCCCTAAGTTAAGAACCATCCCAGAATATCCCTGGTACAGGAGTGGGTAAACAATGGAAAATCACTTCCAGGATAATTGATCTGGGAATCGAACCCTCGTCTTCTCACGACGTTGAGTGTGTATTCACACCAGAATAAACATTTCTTGGCAAAGGCGTGAATCGAACCCGGATATCCAAGGTGACAGCTAAGAGTGGTAGCCACTACACTGCGAGGTGATCTGCGATATCATAATGAAACAGAAATGATTACAATAGCTAAGAACATAAAAACTGTTTACAAACATTGCAGAATGCACATTTACGGCAATATTACAAATAGTGAACCTAATTCTCTTGAATAATGCGCATCCTAGGAAACATTCCAGGTCATTTTTGCAATAATTATGACCATTTTCTGGCCTTTTTCAAGTAAATTTATTAGTGGATGAAGAATCCTTCGAGTTTAAAAATATTTATTAATTATCATAGTAATTAAAGGTAATGATAGGCGGATGACAAACCAAATAGTTGTGTGGGTTTAAACATCACAAATTGACATTTTCTGACGTCAGGATCATCTAAATCATGTTTAAAACGGAGGTGTATACAATGATTTGCAGGGGAGGAGTTGCTAAATCACACCCATCAAACAATTCAAACCAAGCGCATGCTATGATTTGCAGGGGTGGAGTTGCTAAATCACACCCATCAAACAATGCATACCACGTGAATGCGACCTTTCGCAGGGGTGGAGTTGCTAAATCACACCCATCAAACAATTCAAACCACTTCTATGCTATTTTTCACAGCGGCGGAGTTGCTAAATTACACGCATCCAACAATTCAAACCAGGTGCATGCTATGATTTGCAGGGGTGGAGTTGCTAAATCACACCCATCAAACAATGCATACCACGTGTATGCGATCTTTCGCAGGGGTGGAGTTGCTAAATGGCACCCATCAAACAATTCAAACCACGTGTATGCTATGATTTTCAGGGGTGGAGTTGCTAAATCACACCCATCAAACAATTCAAACCAAGCGCATGCTATGATTAGCAGCGGTGGAGTCGCTAAATCACACTCATCAAAAAATCAAACCACGAAATACTGATGATTGATAGGAACGATGGTAAGAATATCGTTGGTAGATGATTTAGTTAAGATATTTCACATAAATCACTAAATCCATAAATATAAATAAGCAGATTCCTTGAATTTACAGAATAATGATTCAAAATTGATATTTTTTCTCTCTCAAAAAAAAGATTCGACCCTCGACTCTCTGTTGGTTCATATATCAATTCCAGCCGGGATCACGATAAACAGCAGTCTCCTGTCTCTCTAAAGATAGAACGTTAAGGATATGGCAGGAGCTGTGTTGCCGAGTTTAGGATCAGCTAATTCGAGTAACACCCAGCGCTATGTTGCGGAATTCATATTATTAACCCATGAGTTATATAGTTTGATCATTTTATCAACGCCCAGTACAATCAAATAAATAAGTAAATTTGTTTACAAACACTGAATTAACAAATAGGTATCAGCAAACAGAGCTAAAACAAACAAACAAACAAACAAACAAACAAATGATATTTCTTGGCAAGCATTTGACAGTTCCCATCTCTCTTCAACGCTCGTGTCCAGTGTCCAATTGTATATTTATTTTATTGTAGATTTCCTCTCTGATGATGTCTACTTTTCTACTTAAAAACTATCAAAACACAGATCTCCACGTTATAAACTGTTTCTTAAGAAAACCTTTTTTCTTCTTGAATGTTACAATTTCTCATTCCTAACGTCGTGTGCAAGGAATGTACGGTAGTTAAAAGTAAGCAGAGAGAAAATCATAGTTAAGCTCGGTGCCGAGTTGTTCAGTGGCCATCCATGGCTGAGAGACAGTAAGAGTCATTAAATCTAGATTGTTAAGAGGCGTGGTGGCGCAGCATTGAAGCCGTTAGCCTCTCCCAAAGGTAGACCGGGTCCGAGTCCCAGTCAATGTATGTCAGATTTTCGAAGTGAAATGCCATGCCATGTCATGTGGTTCGGATTCCACGTAAAAAGGAGGTCCCGTGGCTCATGATCGTGAGATTTACAAGTTTTCTTCCTTTCGTTTCTTAGATGGTTAATAATGCCAATCATTATTCAGCTAAGAAGACCACCTCAAATATCTACGGCACCGTTCAGGATAACGTCATTCTGTTTCCAAGTTTTAAATCGTATTCAGGGGCCCATACAACACAAACCATTTCGCCCCCGGCACAAACGTATTTACCGAAAACCGGTAGCATTTTTTTAAATGCGACTATACCAATTTCATCAACTGGAACAACTAAGACTCGAGTGACAAGTTCAGTGGAGTGCTTATTTCGCAAATCCGATGAGTACCTTTGCTATATTAAAGGTTTCCATATGTGTCGACATTAGACCGAAAGCGATGTGCCAGCCACCGGAATGTGGAGTGCATGATTCTTCTGCGTGACCCACTCCTTGTTGACAAAATCACATATTCTTCTTCTTCTAGCATTTGTCCAGCTCTTCTGCACAATTGCCTCCATCTAGAACGGTCTGCAGCGTCCTTCTTCTCAACACTGACTGCTCTCATGTCCTCCTTGATTTGGTCAAGCTATCGCTTCTTGGGCCATCCTTGTAGTTGTAGTGCTATATTTGCCACTGTGTCCTCGCAACTCCGTAGTACATATCCGTACTGTACCATTTCTCTCAAGCCTTTGTTGCAGCACTGAGCTGTAGGATTGGCTTTGTATTAAAATACAGCGCATTACCGGCGAGCTTGTGGCGTGATAGCTGACGGATTCCGTGAGGCTGGCCCGAGCCGAGCAGAGCCGAAGTTCTCCAAACTGGCTGACGCAATAGTAACATTCGGGACTTCAGCGCCGCGCAGATCCAACTTATTGATTAAATATTGAAAGATCACCTCATCTATAATAACGAGGTAGAGAAGTTTATTTATCATTTTCAGCATTTTACCCAAGATGTATTGACATTGTGCTGGCTTTGAAGAGTTGATTTCTTTGGCAAGACTTCATGAAATATGACAGCTATGTTGACCATGCGCCAACGCTTTGATTTATCGATATATGCACCGCAAGGGAGGGGATGAGTACCCTCGTCAGTATGCAGGCTGTTCGAGCAAGCCAGATTTTGATATATCTCTGCCCAGAGCAGTACGACCTACGAGCGCGAATATTAACACATATCGCGAAGTGCAAGGCTCACTTGAAACATGTGTGAGGCCACCGCTAGGATGTTGGAGTTGTGTGACGAAAAACTCTAACATAGGCATATCAGTAATGAGTGATATTTTCACGCTGAATATGTGCCGTGTATCGAGCAAGTTTATTCATGCTACATTCACATTAAGGCAAGCGCTTTACAACGAGCAACGTTAACTTTGGCGAGTGTACTGTGATTCTCGCAGTAGACTTTTCACCTCAGAATCGTGAACCTTCTATGGATACAAGTGTTGTTACACTTAAGCACCAGATGAACTAATTTAACTCATTCCTCTCATGTTTCTGGCATGATAACCGACAAGGTGTCGGGAGGAAGGAATATAATGCACGTATACATTATAGCTATGGCTGAGTAAACTTTGTACATGAATACTGTGATGTAGGCAACGCACTAGGCATTCTACGGAATGGACACTGACTTTTTAAAAGCGTCATCGCTAGTGCTAAATTCTCTTCTACCATGTCAATCCATTATGACATGATAACAGTAAGATGCAATTATCGCTTTGAGCGTAGTCTACTACTCTGTGATGAGACTCTTACTCGGAACGATATCGTCAGTACGTGGAGTGCGGTAACAACCGGTGATGTTCGTGTGGCTGTCTGGAACCCGAGCGTCTGGGATTGGCAATCCAGGGTTCGATTCCATCGACATTCCAGGAGGACCCAGGGCATTTTTACGTATAAAGGAAGACTGGATATGGGAGGCATATCATTGCTTTCGATTCCATCATCGTCTGACGATAAGGTACAGCAAATTTATTCCCGTCAGTAGTGGTAATGCATGAATATTATAATGTTTTAGTAACTGACATATTTTCTTTTTCTTAGTATAGTCGAAGGGTAGGAAGACTTGACGTTTTACTCTTGGCTGGTCATATTCTCGGCTGGATTTTGATTCTTTTTAAAAGAATGCATCCATTGTGTAGTGTGTTTTACACAAGTCATGGTAACTCATGGTAATTTATATGGGAACATTTATGTCGTAGTGAAGAGAGTCGACTTAGGGAAGTTTATATTATAGTGATTTTGAATCTCCATCGTGGTTTATATTTTCCTT
Organism: Meconema thalassinum; assembly: GCA_946902985.2. NCBI lineage: Eukaryota > Metazoa > Arthropoda > Insecta > Orthoptera > Tettigoniidae > Meconema > Meconema thalassinum. The sequence continues at coordinate 184,016,591 of OX336398.1, read as the reverse complement.
TTGCCACGTTTATTCGCATTCGCGTTTATAAACAGATCTACTTTATAGAGATCATTCTGATTGTTAGTTGAAGAGTTGTCAATGTTCGTTTGAACATTTTTCTTCGTCGTGTTAGAGAGTTGAGACGTTTTTGAGCTCACTCTTGGCCTGATAGGATTTATTTTTGTTTTTGCTAAGAGTGATTGCCAGGTTTGGTGTATTGTGGAGACAGTAGGGTTTTCTAATCGACGATTTGGTGCTTATCGTTTCGATCACCCTCGTTGATGGTGTAGGAAACCTATATTATTTTCCACAGTCCACTCGGGCAGGAATATTTCTTTTTATGATTGAAAATCTTGATCCTACTGAATTTACTTTTATGACACACGATTGTCATGCTAATTTTGAGCTGATAGAAATCCATTTCATATATGGTATTTTTCAGACTTTTCAATGCGCATTATAGTCTAGTAAAAACATTCTGAACAGCATTTACCATCTATTCATCGACGTGAGTCTCAGATAATCGAATGTGGAGGCATGTTCTTTAATAGGCATGTGATTGTAATAAACTATTGTAAAAGCATTAACTATAAGTCTAATAATCACTTGGAAAAATGAGAGATAACGTTTTTTAGACACTCTATATGAAGTACAACATCCTGTATAACTCTAAGAACGCAAATATCAAGCAAACTGTAATTATTGAAGTACATTATTGATGAAAGCATTCATATCACCAGTGAGGGGTGACTTATGATTATAAATGTATAAAAGGCAATTTTGAAACAATCAATACTCAGTGGAGTAGATTTATCGTGTGGGTAAGACCATGTTCTGGCACCGTTGATTAATAATAATTAATTAATGTTTGAAATAATTATGATGAAATCCATTTCTGAATGTAAGGTGAATAAGTCAGGTGTGACTTGAAACAATCATAGATTTACAGTTATCGAACTTGATAGAAGTAGTGTACTATCAGGAAACGTGCACTCCTAGATACGAGCACGTATAATTTATGTTATGATTTTTATCATCCAAGTTCTGAATTTAATTACAATGCTAATAGCTGCATAATCATCCCTTTGATTAATTCTCAGATTAATGTCGAATGAATTTGATTTTTTCTTGCTTATTCTCACAAGACATTACTTGGTCCAAGGGACACCAATCATTTATGATATTACTACCACGAAACCACTAATGACTTATACAAGTTACACTTATGGAGGGTGAACAATCTTCGTTTTTTGCTATAACACTCTGAGAGGTGTTAAACCCACTTGTAGATATGTATATTCTTTTTCAGGGTTATTATCAACATATATAGTAGGGAAATTACCCACTGGAACGAGACCGTTCTGAAATATGATTTAATATTAGTTTGTTTGGATCAACATTTTCTTAAATGGGATTTTGCAGCCCATTCTTGTGTGATGGATTTATCCTTGTTTTTGTGTGATTTATTCTCGACCAATATCGAGTTGATTAATGTTCATCAGATTTTCATTCTGAGGGCATAGCACTTTGCTATGTCATTTTTGTGAATAAAAGATTTTCAATTCCTTTTAATTCGACATCGTGGCGATTTATAGAAGTGAGTGGAGGTCACGTTAAGAAAGCCATTGCTGGATATTTGTAGGTGTTTCTACGCCTGAGATCACACTCCTGTGTAGACCTCGTGTTCTTTGAGCTGTTGCTTTTCAGCGTTTGGCCATGGTTTTCCTTAACGTTGCCTGGTTAGGTTTCCCTGTGCCCTATTATCCCCGTCTCTTGCTGGTAGTGTCTGGGGGTTTCAGCCGGAGCTTTTCAGGTTTTACGATCCAGTGATCTTCGTGGGATTTCAGCAAACTGATGGTAGGTAATTTCGGATACAGTGAATTGGCGCCCTTAAACGTTTGGGCTCGACTAGAGATATCGTGTCCTTTTTTGGGTTACGCCGATATATTGAATTTTCGTTCAAACTATTGGAGCTCATGAAACTGGACTACCAGACAGAGAAACAGTTATTTGATGATCTATGACTATGGAGATTTAGACAGAGATGTCGCACTCCATGTCGATCCAATAGACTGGTCGAATGACGCCATTATATCGTAGCTTCGAACTTTGCTGTCGAACACATGGATGGTGTCATGAGCTAGTCAACTCTGACGCCATTACAGGGATCATTGTGAATTCTCTGTATGTATGTTGGAAAAATAACGGTGTACTGATACTTTTTAACACGAAAAATAAGAATTCACTCGTGAATAAAGCGATTATGAAGTTATTCAATCTACATGATATTCGTGTAGAATCACAACCGTTATTAGACTTTGTTTCTTTCGTAAAAGTGGTGCCACACTTAATTTGCAATTAGTTTACGACATGAACATGATTAGGGAAAGATACTCTCCGGAAGCTTTGCTATCACGTTCAGTCGAATAGGGCGGTTGATGCAGCTCATGTTTGAGTTACATCCAAGTTGCCTGGTTTTGGTATCCGGCTGATGAGGATTTCTGAACTCATCTTTAATTCTAGAATATTTTTGTTCACTTAACTTTTATTAAACTAGGATAGTTAATAAACCACCGATATAAATCACCACACAATCAGTATCAGAATGTTTCGGATTCATAGTTGGTATTATCCCGTTTTAGTTGTAAGTTAGCAGTAAGACTAACGATATACGATAAAAATGTTCCCATTATGACAGTGAAATTCCATTAGAATGTTTGTGTCTTGCCTTGCATTAGCAGTATTCATGTTATTTGTGTTATTGATATTATCCATAGTATAATATGGCTAGTAAGGATGGCGGTGATATCGCTGATCTCAAGACTTTGTATGCAATGCTGCAGACTAAAATAGACAGCATACATGAAACATGGACCACACGTAGTCAATCAGTTATTCAGGAGGTGGTAGCTGACAGTCTTAAAACAGAGATAGGGTTAATCCAAGCTTCCTTGAAAGACCTCAACTCTAGTTCTAAAAGGGTTGAATCAAAGGTTAATAAATTAGAAACCTCTGTAGATGAAGTCCAATCAGATATTGGATCAGTCCAAAAGATATTGGCATAGTGCAAAAAGATTTGGATTCTGTTCAAACCGGCCAATTAAGGTTAGATTCTTGTGTTGGCAAGATTCAATCGACCATTGATGAAGTTCAACTTAACATTGTTAACATAGAAACCAGTCAGGATAAAATGGAGACTAGTCAGGATAAAATGCAATCTGACATTAGTAAAATGGAGACTAGTCAGGATAAAATGCAATCTGACATTAGTTAAATGGAGACTAGTCAGGATAAAATGCAGACAAAAATTGTGGCTTTACAATCAAATGCTTTACTCAAAATCAAAATCAGACTATTCAATCTAATATTCAGACCAAAATTGACATAGTTGACGCTAACCAAAAGCTGATGCAAGTTCAATTAAACGAGTCTGAACAGTCAAATAAAGATTTTCAGCTTGAAATGAGGTTAGAATTATCTAACAATAGAAAAGAAGCCAAAAGTAATTTAGACAGTTTCCAATTGCAAGTATCTCGTGACTATGGTCAGACACAAGACACTTTGCAACAGTTAAGGGCTGAAGTAAGTCTTCTTCAATCTCAAGCGAAGGATCACAATAAAATGATCAAAGACGAATTCGATGTAGATATTAAGGGTATCATTAATGAAAACATTGTCATTCTTAGACAAGAAATGCTTAAAGTCAATGAGGACTATTATAAAGATTTTAAAACAGACTTCAACAACAAAATTGTAGAAGCAACGGCTAGATCGAGTAAGGAAATAACTGATGTAAGAGACGATGTCATTAAAAGATTAAATATAATTCAGAATGTTCAATCGGAAAACCATAGCGATCTCGAGACTAGGATTAATTCCATAGAGAACAAGGTGTATCAAGCTAAGTTATAGTTGATAGAAGTTAGGGAGAAAAAGACTCTGAACTAGGGGAAATTAGAAAACAACTCGACAATTTAACATTGGCAGGTCCGATAAATGTAGGTGCATTGCGAGATCAACTTGGGCCGATTTGGAACGCGGATTTCATTGCTACTCTTGATGGTGTTGATAGTACCGGTCAGGATGGGGAAGATGGGAATCGCCAACAAAACCCCATAAGCCATGAAACACCCAGATTCGATCCATCGCAATATGGAAACATAGCACAGCAACGTTCTCCAACATATAATTCTCCCACAAACGTAACGAGTATAGGTCCTTAAGCGACTCGAACGTCAGATGGGGCAGGTCATATTACCATTATTCGTAACTTCGAAGATAAACCTCGACGTTTTAATCATCTCGAAGGGACCACCCCAATCGAATTTATTAGAAGTGTACGTGATTACTTTGCGGAATCACACGTACCACGTGAAAGAGAGTTGAGAGTGGTGGAACGCTTTCTGGCGGATGCCCCTCTTAAATGGTATCGAGCTTTCCGCTACACTTTCACTGATTTCGAAGAGTTCGCGGAAGCCTTCATCAGTAGATTCTGGAGTGCGGAAATTCAGAATAATCTGCGGTCAGAAATGTACTCCAGGAAGTATGCGAATACAGGGCCAACGAGTTATTCCGAATACTTTGCTTCCCAGTTAGCGAAACTTCAGTTTTCTTCAACCTCCGTAGGCACAGGCCCAACTGATCGACTCTATATCTCGACAGCTTCCTGTGGAAGTGAGTAAACAAGTTATTTCATCAGGTGTAAGCGATCTTACGACCATGGATGATCTACTACGACGTTTAGATCACGTAAGTGCGCTCAAAGCTCCCACTATCGTCAAGAACTCGCGAAATGAACCGAGAGGTGTGCATACGATCGTAATGGATCGCACGCAGCAAACGGATCAACCTCAACCAGATAATAGATACAACAATATGTACAATACACGTAATGGTAACAACCAAAGATATAACCGCCAAGATAATCGTTATATGGATTATACAGAACAACCTTGGCAGCGCAAGTACGAGGAGAGGAACTTTTACCGGCGTGATTATGGCAACAACAGGAATCGTTATCGTGAAACGCCATACCAGTCAAACAACAGATCTAATCAAGGTTACAGTCGCTATAAGAACTATAGAACAGAGGAGTTCCAGCGTAAGCAACAGCGAGATAAGCTCAGAGACGAGCGAGATAAGCCTAAGTACGCTAGGTGAAGAAATTCAAAAGAGAGAAAAAAGGAGCAAGAAATTGCGGAAGCTACTCCTGGAACTAGTCATCAGAGAGATAATACAGATAGAAACCCTGACGACAGTAAGAGAAGTTCATCTAAACACAGAAAAAAGTAGAAAGAACGGACGATTTTACACCCCCATTGATAATAAGGATTGATGATTTTTCTTAAGATCACCGGTGAAGAAAGAGAAATATAGGAAGATGCTATAGAAAAAGAGAGTAACTAACTTGAATGGTACTGAAATCATCGGTAGATACAATTCTAAGAACATCCGGATATATTATAAGAAGATTACACAGTAACGCTTTGAGGATAATGCTACACAGCATAAGAATGCATTAGAACGTGTACAAAAAAGCAGTTTCTTCTTTTACATAAGGTGTCGAGAGGAAAAAGTACCATTTCTCTCAAGCGTTTGTTGCAGCACTGAGCTGTAGGATTGGCTTGGTATTAACATACAGCGCATTACCGGCGAGCTTGTGGCGTGATAGCTGACGGATTCCGTGAGGCTGGCCCGAGCCGAGCAGGGCCGAAGTTCTCCGAACTGGCTGACGCAATAGTAACATTCGGAACTTGTGCGCCGCGCAGATCCAACTTATTGATTAAATATTGAAAGATCACCTCGTCTATAATAACGAGGAAGAGAAGTTTGTTTATCAATTTCAGCATTTTACCCAAGATGTATTGACATTGTGCTGGCTTTGAAGAGTTGATTTCTTTGGCAAGACTTCATGAAATATGACAGCTATGTTGACCATGCGCCAACGCTTTGATTTATCGATATACGCACCGCAAGGGAGGGGATGAGTACCCTCGTCAGTATGCGGGCTGTTCGAGCAAGCCAGATTTTGATATATCTCTGCCCAGAGCAGTACGACCTACGAGCGCGAATATTAACACATATCGCGAAGTGCAAGGCTCACTTGAAACATGTGTGAGGTCACCGCTAGGGTGTTGGAGTTGTGTGACGAAAAACTCTTAACATAGGCATATCAGTAATGAGTGATATTTTCACGCTGAATACGTGCCGTGTAACGTGCAAGTTTATTCATGCTACATTCACATTAAAGCAAGCGCTTTACAACGAGCAACGTTAACTTTGGCGAGTGTACTGTGATTCTCGCAGTAGACCTTTCACCTCAGAATCGTGAACCTTCTATGGATACAAGTGTTGTTACACTTAAGCACCAGATGAACTAATTTAACTCATTCCTCTCATGTTTCTGGCATGATAACCGACAAGGTGACGGGAGGAAGGAATATTATGCACGTATACATTATAGCTATGTCTGAGTAAACATTTGTACATGAATACTGTGATGTAGGCAACGCACTATGCATTCTACGAAATGGACACTGACTTTTTAAAAGCGTCATCGCTAGTGCTAAATTCTCTTCTACCATGTCAATCCATTATGGCATGATGACAGTTAGATGCAATTATCGCTTCGGGCGTATGCTACTACTCTGTGATGAGATTCTTACTCGGAACGATATCGTCAGTACGTGGAGTGCGGTAACAACCGGTGATGTTCGTGTTGCTGTCTGGAACCCGAGCGTCTGGGATTGGCAATCCAGGGTTCGATTCCATCGACATTCCAGGAGGACCCAGGGCCTTTCTACGTATAGAGAAAGACTGGATATGGGAGGCATATCATTGCTTTCGATTCCATCATCGTCTGGCGATAAGGTACAGCAAATTTACACCCGTCAGTAGTGGTAATGCATGAATATTATAATGTTTTAGTAACTGTCATATTTTCTTTTTCTTAGTATAGTCGAAGGGTAGGACTTAGACGTTTTTCTCTTGGCTGGTCATATTCTCGGCTGGATTTTGATTCTTATTAAAAGAATGCATCCATTGTGTAGTGTGTTTTACACAAGTCATGGTAACTCATGGTAATTTATATGGGAACATTTCTGTCGTAGTGAAGAGAGTCGACTTAGGGAAGTTTATATTATTGTGATTTTGAATCTCCGTCGTGGTATATAATTTCTTTTTGCCACGTTTATTCGTATTCGCGTTTATCAACAGATCTACTTTATGGAGATCATTCTAATTGTTAGTTGAAGAGATGTCAATGTTCGTTTGAACATTTTTCATCGTCGTGTTAGAGAGTTGAGATGTTTTTGAGCTCACTCTTGGCCTGATAGGATTTATTTTTGATTTTGCTAAGAGAGATTTCCAGTTTTGGTGCATTGTGGAGACAGTAGGGTTTTCTAATCAACGATTTGTTGCTTATCGTTTCGATCACCCTCGTTGATGGTGTAGGAACCCTATATTATTTTCCATAATCCACTCGAGCAGGAATAATTCTTTTTATGCTTGAAAATCTTGATCCTACTGAATTTATTGTTATGACACACGATTGTCATGTTAATTTTGAGCTGATAGAAATCCATCTCATATATGGTATTTTTCAAACTTTTCAATGCGGATTATAGTCTAGTAAAAACATTCTGAACAGCATTTACCATCTTTTCTTCGACGTGAGTCTCAGATAATCGAATGTGGAGACATGTTCTTTAATAGACATGTGATTGTTATAAACTATTGTAAAAGCATTAATTATTTAGTCTAATAATCAGCTGGAAAATGAGAGATAAAATTTTTTAGACACTCTATATGAAGTATAACATCCTGTATAACTCTAAGAACGCAAATATCAAGCAAACTGTAATTATTGAAGTATATTATTGAAGAAAGCATTCATATCACCAGTGAGGGTGACTTATGATTATAAATGTATAAAAGGCAATTTTGAAACCATCAATACTCAGTGGAGTAGATTTATCGTGTGGGTAAGACCATGTTCTGGCACCGTTGAATAATAATAATTAATTAATGTTTGAAATAATTATGATGAAATTCATTGCTGAATGGAAGGCGAATAAGTCAGGTGTGACTTGCAACAATCATAGACTTACAGTTATCGAACTTGATTGCAGTAGTGTACTATCAGGAAACATGTACTCCTAGACACGAGCACGTATAATTTATGTAATGATTTTTATCATCCAAGTTCTGAATTTAATTACAATGCTCTTTCTTTCCTCGGCTTATCCCAATTAATGGGGGTCGACGGAGCCAACCTGGCTCATTTCGGTTTAAGCCGGGGAATTAAGACCGGATGCCCTTCCTGACGCCACGTGATTTTTCAAGTGAAAATTCCACCCCGCTGTCACCGGGATTCGAACCCCGGCCGTCCGGGTGAAAGACGAGCAGCTAAGCCACAGCGCCATCACGCTCCCCAATTTAATTACAATGCTAATAGCTACATAATCATCCCTTTGATGAATTCTCAGATTAATGTCGAATGAATTTGATTTTTTCTTGCTTATTCTCACAAGACATTATTGGTTCAAGGGACACCAATCATTTATTATATTACTACCACGAAACAACTAATGAATTATACAAGTTACACTTATGGAGGGTGTACAATCTTCGTTTTTTGCTATAACACTCTGAAAGGTGTTAAAACCTCTTGTAGATATGTATATTCTTTTTCAGGGTTATTGTCAACATGTATAGTAGGGATATTACCCACTGGAACGAGTCCGTTCTGAAATATGATTTAATATTAGTTTGTTTGGATCAATATTTTTTTAAATGGGATTTTGCAGCCCATTCTTGTGTGATGGATTTATCCTTGTTTTTGTGTGATTTATTCTCGTCCAATGTCGAGTTGATTAATGTTCATAAGATTTTCATGTCATTTTTGTGAATACAAGATTTTCAATTCCTTTTAAGTTGACATCGTGGTGATTTATAGAAGTGAGTAGAGGTCACGTTATGAAAGCCATTGCTGGGTATTTGTAGGTGTTTCTACGCCTGAGATCACACTCCTGTGTAGACCTCGTGTTCTTTGAGCTGTTGCTTTTCAGCGTTTGGCCATGGTTTTCCTTAACGTTGCCTGGTTTGGTTTCCCTGTGCCCTATTATCCCCATCTCTTGCTGGTAGTATCTGGGGTTTTCAGCCGGGGCTTTTCAGGTTCTACGATCCAGTGATCTTCGTGGGATTTTAGCAAGCTGATGGTAGGTAATTTCGGGTACAGTACCAACGAAGACGAGCTTCCAGCATCTTGTCAGGGTTCGGTGCGACACCAGGGGCTTAAGACGAGTGAAAAATCCTATTGGAAGCCTGGATGCAAGTTACTACAGTACCTGTGTTGTTGCCACCTGCCCCATGTGGTCGTATGACGGACAAATTTACCTCACGCTACTGATGAAGTACAGTCATTTGCAAAATATATGGGTGTCTTGTTCGTAACTATGTAACGCGTACTTCTGCATCACAATACATCAAAGTGGACTGTACTGTTCTTCACGGCGGTATCGTCACGTACTCAAGTCTGGAATTCCAATACATCAGACCGGTGGTAACAACTGTGAAGCGTGAGGGCGACAGAGTGACTGTACAGGCTCACCCGCAAGCTTTATGGTCAAGAGCAATCGTCTAAAACAAAAGTCCGGCTTGTACATGGTAATTGGTGATATGAACTAGTCTTGTTAGGTCAATGGACAAGCGCAGCTTCCTAATCTCCATGGAGTGCAGCACATCTGTTGGTTACTGGCCAACACTCAGTTCCATACAATGCTACAGGTCTGATCACAGTGCAGTATACTTTTGATTTCAGCATTACAGGACGACCTTGTTGGTTCCATTTGAAGGCAGTCTTCTCAATGGCTCAAGCAGGCTTCCATAGGGTGTGACCTAGCCATCGGCACTTCCTCTCCTTTATTTGTATATACATTTTGTGCCGGTTGCTTTCCTCCCATAGAGCTTCATTTGATATAACATCCGGCCATCTTCAATTGATGGTATGTGTTAAGCAACGATTCAGGAAGACTTGCAGTTATTCTTACAGGAATCTTACGATCAAATAAAATTCCTGTCCCCTGTCGCCATTTAGGCTAAGCTGTATTTGATTGCACTCGTACTTCTCACAATGTGTCTCCTTCTGATGTTATGTATGAGCCCAAATATCGGAATCCAATGATCTTGTTGAGTTGTTTTCCAACAATAGATGTAGAGCCATCGGTTTGCTGTCCACACTCCATGTATTCAGCAATTTTGGAAATGTTTAATTTCTGTCCATATGCATCAAGGTGGTCATTCCAAATCTGTGTTTGCTGCTCTAGGCCTTGGCGCGTCGCGCTTGCAAACAAGACATCATCGGTGTACAGAAGATTCTAGAGATGCTGACAAACTCACATACCGAATTTATTCCATCCTGCACTTTTTCAAAATGTCTGATGGATAACCAGACTCTTAAGAATTAACATTTGATGAGACGTTCGCAATGAACGAATTGGGCGGGTTTTGTTGAATTTCTAATTTTAATATGTATATTAAGACACTGTCGCAGATCCGCCGCTACTAAACAATTCCGTACTTATTATTTATCCACTTCATTGAGATGTTTTCAGATATGTCTGCTAGGATACAGGGCGAGGTGGAGAGGGGAAAGGAACACGTACACAGGAGACTGGATTTTAAAAGTTCAAGAGGAGTATAAGAGAAGGACTATTTAAGAATCCTGAACAAACTTCAAACGCAGAGGAACGGGTTATTCTGAAAAACGAAATAAGAAAATCTTCAGGTGAAACATTGGTAGAGAGGAAACACTCAGGATATTTGGACGAAACAAGGAAGCACGAGAATGCAGAAGATATAAACAGCTATATTGGTTTTACGTCTCTTTTAACTACTGAGATTTTTAGAGACGCCGGGCTGCCAGAATTTTGTCCCGAAAGGGATTATTAACGTGCCAGTAATTCTACTGACACGGCTCCTCCAGATTTGCGCACCCTCAAATGACAGCTGACAGCGCCAGGTTGGCGATACTGAAACGTTGCCGGATTGCAGGAGATGAGAAAGGGAAGGCAGAATACAGATGTCTGAAAAATCAGGTAAACAAATGCAGGAAGCAAATTAAGAAAATTGTAAAAAGAAATGTATCATTATAGAAAATTGTCTAAAAATTGGAGGAGTATTTACAGCTTAGTGAATGGAGTATTTGTGGGGAAAGGAAGACTAATTGCTGTAATATTAAGGTATCCTATGTAAAACCTGTAACATAAAGAGAAGAAGGCCGATGAGACAGAAAATCTACATACAGGTATTAAATAGAGAATCATGTGATGGAAAGGGAGGAGGAACTTTATGACAATGAGAAAGGATATATAATTTTGATATCTGGGAAAGGTTTATTGGACGAATAGAAATAAACAGTGTCATCACTCAACTCCTTAAGCATTGTAGTTCATGGTCCAGCCAGTGTGTGGCGCGGAAGTCGCGCCGAACCTTAAGCACGTGTGACAAGTACCCCACGATGTTAGTACTGTGATATTCTGTGCGCGAGAAGTCATATTATGCGAGGGAATTTGTTTCTTTGTAATAGTTTACGAATGTCTATGCAGTGTTTTGTGTGCGAAAACAACTTCATCCCTTTCGGGAAAATGTCGTACTGTTTCGTTCCTGAATGTAAATTCAGTTACGAAAGCAAATCTGTTTGCGAAATGGGCGAGAGTAATTCCACAGAAAGATAAGCTGTCGATCGAAAGTAGAATCTGTGACGTGCCTTTTTCGGAAAATTTAATTATTATAAAGGCGGACTGTTTCGTAGTGAACTGTGAGAACGTGGAACTTTTTATTTCGCAATGAGATATTATTACACATAAAAGTTTCATGTATTTTGGTCCAGACGTTTTCGTGTAATACAATATGCACAAAAGACAACAAAGAAAAACATTTCCTTAAAAAATGAAGTTAATTTTTGACTGAAATGGTAAATCTAGAATATTCCTGTTCCCCTGACAGGAACAAAATAAACACGAATCTATCTGTGCTACCATCATGCAGACTGCGTATCTCTCAACAAGAGAAAACATTTACAGAAGTCTCAGCAAAAGTGAGCATGTCCTCTCACGGTGTATCATTTTGATTTATGAGTTATACGATAGGCTACTCATCTTTATGTTGATTCAGTTTTTTTTTCAACAAGATCCTGTGCTTTATATTGCAACTAGCCCTGAACGCCTAAAGTATCATTTTCGAAGATTATTGTCACCTACCAAGTCCATCTTACCTTTCAAATAATGCTACATGCAGCGGGAAAAGGGTTTAACTTACACTAGGCTACACATGGGACAATTTTCACTCATTCGTAACTGGGAGATAACCATAATTCGGGGAATTGCTCGACATACCGTATATTAATGTTATATGAAATAACTCGGCTGACAGCGATCTCATGCTCAAGCAGTTAATAACGATCACACAAATAGTGTTAATGTACCCATAGCATTTTCTGAGTCCTTATTAAAACGCGTTATTTTAATTAAAACTAGATTAATTTACATATAACTTCTCTCCCGCTAAGAAGTGAAAAAAGGCTAATAATGTCCCGCTAGGTGGGATTCACAATTGTTGGGCGCTAGCCTCAGTTTCAAATAAGCTACTGTATATTTCGCGGAGCAAAAGTTAGATTGGTAAACCTGGGAGAACGGAGTTGTATTTCCACAGTCTAAAATACACAGTCACGAAGCTCGCTGCGTTACGAAATTGCATCCTCTTGGTAAATGGAGCGACACTAGCGCTGGCGGCGTGGAACTTCCTCGCGTGAAGTGGAAATTAAAACCAGGATCATACCTCACATTTTTCAACATTTACCGAAATATATATCCACTGAGTTAAATCACGAAAGGCGCCCAGTAGGATACGGAATGAAGGCAGCCTTCCATGGTTACTTGTTCTACTTCGAGCCATCCTTACCTAAAACGAAAAAATATATAATCCGTCTTAATAATAATAGGCCTAAAATAATAATATTTGTTGATTCCTTAGAGACTTTGCGACATTGTGGTCACGTAGCCCCGTGTGCTTTTGGGTGTGTGTAGAATTTGTCTGATAACCTGTGCCATTGTGATATCTGTAGTAGTGTGTGTATTTGGAATTAAGGTAGGATTTGGGTAGAAAGCGGCCCTGGCCTTCAGATAGGTACCATCCCAGTATTTGCCTGGAGTAGAAGTGGGAAACCACGGAAAACCACTTCCAGGATAGTTGAGTTAGGAATCGAACGCGCCTCATATCAGTTTTGTCTCACGAGGCTGAGTGAACACAGTTCCAGCCCTCAGACCAGAATTACATTTCTTGGCAGAGATGGCAATCGAACCCGGGCCTCCACGGTGATAGCCAAAAATGAGACGGACATAATAATAATAATAATAATGGCCATCCTGCCAATAGAATAAACGGCCATCCAATTCTTTGCTTCCCTTATCGTCCTCCTGATCAATATCATGGACAGTATTCGAGTCTTCGGATCTTGTTTCAACTTTGTCTTCAGTATCAGAGTCACAAATTCCTTCGAAATTACTGAATCATAAACTAGTGATTCATTATCTTTCAGCAGAAGGCGACACACTTCATCTACATCGTTAGGTTTTCGTAAGGCGTAATCTCTTTACTGATATTCACTAAGGCAACATACCAAACCAAATAATCGGTATAACACACACTTGCAACTCACTGACAGAATGTTACATTATTTGGCGCGCTGGTATTATCAATCCCACACTGACAAAATGTTACACGTGTAGACTTATTTTTAGGCTCGTCTTTTCAGAACTCCAGGGAAATGCTTACTGAGGTATGGTGTAAGATGTCTCCAGACGATAAGATCATAACTTGAACTGTTGGCTATATATTAAAACTAAAACGAACCCTGGAGCTGTCAGACCAATGCGCGACTAACGGAGGGTTTTAAAAGATAGGTCTACTTGGAGACTGAGAATATTAATAATACTGTACATTTGTGACGGTATTATGTATAAGTCTAAACAAACAATTTGTTGTAATCAGCGTAACCGCAGCCTTCGTAGAGAGGTTTACGTAGCCCAGTGCGTATCCAATTTCTAAACAGTTGTATGCGGCTGACTGTGAAGCGTTGGGGGTTTGAGCCGATAGTACTAGGCAACAGCGGGGCGCGCTTGAACTCGGTCAGTGATAACACTATGTATTCTATTCGTCATGCTCTGACTTTTAGATGAATGTTGTAATCCCTACAGCAAAGTATACAGGAGTTGACATATGGGAAGATTGACACACAATCAGCTTGATGACTCAAGCTTCAAAGATCCTGACTAGAATGACTTTCAAGAGCATCGAATGGCAGATAGAAACGGAGTTGGGTGAAGACCATTTTGCTTTCAGGAGAAATGTGAGAACAAGGAATGCTGTACTTAAGTAACAGGCTGATCCTGGAGGGCAGAATACGGAAAAATAAAGAGCGCTCGTAGTACATAGGTTGATTTTTTTAGTTTAGCAACTATGTTATAAATTGATTAAATAACACACCTACATGGTTCCAAGTTTCAAAAGCCCTCGATGTAGTCTCCAGCATTGCGTACAATGTGTTCCCAGCGACACGGAAGCCGTTGGATTCCGTTGGCACTGCCCAATCTGTCGACGGTGTGAAGAGAGAGCTCGGCAGCCTGCACAACATCACCAATTGTAGGGTAGCGGTTCCCGCGCAGAGGCTCCTTCATCTTCGGGATGAGATCAAAGTCGCAGGGACTTAAGTCGGGAGAGTAGGGGGGGGGGGATGATAGAGCACCTCCCAGTTCCAGAGATTCAACAATGCAGACACATCTCCTGCTGTGTGTGCCCTAGCATTGTCATGCAGAACGATGGGCGGAGTATCCATGTGGTGTCGCCGTTTCCTTCTCAGAGCTGCTAGAAGATGGTCTTGCAGAAACGAACAATAGTACTCCGCATTAACGGTTTGCCCAGGGGGAACGGTGTGTTTGATGATCACACCATCCCTATCATACGCAATAATCAACATTACCTTCAAATTGGTGGGGATTTGTCGAACTGTTTGTTTTCGTGGTGATCCGTGGTGCCGCCACTCATTCGATTGGCGTTTGAACTGTGGCTCATATAATTTGGCCCACGTTTCGTCAATGGTTATGGTACGCCGTAAGAAGTCCTTTCCTTCGCGATCATAACGCTGGTGCGTACGAGAAGCGTCATATCGCAGCCATTTCTGAATGTCGGTTAAGTCAAGTGGAACCCATTTTGACGCAATTTTCCTAAATTTTAGGCAGTCCTTCTGGATGCGGAGGACAGTCGAATTCGCCAGTCCTGTATCTTGCGTCAATTCACGAAGCGTTACGTTCCGATCCGCCTCCACTAACGCAGAAACCATCTGTACATTTGCATTACTTACTGGCTGGTGAGCAGATCGAGGCATGTCCTGCACTCGTTCGCGCCCATCTCGAAAGGCTGCATACCGTTCTGTAAGGTAACGCAGCTACACCACACGCCTCGTGCAGTCCTTGGTGGCACTCTCGACCCATGCGACCCCTATCACACTGCATTCTTATCCACGTTCTCCGTTCCTGTTTCGAAAACATTCCGACCGTCTTGCGCGAGCGCTTGCCCACAACTACTCATCTAACAGGTGCCACTGCATACGAATGGGGGAGGGGACGGACGAGGTTATGTGCTCTAAGGGAGGGGATACAGGCTAGCAACTTGTGGTGGCAATGGCAGAGTACAACACCGTTGCAACATAAAGCAGCAGCATCGTTGCCAAAACTAAAAAAGCAACCCTTGTGTTTGTAAACTTCGAATACGCTTTGGATAACGTTGACTAGAGTAAGTTGTTTCACATACTGAGAAAGATTGGAATCAAGTACGGTGAAGGGAGGCTGATCAGAAATTTATACTAAAGGCAAGGCTATAACTTATCACCCCTAGTTCTTAATCCATTTATTGAAAACGTAATGAAGATAAATAGAGTAACATTTCAAGTAGGAGTAAATAATCAAGGAGAAATAATCTCAACTCTGAAATTTGCTATCGACATTGTCATCATAGCCTATTCACCAAATGTTTTGAATTAGTTTTTGAATGGTGGCGACTTCGCATTAAGAATGTAAATCATGATTAAAATCAATAAATGGAATGCACGCGAAAGAAATCAGATATCCATATTGACGTCAAATTGGCAAGTGAAAAGCTAAATTAAGTAGGAGACTTTTGCTACTTAGGGTGCAAAATAACCAGTGATGAACGAAGCAAAGAGGATATGAAAATTCGGTTGGCTGAGGCAATGAAGGCATTTCTGTACTATAATATTATGTTGACACCAAATAAGGTATGTTTTAACGTTGCGAATTAAAATCGACATTTGTTAACCAACTCGTTTGAGAATTTAACCACAAAGCACACACCATTGGACTAAGATAGCCATATATTGAAATCTGTATTTTCTGCTTTATCTTCACAATGAGAAATTAGTTTAATAAAAAACACATCAATTTTCAAAATGTGATAAAATTTCCAAAAATTGTATTTCCCGGATTTTTACTTCACTAAGTTAAAGTACACGCTTCAGAGAATGTTGTGAACTAGGATCTTCAAATTGTCATTAATAGATACGGAGCTAGACTATAAATGTGAAAGAGAAGTTTAAAATTAATTATAATAATTAAAATAATAAAAATAGATTCTTTCACAACATGACAAAAGTTCTAGTTTACAACATTACCACATTCATTAGCTATAATTTGATGTATGAAAGAATTATCTACCTAAACTGTAAGGTTATTTATGATTATTTGAAATATGCGAAGTGTACAAGAATTTAATTTCAGAAAAACATCACTGAAGTTTTTGAACCAAGTTGTGAACATAACACACTCACTTGGGCTTCTTAAAACTCGTCTGATCCCTCTATATCAATGATGATATTGTAATTGTCACTAACACTATTCGCCTCAATATTTACAGAAGACAATTTGGATTGTGAAGCACTAGCCTTTACATGAGGCCTTCCTTCTGATTCACTATTTACTTTGACAGCACTATTTACACTGACATTCATCTTATTGTGTATCTTCCCTTGATATTTCCGCTTTTTCTTCACACAGATGGGCTTTTAGAATCCATATTATATGCACTCACAAAGAGAAAAAGCTCACAAGTCACGATGAGAAAGAACACACGTACACAAGTAAGCTGACATATTTGTTTATGTCAGTTACTTAGCAATGAAATCCAACACCAAAGAGGTTATCCCAACACTGAAGTCTTTAGAATATAAAAGTAATGACATCTATTGTTCATAACCAAAACTATGAACTATATACCCAGGAGGAATGCAAAGAGGGAAATTTGAAAACGAAAATTTGACAAGATATTCACTGCAGGATGTAGGCAGGACACTGCAGCCACGCCCCATTACACGTGCGCATGATCTTACTTTCAGGCACTTACAATTGGAACATCTGTATGAATGATATCTCATTTCTAAGAAGATATATCAAGTTTTAATATCCGATGCAGAAAATTAAAAGTCATTTTTCGGCGAAAAATGACATTTTCAACATTCATGTCAATAAAGTCACTCTGGAAATTTTTCCTGACGCGGCACGCTAAGGAAGTAAAACTTTGACTCTTGAAGCAGGAAAAAATCAGCGAATATAAGATCCTGAAATGCGCTGTTACAGGAGACTATTGAAGATGAATTGGGTAGTAGAACAACACATTGAAAGGTATTTATATGTGTAGGCAGGAGGATATATTTTTGGCGACTACCAATGATGACATGAGATGAGTTGGCAGGACACATTCTAAGACACACAGGAATAGCCAACTCAGTTGAGGAAGGAAGTGTCGAGATTAAAAACTATAGGGATAGACGAAGGTTAGAATATGTTCAAAAGATGTAGAAATGAAACGATTGACGGAAGACATAAAGGTACGGAGGGCTGTATGAAAGCAGTTAATAAACTGAAGTCTCCAACAACAACTCCAAATCAAAAGCATGAACTTGCCACAATGAATTAGAATGTGATTATTCAATGTCCTCTCTTAGCTAATGAAGCTTCACAATTGCTACAGAAACATGGTTTCTAGATCTATAGATTCGATCGTATGTCCTCAAATATCTCCTGAGTGCTGGGTTATTTTCGCATATACAGTGAGATTTTTTGGCTCGAGCTACCATGCGCAAGATTGCCTTTCGCCAGCCAATCGACCTCGATCCGAAGATTGCGCGCAGGTAAAAACAGTGACAAGGTACATTAATTAATGGTAAATTTACCAGCATTTGATGACAAAAGAACTTACCTTTTCATAGAAGATGTTGAAAATGTTCTCCTTCAGCTGACAGACATGCGTGGTTTCGTGTAAATAAATTAGCGTTTACACGTTGTAATTCTCCTTCCGTAATGAGAGATATCTGCTGCCGTATATTGTTCTGCAGCTCCTCTAGGGTACAAGGATTAGACCTATACACTTTGTCTTTTCAGCGTCCCCACAAATAAAAATCACACGTTGCTAAATCCGGGCTTCGAAGCGGCCACAATCCAGCCCTAGTCTCCCTGTCACCAAAGCCAGCACTTATTGCGTCCAATAAGTATTGCGCAGTATACACAGTTACACCGTGCTGCTTGATATAAACGTAAAATCGATCCCTGTCTGTTAACCGGACAAAGAAATTATTCAAAACAACCTGAACGTATCGAGCAGGATTAATAGTTTCCGGAAAGAAATTGGGCCTATAAGTATTTTTGTGGTTACTGCGCACCACACACCAATTATTGGGTCATTCAGTGGGATTCGCTGGATCAGTCTTGGGTTCACAGGTGACCAGTATTGATTGTTCTGTAAGTTCACATGTCTATGTAAATAAAACACGCCTCGCCACTGAAAAACATTTACTGGTCTGTATCTTAAGTCGCCTGTACCTAAAAGATTGACTTACCACTCTAGGCAGCCGGGATTAAAGGGTGGAAACACACGAAATACAGAAAATAAAAATAAGGCCTAGATTCCCAGATGACGAATGACATTAGCCAACATTCCACAACTCTTGAATTTTAAATCTTTGAAAGCTACAGCGTTATATTATTTAGCTACTCCTGTACCTCCCAACGTGTTAACTGTAATTAATCAAGGCACGGTCCGAAGCCCGTTTCATGTTTAATTGTGGGGTATTTTAAAATACTAAGTGTACAAATAAATTACCCGTACTCTAGTGGACCTGGAAAACAATATACTGCAGCAGATATCCCTCACCTCAAAAGGGAATTACGTGTAAACGCTAATTTACACGAAACAACGCCTGTCTGTCAGCTGAAGAAGAACATTTTCAGCATCTCATGCGAAAAGGTAAGTTCTTTAATCATGATATTCTGGGTGAAATTACCATTAATTTACGAAGTACGTCCAGAAAGTAAGTTCCGTTGGGTAATAACATTAAATTGTGTACAGATACAAAAAAAATTATTGCACAAAATTCTACAACCCTTAAACTACTTTTCCGCATAACTGCCGAAATGTTGGAGGCATTTGTCGTAGCTTGGCACGAGTTTTTGTATACCTTCTTCATAGACGTGTGCCGCCTGTGTCTTCAACTAGTTGTACGTTCCGCTGCAGCGCAGTTCCGCATATGCGCGGTAGACGCTCCGTATCAAAGAGAAGAAACGTGCGCCATTTGGAGAGCGCTGTCAGCCACGTACGCGTTGTTGTGCATGTTTACTCGTACAATGTCGGTGTTGATTGAAAATCCTGCCGCTTGTGAAATCAGATTTGTGATTCGTTTTCTGAATGCTAGGAAAGTGAAACCAATTGAAATTTATCGGCAAATTTGCGAAGTGTATGGACAAAATGCGATGAGTGATTCAATGGTGAGAAGATGGGCCCGACAGTTCAATGAAGGACGTAGTGAAGAGCACGATGAAGAACGAAGTGGGCGTCCATCTTTGGTTACAGAGGAACTGGTTCACGCGATTGATGACAAGATCCGGGAAAATACAATTAGTGCTCTCGTTATGGAATTTCCCCAAATCTCAGGATCACTAATTCAAGAAATTGTTACCGAAAAACTGAACTTTCGCAAACTCTGCCTACGTTGGGTACCAAAGATTCTTACGGACCAACACAAAACAAAACAGATGTGTAGTGCACTTCAGTTTTTGACCCGTTAC
Source organism: Meconema thalassinum (assembly GCA_946902985.2). Classification (NCBI taxonomy): domain Eukaryota; kingdom Metazoa; phylum Arthropoda; class Insecta; order Orthoptera; family Tettigoniidae; genus Meconema; species Meconema thalassinum. Next base: position 183,996,420 of record OX336398.1, on the reverse strand, counting down.
AATGAAGGCGGCGAAGAATTTCTAACACAGATAGTCACAGGAGATGAAACTTGGGTTTCTTATGACACCCCTGAAAGTAAGCGGCAATCAATGGAATGGCGGCACACTTCATCCCCAGCAAAGGTTAAGCCGAAAAAAATCTTGACACTTCGGAAAATGATGTGAACAGTGTTCTGGGACTTACTTAATTCCTGCCGCTCCTTCCGGAGCATAGGGCCTTGGCGAAATTTCTGGGACTGGAAAGGCATATTACTCATTGATTTCTTACCGCGTGGTCAAACAATCAACGCAGATGCTTACTGCGAGACACTTAGGAAATTGTGCCGCGCAATACAGAATAAGCGCCGAGGGTTGCTGTCAAAAGGTGTTGTTTTTCCTCACGACAACGCACGACCACACACTGCAAATGTGACGAAAAACCTCCTACAGGGATTTTGCTGTGACGTGTTTGACCACCCTCCGTACAACCTTGACCTCGCTCCTAGCGACTTTCATCTGTTCACACATCTCAAGATGTTAGGCCCCTTAAAACAACAATTATCATCATCATCTTTCCTTGACGGTCAACACTTCAACAATGACGACGAGCTGAAAGAAGATGTTTCCAACTGGTTGAAGACACAGGCGGCAAACTTCAATGAAGAAGGTATCCAAAAACTTGTGCCACGCTATGACAAATGCCTGCAAAAGTTCGGCAGTTATGAGGAAAAGTAGTTTAAGAGGTGTAGAATGTTGTGCAATAAATATTTTTTCTGTATCTGTACACAATTTAATTTTATTACCAAACGCAACTTACCTTCTGGACGCGCCTAGTATGTACTATGTTACGGTTTTTTCCTGCGCGCAATTTATGACCCGAGTTCGGTTGGCTGGCTGGCGGAAAGCTTGCGCGCTTGGTAGCTGGCCGCATTCAGCCCTCCAGAAAAAGAAAATCCCTGTGCTATTTTAATAAGGCATCTTCCCACCATAAGTAATGTTTTTAAATGTTCACATTAAATGAAATATGACCTAGGGTTTAATACAAAAGAATGGTTTCTCGCCTCTGTTGTTTAGGAAGTGTTTCTCTGAATTAGCATGTGCCTCTTCAAAGAGACACACTGGTAGAACTCGGATTCACTTATGCTACATAAATATGTTGTCTTGCTGCTATGGACTAGTATGTGTGTATTCAATTCCTCACATAGTTAACTTGGATTTATATACCCTACATGACCATGCATACTCGCCACTATGGATTACCAGGTGTCTTTAAAAGTGCTATCCATATAAACTTGGATACAAATGCGCTACATGAATATGGCCTTTCACTGCTATGGATTCACACGTGTTCAACTAAAGATTTACATACGGTAAATTTGGTTTCGCATACCCTATGCCTTCTCGCCGCTATGGACTGACATGTGTTTCATCAAAGTTTGTCTCTTGGAAAACTTGGATTCACATGCGCTACACGGAAATGCCTTCTCGCCGCTATGAATAAGCATGTGTTTTTTCAAGATTCCTCCCTGAGTAAACTTCGATTCACATACGCTACACGAAAATGGCCTTACGCCGCTATGGATGCGCATGTGTGCCGTCAAATGCTCTTTGAGCTTAAACTTGGATTCACACACGCTACATGGAAATGGCTTCTCGCCACTATGTGTTTTTTCAAGCTTCCTTTCCGGGTAAATGTGGATTCACACACGCTACATTGGAATGGGCTCACGCCGCTATGTAAGAGCATGTGTGTCTTCAAATATTCTTTCCGGGCAAACTTAGATTCACATACGCTACATGAAAAGGGCTTTTCGACGCTATGGACAAGCATGTGTCTCTTCAAATACTTTAATGCGGAAAACTCCAATTCACATATGGTACATGAATGTTCCTTCACGCCGCTATGGACGAGCATGTGTGTGTTCAAAGTCCCTCTATAAGAAAACTTCGAATCACATACGCTACAGGAGAATGGCCTCTTGCCGCTATGCACGAGCATGTGTGTCTTCAAATATCCTCTGTCGAAAAACTTGGATTCACATACGCTACATGAGAATGGCTTTTCGCCGCTATGAACACGCATGTGTCTGTTCAAATTTTCTTTCGAGGTAGACTTGTATTCACATACGCTACATGAGAATGCCTTCTCGCCGGTATGGATGCTCATGTGTTTTGACAAATTTTCCTTCTGGCTAAACTTGGATCCACAAGCTCTACATGAAAATGGCCCGTCGCCGCTATGGATTAACTTGTGTCTCTTTACATGTGATCCGGTGTTAAACTTGGACTCACATACGTCACATGAAAACGGTTTCTCGCCGCTATGGACAAGCATGTGTGATTTCAAGTTACCTCTTGTGGTAAACTTGGATTCACACACGCTACATGGGAATGGCTTTTCGCCGTTATGGACGACCATGTGTGTCTTCAAATCTGCTCTACTGGTAAACTTGGATTCACATTCGTTACATGGATATGCCTTATTTCTGATATGAATAGTAATGTTTGACTTTAATTTTTGTTTGGTAGTACATATTTTACTAGATGCACTGTTAGCATATTTTCCTACACTCTTCCCAATTCGGTAAGTCTTCCTTACAGCATGATCCGAAGTATCTGGACACATCAGCCTGAAATAATTAGTACAAACAGTATAAAGTAGGCTCCATTATCACGGAAGAAGAATAATAGAATTTTAAAGATCTAAGGAGTAAAAATATAATTGGACAAATTTCTTTAATACCATTACCAGAAAACTTGTCTTCAAGATGTACAGGTAACTGACTTCGTTTCCACTCATCATGTATATGTTGAACATACAGTCTGAACTTTTACAATTTTACAACATTATACAGGTGTGTCTTGTCGGAGATTTTGGATTCATAGCTCTGACAGCATGGGTGTATTTGGATCACACCTTAGCCACCAAAATCTTCCAATGAAAAGTCGTTAGATCTTCTACATGCCGGGTGCTCATTCCTCCTCCCTTTGCAACAATGCTTGGCCTTCGCCAAAGTTCATGTTTATTTTCATAAAAATGAATCCATTCATAAGAATCACTGGGTGAGATTTCACAGAGGCGGCTAAATTGATGAGTGAAAAGAATACAATATAATACCGTTGATCTTTTCGTTTGAGTTACTTCGTATCAGTCATTAGAAGCTTTCAATGCAGCACTTCATGTCTTCAAATCTTGATGATATAAAATCTTTCCCCTGTACAAAACTACCCCACACCCTACATCCGAAGCAATGATCTGAATTTCGCCATCACGCCGAGACGTCTTCCTGCGGAAGATATTACCTGCGGGCTAGAAGCTTCTATCCGTCATCTACCAGCCTCGGATGCAGAATAAATTAGAAATGAGGCCGCTCAGGACATCAAACATGCGAGGCCCGTAGATCAGATCCAGCTTATAAAGCGATCCCAAGGAACCCTCTCAGGACATCAAACATGCGAGGCCCGTAGATCAGATCCAGCTTATAAAGCGATCCCACGGAACCCTCTCAGGACATCAAACATGCGAGGCCCGTAGATCAGATCCAGCTTATAAAGCGATCCCAAGGAACCCTCTCAAGACACAAACATGCCAGGCCCGTAGATCAGATCCAGCTTATAAAGCGATCCCAAGGAACCCTCTCAGGACATCAAACATGCCAGGCCCGTAGATCAGATCCAGCTTATAAAGCGATCCCAAGGAACCCTCTCAGGACATCAAACATGCGAGGCCCGTAGATCAGATCCAGCTTATAAAGCGATCCCAAGGAACCCGCTCAGGACATCAAACATGCCAGGCCCGTAGATCAGATCCAGCTTATAAAGCGATCCCAAGGAACCCCATAAACAAAAGGGAGAAGACGAACATGCAGCCGATTAAGGAGTTATCAATTTTAGAAAAGAACTAGAAATCCCTAGAAACTCGCTATTCAAAAACTCCAACGTTCTACGGCCTACTTAAAATACACAAAACCGGTGTGCCTCCGAGACCACTATTGAGCGCCATAGCGTCCCCAACTCACGCACTTGCTAACTATTTGAATCAGGTCTTGCATCCATTATTACTTTCGCCACCCTCTTACGTCAGAAATTCCCATTGCTTCGTATATCATAGCGGGTATACACTTGAGTTAGGCCATCTGCTGGCATGCCTCGATGTGGAGTCCCTATTTATCAAGGTTCCTGTTCCTGACGCCACACAGATAATCAGATAAAAGCTTATAGCGGCAGAAATTTCAACGGACTTAGTTGCCTTAGTTGAACACTGCGTTAACTCCACATTCTTCGTCTTCAATAGGTAGATGTTTCAACATATGGAGGGAGCAGCCATGGGATCCCACTACTCTCCATTATTGGCCAACGTTTTCATGGCAAATTCGAGGAAGAAGCTCATAGGGAGAGCCCATTGAAACTGGAGTGTTGGTTCAGATACGAAAACAAGATTTTTGGATATGGGAACATGGACGCAACTCAACTTACTAGACTCCAAGTGCTCCTGACATCTGAGCATCATCATAACCGTGGAAGTAGATGAAAATAATCCACTGGCCTCAGTAGACATTCTGGTTTATAAACGAACAGACAACACGCCCAGACACAGGGTCTATAGGAAAGGCACTCATACAGATCGGTTGCTACATGTAATCTCAAGCCATCCATCGTCGCAGAAGGAAATGGTAGCTAGGAGACTGCTCACCAGAGCCAACCGCATTTGCGTTAAGGATAGCGTAAATCAAGAGAAAGAACTAGTTTGGAATACGCTCCTAGCTAATGGATACAGGAAAGGACAGATAAATAGGGTCATGCGTCAGCCGAGATAATGGAGCCAAAACCAGGACGCAGAACTATACAAAGCGCCTTGATCCTGTGGAGAGATATACATAGGGCATTCAAATAGTGCCGTTTCCATTGGGATATCAAAGCACATTCGAGACAGATCTGCAATAGTTGAACATACTGACGTCACGAGACACGGCATATAAATTGATAAGTCTGAAACTGTTTCAAAAAATCCTGGATATAAAAAACAGGATAATAAAGGATACATTAGAGACCTTGAAGCATCCCAATAATTTAAAACGCGATGACAGATTCAAGCTTAGCAATACATAGAGAGTTCTCTTAGCGCGTGACTGGCTAGGGCTCTGGCCAATCAGGGAGCAGCAAGAGGTCAGTGCCGATCAAACAGTGCCTGACTGACAACCAACGGTAAAAACTCGGCAGTTTTAATAGGTTTATGCCGTGTTTTGTGTGTGGTGTCGCCCAGAGACACCAAGCTAGCTCATCAGCAGGCTCTTGATGTTCCACGCCCAGACCCCCACAGGAGTAGCAAACTGTACACTACCTCCCTTCTTATGAAGCGCACGTGCGCCTCTAACTGTGAGAGCTAATTGCTCAAGCAGCCCTTCATCTCCCTATAAAGGCTTCCATAAAGTTGGTATATTGGCTTTCACGGCCAGTGAATTGAATTAAAATTCAGCAATTTTTCTAAGTTTATGCCGTGTCTTGTGTGGGGTTTGGTCCATGAACACCAAGTTGGCTCATAAGCGGGCTCATAATGTACCACGCTCGGGCCCCTGCACTCCCCAGATGCTGTTGTTCTTAATGAGACATTTATTTTACCTTACCAACAGCTACACCTACCTCCATACACTGCCTACCGTGCTGATCATCCGTATTTCGCAGCTCGAGGATGTTTGGCTGTTGGATTCCATCGGAATCTTACTGTCACTCAGCATCACTATAATTTCCCTCACCGCTTCTCCGAGTATTTGATTTTAGGAGTATTTGCCCCGTCCAAAACCATTACTAGAGTTACTCTCTCTCTTTCCTGCCTCGTACCCCTCCTTCTAATGTCTATCTCATTTATATTGATCACACCTTCCGCAACTCCGATATTAATATTCTTCTTCTTCAATTCCCTTCAAGCGTCTGGTTTGAGCCATTTCTGCCATTCCGCTCTATTTCTGCACATTCTCTTCATTCCCGCAACAGTTTTGTCCCTTTTTTTGTACCAATCTCTCAATCCTATTCTCCCATGTAATGCGGGGTCTGCCTCGTCCAGCTCCTCCCTCAACTCGCATTTCATGTATTTGTTTTACTTTTCCTTCTTCCATTCTCGTAACATGCCCGCACCATCTCAACTGACGTTTCTCAACCATTTCACCCATTGCTATTTGTCCTAACTCTTTTCTAATTCTCCCATATCGAACTCGATCTCTTCCTGTCTTTCCTACTGCTCTCCTCAGAAACTTCATTTCTGTGGCAGTAATCCTACTTAGATGTTTATCTTGAAATGCCAAACTCTCCATACCATACTGTACTTGTATTTCTTTATTGTAAGATTCATCATTCGCAAAAGTTTTGAAACGAAGCCCATGGTAAATAAAAAGGGGTCTGGAAAGAGACTGCAAACAGGTTAGATTCAACGAGCCAAGTAATTCCAGTTAACCAGGTGGACCATTCAGGAAATTTGTGGAGAGCAAACGAGCCCAAGTGCTGGAAGCAGGGTCGGCTCTTTGTCCCGGTTAACCAAACGCTTCCGAGGGGAAGAGCACTTGTCAAGCGACAATAGTAAGTGGTCGCGTGCCTAGTAACACGATTCATGCCACCCACGTGAACAACGCAGGCCAATGGGATTTCACGTTATATGAAAATGAAATGAAAATCCACAGCCTGCTTCCAGTCTCCGACCGGGTCAGGAATGGAATGAATGAAGCCCCCATCTGGCGGCGAGGATATGAACTGTGCCAGCTGCCGAGGCCTGACGCACTCCTCTGGGGCAATGATTAAATGAATGACATATTAAATGAAATGATAGTGGAGAGAGTTGCTGGAATGAAATTTCGACAGGGGAAACCGGAGTACCCGGGGAAAAACCTGTCTGCCTCCGTTTTGTCCAGCACAGATCTCATATGGAGTGACCGGGATTTTAACCACGGACCCAGCGGTGAGAGGCCGACGTGCTGCCGCCTAAGCCACGGAGGCTTCGAATTTCACGTTATATAATTAATCTAATTATGATAACGAGATTATATCATTACCAGACCGATTGAAATACTTCAGGACACATGCTAAGTTGTCAAATTTAATATTATTATTATTGGAATGCATTTGAGGATAACTCATTGGATAATAACATAGTAATGAATATTTGGCATTAACGCGCAATTTAGGCAAGTTTTTTTTAATGAGGTGACGCTAACTTTTCATCGAGGAGGGAGATACGCTACAGGATTCGTGGTTCTTTCATCTGAAACCTTCGCAGGGGACAGACGTGTCCGAGACTTTGCTACATTTTGAAAGACAATGGTGAAATATTATAACATTGACAACGCAGAAGAAATATAAGCTACAAGTATTACTAATCGAAAAAGCAGTATATTACGGCATTACATATATGCGTAATTAAACTACAAAGTATTCACCCATAATATCGACATTTAAAGAAGGAAGCACATAAACTATTCGAAACGACATTCATAGAGTGAAATTTTAACTATTAATATTATTATTATTGGGATACATTTGAGGATAACTCATTGGATAATAACATAGTAATGAGTATTTGGCATTAACGCGCAATTTAGGCAAGTTTTTTTTATGAGGTGACGCTAACTTTTCATCGACGAGGGAGAGACGCTACAGGATTCGTGGTTCTTTCATCTGAAACCTTCGCAGGGGACAGACGTGTCCGAGACTTTGCTACATTTTGAAAGACAATGGTGAAATATTATAACATTGACAACGCAGAAGAAATATAAGCTACAAGTATTACTAATCGAAAAAAGCAGTATATTACGGCATTACATATATGCGTAATTAAACTACAAAGTATTCACCCATAATATCGACATTTAAAGAAGGAAGCACATAAACTATTCGAAACGACATTCATAGAGTGAAATTTTAACTACGTTCATCACTATGTCAAGCCAACGGAGGTTGAGAGGGAAGAAATACATCGCAACTGCAGTTAGTGAAATGAGTCACTAAGATACTGAAGGGAACGTGATACATGTCGAGAACGAGAATATTCGAAATGACATAACGTAAAGTATGTGGGGGAGACCAACATCGATTCTCTGCTGCATTACAAACCAATATCGACGGGAGTCATTTCTGCAGTTCTACAAACATGGAGTTAGTATTAACACTAAAGAAGGCTGTACAGAAGAAAGAAGAACTTTCCAGAACGGACGCGACCAGCGTTATCCCGGTGCCATTCAAGAGAGAAAGGGTAATCTCATCTCACAAAAAAGATTGCCAAGCAGGATGGAGTCTGAAACCACACGGTGATGTAGGAGTGCGAAACCAGTTCCAGGCAGATTGGCGACTTCAGGAGGAGATCCAGAATGTTCCGTTATTGCAGGATCCCAGAAACACGCCGTTTCTGTTGAACTATGAGGGAGAGCCAATTCTAGTCAACTTTACCCGACACAGGTAGAATGAAGATCAAAGCGGTATCCCATATTGTATTGTAGCATTTGAGATTATCCGACAACTTTACTTATTGATGACATCTTTCAATGATCTAGAATATTTGATAGTATACGACTCTATATTATTCATCGTAATGTCATGTAGGAATTTTATTCTCGATCTTTAGCGATCTCTGATATATTTAGAAAGCTATTTTGACGATTTAAATTTGTATCTTGAGGTTTAGAGCATTTGCGATTGCGATTGTAAATTTATTTGCGGAGATTTTATTGTTTTGTTTCTTAGAAGATAGATAGATTTTATTGTTCGTCTTTTGAAGTGAGATAGATTTTTATTGGAAACTGTTATCCAAGTATGTTTTTTATCAAAAGAGTATATTTTGAAATTACGATCTGTGACGATCTATTTGAAGATCTAAATACAGTTATATATGGAATAACTTAATGTCAGATCTGGTTGTAAATATTTAATTACGAAATTCACTAATGGAAAGAATATATTTAAGGAAAGAGGAAGAAGCGAAAGGAAATATGAAGGAATGTGAAATAGAAGTATATAGTCGAAGGAAGTATCACAGCTGATAAAAGCGTATTTGTAAAATGTGAATAATGTAAAGAATGTAAGTGTTATTGCAGAAATATTAATTTATTATATTACCAATTTACATAATTAATCGAAGGAACCAATATTTTTATTATTGTATTTTTATTATGTATATTGACTGCAAAGTAAGAACATCGCAACATGAAGTTATGTATTTGGAAAATACAGTTGATGTATTTAGTAAGGAAAGGAACTGCTAATTATGTTTGTGAGATATATTTATGATATTCCCGTATTGACAGAGGGGTGAGTTGTATTAATGGCAATGGGCTATTTGAAGTCATTGTTTCATAATTTATGGAGAGATATGTAAGGACTGATTTGCGAAATGTTAATGCTATTTGAAGCAACAGATATTTGCGAAATGTAAGCAGTATATTTTTCTTGAAGGATTGTTTTAAGTTATCGATATAGACTACACTATTGAAAATCCTTGAAACAGTAGGACAGACAACCTTAGTTGAAATGGTGTCTGATAGAAATTATAGGAGTAACTGATCTTTGTGAGAGCTGAAGTACATTGATGTCTATCTAAATGGTTCTAAGTAGATTTTAAAAAAATGGTAATTATTCGACGAGTATGAAGTATTTGTAATAAGTATATTTATTTAAAAAAGAGAAACAAGTAGAAGTGAACGAACTATGTCTATACTTAAACGTATCGATTATGGAATCCCGAATTAAGAATATTGTATTGGAAAGACATAGTAATTTGGAAATAAACTGAATTCTACGGAATTTATAACGAGTAACGAAGCAGGAAAAGTATGTAAATATGTATACATTGAAATTAGCAATGTATGCTATTCTTTATTAATGAATAAGTAATGTTAGTTGACGAATTACGTCTTTATCATTCGTGTTGCAAATAGAACATGTTTTATAAACCAAGGATTTCACGTTAATGACGGAAAGTTTATTTAATGCAATTCTTATAGTAGAGATTTTTATGATAGTAGGAGACGGGAGTTAGATTGTATAGATTAACAAATAGTAATTGTAATGACGGAGGCCTACGTCAGGGGTAAATTCATTTAATTTTGCGGGAGTATGTAAAGACAATTACTTTATTTTTGTTGTTAACTCCCGTCAACTAGGGAACAGCAGTTGTTTGCCAGAATCCGATAGGGATTTATTTAATTTACGCTCGTATAAACTTTTCTTTTATTAGGTGATTCCAAGGGAATATTATGAACAATTTGTAAACAGTATGACGTTTTTTTTACGTGATATAATTAAACTGAAACCTAAGATTTTTGAATTCACTTGTATTTCCATATTTGCCAACGTGTCGTGAATAAATGATAGGCACGTGACGTAGGTTTACCTGATCATGTTATAGAAATTTGGCATAGCCTTTCGTAGAGTATTGGTAGAGGAATGAGCTATAGTGGAGGTTTTTATGGGGACCTGATCCTAATCCTTAAGCCCGAGATTTTTGACTCTCGTATTCCCGAGTAGTTTTAGAACCCTTGTTTTAAGTAGCAAGTGTCTATAGCACATTCAGACCATTCTCCTGTCCCTTTTCCAGAGTGTATTAGCCAGTAGCAATGTGTAGTTTTCTAGCCAGGGACTTCAAGATGCTACGACTTATTCTCCATCTGCAGATTCTGGTGGATCATTCCAGGAATAAGGGTAAAATACGGCGTATTCAGTGCCATGAGAGCGTTATTAATCTGCTGTTTCGTCTTAAAACTTAACTCCTTCTTCCCTACTATTGTGGTATTCATCTGATAATAAGCTGATACTCCTTTATTAGGTCTATTTAGTACCTCGGGTTCAATTTTCTCATCATCAATTAATATGGTTTCTAAATATTAAAAAGTTTCTACTTTCTCAAGAGCATTACAGAGGATATTGAGCTCTTCTTCCTGTTTATTCTGTTTAGAGATCCCCATTACTTTACTTTTTTCTTCATTCACTATCATTCCCTGCCTTTTCAATTCTTCATACCATTCCACCACTGCTTGCTGAAGTCTTTCTGGTGTGTCAGATACCTATACTATATCATCTGTATACAGCACTTGCATATAAACCGGTCGTAATCTCCACACTCCAAGCTTTGTTCTGCATTACCTTCTCTTACATATCCCGTGGCTTATAATCACAAGATTCACGGTCACGTAAAACTACAATCTTCCTTCCTTCCTCTTCTTACATATTTTAGTTATTCCGTCTAGCAAGATGTTGAAAAGCAAAGGGCTAATTGCATGCTCCATTGGAAATTCTTTAGATGTTCCTCTAACTACACGTACTATTCCGACTGGTAGTCTATATATGCTCTTCACAGCATTTCTTATTCTGTTACTGATAATCAAACTTTTCACACCCTTCTTCGCATCTGCGGAGAGAGTGTCCCCTTCCCCTCCCCAACTCGCCCCATCACCAACTCTACCCCCGAATGGTTTCAAATGCAGATTCATTCCTCCTTACTCCCCCCATCATGGTGGAAGATGGGAATCCAGTGTTATGCTCACTAAACGGCACCTGAAAGAGATTCTTAGTAATCGTATTCTCGCCTACGAAACGTTTAATTATCTTGCTATCCTCATTGAAGGTGTTGTGAGTTCTCGCCCCGTAACTCCGCTGTCTAGTAACCCCGATGATTTAACTCCTCATACTCCTAGCCACTTACTCATATTATTCGCTCTTCCTCCTATAGTCGATTCTCGTAGAGATTTACGTCTGCCTATTTTTTGGCGTCAGATTGAAGTCCTACGAAACCCATTTTGGAAACGTTGGATGTTGGAATACCTAACTTCGCTTCAGAGGAGGCAAAAGTGGCTTCTCTCTGACCCTAGTGTCGAGGAGGGAGATCTCGTTCTCATCAGAGACCAGCCTTCCCCTCTTGTCTGGATCTCGGGCAGAGTAACCCAGTGATACCCTGGCCGAGACGGCAAAAATCAAGTGGTAAAGATATATATGCCAAACGATCACATTGTGAGACCTATATCGTTGATTTCCCCTTTGCCACTCGATCCTGTGATCTTTTTGTCTCTGTGTTGGTGGTTTTGCCCTTTTGCTCCCCCAGTTTGGTATATTCCATCAGAATATTCGTTTCCATGTTTAGTTATTTACACCCTTATTGGGTTCTCTTTGATCTTTTCTCATATTAAGTGTTCCTTCCGTGGAAACCACTAACAGCCTTTTTTCATGATTCTCTTTCGTTGTGCATTCTCTTGTTTTCTGAAAGTGTGTTTCAGGTTTGAGATGCTTTCTCCTTGCTTAGCAACAACTTCTGGCATTGCTCTGCAGTGCTTCATGTGGCCAAGCGCCGAAGTTAATGGGTTCAAGCCGCTTGAAGAAATTCTTACAAGTTCTGCTGAACTCCTTCATAGGGCAACCTTCTCGCCTTTACTCCGTGGAACTACACCTCAAGACATGAATCAAGTACTAGTGATATTTTTTGTGTTCCTAAGTTGGCGTTTAAAACGTCATTCCCAAGTCCACTCCCCTCTTCCCCTTGCCCTCGCTGACCACTCGCCGCCGTCTCATTGTGGGTATTTCACCCTGCATAAGGTTTTGTAGCGCATGCAAGTTCGTTGAAACCTTCATCTGAGGTCTGTGGACATGTCAGAAATTTTGATAGCTGTACTAACAGTACAATTATCGGCTGTACAAACTCTTCATGTGAAAAGATAAGTACCTGATATATTTTTAATACAGCACGGATCTGTCTTATAAAAAAATAGACATTCACGTCGCAATGTTATTCTGGCGGCCAATTACCATTTCTCGTAGTACTACATTTTACTGTCGATGTCAAAGCATTAATTCGTTTTACTATCATTTTCCGCCATGTGATCATACTTCCAAGTGTGGTAAATTATGCTCAAGCCATCGAGGGATTACTCAAATCCTCTGTTAAATGCTAATCATTAGACGTCGTGGGAGTTGCACTAAACTTCTTTAAATACTCGAAATTTCATACAAACGGTTTTAGTAAAATTCAAATGCAGAGCTTCTGACGTCACGATGGACGAAACCTGTTGCAGCTTTAACGGTCAAATTGAACTACAATCGCAATTTACTCTCTCTGCAATAATATATCAAACAGTGAGAGTTACCAAACATAAGATGCTCACAAACGTTCAGTGCTTCAAAACATATGTGCGTATAATCGTTCAATCGGATCGCATCGCGAGTGAATAAATATGGTCAGACAATAAATTTCCGTATCCTACTCTTCCCTTTCTTTCCGGTTACTAACACACATACGCTTAGAGATCAATTTTTAGTTTTTTCTCTCTCTTCGAGGCTTCGTCTAATGACGCCCTCCCAAAATTTGAATGTATAACAACTGTAGTTCAGAATAAATAATCCCGTGGCATATGCGCCACTCTTTCAATAAAACAATAATGGTATTTATTCTAGTGCCTTCTTGGGCAAGTCTCAGCATTTTCTTGCCGTTTAGGCATTGTATTCATACTGGAACCATCCTGCTCCACAAATATTTTAAAAATATTTCTCTAGTGCATTTTATTGATTGAATGCTTAAGCACATTCTGTTTACAGGATTTTAGGATCCATAATTTTAGAAGTAACTCAGCCCCCTTTCATCTTCTATTGTATCTATGAAAGCACTCTAAGCGGTGAGATACCAGCTCCCTTAACCTACTGGTGAAAAGAGAAAACAAAGAAAAAGAAATCTTGCAAGTTTCTTACCTAGTTGTTTGATTTGTCATTGGTCTTAGCTAGTCACATTGTTCTTACGCACTACTATTTTAAAGCAATTAAATTGCGTTTACTTGGCACTAATAATAGTTTCCGAGCTTAAGGCCACGGCCGCCCTCTGTGAGCATTTCGCTTGTTTTGCTCATATCATTACTCGAACCCGGCCGAAGCCGTCGGATTTTTTAAGAGCGTTTAAATTCTCTCATTATGCCTTCCTTCGGAGGGGAAGTAAAGCCGGCGGTCCCATGTCATAGATTTATGGCATGTTCAAGAACCTTCCACTAATTGCACCTGTGTGAATCTAAATTGGATAGGTTAAGAATGTAAACAACGCTCTTAGGTTTCTACGTTCGTTGCCAAGAGCGGTGGCGTCTAGTAGCTAAGTTCTGAACTTGGCCTAGTAGTCGTTGACGGTGGCACTTGGCGGCAAAAGTAGGAACTATTTGAAAAATTCTAAGTTGCAGTACTTAAATTAAAAAACAGATAACACACACTAATACAGTCATCACAATTAACACCGGTTATCAAACAGATTCTACATACACCCAAAGTACACGAGGCTACATGACCGCGTTGACGCAGCCCCTAAACTTAAGAACCAACCAATCATTACTCGAAGAGTATTCTAACGATTGGCGTTGCCTACCCCACCTTTTCACTGACTGAAGCAACCTGAAATGCATCACGTTCATTTTATAAAGAATTTCTCTCACTTGTTGTGTTCAAGTCAAGTTTGTCCTGCTATTCTCTTTAGATTGTTAAATGCAAATGAAAACTTCCTACCTGAGGTAATTGTTCCCTTGCCATTTCAATCTATGGTGTTTGCTTAATCAAGATTTGTTTTTTTTTTCATTCTTTTGCTGAACTTCTGATCCGCACTCTGCTGGGGAAAGCTTTGGTGTAATCTGAGCACAACAATTGTTCTCTTTTTGAGATTACTCCTAATTGTAACTTGTTTTCTCTTGGAAAAGGCTATCCCCTGGAACTACGTCCCTGCATTGGATACATGCTCGGGTTCTCCAACCCATTTTCAGTAATTATTGGATTTAATTGCACTTTCGATATTGGCAATTTCCTCTCGGTTGCAATTTGTTCATGCGCCATGTGGAGTTTTTAGTATATTACCTCTTTGCCTTTAGTACTTTGTTACATATCCTCCTTTTTGAATTTAGCAAGCTATTCGAGTAACATATTCTTGTTTGCTGTGCAAACCACAACTTGATCATCATTGTGATTAGTACATGAGCTACGAGCTCTCCCATTTTCTTGGCACTCCTTGCCCGGCTCATGCAGTGATTCAAGTTCATTATAGATTTAAATCTTCTTACTGTTGTTATCTGTTTGCTTCCTGCAATACATATTTGTGTATTGGGGTCAGCTCCTTGTTCCTGATCTTTTTCTTTCGCCCATCATTCATATCCCAATTCATCGTCTTCCCTCATGGTCGTGATTGGGATCGACTCCCAATTGCTCCAGATATTACCGTTAGTGCACAAAGGAAATTGAATGACGGATTACCACAAGGATCTGTCCTGGCTCCACTTTTCTCAGCTTGTATATAGCTGATATGCCGAGGACGGGATCAAGGACATTTGGATATGCGGACGACTGGGCGATAGCCAAAAGAAGTTCAAACAACTGAGAACACACTAACAACAGACCTGAGTGTCCTAAAGGACTACTTTTGCAAATGGAGACTATAGCCTAGTATGACCAAGACAGAAATTTGTTCCTTCCACATGAATAATCGCAAGGTTAACGTGGAACTCACGGTGTACTTTGATAATGTCCTTCCGCCACACAATCAGCCTCCCAACTACTTGGGTGTTACTTTAGACAGAACCTTATCCTTCAAACATCTTCTCTACACTGCTGGTAAGTTGAGGTCACGCAACAACATCATCCATGTGCTCTAATTCTTGAACTCTTTGTTCTTCTGCAATTAGCCTCGTTCTATCTGTAGCTGAATATTGTGCCCCTGTGTGGTACTACAACCCTCACAAAAGGAAGATAGATGTTGAAATCAACAAGATCATGCGATTGTTATCTGGTACCATTAAATACATCCCTCTTCAACAGCTTCCTGTTCTGATCTACATTCCTCCGCCCCATCTCAGCAGGTGTAATATCCTGGTCAAAGCATACCACAATATACAATCAGGATCTCCCTATTCACGCTGACATACCTCCTGCTTGTCTAGCCAGACTTCGCTCAAGGCAGCCTCCTGTGAAGACAGCTACGAGACTTATCAAAGAGAACTTTGATCTAGTCCAGCAGTGGTCTCATGATTGAATGTTTTTTGATCCACAGGAGTGCCGAGACATGCCATCTGTCACATCATAAGTACCTGGATTTGATCTTCCTCGTCAGATATGGTCAAAATTAAACCGGATCAGAACCAATTCTGGTGTTTGTGCGAACTCTTTGTTCAAGTGGGACAGGTTACAGTGTGACTGTGGAGCCGATAGACAAACGATGAAGCACTGTCCTATACCAGCCTATGGTGGTAACATACCTCAGTGACTCCTGCATCAATGGGCTATATTTGAATTTAGATGTTAAATGTCGAGACTGTCTGTTTTTTCATTTTCTTTTCAGTAAGATGTAATATGATGTAAGAGTGCACCACAAGACAATGCTTAAGTCACGTAACGTCTAGAATATCCAATCTGTCTGAACATTTCCAGACCATGCTTCCAAACGTATACGAAATGCCACGCAGTTCAGTGGCATGTGTACGACAGTGCAGTCAGTCAGTCAGTCAGTCAAGAGTGCCACAGCAGTTGTAGGCGTATTTGTATGCATGGTGACTAGAGACAGACGGTCATTGTGATACTTTTGTGCAGAACGATGCGCTAGTTTTAGCTCTGATAGCGTATGTAGTTGCGTTCTACCAGCAACTGCCCAATCTACAGTCGCGGGCGGCAGTCTCCTGGATACTCGGACCCATCACTAGGCAAACCTGCACACCACTAGGTCTCAGTTGACTCCATGCTGATACAAACCAGGTTATTGTCCATGACCTTTGTTGTGCAGTTTGTGCCTCACCTTTATATTGTATCCAGGAATCACAGCCGCCACATCGAGCAGCCGCAACACAGGTTATTGTCCAAGACCTATGATGTGCGGTTTGTGCCTCGCCTTTATATTGTACCCAGGAATCACAGGCGCCTCATCAAGCAGCCGCATTACAGGTTATTGTCCAAGACCTATGTTGTGCGGTTTGTGCCACGCCGTTACATTGTACCCAGGAATCACAGCCGCCTCTTCGAGCAGCCGCAACACAGGTTCTTGACCAAGGCCTATGTTGTGCGGTTTGTGCCTCGCCGTTACATTGTACCAAGGAATCACAGGCGCCTCATCGAGCAGCCGCAACACAGGTTACTGACCAAGACCTATGTTGGGCGGTTTGTGCCTCACCGTTACATTGTACCCAGGAATCACAGCCGCCTCTTCGAGCAGCCGCAACACAGGTTCTTGTCCAAGATCTATGTTGTGCGATTTGTGCCTCGCCGTTACATTGTATCAAGGAATCTCAGCCGCCTCTTCGAGCAGCCGCAACACAGGTTCTTGTCCAAGACCTATGTTGTGCGGTTTGTGCCTCGCCGTTACATTGTACCCAGGAATCACAGGCGCCTCATCGAGCAGCCGCAACACAGGTTATTGTCCAAGACCTATGTTGTGCGGTTTGTGCCTCGCCTTTACATTGTACCAAGGAAGTCCTCCACTAAACCACCCATTACTCCTGGGTTCATGAACCCACAGATGCCTCAGCCCAAGTTTTGGACCACTATCTACATTATAATTTTGGAGTCTCGCAATTTCATTTTGTAGCGCCGACAATTTCATTTGGTATTGACAAATAGGTGAACTGAGAGTATACATTGTTATAAACACAGTGTGTGCAGGGACCTCGTCACCTCTAGGGTACCCTGGTATTGACTTGTAGGTGAACTGAGAGTATACATTGTTATAAACACAGTGTGTGCAGGGACCTCGTCAGCTCTAGGGTGCCCTGGTATTGGCTTGTAGTTGAACTGAGAGTATACATTGTTATAAACACTGAGTGTGCAGGGACCTCGTCACCTCTAGGGTACCCTGGTATTGACTTGTAGGTGAACTGAGAGTATACATTGTTATAAACACTGTGTGGGCAGGGCCTCGTCACCCCTAGAATACCCTGGTATTGACTTGTAGGTGAACTGAGAGTATACATTGTTATAAACACTGAGTGTGCAGGGCCTCGTCACCTGTAGAATACCCTGGTATTGACTTGTAGGTTAACTGAGAGTATACATTGTTATAAACACTGTGTGGGCAGGGCCTCGTCACCTCTAGGGTACCCTGGTATTGACTTGTAGGTTAACTGAGAGTATACATTGTTATAAACACTGTGTGGGCAGGGCCTCGTCACCTCTAGGGTACCCTGGTATTGACCTGTAGGTGAACTGAGAGTATACAATGTTATAAACACTGTGTGTGCAGGGCCTCGTCACCTCTAGAGTACCCTGGTATTGACTTGTAGGTGAACTGAGAGTAAACATTGTTGTAAACACTTTGTGTGCAGTTGCCTCGTCATCTCTAGGGTACCCTGGTATTGACTTGTAGGTGTACTGAGAGTATACATTGTTATAAACACTGTGTGCGCATGGCCTCGTCACCTCTGGGGTACCCTGGTATTGACTAGTAGGTGAACTGAGAGTATACATTGTTATAAACACTGCGTGAGCAGGGCCTCGTCACCTATAGGGTACCCTGGTATTGACTTGTAGGTGTACTGAGAGTATACATTGTTATAAACACTGTGTGCGCATGGCCTCGTCACCTCTGGGGTACACTGGTATTGACCTATAGGTGAACTGAGAGTATACATTGTTAGAAACACAGTGTGTGCAGGGCCTCGTCACCTTTAGGGTACCCTGGTATTGACCTATAGGTGAACTGAGAGTATACATTGTTATAAACACAGTGTGTGCAGGGCCTCGTCACCTCTAGGGTACACTGGTATTGACTTGTAGATGAACTGAGACTATACATTGTTATAAACACTGTGTGTGCAGGACCTCGTCACCTCTAGGGTACTCTGGCATTGACTTGTAGATGAAATGAGAGTATACACTGTTATAAACACTGTGTGTGCAGGGCCTCGTCACCTCTAGGGTACCCTAGTATTGACCTATAGGTGAACTGAGAGTATACATTGTTATAAACACTGCGTGTGCAGGGCCTCGTCACCTCTAGGGTACCCTGGTATTGACTAGTAGGTGAACTGAGAGTATACATTGTTATAAACACTGCGTGAGCAGGGCCTCGTCACCTATAGGGTACCCTGGTATTGACTTGTAGGTGAACTGAGAGTATTCATTGTTATAAACACAGTGTGTGCAGGGCCTCGTCACCTCTAGGGTACCCTGGTATTGACCTATAGGTGAACTGAGAGTATACATTGTTAGAAACACAGTGTGTGCAGGGCCTCGTCACCTTTAGGGTACCCTGGTATTGACCTATAGGTGAACTGAGAGTATACATTGTTATAAACACAGTGTGTGCAGGGCCTCGTCACCTTTAGGGTACCCTGGTATTGACCTATAGGTGAACTGAGAGTATACATTGTTATAAACACAGTGTGTGCAGGGCCTCGTCACCTCTAGGGTACCCTGGTATTGACCTATAGGTGAACTGAGAGTATACATTGTTAGAAACACAGTGTGTGCAGGGCCTCGTCACCTTTAGGGTACCCTGGTATTGACCTATAGGTGAACTGAGAGTATACATTGTTATAAACACAGTGTGTGCAGGGCCTCGTCACCTTTAGGGTACCCTGGTATTGACTTGTAGGTGAACTGAGAGTATTCATTGTTATAATCACTGTGTGTGCAGGGGTCTTGTCACCCCCAGGTGCGCTGGTTTGGAAGAGTAGGCCAATTGAGTGTATACATTGGTGACGGTTAATGATAACTCTTCTAACAGCTTTACAGCATGGGCACTGTGTGTACCAGTGTGAATGTGATGGCTGAACTGGTGTACTTGTGATTGGGGAAAAGGTTTGGGTAGGAGGCGGCCATGATGTGGATTCAGATACAATTCCTGCAATTGCTTAAAGAAGAAGTCGGGAAGCAACGGAATACCGCTCTTAGGATGGCTGGGGTGGGAAACGAAGCCATTTCATCTTAGTCCTGCTACACAAGGTTCAGAATTACTACTGTGATTTTGTACCGTACTGAAACCACGAGTATTTATATTTTACCAACCTTGTTTTAATTCATTGTCTATATATAGCTGAATTATTATATTTTTCTATTTAATGTACGGTATTTAGTTATTTTACACCTTAGCTTATTTACTCTGTACATTTGCGGAAAATCAATTAATATATCCCAGGTATTATGATAATTATCAATAAATGGATTATATTTTGCACGGTATTTCCCAGATTTGTTCATTAAAACGAAAAGATGATGGGAACCTGCTGTTCGGGACATCCCACACAATCAGCGTTAAATGAAGGAGTCACGTGGTGCATAGCTTTGTTTCCAGAACAAGAACCCTAATCGACTTGGGGTTTCATTTAGATGTAACTTTTGACTTTCGTTTAAACAAATGTTCTTACATGGATAGTTGTTTGACGTTTGCTTACGCGTCGGAATGCCTTCTCGTTAATTTATGTACGCACCAGACGGAAAAAAATACACTTGAATAAACAAAATTACTACAGATACACTTACTTTCTTTGATTGGCAATGCAAGGCGCGGCGCAAACAACTAGTACGTCATCTTCTCAATAACATTCATACTGGAATACTTCCAACAGTTTTAGTTATCATACATACAATACTTTTCCTTATTATGTTGTCCACTTACTCGTTCATATGATTTCCACTTGCATCACTCTCTTCATCATGGGTTGCTTCCTTTATTTCCTAGAAACAAGAATGAATCATTAATTTATTTGCTATCATATTATGCTTCTACACAATCAATAACAAAGAATCTAAATTTACAGCACAGCTCAACTTAAAGAAAGGATTTATCATCTGAAAAACTTACTGAAATTACGCTAAATAACCGACGAACTCACCTTGTTTATCAAAACTTTGTCAGCGACGTTTCCATCGGCATATCATTTTCAAGGTAAAACACACATCACAGCGATGTTGTTTACAACCGTCAATTGCACTTGTATCTAACATAACAAGTACTGGAGTGTAAGTTCCGTGCAACCTTTCGTTTTCTGTCTGCGCGATAACACAATTTGAATTGCTCTTTAAGTACGACATTTCAGCTATCAATCCTTTATTCAAACCCATCTCCTTATCTATAATTTTCACACCATACCAATTAAAGTCGTGTTGGTTGGCAATATTATGCTGTCTCAACATATTATTTTCTTCCGTGTCCTTTTCGCTTTTCTTTTTATGCTCATTTATTCTCGTAGACGATTTCCTTTTTGTTTGACCTATATAAATGCTGTTACAGTTATAATTATTGCATTCAATTTGAAAAATGACATTAGTCTGATATTTTCTCTTTGTTTCATCTTTGCTCTTAACAATGACACCTTCTAATTTATTATCAACGGAGTTAATGACGTTGAGCTTTAGTTTTTTTTTTTAAATTTATTGCAGATTGACTAACGTGCCAAAGATACTTTATATGTTTTAGATTATGTTAGATACAAGTGCAATTGACGGTTGTAAACAGCATCACTGTGATGTGTGTAGTAGCTTGAAAATGATCCGCCAATCGAAACGACGCTGATAATAATGTTTTGATAAACAAGGTGAGTTTGTCGGTTATTTGGCAAAATTAGATTCTCAATAATATATCTACATACCAAGGAAATTAAATTCATTAACTAATTTTAATTGACACGTGATATACCTGAGAACACGTCGTCAACACCACCATTGGGAGAATGGAATATCAATGACATCATTTTTGATCACTTGAACAGAAGTTATGATGAAGCCACATTGAACAACATTAAAAGACTTTTAAAAACTCATGACAAGTTGGTAAACCACACAAGGAGGAGAACCTTTCTTTTAACCTGCCAAACAGAAGACATGAGACCACAATTTGTAATTAACCTCGCCAGAGGTTTGATTTTGTAAATTTTCACAGTCGCAAAGCTAGTAAAAAGGTTAGAAATTGACTCACCACCTGTCAAACCAAAATTCTTAACCTCCATATTGAAGACTGCAACATACACCTGAGATTCTTGAAGAAGTCTATTGGAGATCTGACAGAAAGCATAGAAATTGAGATTACGGCCCAAGATTTTGAACAACTAACATCACTCCGAACCACAAGATCCAAAAAACTCAACGACAAAATCTTTTTAACCCACCAAAAGAAGTTGAATGCATTAATATCGGAGAAAAATCACCCTTCGCTTCAGGTGAATACACTTTCTAACGAGAATTGGTTGATCAACCTCACTGATGTGCAGATTCCACAACACGTTGCTGATATAGTTTTTCGTGGACCAAAGTTAAACCAGCAAGTGGGAAAGCTGAACTTGAAGGATAAAATTAAGATCATGAAGAACGTCGAGAACTGCCTTGGCAACATAGAAGATGACAACCAGAAGGAAGAAATCAGGAACACCGATGTTGAAGAAATCATCAAGGACAAAAACAGAAAGCAATGACGCCTGCCTCATCAACAAAAGCTCATCCACCACCATCTGGACAGGACAAAGAAGTTCATCAAGGAGCACGACATCATGTTTATATCAGAGGACAAAGGCAACATGACTGTGTCAGTAAAGAAATCTACTTACACAGAAAAGGTTAAGTCAATCTTAGCTGATACAAAGTTTATGAAAAGATCTATATAAACCCCCTTGGTAAACTCACTAGACAGCTTCATTCTTTGTGCAAAAACTGGAAAGATGAGAGCTACATAGGTAAGCAAGAGTATATATTTGTTAATACAACGGATAGCAATTTAGCTAAGTTTTATGCACTTCCCAAAGTGCATAAGAAAGATTACCCTTTTCGTCCTATTATTTCTTGTGTAGATTCACCGTTGTACAATTTATCAAAGTTTTTAAGCAAGTTGTTGACTATCGGTTAACTACCTTCGAATACTAATGTAAAGAACAGTTTAGAATTTTAAAAAGGGATCGATAATGTTACTATTGAGGAAGATCAATAGTCAATATATCACGTCCTTATTTACAAACGTCGCACACTAAGCAGTTTTAAATAGTTTGGAAAAGAGATGGACCTTGATAAAAAAGAACACCAAGTTACCGTGGAGGGAATTTGAAAAGGAGGTCATATTGATTTTAGATTCAACCTTTTTCACTTTCGAAAATGAAGTTTATAAACAAAACTTTGGTACACCATTGGGATCACCTGTTTCCCCTATTTTTGCTGATATCGTTATGCAAGATTTGGAAGAGAGTTGCTTTGATAAAGCTAATTTTCCTGTACCTATTTATGTTCGATACGTAGACGATAGCTTCACGGTCTTATCTAAATCCAAAATCGGAGAGTTGGTCGACCTTCTAACAACCAAGATGAACATTTAAAATTCACACACGAACTAGAATTGAACAACAGAATTGCGTTTCTTGATGTAGAAGTGATCAAAGGAGGTAACAGATAGAAAACAAACTGCACCAAAAAGCTACTTTTTCTGGTATAATTCTACACTTCAATTCATTCCACACTATCCATGAGAAAATGGCAATGGTTTATAACTTGGTAGACGAGGACATGAAGCTCTCAGATGAACAGTTCCATGATGAGAATTTGAAAAAGTTACAGATATCTGTGATAAGAAATTTTATCCGGGGAAGTTTGTTTGCAAATTCATGAAAAAAACACATTGATTTGATAAAAAAAAATATGGGAATAACGCCGTCTCAGAGAATGATCAAACAAGAGAGGGGAGAGCTTGGATTGTCGTCCCCCATATCAATAACACCACGATATTATATGCAATACATTTTAAGAAAACTAAAGCTCAGCGTCATCAACTCCGTTGATAATTAATTAGAAGGTGTCATTGTTAAGGGGAAAGATAAAACAAAGAGAGATGCTCAGACTAATGTCATTTATCAAATTGAATGCAATATTGATAACCGTAACAGCATTTATATCGGTCAAACAAAAAGGAAATTGACTACGAGAATAAAAGAGCATAAAAAGAAAAGCGAAAAGGACACGGAATAAAAAAATGTGTTGAGGCGGCATAAAATTGCCAACAAATACGACTTAAATTGGTATGGTGTGAAAATTATAGATAAGGAGAAGGGTTTGAATAAACGATTGATAGCTGAGATGTCGTACATAAAGAGCAATTCAAATTGTGGTATCGCGCAGACAGACACCGAAAGGTTGCACGGAACTTACAATCCAGTACTTGTGTGTTAGGCTCCAGATTGACTAACGTGCCGAAGAGACTTTAAATGTTTTTAGGTTATGTTAGATACGTGTGCAATTGACGGTTGTAAACAACATCGCTGTGATGTGTGTTGTAGCTTGAAAATGATCTGCCGATCGAAACGTCGCTGATAATATAGTTTTGATAAACAAGGTGAGTGTGTAGGTTATTTGGCGGAATTAGATTCTCAAAAATTTAACTACATACCGACAAAATTAAATTCATTAAATTAATTTTACTAAAATTACTTTCTTTATTCTCGATCATATCATAGTGTATTATACAAGTCTCTCCTAGATCTGAAACTTATCAAAGATCTCTCCTCTGTAGTTGAATTAAAACAAAGTTTGACAGAGCATTAGAAGACTTGTAATCATCCCTATACCGCTTGCCACGGTGGGTGAGTGGTTAACTTGTAAGTCTACAAAACCCAAGCTTTCAGGTTCGGTCCTGGCAGTGGTAAGTGACTTTTCAAAGGTGGCAAACGTTACGACAGACATGTCGTACGATGCTGGCATGTCAATTAACCCATTTGAATTCAGTAGGCCGTGTTCATAATGGCAAAACTAATCTCGGGATTTCTGGCCAAAACGAAGTTCCTCATTCCTCTACTAGAAAGCGCTATAGTGTACAAGGATCTTAGATATCTAACCTCCTTGACATTCATAGTGCTTCAAGGAACAACGAAATTCGACATGCAAGCTACCCTCTGGGTTTCAAATAACAAAGCTTGCACCCGCCAGCCGAGTGGTGTATTCTTGGAATACACGTTCAGTTAGAGTTAGTTCTTGCTGCTCTTTGCTTTCTTTTTCATTAGTTTCTTTTATTTCTCTCGCAGACACCAACAGGGACCCCTTATTCGTATTCCCCTTTTCTTTAACTGTATATTCATATCTGTATACGTCTGTTTCAGTTGTATTCTCGGAAAAGTAGTGGCGCTCGGCGTGGCAGCCTGCCGAAGTTTCGGATTCATCAATCTCAAGAGGACATACACACCGGTTAAGCAGATGTTATACCTGTCGTCATCTATCACCTCTATGAAGATTTAGTTGATGTAGTCCATTGTCATAGTGTTGAATATTTGATATTTTTTCTATGTTTCCCACTCTGCATAATCTTTTTCCCCCCACCACTTCCCCCCCCCCCCCCCCCCCCGTTCGTTAATGCTCTCCGTGGCGCAATTCGCTTGCTCACTCTCGTCTGGTCGCCCTACTGAAAAGTTTGGTTTCAACAGGAGGCAATCTCCTTTACCCATGAGGTAATTTTAAATCTTCACCAAGTTCTAAAATCTGTGCAAATGGCTGCAAGGAGTCGTCAACTTTCATCTTCTATGGAAAGTTAAGTACAAACCTACAATGATTTGGCCAGAACTATAAATCCCTATTTCCTGTCCTCCTAATACCTTTCACTAACAAACTTAAGTTAATTTTACTATCTGGTTCTATCTCTACAAGGCTTCGACAAAACATAGGTGACCTCCCAAAATTGTTCCACTTAAAACTTATTCATTCTGTAAAAATAACCGTGGTTATAATCCACGTTTTAATACTTATTATTTCCTGCTTCGTCTAAGAAGTAAGCGTTTTCTAATTGTCAAACATTTATCTAATTGTGTAATCCAGGCTTCACAAAAGGTGACCTGCCCCATTAGAATTTGTAATTTCTAAAATTCTGCGTAAATAACAGTGGTTATAGAAACCCCTTATTAATCTTCCTTTTTTTCTAATCCTGCTGAGCCCAGGAATGCATAATTTTTTCCTCACTACTAAGGTATTTTAAGAACCTTGTTTTGGAAAATTTAACATTCTACCTAATTTAGTTAAACACTAAACAAAATTGTACTTACTTTACTATTGTCTTTATAGGCTTTACATTTCTCAATTTTATGCACATTTCAAAAACCTTGTAAGGGTTTAGTGCTTGTAAAACGTTCGAAACTTTGAAATTGTCAAACACTATTGTTTATTGAAAATTTCCTTTTATATTACAGATCTGCTACCTTTGAAGTTTGCTAAACCAAAGAATTTGCTCTTAAAGTCAAAACAGATCTAAGATCTAATTGTTTATATTCTAACTTCTCCAAATTGTAAAATAAAATCTTTGTTATTGGTTTCTTACTTATATTGCTAGAAAACCCGTTAGGCAGGACCTTCTCTTCCCTAATCTTTCTCCTGAAATAAATCTATGTTCAAGGAAAAGGGCCCCTAAATGGTAAGTTCATCAAAAGCTCTATCGCTTGTTGCGTTTAAAACAAAACTTCCAAAAAAACATTTGCAAAGTTTCTCTTAGCTATCACAGCTAATTCTAGTAAATCATTAAGGCAAGTATATCTCGCTCCGCCAGCTTCCTACTTGTAGAGACTTTCTCTCTGACTTGTGTTTTACTGTTCAAAATCTTGTTTTGTTTAAGTTAGGTCTGAGGTTTTTCTCCGTTCTAAACTTTTAGTCGGCACCTTGCTGGGTGAAATTTTAGCTTGCTTTGAATGCAACAATTGGTACTCCTTGAAAGTTTTCACTAATAATAATAAAACCATTGCTGAAAGCACTAGAGTTGCTTTATCTCTGCCCACTCTGGGGGCATTCGGTCGTTCTGCCGGGCATCCGACAGTGTCTAGAAATAAATAATATTACGGCAAATTCCAATCATTCTAGAATTTCAAAATGCTTTCTGAAATCTGACCCTTTTGAAGAGAAAGTGCCTAAATCCTTCCCTTTTGGCTTACCTTGCCTTGCCAGAGTATCACCCATTCCCATAGTTCTAGAATACCTGCTCGGGAGGGAAAGAGCACTTAGAGAAAACTTGCCGGTAACCTCAATTCATGCTGCGCTCTCCGTTAGCCTTGCGCAAGCCCCCACTCATGTTAGGTACTTCATGGGCTTTGTACGGTAAAATCCCTCTTTACATCAATATTTATTAATGGCATGGTGTTGGACTCTTCTCCTCTCTGCCTAAAATTGTTTCCACTCCTAAACCTACCTACTTTTCTCTCTCAGCACCTTCCCTTGGGTAGTGTTAACACTCAGTATTAACCTACCAATATTTGGTGCCGAAACCCGGGAGAATCCAAGTTGTCAATATCGGGCAAATTACTAACATCTACTTAGAATTTTTCAGCTATAACTTTACTGTGCAAGGCTGCTGGAGGAGAGAGAGGTCGCTCCTGCCTCCTTCAGTGTCTATTACTTTTAACCTGCTCGCTGCTGCCAACCTGACAGCATTTGCACCAACTTCAAATTATCGTAAGATGTACTCCATTTTACTCCCCTTCATTACGGCCCCCGGGGATAAAGAAAAGGACAAAGATAAAGAATGGGATGATAAGCTCACCGCCAGACGAGCGTCTTATTAGGGACAAATCACCCGACCTAGGAAATATATCAAAGATCTGGATACCTCAGAATCTTATTTAGACATAATAAAAGATCGCTTAAAAGACCACGAACGATCTTTTGAAAATTATAACACTGTTCAAACAAAAATTGAAACATGCATGCTCAATCAAACAGATGATCGAGTGGATGTAGAAACCCAATACTATGAAGGCATTGGCGCTGCCTTCAAGATAATTCGTCAACTTGAGGAAGACCAGAAAAAGGACGCTTCAGTTCTTAGCTCACTCCACGAACAACAAACCTCGACTCGTGAGGGCACTCATAAACCTAAACCAATACTCCCTAAAATAAATTTGCCTCATTTTTCAGGAGACGAATCTGCATGGGATTCTTTTTATGAACTTTTTTGTTCTCTTGTCCATGACAATGAAGATATTCAAGTTATTTTAAATTTCACTGTTTAAGATCAATTCTCCGCGATCAAGCACTGCAGTTAGTTGAAGCGCTCCCATTAAGCGCCGAAAACTACTCTATTGCCTTTAATTTACTAAAAGAAAGATACGGCAATGTACATTTACGTATTCAGCACCATATGAAGGCCTTATTCAACTTGCCCTCCTCACAGCATAATCTCGTCACTAGCCTGCGTACCCTCGTCGACACAACCCAACGTCATGTGAAAGCATTATCACAATTGGATTAGCCCACTTACCATTGGGACACTATCTTAATACACTTAGTGCTTTCTAAAGTCAATACTGCTACTCTCAAAGCTAGGGAAATTGAACTTTCTAATAATGATGATTATTCTTATAAGCATTTAGTCACCTTCATAAATACTAGATGTCAACTCTTAACTGACTTAGCTAACCAAAGTGAACCCGCCTCTTCCTATTCTAAACGTGAATCCACGTCACCCAAATCTAAACGTGAATGTTTATCCACCAGTACTCAAAAGCGTGGGTCTAGCTCTTCTAAACCCAAGTCATACGTCACTGGTTACTAAACTAGGTCCAGTGAACACCGTACTACAAGTTCTCTTGCATTAAGTACCCAAGGCGAAACCCCCAAAAGTCTTAATGAGCCGTAAAAAGCAGTGTGCCAAGATATTCACACTTTTTACTCACGTAAATCTTTCAAAAATGTATCAGTTGATGACAGAAGGAAATAGGTATCTCAAAACAAGTACTGTTTTAATTGTCTCTCACCTAAACATTCCTCTTGTAATTGCAAGTCCACCAGACTCTGTTTTCATTGTGAAAGGGCGCATCACACACTATTGCATCGTCATGATCAACCGAGGTCATCAGCAGCATCCACTTCTCAAAAAAGTGACAATACTAACAAGCCTAATGCGTCATCTTATATTCAAAGCGCCAAGTCTTTGCGTAGTACTCAAGTACTATTGTCTACGGTTCAAACTGAGGTACAAGATAAATCTGGCAATTGGACTCAAGCCCGAGGCTTTCTTGACTCGGCAGCGACCCATGATTTTGTTTCTAACTCTTTGATAAAAAAAAATGGGCAGTCCAGTAATCCCCACTTCTATTAACGTATCAGGCATTAACAGCTTAAAATCACAAGCTTTGTAATTCTCAAAATTAACTATAAAGGATACCTGTCAGAGAAATACATTTCTTAACCTAAACAGTCTCATTCTTAACAGTATTGGTGAAGATACCCCTAGCCACTCTGTGGACACTTCCTGTTTAAATATTCCTTCTCGCTTAAGGCTAGCCGTCCCTCTGTTTAATATACAAGGTCCCATTGACATACTTTTTAGTGCAAATGTTTTCTGGAGTTCCCTTCGCAAGCAAATTCGTCAATTACGGTACCTCCCAATGGGTTTGCCAAAGACACTAATTTTGGGTGGATTGATATCTGTCAACTCCCTCATTACACCGCTCAGCCTATGCCGCAATGTCACTTTGTAAGTACCGATTTGGAACAGTTCTGGAAACTTGAAAACATTGATTCTCCTAGTTCAACCTCATCAGAAAACTAATTTTGCGAACAACTCTTTATTTCTACCACTACTCACACACCCGAAAGTAGATTTATAGTCCAAATGCCGAGACAACTCAATCCCCCAAAACTAAGTAATTCTCAGCCTAAAGCGCGTAAAGCACTCTTCGCCATTGAGAGTAAATTCAAAAAAGAACCTCTTGTCAAACAACAATACACACAGTTCATGGAGGAGTATGAAGGTCTGGATCACATGGAAGTTGTCAATAGATCTGATGTTGAATTACATCCCCCAGTTGAAACTGTCTTCTGAAATCACCACCCCGTGTGGAAAACCCCTCTTGTTAGGACAAAATTGGAGTTGTATTTAACGGATCATCACCTGACGCTAATGGCAATAGTCTTAACGATACTCTTCATTCCGGTCCTGCTAATCAGTCCGATCTGTCTACCATCCTTATACATTTTCGCTTATTCCCCATAGCCGACATAGCAGATAAAAAGCAAATGTACCGTCAAGTTTTAATTCAGTCTGAACAGCAAGATCTTCAAAGAATCTTATGGCGGGACCAAACAAGTAAGCCTATTAAAATATTTCGCTTATAAACCGTTACATAGGGTCTTAAACCTTCCTAATTGCCTAGCTATCCGATCCCTACATAAGTTACCCTCTGAAGATGGTCATTTATTTAGCGCTAAAGCTTCAGAAGCATTTACCACATCATTTTATGTTGATGATTACCTGCAATCCTTCCAAACTCTTGATGAAGCTTCTCTCGTATCCCTTGAATTAAAAGCTTTGTTAAAGAATGGAGGATTCCCACTTCACAAGTGGAATTCAGATTTACCTAAGTTTCTTGCTCAATATCCTGTCGAAGATGTAGATCCCTCTTCTGTAGAAATCTGTGGCGATTCCGACTCAATAAAAGCATTAGGAGTACATTGGTGCACTCGCACTGATACTCTCATTTACAATGTCTCTCTTACCGAAGAGCTCCCTAACACAAGAAAGCAAATTTTCTCTGAAATAGCTAAAATTTTCGACCCGCTTCAACTTCTTGCTCCTGTTATTGTTATTGCTAAGCTTTTTGTGCAAGAGCTATGGTCTCTTAAATGTGAAGGGGACGAAGCTGTTTCCTCTTCTTTCCTTAATACATGGCTTTGTTTTCGATGTAGTTTACTTAACCTTTCGCTTATTTACTTAACCTTTCGCTTATTGAAATTCCTAGAAATTAAATCAACGCTTCTTCGAATACAACTTTCGTTCTTCACGTCTTTGCCGACAGCTCCGAAAAAGCTTACGGTTGCTGTGCATACCTTGTTTATTGCAATCCTCTCAATGAATCTTCACGCTCGAGTCTTATTTGTGCTAAATCCAAAGTAGCCCCGCTTAAAACTATCACCTTGCCCAGACTTGAATTGTGTTCCGCTCTCTTGGCCTCAGAACTAAAAAACTGCAGAAAGTATTTAAAATTCAATTTTCGCAAATCTATCTATGGAGCGACTCCATGATCACGCTTTCTTGGATCGCCAAACCCCACTCAGTGGCAAACTTTCGCTCCCAATAGAGTTTCTCAAATTCAAACTCCTTCTTCGAGATGTCAATGGAGACATGTGCCTAGCGCTGATAACCCCACTGACATTATCTCACGTGGTTGCTTACCCTCTCAATTGGCAGCATCTCAACTGTACTGGTATGGGCCCTCGTGGTTAATCGAAGATTCTTCTTGCTGGCCTTCTAAACCTCCAGTTACAATTTCCAACTTGCCTGACGCTAAAGTAGCCAAATCCACTGCTTCATGTCTTCTTTCCAGCGTGTAATTTGCCTTATTATCAGGCTATTCTTCCTTTCATAAACTAATTCGGATTTTTTCTTATCTTCTCAGATGGAAATATTTCGTTGTTGACCAGCCTGTTCTTCCTAAACCGCATCTAACTAATCATGAACAAACTCTTGCTGCTATCAAAGTTTTGCAACTCACAGAGCAAGGAGCCTTCCCTATCGAATTGTCTTTGCTTTCAGCTAAGAAAGATCTTTCAAAATCTAGTGGTCTTTGCGCCCTGGCCCGTTACCTTGATGAAAATGGGTTACTCACAGTAGGTGGTAGGCTTTCTCATTCTTCACTTTCTGAAGACAAAAAGCATCCTGTCATTTTGCCTTCCAAACATCGCGTAACTTCTTTAATCATACGTGACTTCCATTATTGAAAGTTGCACGTTGGTACTCGCACCCGGCTTTGTTTAATAAGGGAAAAATACTGGATAATAAACGGAGTTCAGGAAGTTTCCTCAGTAATACACAAATGCATCCCCTGCTTCAAGGTGAAACCTAAGGTCAGCACTCAAATTATGGGCGATCTATCCCGTTTTCGCTCTTCCCCTAACCGTCCTTTTGCTTTAACTGGCGTGGATTACATGGGTCCATTTCAATATCAGCGTAATTCTCCTGAAGCTAAACGCAAATTGTTTGGAAAACTCTATGTTTCTCTCTTCGTTTGCATGGTTCCTGGCGCTATCTATCTGGAACTAGTAACACATGCATCTACTTCTTTCTTCCTGTCACCTGTTTCTCGTTTCACTGCCAGGCGTGGAGTTCGTTCTGAAATGTTCTCCGATAACGCCTCCACCTTTCAAGGCGCAGCTTCATGTGGAAGAAAGCTCTTACATCTTCTCCTGCCATGGAACAAATTTCTTACTTTTCCTATGCTAAAGGATTTAAATGGCGATTCATACCCCCCTTACGCCCCCCATCACGGCGCCAGGTGGGAATTTTGTGTCAAGCTTACCTAACGTCATCTAAAAAAGGTTTTAGGCAATCGTATTCTAACCTATGAAGAATTTAACTCACTATCTTAATCGAAGGTGTTGTTAATTGTCGCTCCTTGACCCCGCTTTACAATGCTCCTGATGAATAACTTCCATTAACCCCTGGTCATTTCCTTATTGGCAGTCATCTTTCTTCCCCTCCCTATCTTCCTAACACTCATAGAGATTCTCGCTTGCCTATTGTTTGGCGTAAAATTGAAGCTCTTCGTAATTCTTTCTGGAAAAGCCGTAAACTGGAGTACTTAACTTCTTTGCAACGGAGACAGAAGTGGCTTCCTTCCAATTCTGACATCAAGGTAGGAGATTTGGTCCTTGTGAGGGACGCTTCTCCCCCACTAGTTCGAATCTCAGGCAGGGTGGTGGAATGCTACCCAGGAAGGGATGGAAAGATTAGGGTGGTGAAGATCCTAACCACCAATGGTCATATTATAAGACCAATCTCTCTTATAGCTCCTCTTCCTCTCAATCCTTAATATCGTTTTTTCTATTCTCTGTTGGTGTCTGGCCGTCCCAGCTTGGTGTATTCTTCGAATACACGTTTAGGTAGAGTTAGCTCTGGCTGCTCTTTGCTTTCTTTTTCATTAGTTTATTTTATTTTATCTCGCAGACACCAACAGGGACCCCTCATTTGTATCCCCTTTTTCTTTAAATGTATATTCATATCTGTATAAGTTTGTTTCAGATGTATTCTCTGAAAAGTAGCGGCGCTCCGCGTGGCACCTACCGAAGTTTTGGATTCATCAATCTCAAGAGGACTTACACACCAGTCAAGCAGATGTCGTACCTGTCGTAATCTATCACCTCGATGAAGATTTATTTGATGTACTCCATTGTCATAGAGTTGAATATTTGAGTTTTTAGCCTATTTTAATTTATGAAAAAAATAGGCTTATGAGATCACCTTTTGTCCGTGTTTCTGTCTGTGATGGTGTGTGTGATGGTTTGGGTGATAAGGTGTATGTCCCCCCTAATAACTTCTAAACGGCTGGAGCGATTTCAATGAAACTCGGTAAGTTCATAGCACTATCCCAGCGACCCCGACCGTGCCCTTCAAATTTTGTTACCTCTCACCAATCCAACATGGCGGCTGTGCGAAATATTTCACCAGCATTCAATATCTCCAAAACTATAACCAGTATCAACCTGGAATATTTTACGGTGGTAAAGGAAACTACTAGAAGTTCACCTATGTGGCTTTTGAAAACCTGATAACTACAAAACCAACATGGCGGACAAGCGAATTTGCGACTTTAAAATAGACTTTTCACGCGATTTAACCAACCAAACGCAATAAAACTTGGTACAGTATATGTTTATATACATTGTAATGCACCGACATATAATTTCGTTCAATTGTTTACATAACCTCAAAACGGCGGACGTGCGAAATATTTCAACGGTATTCTATATCTCTGAAACTAATAGCGGTATCACCCTGAAATATTGTACGGAGATAAAGGGCACTACAAGAAGTTCATCTATAAGACCTTCAGAAACCGGTTAACTACAAAACGAATATGGCGGTCAAACGAAGTTGAAAATTTTAAATAGACCTTTCTCACGATTTAATGATCAAACGCAATGAAACTTGGTACAGGAAATGTTTATACACATTGTAATGCACTGGTATCTCATTTAGTTCAATTGTTTACATAACCTCAAGATGGCGGCTGTGCGAATTTTAAAATTAATTTTTTATTTCTTGTGTCGTTATCATGCGATAGAAGTGAAAGTTTGAATAATGAAAGTAGTGCTTATGTGGCAGTTCTAGCGCCACATCCACCTCCCCACCTCATAAGATGGCGGCGGTGCGATATCTCTCGAACGCATGGTCGGATATTGACAAATGAGGTGTCATTGAACTCGGGCTGATACCCCCTTTCTAATGGACAACATATTTCCACCCCAAAATAAAACCTACCCCTACTACAGGGTGAAATTGTAATTTTTTTAGAAAATCTCCCTTCCCAAGTGCGACATGTGAGAGTTTGAATGCGAATATGGAATTAAACGTTGTTCTACATAAGAGACATGTATACGCTGGAAAGCCACTATGAATTAACATGCTTGTTTTTTGATTTGAAGCATACCCACTCATGGCTTTTGTAAGAGGGCGGGCTTTTTTAAATAAATGTTGTTCTACACAAGAGACATGTATACGGTGGATAGCCAACATGAATTAACATGCTTGTTTTTTTGTTTGTTTATATGCATGCCCACTCATAGCTTTTGTAAGAGGGCGGGCTTTTTGAAAGATGGCGGCTGTAGTGTTAACCTAACCTAACCCAACCTAACGGGTCATTGTCGACAGGCCATTGTTGACAAGTCATTGATGACAGGTCATTGTTGACAGGTCCTCGTGGACGAGTCCTTGCTGACGAGACCTTGTGGACGGGTCCTTGTGGACGAGTCCATGTGGATGGGTCCCTGTGGACGGGTCATTGTTGACGGGTCCTTTTTGACTAATCCCTTTAGACCGGTCCCTCTGGACTGGTCCCTATGGACTGGCCCATGGTCCCTAATGCTATGATGAAATTAAACGTTGTTCCACATGAAACGCATGCGAAGAGTCGATTGCTACTATGAATTAACATGTTTGTTTTTTGTTTTTACACTTGCGCACTTGGGAGATTTTGTAAGCAGGCGGGCTTTTTCAATAATGATTTATAAATGAATTATTTAAAAAAAAATACCAAAAGATCCAAAACTAATAGGTCATTAGCTTTTTAATATATCATGAACCAATAAGGCTAGGTAATTGTAAGAGAGGTCGTTGGACTCGAGGTATTCTGTTTTTGAATGTATTATTTATTTTTGTCAAAAGAGCCTAACTGCACTTTTGTTAATATCTCGCTAACTAATAATCAGAGAGGCTCAAGTGAGGTGTCATGGGACTCAGGATGGTCAACCCTTTTCCATGGCCAACGAATTTACCCAAAAGATTCAAAACAGCAAGGTCATTGACCTAAGATTTTATAAACTAATAATCGAATATCAACATGCGAGGTGTCATAGGACTTAGAATGGTCAACCCTTTCCCATGGCCAATGAATTTAGCCAAAATACCCGATACATCAAGGTCATCGACCTGAGATTTTATAAACTAATAATCGGATACGAACATGTGAGATGTTTACCATATGTGATGAAACATAGCTAGTTAGAGAAAGAATTAGTGTAGGCTACATGTATGGTGACTGACAAGTCATTTACCATTGAAACTTGATTTCATATCAAACTGCAGTATAGAGAGAGTATAGGTTGCAGGTATGGGTTAATAAATGTCAAATGGTGCACACAAACTCTGATTTATCGATTCAAGAATTAAGAGTAGACTATCTTTAATTGATTGGTTAAAGAGGATAGCTAAAACACAAAAATGCTCAGTGGTTACCGGGACAAGATGGTCGCTACACACACAACAAGCTTTAAATACTTGAGGCTAATAATCTATACACACAAACACACACACTCGCTTGTTCTAAACTAAACTGTGTTGCTGTCTGTACTCAGTCAGTAGGCTGATGACAAAATGCATTGCTAACAGAAATATAATCATTTCCGGTTGTATAATGTTACCAGCTATCCATTTTGTGTTGCAGTGGTAAGCACTTTTAGCTCTTGTACTGGTGGTCTTAACTCGATTTCCAGGTCTGAGGCCTAGAACGAGTCAAAACTAAGAAACAAGGGCATGGTGGTGCAGTGGTTAAGCGGTTAGCCTTTTCACCAGGGTTCGATTTCAGGTTAATATGCATGTCATAAACATATTAAACAAAACAAAACAGAGATAACCTTTAAAACTGATTACATTTGGATCTTTTCAAATTATTACTTGGATTACAAATACAAAGGTGAACTGGGTTTGATATACAGTTAATGCTGTCTATCACACACTATACTGTAAGAAAGCCAAAAGACCGAAAGGCGTAGGTAGAGCAGTGGTAAAATTGTTATATGTAGAGAACTACCTAGCGGTTTTATGAACTGGCAAAGCTATATCGCATAAACAGTGCAGGATACAATCCAGCAATCAAATTTGTATCTTGTGGAACAGAGAAAATGCACTTTTACCTTGATGGATAGCAAATGAGTGCAGATGAAAGGCCTATGCATTAGCCTACCATAGGGTTATAACCACGAGATGGATGTGTGACTTCTATATTTTATTGTTTAGAGACATGGCATTTTTGTAATCAGTAGATTTAGTATTTTGTAAATATTCATTTTTGTAATTGTAAATAGTGGAAACATTTTTTTTGTAATAGTAAATGTTAAATGTATAACTAAAAGTTCTTTGGGATAAGTGTGCATGTCAAGGATAAATAGCATGGTTGTATTTGTTTTTCAAAGACAGGTATAGTTGTGTGTGTGAATGTATGACTATAGATAGAATGATAGAGAGAGAGAGAAAGCTAGTGTGTGTGTGTGTGTCTGGGTAGAATTGATTGTTCAACCAAAGCAAACATGGCAAGGTAGGATGGTGGGGTAATTAATGTATATAGCAAATGGTAAATAGTATACTGTAGTTTTTTTAATACTTGTGATTTTTTAATGTACCGGCAGATAGGTGTTATTTTGTAAAACAGTCTTACCTACAGTAGTAGTAATAGTAGTAGTAGTAATAGTAGTAGTAGGACTATACGTTTTTGGAAACAAACAGAAGGAGAATGCACTATTGATATGGTCAAGCACTTCCATTAAGACGATTTCAAGAAAATTTAAATCAGCAAATGTGTGTTTTACAAAACTAAACGTTCAACATGGACTACATCATAAACGTGTCGTCAGTGATATGAAAAAAAGTCCATGTTTCCATATCAACACAATTTAAGAACTTAAAACTGACAATTTAAAAAATGTAAATGGGAAATTGACAAATGTGTAAACAACAAAATGGAAAATTCTTGTTTCCATATTATGAAATCCAAAAACTTTAAAATGACATTTTCAAATTGTGTACATGGAAAATTGACAAATGGCAATGTGTGAAATGTGAAAATGAAAAAAAATTGAACAAATGGCTATCATTATTTTAAAAAACGTCATGTTCTATCGTTAAAGTGTGAATCAAACCACATCTACTTATTTGGATCACCTGAGGCTGTGTAGACCTGTTTTCGTCCTAATATACTTTTTAAAATTTTATGTTAAAGCTGGAATTGAACACAAGAGCTTTAGAGTGCCAGCTAACTATGCTAACCGTTACGTCACAAAGACAACTTTACACTACTCTTAATGAACAATAATAAGAAAAAATAATAAATGTTGAATTTTTTATGGATGAACATGGTGACACTGTTTCTGTTGCATAGTCTGCTAGCCACTAGCCAGCAGCTGGGGTCTTAGAAAACGATACAGTTGGCATTTTGTAATGAGATGTGACATGTTTCAAAGTACAGTATTATGGGTTGCTGTTGAGTAAAAACTAATCCTGTACAAGGAAGCAAGGGTTCGAACCCCTTACCTAACATTACTATTGCCTGAACATGGCTTGACGACACTGTATTATTATGATACTCGGTACACAAACCATAGATAGAGTGTATTGTTTAAGATCACTTTCTTTCTGAACATAGGTGGAGACTGTTGATGGTTAACAATGGCATTAATATAGTAGGACGAGGGTATAGCAATCAAGAAAAAACAGACAATACCCATACAATATTTTTATTTATTTAATATAAGTACTTGTACAATAGTTACATTCAAAATACATTTCTTTTTTCTCTATTACTATTTAATCCATTTTGATTCTCTTGCATATGAAGTTCAGCCCATTAAATCAACAACAACACAACCTTTTGCATAGTCTGTGATGTTGATGACTCTTGAGATGTGGAAGATGGATTAAACATAACTTTTACAGCAGGGGTTAAATGTTGCTCAATAAACACTGCACTATTTTGAGTAGCAACATTTTTTTCTTGTACTAGCTTTTTAGCATTGTCATGATTATTTGTTGACACCAACAGTGTTTCATCTGGTACACCACATTGATGATCACTCACACTTAAACCCTTACCATTTCTACTTTTTAGATTGCCTCGACATCTTTTTGACCTCTCTTTTGAACATCGCCAAAATATTATTTCTTTTACATTTTGACGATTATAGTTATAAGAATAGCTTTATAGAGTACACGTTGTTTATCTTAGTTAGTTGTAGTAAGTTCCATAGTTGCAACTAACCTGTTAGTATGATTTGCTCACTACAAAGGTTATAACTGTTCTGATATTAAAATAATTTAGCGTTGGCTTTTTATATTTAATATGTACAGTTTGAAGTGATAGCAAAAGTGAGAGCAAAATGGTAGCAGAGTGGTAGAAAATATAACATGTATTGTTAAGAAATAGTTAGCGGGTATGTGGATCCATTACATAATAATTTTGGCACGACGAAGCTCATTTTCTATATCCAATAGTTCTTCCTCATATTCAGTATAACCAGCTTGTTTATAGACATGCAGTTGCTGAAGCCGCCGGATTAGCTTACTTGGATTGTTCCAGTAGACAAATTTAACAAATGATTTTTTAGGTGTCAACAAAGCATTATCATTATCATTATCATTATTATCTTCATCATCAACATCATCATCATCATCATTATAATCCTCATCAATATTACTATATAGTCCTTTTTGATCCTTTTGCAATACCACATTTTGCACAGTCTGTGTTGCCTTCGATAATGTTGGGAGTTTTTCAGACATTGACAACTGTCCTAACACGACTTTCTGAGGAGATGATAAATGGTTTTTAACAAACAATGCACTATCTTGAGCTGCAATATCTTTTTCTGGGACTAGTGTTTTAGCATTTTGAAGAGTTTTTTAAACAGCAACGATGTTTTATCTGGTACAATACATTGATGATCACTCACACTTAAGACATCACTATTTTTACTTTTCAGATCACCTCGACACTGTTTTGAACGATGTTTTGAACAACGCCAAATAACAGTTCCATTTTTATTGGTTCGTTTTACAATATATGTATATCCTTTA
Organism: Meconema thalassinum; assembly: GCA_946902985.2. Lineage (NCBI taxonomy): Eukaryota > Metazoa > Arthropoda > Insecta > Orthoptera > Tettigoniidae > Meconema > Meconema thalassinum. The sequence continues at coordinate 183,957,200 of OX336398.1, read as the reverse complement.
ATAGTATGCATATGGCTTACCATAGCTGTTCGTTGATACTTCCATGTCAATGGTCAAGCATGAACTAATCTCTAGTCAAGTTCACTCGATAATATAAATAATAGTTTAAAGTGAGAGGAAAAGTGGGTGCAAAAGTGGGTGCAAGAGTGGATGCAAGAATGGGTGTAAAAGTGGGTGCAAAAGTTGGTGCAAGAGTGGATGCAAGAGTGGATGCAAAAGTGGGTGAAAAAGTGGGAGCAAAAGTCAGTGTAAACGTGAGTGCGAAAGTGGGTGCAAAAGTGAGTGCAAAAGTGGGTGCAAAGTCAGTGTAAAAGGGAGTGCAAAAGTCAGTGTAAAAGGGAGTGCAAAAGTGGGTGCAAAAGTGTGTGCAAAAAAGTGTGCAAGTGGAAATAATCTGGGTGCAAAAGTGGGTACCGTTTATAGTAGGCATGAATTTTACTAGAATGTGATTTGAGTAAATGTAATTTCTAAACCCAAGTAGTGAATAGTCAGTTGGTTTTGATCTATGCAAGCGTAAACATGTCACATACACTGGTGATGGATACTCAAGGCTTTAAGGTAAACGGAAACAAGTATATATTTAGAGAGGTGGCTATTATTGATTGCACAACACGCGGGTTATCATATCTTTTTTCGGACTAGTGTTTTAACATTTGAAGAGTTTTTTTAAACAACAACGATATTTTATCTGTTACACTACATTGATGATCACTCACACTTAAGACCTCACTATTTTTACTTTTTAGCTCACATTGACACTGTTTTGAACGATGTTTTGAACAACGCCAAATAACAGTTCCATTTTTTATTGGTTCGTTTTACAATATTCGTATAACCTTTATAGTATGCATATGGCTTACTATAACTATTCGTTGATACTTCCATATCAATTGTCAAGCATGAAATAATCTCCAATAAATTTCGCTCGATAATAGAAATAATAGTTTAAAGTGGTTGCAAAAGTGGGTGTAAAAGTGGGTGCAAAAGTGAGTGTAAAAGTGGGTGCAAAAGTGGGTGCAGTTTATAGTAGGCATGATTTTTACTAGAATGTGATTTGAGTAAATGTAATTTCTAAACCCAAGTAGTGAGTAGTCAGTTGGTTTTGATCTATGCAAGCGTAAACATGTCACATACACTGATGATGGATACTCAAGGTTTTATGGTCAACAAAAACAAGTATATAGTTAAAGAGGTGGCTATTATTGATTACACGACACTGAATCTACTTTTGAAATTTTGACAAAGGGCCTAAGTGCACTTTTGTTAATATCTCGAGAACCAAAAGACTAGGGCATGGTATGAGGTATTGTTGGAGTTTTTGCCGAAGACTGCTGGTAAACACCTATGTTCCCACGGCCTTTTTAAAGATGGCGGCTGTAGTGTAACCTAACCTAACCCAACCCACGAGGGACGATTAAAAAGTATTCCAAGCGGCGCTTGCCGATAGGCAAACCAATAATCAAAGAGGGGTATGATAGACCTTGAGGCGATAACCCCTTTTGATTGATCCCTGTTGATTTGCCCCTTTGGACTGGCCCTGTTGACTAGCCCCTTTGGACGGGTCCTTTTTGATGGGAGTCATTTTTGACGGGCCCCTGCTGACGGGTCACTGTCGACGGATCCCTCTGGATGGGTCCCTGTTGACAGGTCCTTTTGACTAATCCCTTTGGACCGGTCTCTTTGACATAATTTGGATAAATGCATGGGCCAACCCATAGGGTTCAGTCGTAGCCTATAAAGAATCACAAAAATATATTACAGTTTAGCTATAAGTGAACAGAACCACTATATATATATATATATATATATCATTTTATTCTAAGAGCTTTCCATAATGATAAGAAAAAGTGCTTACCATAATTATGGATTGTGTGTAAGTAAACGTCTTTTGCTGCTTGATGCCACTACTAAAGATATACTCATACAACGGACAAGTGAGTTCATGTTTCGCTGACGTAATCGTGTGTATCCACGCACTTCCTTGTGTTGAGCGCGTCATAGTGGCTAAATTTGAAACTCTAGATGAGATGTTTTGCTGACGTAATCGTATGTTCACCCGCACGCGCGCGCGACGCAGAGTTTCAAATTTAGCCACTATGACGCGCTCAACACAAGGAAGTGCGTGGAAACATACGATTACGTCAGCGAAACATGAACTCACTTGTCCGTTGTATGAGTATCACTTTAGTATTGGCATCAAGCAGCAAAAGACGTTTACTTACACACAATCCATAATTATGGTAAGCTCTTTTTCTTATCATTATGGAAAGTTCTTAGAATAAAATGATATATATATAGTGGTACTGTTCACTTATAGCTAAACTGTAATATTTTTTTTTGGTTCTTTATAGGCTACGACTGAACCCTATGGGTAGGCCCGTGCATTTATCCAAATTATGTCAAAGAGACCGGTCCAAAGGGATTAGTCAATAGGACCTGTCAACAGGGACCCGTCCAGAGGGATCCGTCGACAGTGACCCGTCGGCAGGGGCCCGTCAAAAATGACTCCCTTCAAAAAGGACCCGTCCAAAGGGGCCAGTCAACAGGGACCAGTCCAAAGGGGCAAATCAACAGGGATCAATCAAAAGGGGTTATCGCCTCAAGGTCTGTCATACCCCTCTTTGATTATTGGTTTGCCTATCGGCAAGCGCCGCTTGGAATACTTTTTAATCGTCGCTCGTGGGTTGGGTTAGGCTAGGTTACACTACAGCCGCCATCTTTAAAAAGGCCGTGGGAACATAGGTGTTTACCAGCAGTCTTCGGCAAACACTCCAACAATACCTCATACAATGTACTAGTCTTTTGGATCGCGAGATATTAACAATAGTGCACTTAGGCCCTTTGTCAAAATTTCAAAAGTAGATTCAGTGTCGTGCAATCAATAATAGCCACCTTTTTAACTATATACTTGTTTTTGTTGACCATAAAGCCTTGAGTATCCATCGTCGGTGTATGTGACATGTTTACGCTTGCATAGATCAAAACCAACTGACTACTCACTACTTGGGTTTAGAAATTACATTTACTCAAATCACATTCTAGTAAAAATCGTGCCTACTCTAAACTGCACCCACTTTTGCACCCACTTTTACATTCGCATTTACTCTCACTTTTGCACCCTCTTTTACACTCACTTTTGCACCCACTTTTTCACCCACTTTTACACCCACTTTTGCACCCACTTTAGACTATTATTTCTATTATCGAGCGAAATGTATTGCAGATTATTTCATGCTTGACAATTGATATGGAAGTATCAACGAATAGTTATAGTAAGCCACATGCATACTATAAAGGTTATACTATATTGTAAAACAAACCAATAAAAATGGAACTATTATTTGGCGTTGTTCAAAACAGTGTCAAAGTGAGCAAAAAGTAAAAATAGTGAGGTCTTAAGTGTGAGTGATCATCAATGTAGTGTAACATATAAAACATCGTTGCTGTTTAAAAAAACTCTTCAAATGTTAAAACACTAGTCCGAAAAAAGACATGGTAACCCGCGTGTTGTGCACTCAATAATAGCCACCTCTTTAAATATACACTTGTTTTCGTTAACCTTAAAGCCTTGAGTATCCAGCACCATTGTATGTGACATGTTTACGCTTGCATAGATCAAAACCAACTGACTATTCACTATTTGGGTTTAGAAATTATATTTACTCAAATCACATTCTAGTAAAATTCATGCCTACTATAAATGGCACCCTCTTTTGCACCCACATTATTTCCACATTTGCACCCACTTTTGCATCCTCTTTTGAACTCCCTTTTGCACCCACTTTTGCACTCCCTTTAACACTGACTTTTGCACTCCCTTTTACACTGACTTTGCACCCACTTTTGCACCCACTTTTGAACTCACCTTTGCACCCACTTTTGCATTCACGTTTACACTGACTTTTGCACCCACTTTTGCACTCACTTTTGCATCCACTCTTGCACCAACTTTTGCACCCACTTTTACACCCATTCTTGCATCCACTCTTGCACCCACTTTTCCTCTCACTTTAAACTATTATTTATATTATCGAGTGAAATTGACTAGAGATTAGTTCATGCTTGACCATTGACATGGAAGTATCAACGAACAGATATAGTAAGCCATATGCATACTATAAAGGATATACATATATTGTAAAACGAACCAATAAAAATGGAACTGTTATTTGGCGTTGTTGAAAACATGGTTCAAAACAGTGTAGAAGTGAGCTGAAAAGTAAAAATAGTGATGTCTAAAGTGTGAGTGATCATCAATGTAGTGTACCAGATAAAACATATTTGCTGTTAAAAAAAACTCTTCAAAATGATAAAACACTAGTCCCTGAAAAAGATATTGCAGCTCAAGATAGTGCATTGTTTGTGAAAAACCATTTATCGTCTCCACAGAAAGTCGTGTTAGGACAGTTGTCAATGTCTGAAAAACTCCCAACATTATCAAAGGCAACACAGACTGTGCAAAATGTGGTATTGCAAAAGGATCAAAAAGGACTATATAGTAATATTGATGAGGATTATAATGATGATGATGATGATGTTGATGATGAAGATAATAATGATAATGATAATGATAATGCTTTGTTGACACCTAAAAAATCATTTGTTAAATTTGTCTACTGGAACAATTCAAGTAAGCTAATCCGGCGGCTTCAGCAACTGCATGTCTATAAACAAGCTGGTTATACTGAATATGAGGAAGAACTATTGGATATAGAAAATGAGCTTCGTCGTGCCAAAATTATTATGTAATGGATCCACATACCCGCTAACTATTTCTTAACAATACATGTTATATTTTCTACCACTCTGCTACCATTTTGCTCTCACTTTTGCTATCACTTCAAACTGTACATATTAAATATAAAAAGCCAACGCTAAATTATTTTAATATCAGAACAGTTATAACCTTTGTAGTGAGCAAATCATACTAACAGGTTAGTTGCAACTATGGAACTTACTACAACTAACTAAGATAAACAACGTGTACTCTATAAAGCTATTCTTATAACTATAATCGTCAAAATGTAAAAGAAATAATATTTTGGCGATGTTCAAAAGAGAGGTCAAAAAGATGTCGAGGCAATCTAAAAAGTAGAAATGGTAAGGGTTTAAGTGTGAGTGATCATCAATGTGGTGTACCAGATGAAACACTGTTGGTGTCAACAAATAATCATGACAATGCTAAAAAGCTAGTACACGAAAAAAATGTTGCTACTCAAAATAGTGCAGTGTTTATTGAGCAACATTTAACCCCTGCTGTAAAAGTTATGTTCAATCCATTTTCCACATCTCAAGAGTCATCAACATCACAGACTATGCAAAAGGTTGTGTTGTTGTTGTTTTAATGGGCTGAACTTCATACGCAAGAGAATCAAAAAGGTTTAAATAGTAATAGAGAAAAAAGAAATATATTTTGAATGTAACTATTGTACAAGTACTTATATTAAATAAATAAAAATATTGTATGGGTATGGACTGTTTTTCTTAATTGCTATACCCTCGTCCTACTATATTAATGCCAATGTTAGCTTGCCACGGTGGGTGAGTGGATAGCGTAACGGTCTACTAACCCCAAGATTGCAGGTTCGCTCCTGGCCGTGGTAAGTGATTTTTGAAAGGCGGCAAAAATACGATACGCATGTCATACGATGTTGGCATGTCAAAGAACCCATTTCAATTTAGTAGGCCGAGTTCATAATGGCAAAATTAATCTCGGGAGTTTCCGCCAACACAAAGTTCCTCATTTCTCTACTAGAAAGCGCTATAGAGTTCAAGGAGATTAGATATCTAACATCTAACCTCCTTGACTTTCATAGTCAAGGAACAAAGAAATTCGACATGCAAGCTACCTCTGGGTGTCAAATAACAAAGCTTTCACCCGGCCACCGAGGCCATACGATATTACAGTATTATTATATAATGCCATTGTTAGCCATCAACAGTCTCCACCTATGTTCAGAAAGAAAGTGATCTTAAACAATACACTCTATCTATGGTTTGTGTACCGAGTATCACAATAATACAGTGTCGTCAAGCCATGTTCAGGCAATAGTAATGTTAGGTAAGGGGTTCGAACCCTTGCTTCCTTGTACAGGATTAGTTTTTACTCAACAGCAACCCATAATACTGTACTTTGAAACATGTCACATCTCATTACAAAATGCCAACTGTATCGTTTTCTAAGACCCCAGCTGCTGGCTAGTGGCTAGCAGACTATGCAACAGGAACAGTGTCACCATGTTCATCCATAAAAAATTCAACATTTATTATTCTTTTTCTTATTATTGTTCATTAAGAGTAGTGTAAAGTTGTCTTTGTGACGTAACGGTTAGCATAGTTAGCTGGCACTCTAAAGCTCTTGAGTTCAATTCCAGCTTTAACATAAAATTTTAAAAAGGAAAATTAGGACGAAAACAGGTCTACTCAGTCCCAGGTGATCCAAATAAGTAGATGTGGTTTGATTCACACTTTAACGATAGAACATGACGTTTTTTTAAAATAATGATAGCCATTTGTTCAATTTTTTTTCATTTCCACATTTTACACATTGCCATTTGTCAATTTTCCATGTACACAATTTGAAAATGTCAGTTTAAAGTTTTTGATTTTCATAATAAGGAAACAAGAATTTTCCATTTTGTTGTTTACACATTTGTCAATTTCCCATTTACCTTTTTTAAATTGTCAGTTTTAAGTTCTTAAATTGTGTTGATATGGAAACATGGACTTTTTTTCCATGTCACTGACGACACGTTTATGATTTAGTCCATGTTGATTGTTTAGTTTTATAAAACACACATTTAATTATTTAAATTTTCTTGAAATCGTCTTAATGGAAGTGCTTGACCATGGCAATAGTGCATTCTCTTTCTTTTGTTTCCAAAAACGTATAGACCTACTACTACTATTACTACTACTACTACTACTACTACTGTAGGTAAGACTGTTTTACAAAATAACACCTGTCTACCGGTACATTAAAAAATCACAAGTATTAAAAAATCTACAGTATACTATTTACCATTTGCTATATACATTAATTACCCCACCATCCTACCTTGCCGTGTTTGCTTTGGTTGAACAATCAATTCTACCCAGACACACACACACACACTAGCTTTCTCTCTCTCTCTATCATTCTATCTATAGTCATACATTCACACACACAACTATACCTGTCTTTGAAAAACAAATACAACCATGCTATTTATCCTTGACATGCACACTTATCCCAAAGAACTTTTAGTTATACATTTAACATTTACTATTACAAAAAAAATGTTTCCACTATTTACAATTACAAAAATGAATATTTACAAAATACTAAATCTACTGATTACAAAAATGCCATGTCTCTAAACAATAAAATATAGAAGTCACACATCCATCTCGTGGTTATAACCCTATGGTAGGCTAATGCATAGGCCTTTCATCTGCACTCATTTGCTATCCATCAAGGTAAAAGTGCATTTTCTCTGTTCCACAAGATACAAATTTGATTGCTGGATTGTATCCGGCACTGTTTATGCGATATAGCTTTGCCAGTTCATAAAACCGCTAGGTAGTTCTCTACATATAACAATTTTACCACTGCTCTACCTACGCCTTTCGGTCTTTTGGCTTTCTTACAGTATAGTGTGTGATAGACAGCATTAACTGTATATCAAACCCAGTTCACCTTTGTATTTGTAATCCAAGTAATAATTTGAAAAGACCCAAATGTAATCAGTTTTAAACGTTATCTCTGTTTTGATTGTTTAATATGTTTATGACATGCATATTAACCTGAAATCGAACCCTGGTGAAAAGGCTAACCGCTTAACCACTGCACCACCATGCCCTTGTTTCTTAGTTTTGACTCGTTCTAGGCCTCAGACCTGGAAATCGAGTTAAGACCACCAGTACAAGAGCTAAAAGTGCTTACCACTGCAACACCAAATGGATAGCTGGTAACATTATACAACCGGAATTGATTATATTTCTGTTAGCAATGCATTTTGTCATCAGCCTACTGTCTGAGCACTGACAGCAACACAGTTTAGTTTAGAACAAGCGAGTGTGTGTGTATAGATTATTAGCCTCAAGTATTTAAAGCTTGTTGTGTGTGTAGCGATCATCTTGTCCTCTTTAACCAATCAATTAAAGATAGTCTACTCTTAATTCTTGAATCGATAAATCAGAGTTTGTGTACACCATTTGACATTTATTAATCCATACCTGCAACCTATACTCTCTCTATACTGCAGTTTGATATGAAATCAAGTTTCAATGGTAAAAGACTTGTCAGTCACCATACATGTAGCCTACACTAATTCTTTCTCTACCTAGCTATGTTTCATCACACATGGTAAACATCTCACATGTTCGTATCCGACTATTAGTTTATAAAATCTCAGGTCGATGACCTTGATGTATTGGGTATTTAGGGTAAATTCATTGGCCATGGGAAAGGGTTAACCACTCTAAGTCCTATGACACCTCGCATGTTGATATTTGATTATTAGTTCATAAAATCTTAAGTCAATGACCTTGCTGTTTTGAATCTTTTGGGTAAATTCGTTGGCCATGGAAAAGGGTTGACCATCCTGAGTCCCATGACACCTCACTTGAGCCTCTCTGATTATTAGTTAGCGAGATATTAACAAAAGTGCAGTTAGGCTCTTTTGACAAAAATAAATAATACATACAAAAACAGAATGTCACCTCGAGTCCAACGACCTTTCATACAAGTTCCTAGCCTTATTGGTTCATGATATATTAAAAAGCTAATGACCTATTAGTTTTGGATCTTTTGGTATTATTTTTAAATAACTCATTTATAAATCAGTATTCAAAAAGCCCGCCCGCTTACAAAATCTCCCAAGTGCACATGTGTAAAAACAAAAACCAAACATGTTAATTCATAGTAGCAATCGACTCTTCACATGCGTTTCATATGGAACAACGTTTAATTTCATCATAGCATTAGGGACCATGGGCCAGTCCCTAGGGACCAGTCCAAAGGGACCGGTCTAAAGGGATTAGTCAAAAAGGACACGTCAACAATGACCCGTCAACAATGACCAGTCCACAGGGACTCGTCAACAAGGACTCGTCCACGAGGACCTGTCAACAATGACCTGTATCAATGACTTGTCAACAATGACCTGTCGACAATGACCCGTTAGGTTGGGTTAGGTTAGGTTACACTACAGCCGCCATCTTTTAAAAAGCCCGCCCTCTTACAAAAGCTATGAGTGGGCATGCATAAAAACAAACAAAAAACAAGCATGTTAATTCATATTGGCTATCCACCGTATACATGTCTCTTGTGTAGAACAACATTTGTTTAAAAACGCCCGCCCTCTTACAAAAGCCATGAGTGGGCATGCTTAAAAACAAAAAACAAGCATGTTAATTCTTAGTGGCTTTCCGCCGTATACATGTCTCTTATGTAGAACAACGTTTAATTCCATATTGGCATTCATACTCTCACATGTCGCACTTGGAAAGAGAGATTTTTCTAAAAAATTACAATTTCACCCTCTAGTAGGGGTAGGTTTTATTTTGGGGTGGAAATATGTTCTCCATTGGAAAGGGGGTATCAGCCCGAGTTCAATGACACCTCATTCGTCAAAATCCGACCATGCGTTCGAGAGATATCGCACCGCCGCCATCTTGTGAGGTGGGGAGGTGGATGTGGCGCTAGAACTGTCACAAAACCACTACTAATGAACCTAGGCAATAATTTTCCTTTAATGATACATGACTCTATGTCCTATACATATAACAATCCAACATGGCAACCATCCGAAATATTTAGATAGATCTCAATTTCTACGAATCTATTACGGCAATCAAACTGAATTTTTTAAGTTCATATGGGCTATGAACATAAGTTCACCTATCGGACTTTCAATAACCTGGTGATCACAAATCCAACATGGTGGCGAAACGAAATAAAAATATTCACATGGTCGTTTCTCGCAATTTAACCTTCCGAGTGCAGTAACACTTGGTACAGTAAATCCTAATACAAATGTTAAGCCACTGGCATCTAATTTTTTCCAATTGCTTCCATAACCACAAAATGTCAGCTGTGCGAAATTTTAAAATCATGTTTTTACTTCTTGTGTCCTAATCATGCGATTGAAGATTGAATACTACACGTACACAATACTCTTCATGTAACAGTACATAACTCCAAGACCTACATATATAAAAATCCAACATGGCGACCATCCGCAATATTTAGTCGGTTCTCAAGATCTACGAATCTATTACAGCAATCAAACTGAATTTTTGTAGGTTGATAGAGGAAATTAACTTGTTTTCTATGTTTCCTACCCTGCATAATATTCTTTTGTTTTCCACCACCACATCCCCCCCGTTCGCTAATGCTCTCCGTGGCTTGATTCACTTGCTCACTCTCGTCTCGTCACCTTAATGAAAACTTTGGTCTCTACAGGAGGCAATCTACTTTACCCATGAGGTAATTTTAAATCGTCGCCATGTTCTAAAATCTGTGCAACGGCTGCAAGGAGTCGTCAACCTGAAATTCAGTACTTCTTGTACGTAGTAAATGGGATACTCTCCCTGCAACGTAGGATTTTACCAAACCTCATAGCAGTCTATGAACTTAGCATTTTCCACCGTGGGATTCCTGCCAGCCCATTCAACCACCACTACATCTCTGGAAGTTTACGTGCTCATAAATTCTAACTTGTGAAACTGTACTCAATCATGTCTAATTATTGTTAAATTCCAATTGTAAAGAAAACTAAATCAACCGCAACATAAAAACTCTATAATGCATGAACTCTGTCAAAGCTCTGCTCCGAGCTTCTCCATAATCTGCCATAAACATTATCTTTTCTACAAACTGGTCAGTGCTTCAAAAGTGCGTGTGCGAACTTCAACCGCCTCGCGTTCGTTAGAGCAATAAAATTGGCCAGAAATATAAATTCCTATTTCCTGTCCTCCAAATACATTTTACTAATAAACTTAAGTTAATTTAACTATCTGGTTCTATCTCTACGAGGCTTCGACATAACATAAGCGCCCTCCCAAAATTGTTCCACTTAAAATTTATTCATTCTGTAAAAATAACCGTAGTTATAATCCACGTTTTAATACTTATTATTTCCTGCTTCGTCTAAGAAGTAAGCGTTTTCTAATTGTCAAACATTTATCTAATTGTGTAATCCAGGCTTCGCAAAAGGTGACCTGCAACATTAGAATTTGTAATTTCATAAATTCTGCGTAAATAGCAGTGGTTATAGAAACCAATTATTAATCTTCCTTTTTTTCTTATCCTGCTGAGCCCGGGAATGCATAATTTTCTCCTGACTACTAAGGTACTTTTAAAACCTTGTTTTGGAAATTTTAACATTCTACCTAATTAATTTAGTTAAACATTAAACAAAATTGGAATTACTTTACTATTGCCTTTATAGGCTTTACATTTCTCAATTTTATGCACATTTCAAAAACCTTGTAAGGGTTTAATGCTTGTAAAAAGTTCGAAACATTGAAATTGTTAACACTATTCTTTATTGAAAATTTCCTTTTATATTACAGGTCTGCGACCTTTAAAGTTAGCTAAACCAAAGAATTTGTTCTTGAACGCAAAATGAATCTAAGATCTAATTGTTTATACTCTAACTTCTCCAATTTGTTAAATAAAATCTTTTTAATTGATTTCTTACTTCTATTGCTAGAAAAACCGTTAGGAAGGGCCTTCTCGTCCCTGATCATTGTCTTGAAATTATTCTATGTTCAAGGAAAAGGGCAAAGCCCTAAATGATAAGTTCATCAAAAACTCTAACACTTGTTGCGTTTAAAAAAAAACTTCCAATAACAACATTTGCAAAGTTTCCGTTAGCTATCACAGCTAATTCTAGTCAATCATTAAGGCAAGTAGAGCTCGCTCCGCCAGCTTCCTACTTTAGAGATTTTCTCTCTGACTTGTGTTTTACTGTTCAAAACCTTGGTTTTGTTTATGTTCTAAACTTTTAGTCGGCACCTTGCTGGGTGAAAGATTAGCTTGCTTTGAATGCAAAATTGGTACTCCTTGAAAATTTTCACTAATAATAATAATAAAACCATTGCTGAAAGCACTAGAGTTGCTTTATCTCTGCCCACTCTGGGGGCATTCGGCCGTTCTGCCGGGGATCCGACAGTGTCTAGTAATAAAAATATTACGGCAAATTCAAATCCTTCTAGCATTTCAGAAAGCTTTCTCTAATCTCACCCTTTTGAAGGGAAAGTGCCTAAATCCTTCCCTTTTGGCATACCTTGCCTTGCCAGAGTATCACCCTTCCCCATAGTACTAGAATACCTGCTCGGGAGGGAAGGAGCACTTAGCAAAAGCTTGCCGGTATCCTCAGTTCATGCTAGCTCTCCGTTAGCCTTGCGCAAGCCCCAATCAAGTTAGGTACTTCATGGGCTTTGTACCGTAAGATCCCTCTTTACATCAATATATATTAATGGCTTGGTGTTGGATTCTCCTCCTCTCTGCCTAAAATCGTTTCCACTCCTATTCTCTCTCATCACCTTCCCTTGGGTAGTGTTAACACTCAGTATTAACCTACCACCGAGGACAATCGATATTATCATTATCCCTATATCGAAGAAAACAGGAGCAGACAAGTGTGAAGATTACCGTACAATCAGCTTGATCAATCATGCATCAAAGATCCTGACGAGAATAATTTACAAGATGATGGAACGACAGATAGAAAGAGACTTGGGTCAAGGCAGGTTTGGCTTCAGGAGAAACATAAGAACAAGGGAAGCTGTACTAAGTCTTAGGGTGATTTTGGGAGGAAGAATAAGGAAAGATAAGAGAACGTTTATGGCATTTGTAGTCTTAGAAAAGGCATTTGATAACATTGATTGGAGCAAGTTGTCTGATATAATGAAAAAGATTGTAATAAAGTACAGGGATAGGCTGGTGCTATTCAGACACCAGACAGCAGTTTTTCAAGCCAGAAAACGGAGTAGTTGCATTTACAAAAGTGTAAGGCAAGGCTGTAAATAGTCACCCTTAGTTTTCAATATGCACAGTGAACAAGCAAGGAAGGACATTTGTAAAATTTCCAAATAGGAGTAAAGATTCAAAGAGAAATAATTCAGCTCTGAGATTTGCAGATGACATCGTCATACTAGCCAACACACCAGAAGATTTGAATGAGTTTTAAATGGTATGCATTCTGTCTACAGGGAAGGATTCATGATGAAAATTTTAAAAAATATAAAACAAATATATTTGAACGCAGCCGAAGGAAATCAGAAGCCCCAATCGAATTCAAAATGCCAGGTGAAAAGCTAAGGGAAGTAGGAGACTGCTGATACTTAGAAAGCAAAATAACCAGTGATGGACAAATCGAAGAGGATATATAAATTAAGTTGGCTCAGGAAAGGAAAGCATTTTTAGAAAAGAGGAATCTGTTGACATCGAATATAGATTTTGGTAATAGGACGAGTGGGAATAGAGAATTTGTTCTGGCAACGGCTGATCAAGAGAAGAAATAGCTTGGTGGGACACTTTCTAAAACACCCAGGAATAGCAAAGTTAGTTATGAAAGGTAGGGTCGAGGACAAGAACGGTAGGGATAGACCAAGGTTAGAATATGTTAAACAAATTGCCTCGGATGTAGGGTGATGTAGATATGAAACCCAAACAACAGCAAATTGAAGAGTGATAGAAAATGTTGAGAACAGTACTTAAAAGGAAGTAATAGGCTTAAGGGCTGAAATAGTATTTTTGAAATATCTAGCAGCAAGACTGTAAAAGCCTTTTCTGTAACAGGTCCATCCTCTTGTTCCATTTCAGTCACAGCACATAATACATGCGCTTGTCACTTACACATAACTTGGTCCTCAATAGTTCTACCAGCACAGCTTTTAAGAATGAATGTATAAATCACTCTTATATGCCATATAGATAATATTCTACATGAACATCTTAACAAAAGCAGGAAAATTTGTCATTAGGGCAGGTACATTGCCAAGAAACTTCCAGTGAGCCAATCACAGTAATTGCCTCTAGAGAGAGTGATTTGTAGACTATATAACATACATTTTGCCACTGCAAAATGCATCAAACTGCAAGCAGTAGGCCTACTGTATTCACAGTATCTATCAACAACAGCTATTTGAGTTTCTGCAGTACAAGGAAGAGGGATTTGTTTTCTAAAAATAATTACAACCTTCCCATCAGGTCATGTCCTTTATAAGATCCAACAAGTAGTAACCCAATAAGGTACTTACCTCTTTGAAATCTCCACCACTCGCTAAAGATGGAGTTTCTGTTTTGATGCATGGAATAATCTCTGGTATGGAGGATTCTTCTATCTTAATATCCCCAATGAGATCAGCATCATCCTGCAGAGACATTAGTTGTTTCACAAACATGTTCCTTTGTATAGGTGGAATTAAATCTTATACAGTTTTCCACTTCTTTGAATTCCATCCAAACATAATTCGACATACAGTACAAAACCGAGATAAGAAATGTTGTACAGAATGGTAGTTCTGTATTCAGAGTTAACATCCCAGACCTCGGTAACTTCATCAGCTGATCTCAATATATATTTATTGTCACCGTACACTTCTTTATAAACCGCACCAAGACCTGAATTATATGTCAGACCACGAGACAACATCGAGTCAATCACCAACATTGTATCTAAGTACAATTATGAAGACAGGGCACGAGAATAGATACTTGTGAAGGCTGTGAAAGAATAGAGTGAGCAATGGAATTCATTGGGAAAACAGATAAATAATAATAAAAGTTTTAAGTATTGAAGAAACGAACAATACAATGAGTTATACATTTACAGTACAATGGGTGGAAATACTTCAAACATGCCGGAAGAATATAGGAAGACGCTGAATGGCCACAGAACGCAGAATTAGGAAATGCTACGAACAAAACAGGACTTGTCAAACGCTTGAGAGGGTGGATACAGAGATTCGAACATTGAACCCCAGGGTAAAATACAGCACATAGAATATAGTATAAGATGTGAAATAGAGTGCAAATTATTTGTTATTGAGTGTGAAAAACGCTTCAATTACCCGTAGGACGATTTATTACGAAAAATTGCGCACTAAATAAATATTGCGAAGTGTAGAGTTTGCGCGATAGTTTGAGCACATTTCATTTAACCCACAACGCGACGCGATACGTCCTCTTAACCATTCCGTAGCGACACGGGAGCAGAACAGACTCTCTTCCACCAAAAATTCAAAATCTCAACTAATTCCCAGACCATGAATCGATAATTCAATTAAAATTACACGTTTTAAATAATTCGAAATGCCACAGGAAGGGAGAAAATGGGGGTGAACTTATATTATCAATATAGAATCCATAATCTTTGAAATAAAACTTATAAACATAAGCAAAATACAAAAACAACAGACTTTACATCGAAAGTGGAGTGACCACGCCTGTTAATTTACCAAGGCTACGGAGTCAAGCTCTGGGTTCAGGAGACCAATAAGAAATGACCACTTTTATTTTTCCTCCAAGCATTTCAAACACACCTTCCGTGAACATTCAAGACAAATGGGATTGTTACATTTCACACACCTGTAACTGGTGGTGTATTCTTTGAATACACGGTACGAGAGAATAAAGTCTATTGCTCTTTGCATGTTCATTTCTTCTTTCCTCTTTGCCAAACACCAACAGTGATCATCTGTTTTCTCCTTGTTGGGCATATCTCTTATGTCTTCATAAGTATGTTTCAGATATATAACTTCTGTGACCCACCTAGCGTCACCTCGCAGCGAATCTCTGAAGCTCCTCAATTCTTCCTGGTGCTAGAGGACTTACTTATCCATTTGGCTACCAGATCCTGTTACCATCGTCAGCTATTTTCTCTTGGAGCAAGAGGACTACGTCCACTTCTTTACTCACCATGGTTGCGCTAGTATCAACTGTTATCAACTCTTAGAAGACCAGCTCAGCAAGAGAAGATAAATTTTTTGTATTTAAGTTGGTAATGCTTATATGTTCTCCTTTTGTCTCCTACCCCCCAATCTTTCCCCCCTTCTTGGTCCCTTCGTGCTCCGTTGAGCTGCTCTCACTTCTTAGTCTGCAGTTGACTCGTTCAGTCAAAGCTCCGCTCGAGCTTGCCTCCTCAAACCAAGAGGCTCAACCTCTTCTACGCCATGTTGGCTAAGTAATCTTCAACAGAAACTTCGACTTCAACATGAAATCAAGATAAGTACCATTTTAAAAGTTTTAACCTCATCTTCATGGTTTTAACTTCCTCGTGCTTTTAATTATAATTTATAGACAGTGTGAAATCATTTATTTTGGGGCAATACTCATTCCTCGTGGGATTTGCCATGTTGAGCTTTTGCTTGTATAAGCCAACTTTACTAAAAAAGAGCTTTTCTTAAGCTATTTAAACGAGAAACCCTCTCGCTACGTGGGATATTATCTAATACCCGCTGTCTATAATTATAAAGCTAATTCCTCCGTTGGATTTTCTCAACCCCATTTTCTGCTAAGGTCGTTCTGGAACCTTCGAGATCTTATTCTCTATCTGCGAGTATTGCCGTTAAGTATTGTTCACGCACTTGTGAAAATGCTAGTTAAAATGGGGAATCTTCCTTATAAATTTTTGCAATAGCTAATTTTCTTCCACCGCTGGAACCTCTGGAACATTCTAAGGCGCATTTAATTGTAAATCACAACTTTTTCAAGAAATAGACTCTCACCTATAGTGCAATCAATTATTTCCCTAATTGCAATAACTTTTTTTCTCATAAACTTCAGTGTTTCTATAGTGAACTTTGCATCCATCTTCATAGACTATAGTGATAAACAGTGCTTGCTCCGCGTTTCTACCGCGTCGCGATCGTCCGGTTATATTAAATACGGCCATGAACATTGATCCTATATCCCAATGATCTTTCCTCAACCTTCTACTAACCATCATCATTAATAAAATTGTAACTTTCTATAAGGTGTCACCCACAAGGTGCCCTTCCCTCTTTGTTAGTTTAACATTAATTAAATTCTGCATAATTGCTTGTGTGATACAAGTTTTAGATTTACGTTGTTTCTTTCCCATAATCAGGGAAAGCAATTCTTTAAACTCTTGAGCGAGTCATGTTCAGGTTTCACGAAATGGAAACTGTCCCATTTGGCGAGTGATTCCTGCCCAAACTTGGGAAGTCCAGAACTTTCCCTTTCACTTTCTTCAGGTTTCACAGTAAGTGACCTGCCCTCTTTGTATAATTCTCATATATTAATTCTGTATAAATATAAGAAGTTGTAGGAACTTCTATCTTATTTTTCATGTTGTTATTCTTGTTATTTTCAAAGTTGTCACTTTCTCTAGAACATTCTCTTCTGAATTTCTTAAGGTGCACTTTTGTACTCCAATTCATGTTCAAGCTTTAATTATTTCATTGCTCAAATCTTAGAAAGATTTTAAAAACATGTAAGGTTTGAAACCTTGTAAATTGTCAATTGCCTGGAGCAACCGTTTAATGTTGAGAGGTCTGCGACCCTATTTGTTAAAAAGTTCAAATGAACTATGTTTATTAAAATTATATTGCATAATTGTTAATTTCCTCAAACTTTTTCTAATTGTAAAATAAACAAATCTTTTCCCTTCGCTTTTTCATTTACGAATATAAAGTTTAGGCAAAATCCTGTCTTCCTTGACTCTCCTCACTCAATGATATTAAAATCATTAATAGAGCTTTCACCATTTGTTGCATTTGAGCAAGAACTCTTAATTTTCACCTTACCAAAGTTCTTCTTAGCGTTAATAGCTAATTCTAATTGGCCAGTAAGGCAAGTAAAGTTCGCTAAGCCAACTACCTGCTTGTGGAGACCCTCTCCGAAAACTTATGGTCAATTTTCTAAAAGATAAGTGTTTCCTTTTGTCTAAACTTTTAGCCGGCTCCTCGCTGAGTAAAAGCTTAGCCATTGTCCAATGCAACCATTGGTTCATTTACCAAGATTACCCAATAAGGCATAATCTTTTATCATATTTCTTCTTAGAGACACTTGGTCGCCCTTACAGGAACTCCATAAATTTGGAAATTGAAAATACCAAACCTGAGTTAAATCATTGGCATTCTGTGAATTACTTTGAAAAACCTAATTTCTTTGAGAAGACATACAGTAAATTTGTTCCTCTCAGTCTTGCCAGAACATCACCCTTCCCCATAGTACTTTTATACATGCTTGGAAGGAAACATACTAAAGCCTCTCTCTTGCAAACCGCCCAAGTCCTAGCTGCGGTTCCCGTTAGCCTCGACCAAGCTCGTACCTACTTTAGGTATCCGAGAGTTAATTTCCATTGGCAACTGCTTCTAAGGGTATTTAAATCTCAACTTATTAATTTTGTGGGACTCTCCTCCTATTTTTCTATCCTTCTTTTCCAATCCAAAATCTACTTCCTTCTCTTAATCATCTTCCCTTGGTGGGTGGGTTATTCCTCAGCCAATAAACTACCCAAAATTTGGTGCCGAAACCCGGGAGAGCCCATTTTCTCTTTTTTCTTTTTAAAAAAGTGTCATTTGACAATACTTTGCATATTTCTAATATTTGTGTTGAATATTTCAGCTATAACCACATCGTGCAAAGCCTGTGAACGGGAAAGAGGCCGCTCCTGTCTCCCATGGTGTGTCCCATTCTTTCTACTCATTCGTTGCTGCCAGCTTGACAGCATTTCCAAGGTTCCACAGTTTCGTGAGTTACATTTTCATTTACCTTTTTTAATATGGCTCCCACTGATAAGGATAAGGATGAAAAACTTACTTCTAAACGAGCATCCTATAAAGGGCAAATTACCCGATTCAGAAGGTACATAAAAGAATTAGATCCCTCAGACGCGCAATTAGATTTGTTGAAACATCGTGTAAAGGATTTTGAACGTTCTTATGAAAACTACTGTAACATTCAAACTGAAATTGAAACTTGCATGCTCAATCAAACAGAAGATCGTGTCGAAGTAGAAAACTTATATTACGAAGGCATAGGTTCTGCTTTCAAAATAATACGCCAACTTGAAGAGGAGCAGAAAAAGGACGCTTCTGTTCTTGGTTCCCTTCACGAACCCCAAACTTCTTTCCGTGAGGGCACTCACAAGCCCAAACCTACTTTACCGAAAATTGATTTACCCCATTTTTCTGGAGATGAATCCACTTGGGATTCTTTCTATGAATTATTTTGCTCCCTTGTTCATGACAATGAAGACATTCAAGTCATTTACAAGTTTCATTACTTGAGATCTATTCTTCGAGGTCAAGCTTTGCAGTTGGTTGAAGCACTTCCTCTGCGTGCCGAAAATTACCCCATTGCCTTTAATTTATTAAAAGAAAGATATGGAAATTCACGTTTACGTATTCAACGCCATATTAAGGCTCTATTTAACCTACCTGCGTCACAGCACAATGATGTCACTAGTTTGCGTACTTTAATTGACACTACCCAACTCCACGTTAAAGCTTTGTCCCAATTAGATCAACCTACTGAACATTGGGATACTTTCCTAATACATTTAGTAGTTTCTAAAGTTGATGCTGCTACCCTCAAAGCTTGGGAAATTGAACTTTCTAAGGAAGACGACTACTCTTACGAGCATTTAGTCACTTTCATAAACGCTAGATGCCAACTTTTAACCGCTCTAGCTAATCAAAGTGAACCTTCATCTCCTAGTTCCAAATTCGAATTAATGTCCATCAAATCCAAAAGTGAACGCTCAGCGTCCAATACCCAAAAACCCGGGTCCAGCTCATCCAAATTCAAATCAAACTCCACTGGTTACCCAACTAGGTCTAGTGAACGTCGTGTTGCTAGCTCTATTGTTTTAAACACGCAAAGCGAACCTCGCAAAAGTTTAAACGAACCTGTAAAGTGCATTCTTTGTAAAGATCCCCATGCCCTATACCTCTGCAAATCCTTTAAAGAAATGTCAGTCGATGACAGACGAAAATTAGTCGCTCAAAACAAACATTGTTTCAACTGCCTAGCGCCCACGCATTCTGCTTCTAACTGTAAGTCCACAAGACTTTGCTACCATTGTGAAAAGGCTCATCATACTCTGCTACATCGTCATGATCAGGCAAGGTCATCGACAGCATCTACTTCGCCGAAAAATGATAGTGCTAACAATTCTAATGCTTCATCTTATATTCAAAATGCTAAGTCCATTCGCAGTGCGCAAGTATTGTTGTCTACTGTCCAAATTGACGTTCAGGATAACTTTGGCAACTGGGTCCGTGCACGCGGTCTTCTAGACTCAGCGGCAACTCATGATTTTGTGTCCAATTCCTTGATTAGAAAACTAGGCCTACCTGTAAACCCCACTTCTATCAACGTGTCGGGCATCAACAGCTCAAAATCGCAAGCTTTACAATTCTCAAAGCTATCTATCAGAGATACTTGTCATAGAAACAACCTTCTTAAACTTAATTGTCTAATTCTTAATAGCATTGGAGAAGACACTCCAAGTCACTCTGTGGATATTTCAGGGTTAAACATTCCCTCGCATTTAAGGCTAGCCGATCCTTGTTTCAATATGCAGAACCCTATTGACATACTCTTTAGTGCCAATGTTTTCTGGAATTGCCTACGTAAACAGGTTCGTAAATTATCCTCAAACGTGGTCGCCAGAGACACTAACTTTGGATGGATCGTCACGGGGCAACTTCCCCACTATTCTCCTCAACCCGCATCGCAATGTTACTTCTCCAATACTGACCTGGAACAGTTCTGGAGGCTTGAAAATGTCGATTTTCCTAATGTAACCTCTTCAGAAAATGAATTCTGTGAGCAACTTTTTTTGAACACCACCACTCGTTCTTCTGATGGCCGGTTCGTCGTTCAAATGCCAAGATTACATAATCCTCCTAAACTTATCAACTCTCAGCCTAAAGCTCGAAAAGCTCTTTTCGCCATCGAGAGCAAATTCAAAAAGGAACCTCTTGTTAAACAACAGTACACTGCTTTCATGGATGAGTATGAAAGCTTAGATCATATGGAAGTTGTTAACAAATCTAATGATGAATTGCACCCCCCAATTGAAACGGTTTATTTAAATCATCATCCCGTGTGGAAAAACCCTCTTGTAAAAGATAAAATTCGAGTTGTTTTCAATGGTTCATCACCCGACGTTAATGGCAACAGCCTTAACGACACTCTTTATTCTGGTCCTGCTATTCAATCAGATTTATCTGCTATACTCTTAAACTTTCGATTATTTCCCATAGCTGTCATAGCCGACATAAAACAGATGTACCGTCAAGTGTTAATTCAACCAGAACAACGAGATCTTCAAAGAATCTTGTGGCGTGATGAAACCAGTAAGCCCATTAAGGTATTTCGCTTGAAAACGGTTACTTATGGCTTAAGACCCTCTGCTTTCCTTGCTATCCGATCCCTACACTTGCTAGCCTCTCAAGATGGTCATTTATTTAACCCCAAAGCCTCTGAAGGACTAACTACGTCATTCTATGTCGACGATTATTTGCAATCCTTCCCCTCTTTGGAGGAAGCTTCTTTTGTATCTTTAGAACTTCAGGCATTACTAAGGAACGGAGGTTTTCCACTCCATAAGTGGAACTCCAACTCCCCTGAGTTTCTCGCTCAGTTTCCCACCGAAGACGTAGATCCTTCTTCTGTCGAAATTTGTGGTAACTCCGAATCTATAAAAACTCTAGGAGTTCACTGGTGCACTAGCACTGACACTCTTATCTATAAAGTTTCGCTCGCAGAAGAGCTTCCTAATACAAAAAGACAAATTCTCTCTGAAATTGCAAAAATTTTTGATCCACTTCAATTCCTTGCCCCAGTTATCGTTATAGCCAAACTCTTCATGCAAGAGCTGTGGTCACTTAAATGTGAATGGGATGACGCCGTCCCTCTTTCTTTTCTTAATCGTTGGCTCTCGTTTCGCAGCAATTTGCTGGATCTTTCCCTCATTGAAATTCCCAGGAATTTAATCAGCTCTCATTCTAATGCATCTTTTTTCCTTCATGTGTTCGCGGACAGTTCTGAAAAAGCTTATGGTTGCTGTGCATATTTAGTTTATCACGATTCACTCTATGGATCTCTAGTTTCCAACCTTGTTTGTGCCAAATCGAAGGTCGCTCCTCTTAAAACTATCACTTTGCCTAGGCTCGAACTGTGCGCTGCACTCATGGCTGCAGAACTTGTCAAGAAATTACGGGAAGTATTAAAGGTCGAATTTTCGCAAATCTATCTCTGGAGCGATTCCATGATCGCCCTTTCTTGGATCGCCAAGAACCCCTCTCACTGGCAAACTTTCGTTGCAAACAGGGTTTCCAAAATTCAAACTCTTTCTTCTGGATGTCAATGGAGGCATGTTCCCAGTGCGGATAATCCAGCTGATATCATCTCTCGCGGTTGTTTACCCTTTCAATTGGCAGCTTCCCAATTGTACTGGCATGGGCCCTCGTGGCTAATCGAAGAATTTTCCTCATGGCCTTCTAAACCCCCAGCTACAAACTCCAACTTGCCTGACGCTAAAGTACCTCTACCCATTGCTTCGTGTCTTGTTTCCAACGCTTCTCATCCTTTGTTGTCCCGCTATTCTTCTTTTCATAAATTATTACGAATTGTCGCCTATCTCCTTAGATGGAAATATCTTGTGGTCGACCAACCTCTTCTCCCTAAACCACACCTTACCAATCATGAATTGAATCTCGCTACCGTTAAGGTTTTACAACTGACACAGCAAGAAGCCTTTTCTTCCGAATTGTCATTGCTTTCTTCTAAAAGAGATCTTCCCAAATCCAGCCGTCTCCGTGCTTTAGCCCCGTTCCTTGATGACCATGGGTTACTCTCTGAGGACAAAAAGCATCCTGTTATTTTGCCTTCCAAACATCACGTAACTTCCTTAATTATACGTGACTTTCATTACCGTAATCTTCATGTTGGTACACGTACTCTGCTTTGCCTCTTAAGGGAAAAGTACTGGATTATAAATGGAAATCATGAAGTTTCTTCTGTAATTCATAAGTGCATTCCTTGTTTCAAAGCGAAACCTAAAATCAACACTCAATTAATGAGCGATCTGCCCTCTTTTCGTTCTTCTCCTATACGCCCATTTGCTTTAACTGGCGTGGACTATATGGGTCCGTTCCAATATCAACGAAACTCTCCTGAAGCTAAACGCAAATTGTTTGGTAAGCTTTATGTTTCTCTCTTTGTTTGCATGGTTACCGGCGCAATCCACTTGGAACTAGTAACGAATGCTTCTACTTCTTATTTTTTATCAGCTGTCTCTCGTTTCACCGCTAGGCGTGGTGTTCCTTCTGAGATGTTCTCTGATAACGCTTCCACCTTTCAGGGCGCAGCTTCCCTGTGGAAGAAAGCTCTCACTTCCTCTCCTGCCATGGAACAAATTTCTAATTTTTCTTATTCAAAAGGTTTCAAATGGCGCTTCATACCTCCTTACGCTCCGCATCATGGTGGTAGGTGGGAATCTTGCGTAAAGCTCACTAAACGTCATTTAAGAAAAGTCTTAGGTAATCGAATTCTGACTTACGAAGAATTCAATTCACTGTCTGTTTTGATTGAAGGTGTTGTTAACTCTCGCCCTTTAACTCCACTTTCCAATGACCCTGATGACCTACTTCCACTCACCCCTGGTCACTTCCTTATCGGCACTTCTCTTTCTGCCCCTCCTCCTCTTTCCAATTCTTACCGGGATTTCAATTTACCTATTGTTTGGCGGAAACTTGAATCCCTTCGTAATTCTTTTTGGAAAAGGTGGAACTTGGAATATTTAACTTCCTTACAACGGAGACAGAAGTGGTTTCTTTCCAGTCCCGACATTAAAGTGGGAGACTTGGTCTTGGTTAGGGATGTTTCTCCCCCTCTAGTCTGGACTTCCGGTAGAGTGACTAAGTGTTACCCTGGGAGAGATGGGAGAGTCAGGGTGGCCAGAATCTTGACCACAAATGGACCGATCACAAGACCACTGTCTTTGATCGCTCCGCTGCCAATAAATGTGTAACTGTTTATTTGCTCGCTGTTGGTGTTTGTCCCCCCAGTATGGTGTATTCTTTGAATACACGGTACGAGAGAATAAAGTCTATTGCTCTTTGCATGTTCATTTCTTCTTTCCTCTTTGCCAAACACCAACAGTGATCATCTGTTTTCTCCTTGTTGGGCATATCTCTTATGTCTTCATAAGTATGTTTCAGATATATAACTTCTGTGACCCACCTAGCGTCACCTCGCAGCGAATCTCTGAAGCTCCTCAATTCTTCCTGGTGCTAGAGGACTTACTTATCCATTTGGCTACCAGATCCTGTTACCATCGTCAGCTATTTTCTCTTGGAGCAAGAGGACTACGTCCACTTCTTTACTCACCATGCTGCGCTAGTATCAACTGTTATCAACTCTTAGAAGACCAGCTCAGCAAGAGAAGATAAATTTTTTGTATTTAAGTTGGTAATGCTTATATGTTCTCCTTTTGTCTCCTACCCCCCACTCTTTCCCCCCTTCTTGGTCCCTTCGTGCTCCGTTGAGCTGCTCTCACTTCTTAGTCTGCAGTTGACTCGTTCAGTCAAAGCTCCGCTCGAGCTTGCCTCCTCAAACCAAGAGGCTCAACCTCTTCTACGCCATGTTGGCTAAGTAATCTTCAACAGAAACTTCGACTTCAACATGAAATCAAGATAAGTACCATTTTAAAAGTTTTAACCTCATCTTCATGGTTTTAACTTCCTCGTGCTTTTAATTATAATTTATAGACAGTGTGAAATCATTTATTTTGGGGCAATACTCATTCCTCGTGGGATTTGCCATGTTGAGCTTTTGCTTGTATAAGCCAACTTTACTAAAAAAGAGCTTTTCTTAAGCTATTTAAACGAGAAACCCTCTCGCTACGTGGGATATTATCTAATACCCGCTGTCTATAATTATAAAGCTAATTCCTCCGTTGGATTTTCTCAACCCCATTTTCTGCTAAGGTCGTTCTGGAACCTTCGAGATCTTATTCTCTATCTGCGAGTATTGCCGTTAAGTATTGTTCACGCACTTGTGAAAATGCTAGTTAAAATGGGGAATCTTCCTTATAAATTTTTGCAATAGCTAATTTTCTTCCACCGCTGGAACCTCTGGAACATTCTAAGGCGCATTTAATTGTAAATCACAACTTTTTCAAGAAATAGACTCTCACCTATAGTGCAATCAATTATTTCCCTAATTGCAATAACTTTTTTTCTCATAAACTTCAGTGTTTCTATAGTGAACTTTGCATCCATCTTCATAGACTATAGTGATAAACAGTGCTTGCTCCGCGTTTCTACCGCGTCGCGATCGTCCGGTTATATTAAATACGGCCATGAACATTGATCCTATATCCTAATGATCTTTCCTCAACTTTCTACTAACTATCATCATTAATAAAATTGTAACTTTCTATAAGGTGTCACCCACAAGGTGCCCTTCCCTCTTTGTTAGTTTAACATTAATTAAATTCTGCATAATTGCTTGTGTGATACAAGTTTTAGATTTACGTTGTTTCTTTCCCATAATCAGGGAAAGCAATTCTTTAAACTCTTGAGCGAGTCATGTTCAGGTTTCACGAAATGGAAACTGTCCCATTTGGCGAGTGATTCCTGCCCAAACTTGGGAAGTCCAGAACTTTCCCTTTCACTTTCTTCAGGTTTCACAGTAAGTGACCTGCCCTCTTTGTATAATTCTCATATATTAATTCTGTATAAATATAAGAAGTTGTAGGAACTTCTATCTTATTTTTCATGTTGTTATTCTTGTTATTTTCAAAGTTGTCACTTTCTCTAGAACATTCTCTTCTGAATTTCTTAAGGTGCACTTTTGTACTCCAATTCATGTTCAAGCTTTAATTATTTCATTGCTCAAATCTTAGAAAGATTTTAAAAACATGTAAGGTTTGAAACCTTGTAAATTGTCAATTGCCTGGAGCAACCGTTTAATGTTGAGAGGTCTGCGACCCTATTTGTTAAAAAGTTCAAATGAACTATGTTTATTAAAATTATATTGCATAATTGTTAATTTCCTCAAACTTTTTCTAATTGTAAAATAAACAAATCTTTTCCCTTCGCTTTTTCATTTACGAATATAAAGTTTAGGCAAAATCCTGTCTTCCTTGACTCTCCTCACTCAATGATATTAAAATCATTAATAGAGCTTTCACCATTTGTTGCATTTGAGCAAGAACTCTTAATTTTCACCTTACCAAAGTTCTTCTTAGCGTTAATAGCTAATTCTAATTGGCCAGTAAGGCAAGTAAAGTTCGCTAAGCCAACTACCTGCTTGTGGAGACCCTCTCCGAAAACTTATGGTCAATTTTCTAAAAGATAAGTGTTTCCTTTTGTCTAAACTTTTAGCCGGCTCCTCGCTGAGTAAAAGCTTAGCCATTGTCCAATGCAACCATTGGTTCATTTACCAAGATTACCCAATAAGGCATAATCTTTTATCATATTTCTTCTTAGAGACACTTGGTCGCCCTTACAGGAACTCCATAAATTTGGAAATTGAAAATACCAAACCTGAGTTAAATCATTGGCATTCTGTGAATTACTTTGAAAAACCTAATTTCTTTGAGAAGACATACAGTAAATTTGTTCCTCTCAGTCTTGCCAGAACATCACCCTTCCCCATAGTACTTTTATACATGCTTGGAAGGAAACATACTAAAGCCTCTCTCTTGCAAACCGCCCAAGTCCTAGCTGCGGTTCCCGTTAGCCTCGACCAAGCTCGTACCTACTTTAGGTATCCGAGAGTTAATTTCCATTGGCAACTGCTTCTAAGGGTATTTAAATCTCAACTTATTAATTTTGTGGGACTCTCCTCCTATTTTTCTATCCTTCTTTTCCAATCCAAAATCTACTTCCTTCTCTTAATCATCTTCCCTTGGTGGGTGGGTTATTCCTCAGCCAATAAACTACCCAACTGGTTTGCCGATGTTTCTTGTAAGAGCACAATGAGAAGTACATATTCCTTTTTATCACTTCATATACAGGAAGAAGAATAATAGTAAGAAGATGAGAAATATACGGATTAGCTAGAAAAGGAAAAGTATTCACGGTCAAGAAACACACATGTACACGTAACTGCAGTTTGTCACCATCCCGTGATGACACACGAGTACACCAGACTCATATTATTTTATAGCCCGTTGCGACACGTCAGCCTCTGAGGCTCCCTAGGTGTTAGAAATATTTCCCTTACATTTTACGGCTGCTGTCAACCGCACCGTCATATACCACAGCTGCACAACAACTGGCTGTAGCAAATTTAAATAAGGTTTTCTGACCGCCTAGAGGCACAGCCAATACTTGACATGAAAGAAATCGAATGAGTCTGATAAACTCACGTGTTGCGTTTTGGGTTAAACTGAAAAGTTCTACACCGACACAAGGGAGATAAAATATTCTTCAGAATTACTTGTTGTGGAGCGTACATTAATTGTAGGAGGCTTTATGAGCACAATTACTCCGATAAAATATTAGAATATGTGCTAAATCTGAAACCAGAGCATTTTTTGTTACAAGTGAAGAAGCTGTGTTACAATTATTATTATAAATTATTTGAGGATCTGATATGGTTGGTGATTTGCAGTATTAGAACTTTCCTTTTCATTAATTAACGTGTATTTGAGCTAACTCCACCCAATTCTTACCTGGTGCCCTGATAGTAGCATGCCATTGCAGAAACATCCCAGCTCGATATTTGCTACGTAGATATATCGAAAGCATTTCACTCAATAGACCATACCCTACTACTTCACAAAATCGCTGAACGGTTCAATATATATGGCCACCTCCTAACACTCCACGCCGGCTTTCTACAGAACCAACAACAGAGAAACGTAATATCAGGCACTTCATCCCCTTGGCTACCTGTGCTCTCCGGCGTCCCACAAGGCAGTGCCCCTCGCCCACTTTTATTTTCATTATTTATGGACGACCCACCATCCAAACTCTCTGACACAGCCGATACCCTACTCTTCGCAGATGACTGCAAGATTTTCAAGGAAATTAAGACACCAGCCGACGCCGCACTCCTTCAGGCCTCACTTAACACTCTGTCCGACTGGTGCCGCACATGGAAGTTGAAACCAAACCCAGATAAATGCAGCTTTTTAACAATTACCCTACGCAATTCCCCAGTACCTACAACATATTTCTTACTAGATAGGCCCATTACCGTAGTTGCGCATCAGTGAGATCTCGGGGTCATATTCGACAGCAAGCTATGATTTAAAGAACACATACAATATTTTTTATTTAAAGCCATGTAATTCCTTGGCATACTCTGACGCTTCACAGAAATATCAAATCCCACAGCTCTTCGACTCTATTACCTCTCGATAATCCAGCCCATTGCAAACTACTGCTATCCCATTTGGTCAATTTCTTGCCCGTCAAACATAGCTAAATTTAACAGAATTCAATCCTTCTTTGCTGCCCTTGTAAGATACAGAATGCCAAAGTTTAGACACTTCACCAATCAGCAAGTACTTTCGGCCATAAACATCCCTCCCCTCAACACGACACGTCAGGTAACTGACCTGTCCTTCCTATATTCAATTTTAAATGGCCATTACCATTCGGACCACCTGCTGTCACTCTTCAAACTAAGAGCCCCCTCCCATTCTACCAGGCTCAAAGATATTATGCACATTCCGCACACTAAACATTCCATAATCCAAAGATCCTTCCAAAACCGCGTATCATCCCTGTACAATAGCATAGCAAGTAAACGCGAGTTGGGCATATCCACAAACAAGAGGACGTTCCTGAATCAGGTGAAGGAGAACTTAAACTGTATTTTGACCTGTCATCTTGGCCATTGACGACACGGCTACGAGCAAGGACATTCTACCGGCTCTTTATCTGGACTCGTTTTGTTACGTGATTTGTTAAGTTAATTTTATATTTTACTTTAAATTGTTATTTGGTTCTTATTTGTACAAGCATGAAGTGCTAACATAGCCGTAGTTTGTGCTTTTATTAATAAATAAAAATAAATAAAACAATTCTCATATGAATAGCTCATGGCTATGGTTGTGATGGGATATCTTGTGTGGGTTGATTTTGGCCTTCGACACTGTGGTGTCTCGAAGATATACGGGCACAATATCAATAATTCTCCTATAAGAATCAACCCAGAAAGCTGAATGAAATTGAAAATGAGAGGCATATCTTTATGGTCAATGGGAATGTACAAAATCAGCACATTGAGGGAAAAAGAAAAATACAACCCTCGCCTTGATGCAGCACAAATGCTCAGAGAATGCACCGAAATTGATACATTGAGCAATAATACAACAGAACTCCTAAAATGTAGAAATAATTAGCCAATTTTCATATATCCCACTGATACTTAACATTCAAAGCTCTCCAGTCCACAGAAAAGATATTCCACGCCACATACTAAATAGCATTTGGTACACGACCTGTCTCCACCAATACCATTAATTTGCGAAATAATGTTCTGTATATATTACTGTACTTTCAGTATAGGTGATTAAGACTCATCCAATGACATGACATCTTTCCGTCATGGAAATTAGTTTTTGTAAAGTCTAATGCATTTCTACAAATAAGGAATCTGTTGACATCGAATATAGATTTAGGTATTAGGAAGTAATTTTTGAAAGCCATTGTCTCGAGCGTGGCACTCTATGGAAGTGAAACTTGGACTATTGGTGCAGTAGAAAATAGGAGAATTGAAGCGTTTGAAATGTGGTGTTACAGGAGAATGATAAAGATCAGATGGGTAGACAGGGTTACAAACGAAGAGGTATTAATACGAGTAGGATAGGAGAGATGTTTCTGGCGACTGCTAATGAAGAGAAGAGATAGGTTAGTAGGACACATACTAAGACACCCAGGAATAGCAAGCTTAGTGATGAAAGGAAGGGTTGAGGACAAAAACTGTAGGGGTAGATCAAGGTTATAATATGTTAAACAGATTGCCTCGGATGTAGGGTGTGCTAGCTACTGTAACGTGTTTTTCGAGGGGTTTTTATGCAACTGGCATAAGTCAGTAGAAAGCCATTCTATATTTATTGTTCAGCCAAGAGAATTTTTCATGTTAATTTATTATTATTATTAATTTATTATAATTATTATTAAGATATTTTCGGAGCATTTTATAAAAATTATAAGCATACAGATAGGTTTTCTATGTCTTAGAAAACACTATCAAGCAAATTATTACGAACGACAATATCATAGATAAATTATGTGATTACGGAATTTTACGGAGTTTCGTCAGTTAAGATATTATGAGAGACATGACTCACTGGAAATTCAGATACATGCTGATTCTTGTAACGTAGTATTACGCAAGCGGGGTTGCAGCGTCAAGAAAAGGCGGATAGTTGGAACGGAAAACGACTTCGCCCTCCCGCAGAGTGTAATGAGCCAGAGTGGTGAGCAGCCAATCAGTGGAGACCACGTAAGCTAGAAGTCGGCTAAAGAGTGGTGAGCCGACGGGTGGATATATCGTTCGGCGCGCCGTGGAGCGTAGACAATCTGTGTAGAACTTGCCGTGTATGTTTGCACGCGGGAGTCGCTCCGATGTTCCGTGGAGTGGGGACAATCTGTGCAAGACTTGACTAGTTCGGTTGCAAGTGTGTGTCACTCCAATGTTCCGTGGAGTGGAGGACTATCGTTATACAATTTAACCAGTATCGTTGCACGAGGGAGTAGCTCCGATGTTCAGTGGAGTTAGCGACTATCTGTGTAGAACTTAACGAGTACGGTTGCACGCGGGAGTCGCTCCGATGTTCCGTGGATTGGAGGACTAACTTTTGTAAAACCTAACCAGTGTGGTTGTACGAGTGTTTGGGTCCGATGTACGAACCATAGAATTATCTAATCTACCAGAATATAATCAAATATCGACAAAGATGACGACGTCCAGGAGACTGTGGGAAGCTCACAGCATCATCCAGTACGAGGGAAAGGCTTCGGCCATTTCCAGTGGTAAGCGCGATTGACGCAGAAATACGCAATCTCTCATTTCTCTTTGTTTTATATTTCATATTTCAGTAACTTCATAGCTTGGGTATAAGAGTAAAATCAATAATTTATCAGACTCCGTTTTCACGTAATTTTCTATCGGTAATATTCAAATCACAACGCTCCAATTTAAATTTTATACTTATTATTATTATTAATTCTGCTATACTTGTTTTATATAATAAATTCATTTCTTTTACAATGCAATCTTTGCTTTCAGTAGGTAGCATTAGATATAGACCAATTCCTTCTCCTGATACAATTGTTTGTTGGGTTAATGATCAAATCATACCACGATCTGAGTGAATAGAGTCTTGAAGGTGTTCTGCCAGAGCTAGACGTTGTTAAATACAAATTTAGATTTCAACATTGCGTTGAGGTCTTGGCGCCCATTAAAACAACATAGCTTAGGCAAAGGTAAACAGTTACATTTATCACCCAACAGTTAGGGGCAGCCAAACTGTTACACTTGTTGCTACCAACATGGGGCACTAATTAATAACCGCTACACTTGTCGCTCAACGTGTGGGCTAGCGAGACTGCTACACTACGTAGAGATGAAACGATTAGCACAGCACAGGACAGGGAGGCATGGAGAGCTGCATCAAACCATTCAAAAGACTGAAGACTCAAACAACAACAATGCACGTGCCCAATGATATACGAAAAGTAAGTCACATAATTTAGTGTCATAAGATAATGGTTATGTAATAGCCCATCAATCTCGTCCATGAGAATACTGTAACTTCTTCATACAAAAATACAAACTTCACAACAGACAACTAATACAACGTGATTGGCTTCATATAATGTACACTTCACCTATGAGAAATGAGATATCCTCCATTACATCAGAGAAAGGTCATTGGTTTGAGTCCAGCACCAGTTGGACAATAACTATAATGATTTACCATCCATGTAGACGTCTTGTACTTTCCATACTTTACACAACCTGACACCAGACAGCTTCCATTTGTCATCACTACGGTCTGAATACATAATTCTGTAATCCCTAAATAGGACTGGTGATAAGAAGATGGCGATAAGGACATGTCCTTTATAAGATGCATAATGAAGTAACATAATACGGTTCTTACCACTTTGAAATCTCCACCACTCGCTAAAGATGGAGTTTCTGATTTGATGCAGGGAACAAACTCTGGTATGGAGAAATCTTCTATCTTAATATCCTCAGTGAGATCAGCAACATCCTGCAGAGAAATTACTTGTTCCACAATAATGTTCCTTTGCATAATAGGAATTAAAACCTTACACAGGTTTCCATTGGTTTGAATGCCTTCCAAACATAATGCGACATACAAGACCTAGATCAAAAATTTTGAACTGAAGGGTAGTTCTGTTTTCAGAGTTAACATCCCAGACTTGGGTAACATCATCAGTTGACCTCCATATAAATTTAATGTCCCCGTTCACTTGTTCAGTAACCGCGCCAAGATCTGAATTTCATGTCAGACCACGTGATAACACCGAGTCATTCTCTGAGATCGGTTGGTGCGTTGGTTCCTCAGTTTAGGGACTGCGACACTGCAGTCATGTAGCCCCGTGTACTTTGGATGTTTGTAGAATCTGCCTGATAACCGGTGTTAATTATGATGGCTGTATTAGTGTGGTTATCTGTTTCTAATTCAAGTAAGGACTGCAGATAATCGATTTTCAATTAGCTCCAACTTTTGCAAACAAACGCCCCCTCAAAGACCAACTAGTTCTGAACATGGTTACTAGATGCCACCGCAGTCAGCTTCTGGCGACGAACGTTTGAACCTAAGAGCGTTAGTCAAATCCAACCTATAATTTATCTTCACACAAGTGTAATTAGTGGAAGGTTCATTATCACGCCATAAATCTATGACATGGGACCGCCAGCTTTACTTCTCCTTCGGAGGAAGGCAT
This sequence comes from Meconema thalassinum, assembly GCA_946902985.2. Taxonomy (NCBI): domain Eukaryota; kingdom Metazoa; phylum Arthropoda; class Insecta; order Orthoptera; family Tettigoniidae; genus Meconema; species Meconema thalassinum. Next base: position 183,924,278 of record OX336398.1, on the reverse strand, counting down.
ACTGAGGGATTTTTAACGTCCATAAAAATTCCGACGACTTCGGCCGGGTTTCAACCGGCGAACTTGGGCATAGAAGCTCAGCATGCTACCAACTACGCTACCAAAGCCGCATTCTCTGAGACAGTTAGCCGAGTACAATTATTAATTCAGGGCGCAGAAAAAGATACTTGTTAAGGCTGAGAAAGGATCGAGCGAGCCGTGTAATTCATTGGAAACACGATTTCAAAATTAATGGTATGAAGATTGAAGAAACGGACAATACAATAAATTGAGTTAGACATTCACCGTAAATTGTAGGGAATGACTTTGAACAACCCAGGAGAGCATAGGAAGAAGCTGATTGGCTTCAGAATGGAGAAGCCGGAAATGTTACTCTACGCACAAAACATAACTTGTTGAACGACAGAGAGGGTGGATACGAGCATCGAATGTATCGGTGTATAGAATTGAGTATTAGAGAAATAGACAGCAAGTTTTCGTTACTGAGTGTGGAATACGTAAAAATACGCGTTCGATGATTTGAAAACAAAGATTTCTGTATTTATTGAACTCTGCGATATGTCGAGTGCAAGGTCAATGTGCGATAGTTTGAGTACATGTCATAAAACTGGAAAGTGCTACACCGACTAAATAGAGCTCAAATATTGTTCAGAATTATTTGCTGTAATCCGTAAATTAATTGTAGGACGCTTTGAAAGCATGACCACTCAAATAAAATTAGATATAAGTAACACAGAATTAAACATGAAGTTGGGCAGGTGAGAGAAGTGAATGAGAAAAATTGTTGTAATTGCTGCAATGCTAGAATCTGCGATAAATCTGGAATAAGAGCATTTATTTACTACAAGTGTAGAAGATGTGATGCAATTATTATGAAATATCACAAAAGATGATTCCAACCAACACCATGAGTCGCTCAATCCAACATGAGAGGAAGGAGGTCATTATGGCAAATCCAATTCAAGCCTGGAAGGTGAGTTCAACTAAAATGCTTCAGGAAATGGATATGCTGAATGGAGAACTAACAGATGTTGAGTATAATCCAGGAGGCGGTGCTCCAGTGACCATGAAAACTTGTTTGAGGTGGATGTGTTTAGAGTTTCTTTCAAAACTGGCTTGAAATGCAACCTTGTAATGCTAGAATGGTTTGTAAATATTTCTTCCTTATTACGAAGGCTGTTAAGGTTAATTTAAGTTTCCTTTTATATGAAACATGTATAGTAGTGGCAGTTATTTGCAGCTAAAGATACTTTTATATGAAACATGTATTGTAGTGGCAGTTATTTGCAGCTAAAGATACTTTTATATGAAACATGTATAGTAGTGGCAATTATTTGCAGCTAAAGATACTTTTATATGAAACACGTATTGTAGTGGCAGTTATTTGCAGCTAAAGATACTTTTATATGAAACATGTATAGTAGTGGCAGTTATTTGCAGCTAAAGATACTTTTATATGAAACATGTATAGTAGTGGCAGTTATGTGCAGCTAAAGATACTTTTATATGAAACATGTATTGTAGTGGCAGTTATTTGCAGCTAAAGATACTTTTATATGAAACATGTATAGTAGTGGCAGTTATTTGCAGCTAAAGATACTTTTATATGAAACATGTATTGTAGTGGCAGTTATTTGCAGCTAAAGATACTTTTATATGAAACATGTATAGTAGTGGCAATTATTTGCAGCTAAAGATACTTTTATATGAAACACGTATTGTAGTGGCAGTTATTTGCAGCTAAAGATACTTTTATATGAAACATGTATAGTAGTGGCAGTTATTTGCAGCTAAAGATACTTTTATATGAAACATGTATTGTAGTGGCAGTTATTTGCAGCTAAAGATACTTTTATATGAAACACGTATTGTAGTGGCAGTTATTTGCAGCTAAAGATACTTTTATATGAAACATGTATAGTAGTGGCAGTTATTTGCAGCTAAAGATACTTTTATATGAAACATGTATAGTAGTGGCAGTTATTTGCAGCTAAAGATACTTTTATATGAAACATGTATAGTAGTGGCAGTTATTTGCAGCTAAAGATACTTTTATATGAAACATGTATAGTAGTGGCAATTATTTGCAGCTAAAGATACTTTTATATGAAACACGTATTGTAGTGGCAGTTATTTGCAGCTAAAGATACTTTTATATGAAACATGTATAGTAGTGGCAGTTATTTGCAGCTAAAGATACTTTTATATGAAACATGTATAGTAGTGGCAGTTATTTGCAGCTAAAGATACTTTTATATGAAACATGTATAGTAGTGGCAGTTATTTGCAGCTAAAGATACTTTTATATGAAACATGTATAGTAGTGGCAGTTATTTGCAGCTAAAGATACTTTTATATGAAACATGTATAGTAGTGGCAGTTATTTGCAGCTAAAGATACTTTTATATGAAACATGTATAGTAGTGGCAGTTATTTGCAGCTAAAGATACTTTTATATGAAGCATGTATAGTAGTGGCAGTTATTTGCAGCTAAAGATACTTTTATATGAAACATGTATAGTAGTGGCAGTTATTTGCAGCTAAAGATACTTTTATATGAAACATGTATTGTAGTGGCAGTTATTTGCAGCTAAAGATACTTTTATATCAAACATGTATTGTAGTGGCAGTTATTTGCAGCTAAAGATACTTTTATATGAAACATGTATAGTAGTGGCAGTTATTTGCAGCTAAAGATACTTTTATATCAAACATGTATAGTAGTGGCAGTTATTTGCAGCTAAAGATACTTTTATATGAAACATGTATTGTAGTGGCAGTTATTTGCAGCTAAAGATACTTTTATATGAAACATGTATAGTAGTGGCAGTTATTTGCAGCTAAAGATACTTTTATATGAAACATGTATTGTAGTGGCAGTTATTTGCAGCTAAAGATACTTTTATATCAAACATGTATAGTAGTGGCAATTATTTGCAGCTAAAGATACTTTTATATGAAACATGTATAGTAGTGGCAGTTATTTGCAGCTAAAGATACTTTTATATCAAACATGTATAGTAGTGGCAGTTATTTGCAGCTAAAGATACTTTTATATGAAACATGTATAGTAGTGGCAGTTATTTGCAGCTAAAGATACTTTTATATGAAACATGTATTGTAGTGGCAGTTATGTGCAGCTAAAGATACTTTTATATGAAACACGTATAGTAGTGGCAGTTATTTGCAGCTAAAGATACTTTTATATCAAACATGTATAGTAGTGGCAGTTATTTGCAGCTAAAGATACTTTTATATGAAACATGTATTGTAGTGGCAGTTATTTGCAGCTAAAGATACTTTTATATGAAACATGTATTGTAGTGGCAGTTATGTGCAGCTAAAGATACTTTTATATGAAACACGTATAGTAGTGGCAGTTATTTGCAGCTAAAGATACTTTTATATGAAACATGTATAGTAGTGGCAGTTATTTGCAGCTAAAGATACTTTTATATCAAACATGTATAGTAGTGGCAGTTATTTGCAGCTAAAGATACTTTTATATGAAACATGTATTGTAGTGGCAGTTATGTGCAGCTAAAGATACTTTTATATGAAACACGTATTGTAGTGGCAGTTATTTGCAGCTAAAGATACTTTTATATGAAACATGTATTGTAGTGGCAGTTATGTGCAGCTAAAGATACTTTTATATGAAACACGTATTGTAGTGGCAGTTATTTGCAGCTAAAGATACTTTTATATGAAACATGTATTGTAGTGGCAGTTATTTGCAGCTAAAGATACTTTTATATGAAACATGTATTGTAGTGGCAGTTATTTGCAGCTAAAGATACTTTTATATCAAACATGTATTGTAGTGGCAGTTATTTGCAGCTAAAGATACTTTTATATGAAACATGTATTGTAGTGGCAGTTATTTGCAGCTAAAGATACTTTTATATCAAACATGTATTGTAGTGGCAGTTATTTGCAGCTAAAGATACTTTTATATGAAGCATGTATTGTAGTGGCAGTTATTTGCAGCTAAAGATACTTTTATATGAAACATGTATAGTAGTGGCAGTTATTTGGAGCTAAAGATACTTTTATATGAAACACGTATTGTAGTGGCAGTTATTTGGAGCTAAAGATACTTTTATATGAAACACGTATTGTAGTGGCAGTTATTTGCAGCTAAAGATACTTCTATATGAAACATGTATTGTAGTGGCAGTTATTTGGAGCTAAAGATACTTTTATATGAAACATGTATTGTAGTGGCAGTTATTTGGAGCTAAAGATACTTTTATATGAAACATGTATTGTAGTGGCAGTTATTTGGAGCTAAAGATACTTTTATATGAAACATGTATTGTAGTGGCAGTTATTTGCAGCTAAAGATACTTTTATATGAAACATGTATTGTAGTGGCAGTTATTTGCAGCTAAAGATACTTTTATATCAAACATGTATTGTAGTGGCAGTTATTTGGAGCTAAAGATACTTTTATATGAAACATGTATTGTAGTGGCAGTTATTTGCAGCTAAAGATACTTTTATATGAAACATGTATAGTAGTGGCAGTTATTTGGAGCTAAAGATACTTTTATATGAAACATGTATTGTAGTGGCAGTTATTTGCAGCTAAAGATACTTTTATATCAAACATGTATTGTAGTGGCAGTTATTTGGAGCTAAAGATACTTTTATATGAAACACGTATTGTAGTGGCAGTTATTTGCAGCTAAAGATACTTTTATATGAAACATGTATAGTAGTGGCAGTTATTTGCAGCTAAAGATACTTTTATATGAAACATGTATTGTAGTGGCAGTTATTTGCAGCTAAAGATACTTTTATATGAAACATGTATTGTAGTGGCAGTTATTTGCAGCTAAATATACTTTTATATGAAACATGTATAGTAGTGGCAGTTATTTGCAGCTAAAGATACTTTTATATGAAACATGTATTGTAGTGGCAGTTATTTGCAGCTAAAGATACTTTTATATGAAACATGTATAGTAGTGGCAGTTATTTGCAGCTAAAGATACTTTTATATGAAACATGTATTGTAGTGGCAGTTATTTGCAGCTAAAGATACTTTTAATCCTCGTGATTAAGTTAAAATAAATTTATCCCCAATAAAGTTTAGGATAGGGATCATTGGTGGATACATTATTTTAGGATACTTTTATCTGAAATGGTTGGTGATTTGCAGTACATTAGATTTTTCCTTTTCATTAATTAACGTGTATTTTGAGCTAACACCAGCCAATCCTTACCTGATGTCCTGAGAGTAACATTCTCATGTTGTAACTAGCTCAAGGCTATGTCTGTGGAGGTATGTGTTTCTGATGGGATTTCACGAGGCTTGATTTTGGCCTCGGGCCCTGTGGTATTTCAGAGAAATAGGGGCACAATATCAATCATTCTCCTATAAGTATAAGCCCTGAAAACCGAACGAAACTGGAAATGAGAGGGGTGATGTTATGGTCAATGGGAATGTTCAAAACAGCACAATTGAGGAAGAAAGATATAGACGTCCCTTGCCTTAATGCAGCACAACTGCTCAGAGAATGCACCGAAATTAATATCTATTGAGCAAGATTACAAAGACAAATCTGAAAAAGTAGAAATAATTAGCCAATGTTCATATATCCCACTGAACGTTTCTATTGAAAATTCTGAGTTAGTTATTGCGGTTTAAAGTGGCGAAACTACTCTCCCGTACATAAAAAGTATATTCCATGTGATGTACTAAACAAACGACTTGTCTCCACCAACACCATTACTTCGAGAAATAACAAGCTGTATATACAGTATATACCAACACAAATAATAATGTGCTGTGTGTATGACTTTCAAGATAGATGATTAAGACTCCTCCAGGGATTTGCCACCCTTCTGTCATGGAAATTCATTTTTAGAAAAGTCAAACGCACGTCTTATATGATTTACGAAAAGTAAGCTGCAGAATTAATTATCATTAGATAATGGTTATCTAATATCCCATCAATCTCATCCATGGCTTAAATAGGATCCAAGAGATTAAAAAATATGTTTAAAAATCAAACTGATGCCATCTTGGATAATCTATGTGAAAAGTTTCATTGCCATTGAGTAATTAGATCGCCAGAAATGTCATTTGGAGTAGTTAACAAGTAGTTCCGTGAAGAACTATACAGCCTATTTTCATATATCATACTCATGTTAATTGCCTCTATCAACATACAAAATTTCAGTTTGAAATTTGTGATAGATTCATAGATATTAAGAACCGTCTAAATATTTCAGATGGTCGCCAGGTTGGATTTTTATTTTTGTACTATTACATTAAGATTACTGTGTACGTGTGTTATTCAAACTTCAATCGCATGATTAGAACACAAGTAAAAACGAGATTTTAAAATTTCGCACAGCTGCCATCTTGTGATTATGCAAACAATTGTCATAAATTAGATGCCTTTGGATTGACATTTGTATGAGCATTTAAAGTGCAACGTTTTACTGCACTCGCGTAGTTAATTCGCGGGAAATGTCCATTTAAATATTTATACTTCGAGTCGCCGCCATGTTGGATTTGTGCTCACCAGGTTACTGAATGTCCTATAGGTGAACATATGTTCATAGCCTCAATGAACATTTAAAAAAATCAGTTTGATTGCTGTAAAAGATTCATAGATATTGAGAACCGTCTAAATAATTCGGATGCTCGCCATTTTGGATTGCTATATGTATAGGCCATAGAGTTATGTACCATTCAATGACAATTATTGCCCAGGTTCATTATTCAAACTTTCACTTCGATCGCATGATTACGACACAAGAAATAAAAACTCAATTTTAAAATTTCGCACAGCCGCCATCTTGAAGCTATATAAACAATTGAACTAAATTAGATGCCAGTGCATTACAATATGTAAAATCATTTACTGCGCCACATTTCACTGCGCTCAGAGAGTTAAATCACGAGAAAAGTCTAATAAAATGTTTCAAATTCGCTTGGCCGCCCTGTTTGTTGTGTACTTTACAGGTTTATGAAAGTTACATAGATAAACTTGTGCCAGTACTCTTTATCACTGTAACAAATTTCAGGGTGATATCTGTAACAGTTTTGGAGATATAGAATGTCAGTGAAATACTTCGCACAGCCGCCATTTTGAAGTTATATAAACAATTGAACTAAATTAGACTCCAGTACATTACAATGTGTATAAACATTTGCAGTACCAAGTTTCATTACGTTTGAATTACGTTGTGTTTCTACCTCATACGAGGTAGAAACACAACACAAGCAGTCAGATACCTCCTGGAAGAAATAGAAGAAGCTTTGAGACATCCGAACGGAAAATACTACGCTGTCTTTATTGACTATACGAAGGCGTTCGACCTCCTAAACAGGGAAATACTGATGACAAAGTTGAAAGACATGATTGGGACAACACATCCTCTTGTCAGAGTAATTGAAAACGTTTTAAAAGTCAATTTTGCACAGATTGAGGATACAGTCGACGTACCAGACACGTTCGAACAAACAAATGAGGTCCTGCAGGGAGATTCAATGAGCCCCTTGTTGTTCAACATCGCCACAGCAGACATTACAGACATCCTTCAGCGCACATCGAATACGAAACTTATCGTATACGCGGATGACATGGTGTTGGGATCACCAAATAGAAATGACCTGCAACGAGCCCTAATAGAGCTGGAGAAATGGGTACTGGAAAACCGCCTCACCATTAATTTGGAGAAGACAGTCCAAATAACATATCGGAAAGGAGGAAAAATTGCAGGTAGTGACTTCCTTACTCTTAATGGAGAACATCTGAAAATTGTCAATCAATTTAGGTATCTTGGAATTACCTTGCAAACTACTACAAAGTCGTTTAGATGCCATATTCAGGAGAGAACTGCAGCTGCCACAAGAGCAATCTCAGCCATAAAGAACCTTCCAGCTCTGTCCCTAGTTACAGCAATGAGACTTTTTAACGCCGCCATATCCCCTATAGCAACGTACGGATTAGAACTGATCTGGGAAAGTCTAAAACTTAGTGACTTTGAAAAAATAGAACGAGTCAAAGCCCGCTTCCTCAAAAATGCACTGAGAGTGGGAAAAGCAGCACCAACAAGAATGGTCTATAGACTAACAACGGAGACCTACTACGCAGAAGACCTAAGGACCCAACTGCTTCTACCAGCTACAGAACATTACTCTAAACATCTGGAGAGGAGGAAAGCCAAAAGCGAAGATATAGATCCGGACTTCTACGCTACAAGCGCCATGGGGGACAGGAACTGGATGAAGGAAAACCAGGAACTGAGACATGTTGTGACGAGACACGCCATCCACGGTTTTCATCACAGAGTGTGTGCAACAAAATCGCACCATAACCCAAGCGAAAGCTGTGTATGTGAGCTGTGTAACAAGAAATGTGACAGGTACCAACTATCAAAGTGCTCCAAAGGAACATTATCATTGACTGAGTACAGTAAGATGTAAATTCTCTTCCTTTGGCCTTTCGGCTGCAATAAATTCTTATTACGTTTGAATAGTTAAATCGCGAGAAAAGTCTATTTCAAAGTCTCCACTTCGCTTGGACGCCATGTTGGTTTTGTAGTCACCAGGTTTTTGAAAGTCTCATATGTGAACTTCTAGTAGTGCACTTTATCACCGTACACAATTTCAGGGCGATGTCGGTAATAGTTTCGGAGATACTGAATACTGGGGAAATATTTCGCACAGCCGCCATGTTGGATTGGTGAGTCACAACAAAATTCTAAGGGCACGGTCGGGATCGGCCAGGATAGTGCTATGATCTTACCGAGTTTCATTGAAATCGCTCCAGCCGTTTAGATGTTATTAGGGGACACACACACACACGGACAAAAGGTTACCTCATACGCCTATTTTTTCGTAAAATGAAAATAGGCTAAAAATCACATGGAAGCAAAGTTATTGTTCGTACTTACTTAATAGTCCTATAGCAACATACAAAATGTCAGTTTGTTTGCTTAAATAGTTTGAGAGATATTTTCAACTTGTGTGATACATCGAATGAACGCCATATTGGAATGTTTCGGTTTAGGCTGTAGAGTTATATGCCAGAATATTTGTTCTTTAGACCAATTTACAATCCTCTCATATTTTTAAGACAAAAATATATAAAATTGTTATTAAAAATTGTGCACAACCGCCATTTTTAAGTTGTCATAATATTTAAATGAAATTAAACTTCAGTGTATTAAACCTTTAAGTTATTTTTTGTGCCTTGCATTTTTTGAACGATTATATATATTTCATTTTCACTGCAATGCTGGTTTGGTGCTCACCAGGTTATTGAAGGTTTGGAACACACCGCCCTTTAAGTTACCTCTTATGAACGGTGGAATATATCTGAATATTTTACATTTCAGGCAATTACACCATTATATCATGAAGAGAAGGAAGAGGTCTGACCCAGTAAAAGAATTAGAGCAAGTTATCAGGTACTAAAGAAAACAGTCAATAAGGGAGGGAAAAAGGATGAAAACCTGGAAGTATCGGGATAAGAATTAAGGGAGAATTGACCAGGGGTAGTGAAATGAAAAGATAGACAAGTAACCAGAAGCAATGTTGGGCTTTACTCAGGCCATGTGGTTCTCAACCTCCAATTACTCTTATTGTGGCAAGTTAATATTTAGAGTCTGTGTATTCACTTAAGCTACCTAAACATGTGTTTAAACAAATTATTCTAGAGAGCGTGGCACTGTACAAACTTATCATTTACATCAAGAGTTGACAAATGAGCTACCACAGGCAAAGACCATTAGTTGTGTAATCGCTTAGCACAACTGCCTGGAATGTAAGGTACCGTTGGTGGTCACGTCTTCAAGAAATAGAAGAAGAAAGATGTAGTGATGATTATTCATTGGAAATATGCCTGCTGACTCTCCAGATACAATTTTTCACATTGTTTTATGCCGGTACCGAGCTTGCTTTGCTGTGGCAGTCTAGCATAAAAGCAATAGCATACAAAAACAGCATTTACTTACGGGCAATCATATCTCAAAGGCCTATATGATTGAGTTTTAACATGGCACATTGTGTGGACTTCACCTGTAATAGGATCCTGGGTACCAGCAGAGTGGAACTGCTGTACCAACAAGATCTGCTATTGTTCTCATAGAAAACAAGACTAAGTAATCCATTGTTCGAAATAATATTCATTGTAGCCTATAAATCATTCGTATTATTATAAGGGAAGTGATGCAGAATTACCTGAAGTTCATGTTCCTCCTTAACTGATATCCTTTCATCGTCAAATATATCGCCAGCCTCGTCCTGCAGGTTATCAGAGGGCAACGGTTCATTTGAATCCTGCGAAGTATTACCCAATAATAAATATATAGACACAGTATGAGTACTAAGTTATGTGTATCATAAAAAGTAAAAGTTAACAGATCCTGGTTAGAGTAGGCCTACCATGTACAGTAGGCTACTATGTCACTAAACCTTGCACGTCACTAAGATAGCAATGTCACACCATAAACGAATTAAAATGCAACTTACAATGTCATGCAATTCATGAGTCAAACATTCGCCCTCACTCTTGATGAATAGTTCTTTCTCCATTTTCATTAGCAAACTAGAAAAGAGAGAGAATTAAAGACCTTACTTATGCCAGTAGCCTACGCCAAATCAGTCTCATATTTAATAAATCAAATGAGGTATTCTCAGACGCCTCGAAGTGCACAGTGATAAGTTTGCAAGTTGACCGTCATGAACAAATGCATCGTCACTATTTATCCTTCCAATTGAATAGATAGGCCTAACTAATGGGGCCTGCTTGAAGAGCAGGGAAATAAAGAATCCTACATTCGATTTCTCTATTCTGGTATACGCAAAAATTTGATTTGGGGAAGCAGATTAAATATTATATTGTCAAACGATGAAGTATTTATCAAAACGCTTAATTAGGCTGCGTGGAAATGAACTTGGGTTGCTGCACTGGTATAGCAAATCGGCACTAGATGCCACGCCACGAATAAAACGATTTCCTTACATTACAAAACACACAGTTCAAACTAAATACATCATAGTGCAACATTTCAATTCTTCCAACATGGACTAGTTACTTGCGTATAATAAAGAATTCTTACACTTACATCTTGCCGAAATACATATCAGTTTTACTCTTTCCAGTGAGGGAATCCCTATGTGGTAGCCTACCTGTCAACTACCGATAATATAGGAACGTCCTCTATGTAGGCCTATGCCGTAGTTTGAGTTATCATTACGTTGCTAACTACATTATTATTATTCTCCCTCTCCACACATTTGTTTTCGCCCAGTTGAAAACTCTTCACCCAGGCACCAGACCTAAATTCTCTTTAGAACACTCTTACTATGCATTAACCCTAGAGAGGTAGCGTACGTAATTTCTACGTATAGGTTGGCTATACTGTTACCCCCTCCCTCAATGAAACGAGCGCCTCCCTCTACCGTCCAGCAGTTCTCTCCCCTGTCAGTGCTTGTGCAGCAGTTGCAGTGAGAAGACGATTGTAGCTGTGAGTTCCCTGCTAATCACAATTTTCTGTCAAGTGGGACGTAAAATTTACGTATCGCTACCCTTTGATGAATATAACACACGTCAATTTTACGTATCACCTTAAAGTAGCGAGTGGAATATTTATTTTTTGGAGATGTTTGGTTGTTTTTTAAGTTGCATGTCATCTATTATTGGTGCCCAGATCTTAATTGTTGGGTTTTATTTATATTTCACATATTACTATGTCTGAAATACTAAAAAGTGATGAAGAAATATTACAACTAATTTGTCAATCATCTGACGAAGGAGAAGATGATGAAGTAGAAGCTGACATTCACGAAGACGATTACGACAGAGATAAGGATCCGGAATTCTTGCCAAATGAATCGGATATTGAAGATGAAGATGATGCTATTCTCCAGCGCGTCAAAATGTTCGAGTTGGTTCAAACACAGAATCAAGAAGATGATACAGTTGCAGCGGCGGATAATACAAGGAAAACGTGTAGAGGCCGGAAAGTGACGCAAGTGACAAGGCCTGTAAGCAGGAAGAGGAAAATAAGTGATAATCATCAAGAATTGTTAAGGGAAGAGAGAATAGACAATGGCATAAGAGATCCAGAGAATGACCCAATCTTGAAGCCACAAGCAGATATTTTATTCGGAAAGAATGGTTTTGTATGGCACACAAAGAAGTCTGATAAACGATTAGGGAAAGATCCAGCAAGAAACATAGTACATGTACGACCAGGTCCGACACCGAATGCAAAGCAACAGTTAACTGCGTCAAGTTGCTTCAAACTTTTCTTCACTCCAAACATAATGGAATCAATCTTGATTAATTCCAATAACGAAATAGCCGTGCGGAGAGCACAATATAAAAACAGTTCTGACGGAACACTTCAAGACCTATGTATGGCAGAACTTGATGCAGTTTTGGGATTGCTTTCATTATCTGCTGTATTGAAGGACAACCACTTATCTACAGAGACAATGTTCGATACATCGTACAGTGGAGACAGGTATCGTGGAACTATGTCAGAAAGGAGATTTACATTTGTTGTCAATTGCCTAAGATTTGATGACAAGGAGGCCAGGGCTACTCGAAGGGAAACTGATAAACTTGCACCCATAACTGAGATCTGGGAAATGTTTCTTCGTAATTGCAGAAATAATTACAAACCAGGAAGCTATGTTACGATCGATGAACAGCTCGTCGGATTTAGAGGAAAATGCCCGTTTCGTATGTACTATCGCCTGCAAAAATAACGGGCCGTCTTGCCGAGCGGGAGTTGAGTTTTCGTGCCAGCAGGTTGCTATCACTTGGTGTGTTCTCGGGAGGGGAAGGCTGGGAGCCGTGATTGGGCAGCTGACCTTGTAGGTAAGAGGGGAGAAGGTTGGGGGAGGGAGTGTGGATTCACCTGTTAATGGCAAGAGGCTGACATTGGCTCAGTAACACGAGAGCGAACTTGTGTTAAGTTTAAATTTGACTGACATTTTTGGTTGAAATAATTCACTCTTTGAAAAAACGCTTTAAGTTTAAATTTGACTGACATTTTTTGTTGAAATTATTTGCTCATTGAAAAAACGCTTTAAGTTTAAATTTGACTGACATTTTTGGTTGAAATTATTTGCTCATTGAAAAAACGCTTTAAGTTTAAATTTGACTGACATTTTTGGTTGAAATAATTTACTCATTGAAGAAAAGCTTGAAGTTTAAATTTGAGTGATCTGTGGTTGCCTGGTATGACCAGTGTTATGTTTTGTTACTAAATTTCCTATGAAAATAAACGTCTAAGAGACGGCTATTTTTACGATTCTGACAAAGTAGCAATCGTTTTTCAAAATTGCAGAAATTAACTTAACTTAGCCTCGGTTAGACTATATGACAACATGAAGTAAACTTTTAGCTTATTCAAAAGTCTTCACAACGCAGAATGACGTGTCATAACCCGCTTCATAAGCCTAATCCAATGCCATTTTGCAGGGTCGAGTTATCTGAAGCTTAGATGTTTCGAAGGTTAAAATAAGCTAGGTTGCCTTATCACCTAGGCTATTAAATATTTATTATTTCAAACACGGTTGAAATAATTAATTTTTGCTGAAAATGTAAAACTTTGACGTCTATAAGACGAATAGACGTCTATTTTCTACAAAGCACTGTCATTTCTTGGTGGCTAAATTAGGACACTTCCTTTGTCGCTTCGAACAAGATGCTTTTTAGTGTCTTGATGAAAATGATTTCAGACACATATTGAATTTCTGTCTTACTTTTGAGATATTTAATTTAAGACACTAAAAAGCATCCTATGAAGCGGCAAAGAAAGTGTCTTAGTTTAAGACAACAAGAAATGAGAGTGAGGCTGTGGTTTCGGTTGTTTTAGGTTGGAATTTGTCATTATTAATATAAAAACTGAAGTGGGAATAAAGTTAATGAGCTGTTTTTTTTCTGTTGCTTAATATTTTAATGATGTTTTTTTCTGTTACATAATATTTTTTATGTTCGACCCTGACTATTATGTATCTGAAAACTGTATCATAATGAGACTCATTATAACATTATGTTTCATTATGATACAGTTTCTCCCACCAATCAGAGCTCAAGAAACAGTCGTTTGACCAATTAGATAATTAGATGCGCTGAGTACCACGGCCTTCTAATGTAAATCACACTGCCTTGCCTAGTGTAATAGTAGAGTAATCGAGGTGGCCATGGTCAAATACAAGGCATTCCCTGCGTCTCATGCGCTCTGTTTAGTACATAAAACTGGCGAAATCTCGACAGATATTTATGAATATTTATCTTCGAACATAAAATAGTTATAATAATTATAGTCGAACATAAACAGTCGTATGCAACTCGCCTATAATGGTAATTAAGACACTCGTATGGAAATTATAAAACTCGCATACGCTCGTTTTATAAAAAATACTCGTGTCTTAATTATAGCCATTATAGGCTCGTTGCATAATGTACTAATTGATGTTGAATAATAAAAAACATTTTGCTGCTATCAATTGCCTCCTCTGATTTTATCCATGATAAACGAATCAGAAGCTTACGGTATGTTGAATCATTTTTAAAGATTCTCTGCTACACAAGCATCGCTTCAAGTTCTGTTATTTGATGTAACAAACCTCCTGTTAACGTGAGTGCTTTTAAAATTACTAAGGTTTGTCTTTTTCTTTTCAAAACTTATTTCCTATTAAGAAAAATGCTTAAAAATATAACTAGTTTCGGACGTTTGCGATTTCCTTCTTTTTCTTCTTATTAATATGCATTTAGTCCCTAACTGTGAAAACTCGATTCTCAAAAAAATTCGCACACAGTAAAACTCAACAGTGCCTTTCTAACGAGATTTAACAATTAATGGGTTACTTGGCATTTCAATTTAGATTTATTAACACCGTCACATCTGTAACAATCTTCCAAGCGCGAAACGAAAGAAAATCAAGGTTGGCGCTCCCCTCCTCTCCCCCTTTGCCAACAACGACAGGTGCCCAATCACGGCTCTCAGCATTCCCCGCCCGAGAACGCCCCTAGTGATGCCAACTCAACTCAACTCTCGCACGGTAAGACGGCCCGTTATTTTTGCAGGCGATAGTACATTCCCTCTAAACCTAACAAGTATGGGATAAAGATTGTGATACTTTGTGACAATGGAACAAAATATATGCTAGATGCTAGAGTGTACAAGGGAAAGGGGACAGTGCCAAATGAAATGACGGCCGCTGATTATTTTGTTTTGGATCTAGTGAAGGAAATTGATGGAAGCAATCGAAACATAACATTCGATAACTGGTTTATCAGCGTCCCTCTAATTCAACGTCTTCTGAAGGACCATAAATTGATAGTTGTGGCCACAATGAAGACAAATAAACGTGAACTGCCACCGGAAGCCACTGACATCAAATATGATGCTAGAGAGGTTGGATCGTCAATGTTTTTATTTCATGAAGACACGGCAATAGTGTCATACAAACCCAAACAAAATAAGTTGGTGATATTAGCTTCGAGCATTCACAGCTCTTCTTGTGTTGATAGTGCAACAAAGAAACCTGAAATTGGGAAAGTATATAATCAGACGAAAGGCGGAGTCGACAGCTTAGACCAGATGTGCCAAAATATGAATCATTGTAGAAAAACAAGGAGATGGCCGTTGTGTTTCTTCTACAACATGATGATTATCGGCACAGTAAATGCCTATGTTTACGCACACAACCTCTTCAGCCGAAATAGGAAACCAGAATCAAGGCAAATTTTTATGCTCTCGCTCCACAAAGAGTTGACAAGAGAATGACAACAACAAAGACTCCAGATCACTTCACGGATGACGAAAGAGCTGAGAACATCCATCCTAAAAATTCTAGACATGAGAGAAGACCGTCCAATCGAAGCTAATAACAAGCATCAAGGTTCTAGGAAATACTGAAGCTTCTGCCACTATACGAAGAAGAGGATGACCACTATTTACTGCAGCTGCGGTCGTCCAATGTGCGGAGAGCATCAGAAGAAAGTATGCCCAGAATGTATATAAGAAGTTTGTGCAGTTTATGTTAAGATTATTTCATTTAACTTTTGTAGTTCTAAGACATTTTATTACTTGTAATCAAGGAATTGACTTACTATGTTGCAAGAGATTTGTTCTACTTCTGAAAGTAAGTAATCTCATTAATGATATCTTATCATGGAATCTATCTATTCTGGAAATCAAGTGATATTATAAGAGAGATAAAATGTGGAAGTGCATTTTCTTACTTCAAATGTATATATAAATGTATGACTTGAGTGCAAATCCTTTGCTTTGATCGCATTAATAATTTCTATGTAAATGTATAATTGAATGAAAAGAGAAATTAATAAAAAAAATCTAGCATGTTTTCAAACAGAAAATTAAAATAAAGAATACGTAAAATGTACGTATCGCTACCTTTTAAGCACGGATTACGAACACTACCTCTCTAGGGTTAAGGCTGTAATTTAATACACTGTACGCTCACCATGTCGGAAAGTTCCGTAAGTTAGTCCAAACTAGCCAGGGTATTTTCAATCAAAATATGGGCGCGGCGCGTGGTGGCGGGGTGGAGAGAAGGGGGAGGGGGGTTAGAAGTGAACAGGGGGGCCTCCCCATTTCCGAGAATGTTGATATTTGATTCTTCATTGGTACGCCAGTATATTTCATAACTTGAAGTTAGCCTACAACAGAAAATTTCTTAAATGTGGCTGACGTAACATATATTTACATTTAAAAACAAACTGGTTTGGTTCTAAAGATGTCATACAATAGGCCACCAATGGCAACAGCCAGTGGAGGTTCTAGAAGCTTAAATCTGGGGGGCGCAGACATTTTCCCGGATCGATCTCATTAGTCTACTTTTCTTCATTTTTGCAAAATGAGAAAAGTACGCTAAAAACTATCATTGGTAAAAAATAGCATCTTTCACTTTCACATAAATTTATTATTCTGTTTCTATTCTGGGCAAACTGGTTCACTATATCAGAAGGGTCGTGAAGTAATTTTCCACTTAATTCTCTTTCAATTGAAAGAATTGCGAGATTGGAAAGCCTCTTTGTTGCCATTGTTGCTCTTAAATAGAATTTTATTCGTTTCACGACAGAGAAACTGCGCTCAGCAGAAGCGGATGACACAGGAAGAGTCAGCATCAACTTGAACATGTAGTTCCGTGAAGAACTATACAGCCTATTTTCATATATCCTGCTCATGTTAATTGCCTCTATCAACATACAAAATTTCAGTTTAATTGGTGTAACAGATTCGTAGATATTGAGGACCGTTTAAATATTTCAGATGGTCGCCAGGTTGGATTTTTATTTTTGTACTATTACATTAAGATTATTGTGTACGTGTGGTATTCAAACTTCAATCGCATGATTAGAACACAAGAAGTAAAAACGAGATTTTAAAATTACGCACAGCAGCCATCTTGTGATTATGCAAACAATTGAAATAAATTAGATGCCAGTGGATCAACATTTGTATAAGCATTTAACGTGCAACGTTTCACGGCACTCGGATAGTTAATTCGCGAGAAACGTCCATTTAAATATTTATACTTCGCGTCGCCGCCATGTTGGATTTGTGCTCACCAGGTTACTGAGAGTCCTATAGGTGAATATATGTTCATAGTCTCTATGAACATTAAAAAAATCAGTTTTGTTGCTGTAAAAGATTCATTGATAATGAGAACCGTTTAAATATTTCGGAAGCTCGCCATTTAGGATTGTTATGTGTATAGGCTATAGAGTTATGTACCATTCAAGGACAATTATTGCCTAAGTTCATTATTCAAACTTTAACTTCGATCGCATGATTACGACACAAGAAATAAAAACTTAATTTTAAAATTTCGCACAGCCGCCATCTTGAGGTTATGTAAACAATTGAATTAAATTAGATGGCAGTGCATTACAATGTGCAAAACCATTTACTGTACCACATTTCACTGCGCTCAGTGAGTTAAATCACGAGAAAAATCTATTAAAATATTTCAAATTCGCTTGGTCGCCATGTTCGTTTTGTACTTTACAGGTTTATGAAATATACATAGGTAAACTTGTATCAGTATCCTTTATCACCGTACAAAATTGCAGGGTGATATCTGTAATAGTTTCGGAGATATAGAATGTCAGTTTAAATATTTCGCACAGCCGCCATTTTGAGGTAATGTAAATAATTGAAATAAATTAGACTCCATTGCATTACAATGTGTATAAACATTTGCTGTACCAAGTTTCATTACGTTTGGATAGTTAAGTCGCGAGAAAAGCCTATTTAAAGTCTCAACTTCGATTGGCCGCCTAGTTGGTTTTGTAGTCACCGGTTTTTGAAAGTCTCATAGGTGAACATCTAGTAGTACCCTTTATCACCGTACACAATTTCAGGGCGATATCGGTAATAGTTTCGGAGATATTGAATGCTAGTGAAATATTTCGCACAGCTGCCATGTTGGATTGGTGAGACGTAACAAAATTTAAAGGGCACGGCCGAGGTCGCCAGGAATAGTGCTATAAACTTACCGAGTTTCATTGAAATCACTCCAGCCGTTTAGATTTTATTAGGGGGGGGGGACAAACACACACCTCTCACACACACACACGCACCCACACACGGACAAAAGGTGATCTCATAAGCCTATTTTTTCAAAATTGAAAATAGGCTAAAAATAATAGTAGCTATGGAAAAGCAACTTCCATTTTCAGAAGTTCAGAAAAAAAGAATGAGGAAGTGTTTGGATATTTGCCTCTAAATACATTCTTAGCTAAACTGATTTCAGTCTGTAGCACCTTACGGTCTATGAAGATTAGATTATACTTTTCACAGAACGTGAGAGTATATATATCCAAAATTTAAAAAGTTATCACTTCTTGGGTTACAGGCATCCATTGCATTGCACACAAAATCATTTTCAGTAAATCTACGCAGTAACTCTTCTACCATGTTGTCTAATATTTCAAAAAGAAATATTTTACATGTCTCTGATAATTTGACATTTTCCTCTTCTTTTTCCGCAGAGACTGGCATTAATAAAACGTAGTCTGAAAAGTTCTTTAGAGTACTTGAGACTCTAGATTGCTTATAAACTTTCACGCCTAACGACTGAACAGAGTCACATGTAACCGCCCATAGTTCCTTAAAATAATAATCATTTCGTTTTCTTGCAACGATTTTACAAGACCATAGATCAATCTATGTGCCCCTCCGAAGTCCACATGTTTTTGTTGTAAGAACATAGAGGCTCCATTGCAAGCTCGAGAAAAGATCAGAAAAGATTTGTAACACAAACATCATCTTCACTTTACAAAGCTGTTTCAACAAACCTTTTGCTTCTGCTGCCTCTTTCTTGTTAACTGACTTTGAAAAATACTCCAGAGCTGCTTTAACTGAAGCAAAACGTTTCTGAAAATGCATTACTCCTCTATATTTACATACCCATAACGTGTCACTTTGAAGAGGTATCTCTAAAACACGTTCTCCTGGATGAAGATCACTCTGTATCTCAACAAACTATTGGTGTCTTACAGTAGATACAGACTGAAAAGCATAAATTGCTTCCGGTAAACCAAAAGTCCCCTACCACGTCTACAAACTGGCTTTGAAACGTCCACCAAAACTAAATTTAAGCGATGTGCATAACAATGCACGTAAACACACGGGTTATTGACCTTCTGTCGCAATAAACGCTGCACACCGTTTATCTTCCCTGACAGAACCGCGGCTCCATCATATGCTTGTCCAATGCACTTGCATGGATCGAAATCCACTGAAACAAGGTACTCTAAAGCTGAATTAGCTCTACTTTCAGCATTCAGTTGAGACAAATGTATGAAACCAATGAAACGCTCCTCTATAGAATTTTGTCCTACATATCTGACACATACGGACATCTGTTCCACTTTACTAACAACTCTAAATTCATCCAGAATTAAAGAAACATAACCATTGTTATATTTTTTCGTCTCTCCTCCAATATGTTCAATTATTATATTAGCTGAGATATCAAGGAATTCATTTTGAGAATCTTTAGATGAGTAAGTTGCATTCTTTGATAGACTGTTTACTTGTGCATTCACTTTCTAGTTTAATTACATTTAAAATTTCATCAAAATTCCCTTTATTATTAACACTGTCATCATCCGAAACTGTTTGGCGATGACCTCTAAGCCAATGTCTTGCCGAGCACAAAGTAATGCGACTCGGGCCATTGTTGCCACAGCTGAGCGGTTACGCAATATAACCAGAGGTTTCTCGCTTAGCTTCGAAATCACTGTGCTGCTATGTTCACTTACCAGAAAACTGTTTCACTTTACTATTGAAGATTTATAACATTCACTATCAGCATGCTTTGCACGTTTTTCTCATATTCTTTTCCAATTGCAAAATCCAGTTTTACTGAAAACATGTTCAGCATTGCTTGAATCAGATTGAACGAAATGACGACACAGAAAACAGCATCTTTGTTCTCAGAGTATTCAATAAATGTATACCTATCAAACCATTTACTGTTAAAACTTCTGTTCTTATTGTATAGTAACGTTTGTTTATAAACTGATTTACGGGGTTGGCATGGACAATCATAGATCGATGCACTGATATAAAATGGTACTGGTTCGTCTATATTAGAAACAGTTGCACTCACATTTTTGTCACAGAGTTGGGGAGATATGGATGCACTTGTATCGCATGGAGGTTTCTCTACATTGGAAACTTCTGAACTTGCATGTCATAAAGTTGGGAAAAGAGTTTAATACTCTTGGTGTATGCACTACGCATTTTACAAATATTATATTTATACACGATTTCAATTGTGTGCTTAAATGACATATAAGTTAATAAAATAAATAAATTTTGAAATTGAAAGAAAAATTAACTTAATTAAATGCATTAGTTTGTTTTATATTAGATAAATTATATCTTTAAATTATCAATTTATTAAGTAACCAAGGAATTTTAAAATAATTATTTCACTAAAACTGGGGCGGGGGGCGCCCCCCCCCCCCCCCGGCCCAGGGCTAGAACCGCCTCTGGCAACAGCTCCAATTTTCAATACGGTTTTCCCTCTGTCTCCCATACACTAACACCAGTGGCCACCTCACTTCGGCCGAGGCGATATGAAAGCATGTTCTGGAGATATTTCTGGACATTGCAACGGCGCTATTTATTTAGCGTATGGCTCTTTGTGCCGGCAGTGTCCGAGGACATGTTCGGTTCGCCAGAGTTTGTAGCTGCTTCTATGTGACAACCATGGGGTGAGCTACAAGTACCGGTACCGCCGCAGGTGGATGAGAGGAAGTGAATGTAGATGAATGAGCAAGTTCAATTTCAAGTAGTTTCAACTTTTGCTACCAGATGCCGCTGATACCGTCGCTGGAACTTGGTAGATCATTTCTAGCAAAATATCACCTAAAAATTTGGCTACACACTACCAATTGTAGTCGTAGGTTCTTTTACATGTCATAAATGTACGACATGGGCCCGCCGACTTTACGGTACATCCTCTCCAAAGGAAAGCATACTGAAGGATTTTAACGCTCTTAAAACAGGCGACGACTTCGGCTGGGTTTTAACCGCTAGGGGATCTTATCTCCAAAATTACGGTTTTTGTTTGTTGTTGTTGTTTGAGTCTTCAGTCTTTCGACTGGTTTGATGCAGATCTCCATGCCTCCCTGTCCTGAGCTAATAGTTTCATCTCTACAAAGCTCCGACACCCTACATCCGAGGCAATCTGTTTAACATATTCTAACCTTGGTCTACCCCTACAGTTCTTGTCCTCGACCCTCCCTTCCATAACTAAGCTTGCTATTCCTGGGTGTCTTAGTATATGTCCTACCAACCTATCTCTTCTCTTCATTAGCAGTCGCCAGAAACATCTCTCCTCTCCCACTCGTCTTAATACCTCTTCGTTTGTAACCCTATCTACCCATCTGATCTTCATCATTCTCCTGTAACACCACATTTCAAATGCTTCAATTCTCCTCTTTTCTGCTGCACCAATAGTCCAAGTTTCACTTCCATAGAGCGCCACGCTCCAGACAAAGGCTTTCAAAAATGACTTCCTAATACCTAAATCTATATTCGATGTCAGCAGATTCCTTTTTTGTAGAAATGCTTTCTTTGCCTGAGCCAACCTACTTTTTATATCCTCTTTGCTTCGTCCATCACAGGTTATTCTGCTTCCTAAGTAACAGAAGTCTCCTACTTCCTTTAGCTTTTCACCTGCCAATTTAATCTCCATAGAGGTTTCTGATTTATTTCGGCTGCATTCCAGTATTTTTGTTTTACATTTATTAATTTTCATCATGAATTCTTTCCGTAAGACGGAGTCCATACCATTCAAAAACTCATTCAAATCCTCAGGCTTGTCGGCCAAGATGACGATGTCATCAGCAAATCTCAGAGTTGAAATTATTTCTCCTTGAATCTTCACTCCCACTTTAAATTTTTCTCCAATTTCCTTCATTGCTTGTTCAATGTAAAGATTGAAAAGTATGGGTGATAAGTTGCAGCCTTGCCTTACACCTTTCTGAATACCAGCTTCTCTCTCATGTCCTTCAACTCGAATGACTGCTGTCTGGTTTCTGTACAGATTGTATATCACCCTCCTATCCCTGTACTTTATTCCAATCGATTTCAAAATGTCAAACAATTTAGTCCAATCAACGTTATCAAAAGCCTTTTCTAAGTCTACAAAAGCCATGAACGTTCTCTTATCTTTCCTTATTCTACCTTCCAAAATCAGTCTAAGACTTAGTACAGCTTCCCTTGTTCCTACATTTCTCCTGAAACCAAACTGGTCTTCACCCAACTCCGTTTCTATCTGGCTTTCAATCCTCTTGTAAATTATTCTAGACAGGATCTTTGAAGCATGAGTAATCAAGCTGATTGTACGGTAATCTTCACATCTGTCAGCTCCCACTTTCTTTGGTATAGGGATGATTACATTCTTCTTGAAATCAGGGGGTACCTCACCTGCCTCATAAATCCTACACACCAAGTGAAATAACCTGATCAGACCTTCATCTCCTATGCAGCATAGCAACTCAATCGGTATATCATCTATGCCTGGTGCTTTGTTCCTGCTTAAGTCTTCCAAAGCTCTATCAAATTCTGATCTCAATATTAAATCTCCTTTCGCATCCTCATCAATTTCCTCCTCCCTTTCCATTACATGATTCTCAATCTCCTTTCCCTTATACAAACTCTCTATGTAAGTTTTCCATCTCTCAACCTTTTCTTCCCTATCTGTTAGAGGCTTTCCATTTGTGTCCTTAATATTACAGCACTTATTCTTCTTTTCCCCAAAAGTATTCTTAATCCTTGTTTGCTGACTAGTAAAACACTGGACCTGTTGAGTCGAGCGTACAATATTGGATCATTTACTGTATTCAGGCCCGTATTTATTTTCTTTATTCAAAAATTCGCCCGCTTATAAAAAGGAACGCCATATTGGATTGTTGTGTATGTAGGCCATAGAGTTATGCACCATTAGATGAAGATTATGTCGTAGGTTATTTATTCAAACTTACACATCGTTCGCATGATTAGGACACAAGAAATTAAAACTTAATTTTAAAATTTCGCACAGTCCCCATCTTGAGTTATGTAAATAATTCAACTAAACTAGATGTCAGTAGATTAGAATTTATATAAACATGTATGTTCGACCCTGACAATTATATGTCTGAAAACTGTATCATAATGATGGTCATTATAACACTATTTTTCATTATGAAACAGTTTGTCCCACCAATCACAGCTCAAGAAACAGTTGTTTGACCAGTTAGATCAGGATACCTTCGCACATGCGCTCAAAATCCAACATGTCTATATAAATTACCGAAAGTGCACCGTCCATATGTTCGCGTAAATAAACTGGTGAATATGAGACACTGTACCTTAATATCCCCAAACCCAATTTCTACCCAGCGGGTTGTTTTCAAACGATTTCGGTCACCTTTGTTACTGAATACTGGTGCTCAATCTGCACATATGGCATTGAAGCACACAGAGCGCATGCGTCGGTCGGTCAGAGAGCTTAGAAATCAGAGATATCCTACCCTGCGCAGCACCCGATCACAAAATTCTAGTGACAATCTCAACAGATATTTATGAATATTTATGTTAAAACATATAATAAAGTTACAATTATCGTCGAACATAAACAGTCGAATGCAACTCGCCTATAATGGTAATTAAGACACTCGTATAGAAATTATAAAACCCGCATACGCTCGTTTTATAAAAATACTCGTGTCTTAATTATAGCTATTATAGGCTCGTTGCATAATGTACTATTACCGCTTCAAGTTTCACTGCGCTCGGATGGTTAAATATTGTGAAATATCCTTTGAAATGTTTCAACTTCATTAGGCCGCTATATTCGTTTTGTCCTTAACAGATGTTATAAAGTCGTATAGGTTAACTTGCAGAAGTACCATTTATAACTGTACGATCATTGAGGGTGATATCTATTACCGCTGCGGAGATATAGAATGCCAGTGAAATATTTCGCGTGGCCCGCGTGTAGAATTGGAGAAATGTATCAACATTTGAAAGGGACGGTCGAGGTTGGACGAGGTAGTAGTATTGTGACCGTTTGACGGATGTCCCACGTCCACATAAGCGCACATCTAAATAACAGCAGAGCACAAGACTCAAAAACATCTCAGGGTAAAAAATATGGGCAAACAGCTAACGCTGTAATTTAAAATAAAAGCTTAGCTGTTATTCCGATGTACACTGCAGCAAGGACAGAAAGGAGTTAAGTTTCAAGAATCATGAATGTCACCAGTTGTCTAAGATAAAATGCGTCAGGTCAATTTATTCAACCATCCTAAACTAATTACAAACTTCTTTCCGCAGGGGAATCACTAAATACACTCCTGAAAATAAAGAACATTCTATCGCTCCCCCTGGGATCCTGCTCTAAAGATGCCTTGTCTGACTAACGGCAACAATAAATTAAAACAACAAAAAAGATAAGTGACGTGATTAGTCAAATGCTTCTCCAACATTTAGTGAAATTCATAATTATCACTGGAACGTGTGTATTCGAAACACCATAAACACCTTAATGATGCGCAGACAATTAATTAGTCCAGTCTGACATCATTCATAAAATTATATATAAGTTACAACAGCATTTATATTTCCAAAATTATCTTCCAAAATATTCTTAGTTTCAATATCTCGCATTTGAAAAGTCATGGATAAAAATCTGAAAAAAAATCTCTATTATTTAACACGCCGTCAAAAATTTATTGGCTATGAACAATCTATTCTTCCATGTCATTTAATGATAATCCAGTTACTTCACAATCGTAAATTCCACACTTGGAATTTATTAAACATTCCAACAACCATGTTGATTTATAAATAATTTCCTAAAGAAATAAATTTATTCATTTATTAGACTTGGGTGTAATGCACTATTACCGTGTAATTATTAAATTTATATGAATTATGGATCAGTTATGACGGTTAACAAAAATCATCTGAACACGAGGTCTGCCTTCCACGAATGCCCCATCTCACTGAGCATTGAATAGGCTTCACATTTTATATTTCATCACATGATGTTGAAAGTTGCAAAGAAAAGAAATATATATTAATTGTTCGGCAATTTTAAATCATTCCATAGAATGTTCGTAAGGTGTGAGCAAAAACAAGTGGAATTCGGAATTCCACTGATGACGTTATCTGGTGGACGGCTTGGGGTTGCTCCACTGGCTTAACCCTTCTTTTTGAGAATACAATATGAGGAATCATCCTCCAAAATCATTAACTTCATTTCACATACAACATTATTTAATCATAAACATTATTTCCATATTTCCAAATTCCATTGAGCCTTATTGCTTCTATTAATGGATTATAATAATTATTGTGGGATCAGAACACGCGTCTCTGCCCAATCAACTCAACTACCATGCCAGATAAATCATTTAATTGTGATTAACAATTAGTTTGCCTTCCAATGGTCATCTTACAAAACAATCCCTATTTGACACAAGTGCTCCACACCACAACTTTCTTTCGAAAATAAAATATATCCTTAGAGAAATCCAAATTGCATTATTAATTATGACTTCATTACCGTCCGCCTATAACTTAAACCGAAATTCGATTATGTGAACACCACAGACTGGTTCACCATCACCCAATAAATTTATTATTATTATTAAATATTTCACAAGTCAAAAATGATTAAATTCCAAGTTTACGATCCCAACAGATCTTCAAAATTCCGATAATCATTCAACATGATTCAATCAAGAATTATAACAAGTATTACAATCATCAATTATTATTATTAATCAGAATATTCTAATCGTGCGGAAAAATCAAACTCATAAAGTAATGAATAAGCATCTAACCTCATTAAGTATTACGGAGATAAACTCCCAAGAATCATCAATTATTATTTAATTAATTAAGCAAATCACTACCCAAAAAAGATAGCTTTAGACCAAAAAATGCAACAAGGGAAAAATAATATGTACAAGACTGTACACGAGAAAATCTACGAAAAGTGACTATCTAGCTATCGAAGCCTGGATGCCTCAAAGTATGCCATCATCCAACGATAAGCAGTATCGTGGATATGCTCGACCTCGTGACACACAAACACATCGCCTAGAAATCCATAAAGATGAGCCAGTCACTATGCTCCTGCATAATTCAAAAAATAAATGCTGGCATCAAAACGTTGAAACATGGTTGAGTGAAAAAGTCTACAGCCTACAAATCACATGTACTAAATTCTACAAAGTAAAGGTGTTTTCCACTTCCCTTATGGTGATCTTCCTCGATGAATCCCGTGTCTGCAGCCGGCCACGTCCATGCCTAACAGCTGGCTCGAACACCCGTGTACGCTCATACTCACGACCTGCTGGTCTCATCGCGATCTAAAGTTCATCACGTCGGCCTCCATTGCACCACCAAATAGGCTTTAGCACTCCATATTAACGTTTCGATCCATAGCAGTAAGATACCAAAGTTTATTACGACTGTTCGCTACCATGAATTCCTGTTCGTTGTTCATTATCACCATGGCTTTTGCCACAAATATTCCCGTAATCTAGACTGTTGTATTCGAAATATAGTCACCCGGTCATGCACCGTTTCCAAATAAGTCTGTGTCACAAATAGAAGACACAACAGCTTGATTAACATTCAAGCTGGTATAGCACAGCCCGCTAAAAAATTGCTTGCCATGTTTCCAACATCCCTCGATTGAAGCTATACATTTCCCTAGATTCGGATTATGAATATGTTCCGGGCCATAGACTACCTGTATGTTAGACCAAAATGAGTCCACAACAGTTTCGAACATTCCACAACTGGTCCACCTGCAAAAAAGCATTTAGTGACCAACACTGAAAAAGTGTTTCCTCGTAGACTGTATGTCTGGCACGCGAAATGCCGATCCAAGAAAGATCTTCGAACTCATTCTAGGCCACGCATGACACAAACTCCGTTCGATGTTCTAGCGCTGACCTCCTACCACTCGCTTCAACAGATGCTCTCCGAGCAATGACCCAGTCGTAGTTCCATGCGCAACCAACCCGCACATGTGACGTAACGCCTCGCCTACAGGGCGACTCTCACAAACACCTCCTAGGTGCTTTCCTTCAAACTGAAAACTTCCAAAATGTAATCCCGAAAAACGAGTCACTATATCCGGGCAATGGGCTCCCTCAAATTGGGCACAGTATGTGCTTACCGATTTTCATTGAAATCGTTCCGGCCGCTTAGATTTTATTAGGGGGGGGGGGGGGCACACACGCACGCACACATGGGCGATCTAAAGTTCATCACGTCGGCCTCCATTGCACCACCAAATAGGCTTTAGCACTCCATATTAACGTTTCGATCCATAGCAGTAAGATACCAAAGTTTATTACGACTGTTCGCTACCATGAATTCCTGTTCGTTGTTCATTATCACCATGGCTTTTGCCACAAATATTCCCGTAATCTAGACTGTTGTATTCGAAATATAGTCACCCGGTCATGCACCGTTTCCAAATAAGTCTGTGTCACAAATAGAAGACACAACAGCTTGATTAACATTCAAGCTGGTATAGCACAGCCCGCTAAAAAATTGCTTGCCATGTTTCCAACATCCCTCGATTGAAGCTATACATTTCCCTAGATTCGGATTATGAATATGTTCCGGGCCATAGACTACCTGTATGTTAGACCAAAATGAGTCCACAACAGTTTCGAACATTCCACAACTGGTCCACCTGCAAAAAAGCATTTAGTGACCAACACTGAAAAAGTGTTTCCTCGTAGACTGTATGTCTGGCACGCGAAATGCCGATCCAAGAAAGATCTTCGAACTCATTCTAGGCCACGCATGACACAAACTCCGTTCGATGTTCTAGCGCTGACCTCCTACCACTCGCTTCAACAGATGCTCTCCGAGCAATGACCCAGTCGTAGTTCCATGCGCAACCAACCCGCACATGTGACGTAACGCCTCGCCTACAGGGCGACTCTCACAAACACCTCCTAGGTGCTTTCCTTCAAACTGAAAACTTCCAAAATGTAATCCCGAAAAACGAGTCACTATATCCGGGCAATGGGCTCCCTCAAATTGGGCACAGTATGTGCTTACCGATTTTCATTGAAATCGTTCCGGCCGCTTAGATTTTATTAGGGGGGGGGGGCACACACGCACGCACACATGGGCAAAAGGTGATATCATAGGCGTATTTATTTTTACATAAATGAAAATAGGCTAAAAGATATCAACTTCTGCAGTAAAAGATGAGGGCCTAAAGGGCCCCCTCCAAACTAAAATCCTGGCTACGCTACTGTCAGTGGTGTCATAGTTCGTAATGTAGTATATGATCTGTTGTAAGGCAGGCAATTTTGGAAGCGTAACATCTACTAATGAGCGGAGTAGCTTCACAGAATAAATATTAAGCTCGACTTGATGCTTAACCGTAACTACAAACAATTCGAAAGGAGTACGGTGCTTCAACAAATTCAAAACAATATCCGATCCTCAGTACGGTAGCCTAACCATAAAAATCGTAACTTGCATAATTAGCTCTAATCTGTGCCTTAGCCTTAAAATGCTGGGAAATAGTAATAAAAAAGAAACTTTTAAATGGAAGGTATAAAAATATACGTTTTAAGTTATACGGCTGCGTCATTATCGATTTTCTTTTCCCGGCTCCTGTCAGAGATCTGGAAGACCTAAATACGGTACCAAACCATAGATCCGCTATTTTGCCAAAATAATTCCAAAATCGACATAAATCCATACGTGGCATGTATTGTAAGAAAAGACACAAAATAGTAATTCGATCTGCTGTAACGGCCGGTACAAACTAGACATTTGGAAATAGTACTATTTGAATTGTTGGGCAGATTCAGATGTAGATTGCCACAGTTCAATTTAATTTAGTAATTTGGGATTATCAGAAAATTTGTCCTCCATTTAGAAAATTGGCAAACAGGAGTAGCAATACAATGTTTTTTTTGTCGTAACCACTAGTTTCTACCTGTTTTAAAGAACAACATAACGACGATGAATCAAAAAGAAAATCGAACATTTAAGGAAAAAAATTCAAACTAAATTTTCCTTCCAATCTTGCCACAAAGTAGCCAACGGTCTCAGACCAGTTATAGCCTGAATGTCTCGAAGCAAGTGTGAAATGAAAGGAAAGTTTTTGGGGGTGAGTTCGTCTCGTCATCACGTAATACTTGCCAGGCCCCTCCTTCCCCTCGCCCCCTGGGAAAATCCTGTGGGCCCCCATGAATGACTACAATTTCCAGGAAAAGAGAAGTGATACAGATGCCTATAAGGAATCTTCATTTCCACGCGCCCTAATAGAAAAAGTAAGCTATTATAGTTGATTTCCGCAAAATATGAAAAAATCGCTTGTTGGGCAGGCTATTACTTTCTAAGCTCTTTTGCTTTTCAATCTTTTAGGCATATGCAAACTTGAATAACTTCCATGCCTTTTTATCTGCTACCCTATATATGTACCCTACAATGACTTATGTAGCCTGCACACAAAAGTTAGTTATGGTTGTTTTAAGGAGCGGAACAGCGAGGTCATCGGCCCAATGCATACACCAATAAACAAATCATCCATAGGGTCTATTGGGAACCATTAATTTTTTACCCAACTGAATATCCCGAAGTAGAGCATTACATTGTATTTATTTCCAAACAAGCCCAGCTACATATTTCGACACAACATTTCACAGCCGCCATACTTTCAACCTTCTTTATACAATAGTGCTTTCAAAGATACTAAGCGAACATACAGTATAACAAACCTAAAGAAAATTATTTAAGATAGAGCACTTCGAGCTACTATAGCACTATGTGATAAACAAAAGCAGTAAATACTTTGGAGTTCTCCACATCCTCCCCACTTTTGATGGAACAAAATAATATAATATTAACAAAATCACACTTTGTGAAAAGTACGATAATAAAGTAGTTTTGGAATTTTAATCGTTCTTCCACTCCAGGTTGCTATTATCCTTGTAGAACTTTCTGGACGAATGATAGACTCCGAAGCAGCCAGTCCCGGAGATGGAGAAACAGCATTCTCAGAAGCACTCAGTTCCCAAGATAGATCGTCCTTCTTTTCAGCAGTGTCACAGTCTCTATTGCCGAGCACTCCAATTGGAACAACCTCTGCATTAGTCGAATTATTTCACCAGAAATTGTTTTCAGTCTTGCAACTCTTCCAACATCATCTTTTCCAGGATACCCTTCCAACACTCGTGGCATTGGCCACTTGATCCTCTTCTTCCCATCAGATCGAATAAGAACCACATCTCCTTCCTTCACAATTGGAGATGGAGTTTTCTGAATTAATTGACTCCAGTAATCTTTTCCGTAAATCCTGTCGCTGCATATAGCAGGATCTCCTAGATGAATTCACTAAATCCGATTGTACCAAATCAGGAGTTCCTACGTCAAGTCGTCATGTTTTGTTTCATCTTTACTAATACACAAGTCTAGACATATTTTCACACAGTGTTTTCTGCCACACACCGCACACTTCAGATTGGTTTTACAGTCGCTGGACCTGTGACCTTGTTTCAAACATACAAAGCATGCTTTCTTCATTTTCAACATCTCTCTCTTCTCCAATTGGGACATTTTCTGTGCACCTTGCTATCGTGAGCCTTATCACAACCGAGACATGTTGCCTTTCAGTACGACTGTTTTTCTCCTGTCTGCAGATTAAGCGCAGTGGGTGTTTCTTTTATTTCTTCTATTCTGAACTTTACATTGCATGATGGGTTTGATTTGTTTGACAATCAAACACCTGATTTTGCCATTGATATTTTCTCCTCCCCTTCCACCTCAGATTTAATAAAGGCTAACAATAGGTTCAGCTAATCACTATGCTTTCCACTCCGCAGTTGATCACTTGATGAAGAATGTTTTATCCAAACTCTCAACATATCTTTTGGAACACAAGATTCTACAAAAGGGAATAACATGGCAGAATATTTGTCCGATGTCTTGCTTGTCGATTCTAGAGCCCTCAAGTAAGACTCAAGCTTATCATAGAGCCGAGACGAACAAACTACCGGTACTCTTTGTGGACATAACATTTTTTACTACCAAAGTTAACAGCTCTCTTACATAGAATTCCACGGGCAACTCTTCCCGCCCAAACCTGCCTTTAAGACTTTCAACTGCCTTAGGGTAATCTTCTGTTGTTGGGGGAAAACTGTCTACTATTTCCATTGCAGTGGATCCGTTCACTGTAGCTTGAAACAGATATTGGAATTTACCCTCATCTAGCATGTCTCCATCATTATGTATTCTACTGAACTGACTCCAGAATCAAAACAAATCTTTAATCTCTCCCCCAAATTACTTCAGCTCGATCTTGAGCAGTCTGAGCTTCCTACGTGAAGTTGGCGAAGAACACACAGAACTGGGCGATTGAACGGCATTTTTATTCGCAAATGCGTCATATTTTACTTGTGATTCTTCTAACTTTTCCTTGTAATCCTCTGGCTTAATGTTTGATCATAAATGGCTACACTAGCCGCGTCTGACTCTTCTGTAACACTTATCGAGAGAAGTTCATACCATTCACATTCGAGAATACTCAAGTCCTTGGCAAGGCTTTCAACTGTGTTGTACTTAAACTTAACAGATTCTGGCGACGGCTCTGTTTTGTCTAGCACTTGCATAATTCCATGGTATGTTTTCATGAACGTCGTACGCCTTTCGCTTTCTCGCTAGAAGATCCAGTTTTGTTCACGTATAATGACTTCAATGGTAACCAATAATTATGTTAGGGCTTACCTTGTTGTGCAATTCCTACCTCGTGATCCGGATTACTTTTATCACTTTGGTATTTGCCACTAACACTTCGAAGCTTATCATCACGTGGGGTTCACCACGATATTGGGAACCATTCAATTTACCGAACTGAATATCCCGAAGTAGAGCATTACATTGTACTTATTTCCAAACAAGCCCAGCTAAATATATTCAACACAACATTTCACAGCCGCCATACTTTCATCCTTCTTTATACAATAGTGCTTTTAAAGGCACTAAGCAAACATACAGTGTAGCCAACCCAAAGAAAATTATTAAGATAGAGCACTTCGAGCCACTATAACACTAAGTGATAAACAAAAGGAGTAAATACTCCACAGGGTCATTGCATTAAAGGATGGACATCAAGCCTTTCTTTCATATGGAGAGTAAATTCTGCTTATTCAGGTGGTGTTTGGTCAAGATTATTTGGGCAACATTTTAATTTTTTTACTTTAACTTCAATTTTTCATTACATTTCATTCTTAGGGGCCGATAACCTAGACGTTAGGCCCCTTTAAACAACAATTATCATCATCATCTAAATTTCATTCAGAAGTGTGACCCTAATGAAGTATGTTTGTTGTAACAAAAATTACTCATTTAAGGATATTGTTCCGGTTTATTTTTATATTGAACACTTAAAATCTGCAAGGTGCTTAATTTGTTCCGTAACTCATATCACAGTCCAGAGTTCCAGTCCATAGAGAATTAGGATTTGAGAATAAGAGAGCGAAGGTGCTTAATATATACCGTAACTCAAATCACAGTTCTGAGTTCCAGTCCATAGAAATGAGGATATCAGAATACGAAAGCGAAGCTGCTGAATATGTACCGTAACTCATACCACAGTTCAGAGTTCCAGTCCATAGAGAATGAGGATATCAAAATACGAAAGCGAAGCTGCTTAATATGTACCGTAACTCATATCACATTCCAGAGTTCCAGTCCATAGGGAATGAGGATAGCAGAATAAGAAAGCGAAGGGGCTTAATATATACCG
Organism: Meconema thalassinum; assembly: GCA_946902985.2. Taxonomy (NCBI): domain Eukaryota; kingdom Metazoa; phylum Arthropoda; class Insecta; order Orthoptera; family Tettigoniidae; genus Meconema; species Meconema thalassinum. The sequence continues at coordinate 183,890,953 of OX336398.1, read as the reverse complement.
TAACTCAAATCACAGTTCTGAGTTCCAGTCCATAGAAATGAGGATATCAGAATACGAAAGCGAAGCTGCTGAATATGTACCGTAACTCATACCACAGTTCAGAGTTCCAGTCCATAGAGAATGAGGATATCAGAATACGAAAGCGAAGCTGCTTAATATGTACCGTAACTCATATCACAGTTCAGAGTTCAAGTCCATACAGAATGAGGATATCAGAATACGAAAGCGAAGCTGCTTAATATGTACCGTAACTCATATCACAGTTCATAGTTCCAGTCCATAGAGAATGAGGATATCGGGATAAGAAAGCGAAGGGGACATGAGAGGCAGGAAAAGGAAGGATAGTCTAGCCCCCAGAAACATTACCAAATAGCTGTGGGGTCAGACGAGAACATGACTTAACCAAGGGAGTTCAGGCATTTAATATGTTAGTCTGAAACATATGAAAGCAATGTTCTATGAAAATACGGAAGGCCTAATTCCATCCAGCAACCCACAGAATGCTTTATGGGTATGACTGAGAGAGAAAGATACATTCTTTTACAGAAGCTACTGTGGACTGCCAAAGTAGTCTGTGCTGCTTTTTATGTTGTTGTTGATGATTTTAGGGAATTTGCAACACCATGGTCATCTAGCCCCGTGAACTGGGGTGTGCGTAGAAATTGTCTGAAAACCTGTGCCACTGTGCTGTCTGTATTAGTGTGTGTATTTGCATTAGAGGTAGGATTAGGGAAGCAAACGGCGTTGGTCTTATGTAGGATACCATCCCGGCATTTGCCTGGAGTAGAAGTGGGGAGACCAGGGAAAAGCTCTTCCAGGATGGTTGAGGTAAGAATCATGAGGTTCAGTGTACCCCGCTCCAGAGGCGGGAATCAAACTGGGGCCTGCGCGGTGACAGCCATGAATAGAGTGTTTCGCAAGTATATTCACAACACTTTCCACTATTGTCTATACATATAAGATCACACCCTTTCATCTTAGATCCTCATACATTAGTTTGAACTAATTAATGGCAATGTGAAGTCTAGAATTGTTATGAAATGAATATTTACAAGGAATGACCATTTTCGATAAAATATTGCCCGCCTATCTAGGGTGACCAACCGTCCGGCAATTGCCGGACATGTCCTCCTTTTTTTCATGCTTGTCCTCTGTCCGGCAGGCATTTATTATTTGCTATTGAATGTCTGGCTTTTTGCATATTGTATTCTTAGTCATTCAGTTTCCTATTGTTTTCTCTGTTGCAAAGCTATTTTTGTTGCACTTCCTCTATCTCAGTGTATGTTCTGGATACCCCTATCAGACTACGTCATTTACTCACTTAATAATAAATCATATCTTAAGTTAGAGCTGTCTGAAAGGCCTGTCACCAAAGTGGTGACACCGCCCGACATGATATGAACGTGCTCGGTCGGGGCCGGAAAATTCTCGGCGGGGTTCACCAGGCAAGTAATGCTGGCTGCGGTATTACGTAGTTTTGTTTTTGTGCTAGTTGGATTCGGATCTTCCGAGTGAGTGGAGTGTTTGTTTGAATAATATCAGTATGTCATCTAAGGCGAGACACAAAAGAGGAAATGTAAATTCTCGGAGAAATTGAAACAGAAATACCCTTGTTTTAGAGAGGGACGTAACGAAAGTGGGGTGAAATGTTATATTTGTGACTGTTTTGTAACTGTTGAAAATAAAGGTGCAGGTGATCTCGAGAGACATATTGCCAGTGAAAAGCATAGAAAAACAACTAGAAACAGTTCTTCTATCAGTAATATTGATTCATTTTTCCCGATAAAACATTCCCCACTAGACTGGAAAGTTCGGGCAACAGAGGCAACATTGGCATATCACACTGTTTCTCACCATCAGTCGTATAGGTCTATGGACTGCGCATCAAAGTTGGATAAAGTGCTGTTTGCAGATTCTGAGATTGCTGACAATATATCATGCACTAGAACCAAAACTGAAGCTATCATAAATAACGTACGGTAATCCCCCCCTCATTCCATTGACATTATCTCTAAAACATTGAATAATAGTATTCCTTTGTTCGGAGTGGGTACTGATGCTTCGAAACTTTCTCCTATTGTTATACAATATTTCAGCTATAAAGAAAATGGTATTCAAACTAGTCTTAGAACTACAAACACGTCCTAATGAAACTTCAGAGACAATATCCAATTAAGTTTCCGGGACTTTTCAGAAGCATAATATTTCTGTTAAATGCGTTCTTTTAGTGGACACAATGAAAATGTAAATTTTGGAAGGGTTATTCGTAGAGAAGGCCAAAACGTATTTTCAGCACTTAAAAGTAAATTAAATGAACATATAATTTGGGATGGATGCCCAGCACATCTAGGCCTACTGCATAATTGTTTGCAACAAGGTGCTGATGTACTGCCAGTTGATGCAGAGAGTATAATTTTAAAAGTCTTCAATTATTTCCATATCTATACAATTCGCACTGAACGACACAAAGAATTCTGCGAGTTTGTTGAAATAAATTATGAACAGCTTTTGTGTCACAGCAAAACAAGGTGGTTGAATTTGTTTCCTGCAGAAGAAAGAATGCTAAAACTGTTTGCAGCTCTAAAGTCGTACTTTCTTTCTCAGTCTTCAATTTCTGTTCCTGCAATGATTAGGTCCTTTTTTGAAAACAAGATTTCTGAGTTTTACCTGTGATTTGTTCATTCCACTATGCACATTTTTCACAACAAAATTTCATAGATTGAAAAAGAAACGCTCTCTAGCAAAAGTATGTGATATATTCGGTTCAGCTCTGGCCACACTGAATGATAGGATGGAAAATAAATTCATACCTCTTAAAGTCAAAAAGTCTCTGAAATCCCTCACTGAAAATGGCTTCGAAAGCATTGCAGAACATGATATAACAGCTTAGGCTTTCACGGCCGGCGTTCATAATTAAATACAAGATTTTCGGGCTTGTAGGCCTTGGTCCAGACAGGATATCTCCCGACGTTTCACCGGAAACTGCGTCCGGCATTATCAAGGGTTCCGCTCCTTTCCTTGGTCTGCAGTGGATAATGCCGGACGCAGTTTCCGGTGAAACGTCGGGAGATATCCTGTCTGGACCAAGGCCTACAAGCCCGAAAAACTTGTATTTAATTATTGCAGAACATGTTGTTCTTTTATGAAACGTGCATTCAGTACCTGTTAAAGTGGTGTAACCCTTAATGAAATAGTTTTTGAAACCAGTATTTTATACAGAACACTAACAGACGCATTTTATAGTAATAGATAAATTGATCAGCTGTATTCCACCATTCATACCATTTATTTTCCAAATTCAATAATGATTATATCTCTCTTTTTTCGCATTCATCCACCCCAAAACAACAGCCATCGGCACTTCATAAACATTCCGCATTTATTTTTTCCCTTAATTTTTATTCCCGTCCTCTATTTCCTTTCCCATCCTCACCTACTATGTCTTTGGATAAGGAAAGGAGTGATATTTGTTTGAGACACGTTTTTTGATCTGCTGTTGTTCACGCCCAAACACACTTCATAGAGCGGGACATGGCACTACTACAGGGATTATGTTTATCTCTTTGCCATGATGTTCTCCAAGGGCAGCATAGAGACTAGTTCGATAAACGATGACGCAACCAAATAGCGACTCAGAACACCGGCCTGACTCAGCGGCTTTATAATGCACCCAGGCCTGGATATGCAATTTGAAGATCTTCCAAGGAGAAACGGAAACAATTGAACTTCATATTATTTATTTCACAAGCTTTATTCATGTAACGTATGTTCTTATAAAGGTAATTTATCTTTGTTATTTTTATGTACAGGCTGAGGAAGAAGGAGTTTTACCTTCGAAACATGTACCTGCGAGTAGGTTCAATACAAGTATTGGAAAGGCAGAATCGCTTTATTTTCTTTCTAATTTGCGATATGTTGTACAGAAGGTCTATTATATCTCCAAACAGCAACATTATTTTCAAACATTCCTGGATTGGAATAGTTATTTGCAGAAGTGCAAAGAGGAGCACGGCATGAGACCAATAAGAAAATCAAGAAAATAATTCATAACAAGAACGAATACAAAATGGATTTTCAACTTCAGAAAGATTGCAAAAGTTTATCTACCAAAATAAAACAGAACCAATTAATCATAACTAAAGCAGACAAAGGTAACACTACAGTTATCATCAAAAAAATGATTATATTAACAAAACAGAAGATTTCCTCACTAATCCAAATTTTTAAGTAAATCATAAAGACCTAACCCAACGTCTACAAAGGAAACTCAAACAGCTTTTGAAAAACACCATATTCATCCTTGATGATAAACTAAAGAGCAAAATGGTCAACACGGACCCGAAATTACCAACATTGAGAGCACTACCTAAAATACATAAAATTAACATACCCATCAGACCAATAGTTAATTTCAGAAATAGTCCGACATACAAACTCGCCCAATTCGCCCATTCATTTCTCAAATCTCATTACATATTCAAGGCCAATGCTTCATTCAAAAATTATACATTTCTGTGAATTAACAAGTAAACTGAAACTTACTGAGACCCATTCTTTACACACAATTGACATAAAAGATATGTATACAAGCATACCGATTTCCGTCACCATCGATGTTATCGAGAAGAATTTGAAGAACAACAGTGATTTATCGCAAGTTGAAATCTCTGTTTAACATCTTAACATTCGTCTTAAATAGCAACCAATTCAGCTTCAATGAGAAAATCTATAAACAAAAAGAAGGCCTCGCCATGGTTTCTCCTTTATCTGGAATCATAGCAAACATATTCTTGGACAATCTGGAACACGACTTAATCTTAAACAAAAATGATGGTTTATGTTTTTGGCGAAGATTTGTTGATGATGTTTTCATAATCCTTGACAACTCTAAAACCAGAATCGAACAATTTTTGCTACATTTGAACCAATTAAACAGTAACATTAAATTCACGTCTGAGAATGAAATTAACAGTTCCATAAATTACCTAGATCTACTAGTCAAACGTGAAAACAATTTCCTGAGCTATCAAATATTCAGAAAACCAACTCAAACCAGCCCTGATATTCGGCAAGATTCTAACCATCCCGCATCCTATAAAAGAGCAGCCTTCACATCTGTTATTAACAGAGCTTTGAACATCCCACTATCTGACATAGAATATCTTAAATAAATTTCAATAATTCACCAAATTGCCAAAGCTAATGGTTTCAATAGAACATATGTTAACAGTATTATTAACAAAATCAAGAACAAGCCCAATTCCAGATTAGCAAAAAAAGGATAAAGAACCTTCCACTTATACAATGTTCACCTTAGTGAATCAATCCACCTACAATGTTACTAGTGCACTCAAAAAATATAAAGTAAAAGTAGCTTTCAGAACCAACAACACTAATCACAATACATTTTCAACTCGCAAATTCTCAATAAAACAAACAAATATAATAATTCTGGCATCTACAGAATCAAATGTAATGATTGTGACGCGGATTACGTGGGACAAACAGGAAGAGGTATCAACACCAGATTTTTGTTAACATGTTAATGCCTCTAAACCTAATACATTTTCGGCGATAGAAACCGGGCACAAATTCACAACCATAGAGAACGATTTAGTTATTTATTTATTTATTTATTTATCGAATGGCTTTTAGTGCCGGGAGTGTCCGAGGACATTTTCGGCTCGCCTGAGTCTGTAGCTGCTTCCAGCGGACACCCTAAAGGGTGAGCTACAAGTTCCGTTCAATTTCAAGTAGTTCCAACTTTCGCCACCAGATATCAATGATACCTAGTGGTGAACGTTGGAACTTTAATAGAGCGTTCTGACGAAATCTAACCTAACAAATTTTGCTTTACACAAGTTTAGTCTGTGAAAGGATCTTTTACATGCCATAAATCAATGACATGGGACCGCCGGCTTTACTTCCCCTCCGAAGGAAGGCATACTGAAGGATTTTTAACGCTCTTAAAAAATCCGACGACTTCGGCCGGGTTTGAACCCGCTATCTTGGGCACAGCATTTCAGCATGCTACCGACTACGCCACCGAAGCCGCTAACGATTTAGTTATTTTACATCAAGAAAACAAAGTCACACTCATGAATATTCTGGAACAAATAGAGATTGACAAAGCATAGAGATTTAACCCTTCCCGCAATCATAATGAAATAGTTTTTGAAACCAGTATTTTATACAGAACACTAACAGACGCATTATATAGTAATAGAAAAATTGATCAGCTGTATTCCACCATTCATACCTTTTATTTTCCAAATTCAATACAGATTATATCTCTCTTATTTCGCATTCATCCACCCCAAAACAACAGCCATCGGCACTTCATAAACATTCCGCATTTATTTTTAGCCTACTTTTGATTTTTGCAAAAAATGAAAGTAGACTTATGAGATCACTACAGGGCGAAAAAAAGTGTGTCTGGGTGTGTGTGTGTATGTGTGTGAGTCTGTGTGTGTGTGTGTGTGTGTGTGAGTGTGTGGACTCTGAATGTCTGTCCCCCCCTATCAATTCGAACACGGTGAAACCGAATTGAACGAAATTTGGTACAGAGGTAGAACAAGCAAAGGACACCTCAGTGTCATGTTTTATATCGCCGCCATCTTTACTAAAACTGAATGGCGGCCACTCAAACGTTCAAAACGTAAAATCAAATAACGACTAACCAAATCATCCGATCTCTACCAAATTTGGTAACAACATACCTTCGTATAGGATGCGTCTTGTGACCAAACTACAAGGTCATCCGCCATACCATTTCAGGATGGCGGCCGTGCGAATTATGCAAACTTTATAATCCATATCATGGGACCCACCAGTTCCGATTATCGAGCCGAGAATCGTTTTAACTGTTCTAAAGGAAGAGGCACGTTCGAAATTAAAAGTTTATTTTGTAATACTATAGTGCAGACGTGATTTTAAAAAGCTGAGCTGATTCAGTAATAAGACAAGATGGCAGCGGATATCTTGTGCCTGACTTATATTTCACTAATTTGAGTATTGCATGCAATATAGCGTACTGATACAAAATAAATAAACTTTGTATGAAATGCTTTATATATAAATAATATACTCCAGTGATGAAATCGTTTAGTATAAATCATTATTTGCTAACAAGTTCTATGTAAGTCATTTTATATAGAACGATATTCGTTGACACAATTTGCTCAGTGGTAGAGCGTTAGCCTATCGCTCAAATGCCTATGGTTCAAACCCGATCAGAGCTAGGTTTTTTGCTTGAAATGTTATATGTTTATTGTTTTGTAATGACTCAGATGTTTTAAAATTAAGCGTTATATTGTGCATATTATGGTGTAAAATATATATTTAATTAAAACATAATTCGCCAGCAGATTTACTCGAGACATCTAGCTGACAAAAAGGCAACAGATTTTATTGAAAAGTTTCTTCTTCTGGCCGCTAGAATGCACTCGCTCTGTTAGGATTATATTGTTCGATATTTCACCACTAGATATCACGACTAGTCTACGTGGGGCTCCATTGATTACTATACCATTGGCATTCTATGCGCATCGAATTTGAAGAATGACAAGATGATACTACGATACATTTTTACTTTTTATTTTAAAGGGTTTGTAACAGCCTATTGTGCGTTATTTGAAAATGTTAATTGAAGTAAAGAACAAAACGATTTCACATAGTATCTGAACTCTACCGTTGGTGCTAGTTCAGGATATTAATTAATACTTTTATTTCAGCCAAATAGCAATCGAAAATATCCACATAGTTGGTATACACACGTCTCTGTAGGGTCATGGAAAGATTTGTTAATTCAATTAGGGTTGTGAAAGTCACACGCAGCCAGACGTGTAAAGACATGCCTCAACTCAAAGTTGGATGTTGCCCGCGTCAGGCCGATTATGTAATAATAATAATAAAAATAATAATAATAATAATAATAATAATGTTATTGGTTTTACGTCCCTTTTAACTACTGTTGCTTTTAGAGACGCCGGGGTGCCAGAATTTTGTCCCGAAGGGGATCTTTAACGTGCCAGTAAATCTACTAACACGGCTCCCTCGCATTTGTGCACCCTCAAATGCCAGCTGACTGCGCCAGGATACGAACCTGAAACATACGGTCCAGCAAGCGAGAACGATACCGCTGAGTCATGCCGCCAGTCCGGTCGATTATGTCTCCAGATCCATAATATTCTTTAGATACTTCTTACCTTTCTTTCTTCAATGATGGTAGCAGTTTTTATCTAGGTTGTGGCGTTTGGTAGAGGTAAATAGTTTCTAAGGTCTTCAACAAAGAATAGTTCTATTATACTCTTTGATAATAACAACGAGTTATAACTATACTCATACATTTAGGAGAAAGTAGGCTATATGTTCTTTACTGAACATCTTGTTTTCCTTATTTTTATTCCCGTCCTCTATTTCCTTTCCCCTCCTCACCTACTATGTATTTGGACAAGCAAAGGAGTGATATTTGTTTGAGACACGTTTTTTGATCTGCTGTTGTTCACGCCCAAACACACTACATAGAGCGGGACATGGTACTACTACAGGGATTATGTTGATCTCTTTGCCATGATGTTCTCCAAGGGCAGCATAGAGACTAGTTCGATAAACGATGACGCAACCAAATAGCGACTCACAACACCGGCCTGACTCAGCGGTTTTTTAATGCACCCAGGCCTGGATATGCAATTTGAAGATCTTCCAAGGAGAAACGGAAACAATTGAACTTCATATTATTTATTTCACAAGCTCTATTCATGTAACGTATGTTCTTATAAAGGTAATTTATCTTTGTTATTTTTATGTACAGGCTGAGGAAGAAGGAGTTTTACCTTCGAAACATGTACCTGCGAGTAGGTTCAATACAAGTATTGGAAAGGCAGAATCGCTTTATTTTCTTTCTAATTTGCGATATGATGTACAGAAGGTCTATTATATCTCCAAACAGCAACATTATTTTCAAAAATTCCTGGATTGGAATAGTGTCTTTTGCAGCTTTTGGGAATTTGGGCCAATTGGAGGCTAAAATAATGTATTAAAGGGGTCTTCCTGGGGATGGGGACTTTCCGCATCGGTGAGGGTCAGTTTTAATTTGACATATATTGCGTTTCGTCTAAGAGGTTTTCAATATTATTTTCACGTCAGGAAGTACACGTTAGGTGAATTTAGTTTGAGAGCACATTTTAACTTATCATATTTTTGACGACAAACAGGTTCATCGTAAAGATGATTTTGTTTGATACTATGTGGTTGATATATCTGTATGTTTATGTACGCCTATAATTCAAGTTCGGGTGCTTGGAGTATCTTAAAATTAGGTATTGTAACCATGAGTCAATACACCAATCATTGAGAAAACTCTTCAACTTACTTCTCATAGCAGGATGGGTATAAGGAACAACTTTTCAAAATACATGCTAAAATATGCGGAAAATAAAAATTATTCTAGAAGGACGATCTAAGCATATGCTGCGCTTCTCAATGTATGACACAAAACTAGGGAGTCTATGAAGGGTCTCCGAAAACCACATTTTATGGCCCTTAAATTAACAGTGTCTGCGATATACCCAGAAAATTAACTTCGTTCTGATAAACTTATGATGGAATGACAAGCCCCCTAACCATTGCAACAGTAGCTCAATTGATAACGTCTGGTTATTAATACCGAAGACCGTTCGAAGAGCGGATAATTCTGCTAGTTGTCTATAAATATGAGAACTCAGATCCGCATAAATTAGTTGGTACTAATTAACGGCAATGTGTTATGAAATGAATATATTTACAAGGAATGACATATCACACATTACATACTGTGCTTCCCGCTCCTCCAGGCGAATGTAGCCGATTATCTTGTTAAAACCTGTGTTAGGTTGGCAAGGGTTATAACCAAATATTGTTCTGTTATGTTGGTACTTATTATGTATGTTCTTTTGTTTTTCAAGACAAATAAAAGAGCATTACACTGCTCTGCCTTGAATGTGAAAATGGTGAGTGAATCATTGAGTCAAGTGAAACCTAAAATACTGTAAATTAGAGAAAGCAGACTGAAACAGTTCAATAAAATGTCAAATCCAGAACAGGTTATGGGCCCAGATGCGCCAAATGCAATGATACACTGTAAAAGAAGATAAATAATCAAGAACTGTGCAGCGTGTTGAAGAAAAACAAAAGACTAAGACAATGGCATCAGAAGATAGTGAACTACACAGCATACAAAAACTCAGCAGCCCTGACACATTTCAACTGTGGGATTTTGTAATTCAAATCCTATTTAAAGACAAGCAAGTATGGGATGTTGTTAATGGACAAGAACCTCACACTGAAATACCACAAGATGCAGCTCAAAGAAGAAAGGCATGGTTGGCCAAAGATGCTAATGCTCAGTATTATATTCTAAGAACAATTGACAAGGTGATGAAAAATCATATTTCGACGCGTGCTACTTCAAAAGAAATGTACTCAGAGGTGTATTCAGAAGACACACCAGTCAACAAAAACAACAGCTGCTCATGGACTTCCATGGTTTTAAGTTTGATAAAACTAAAGGAATGATGATGAACATCAGCCATGTAAGAAATATTGTCTTCAAACTACAACAATTCAAACAAGAAATATATGAAGAAATGGTTATGGCAAAAATCCTTTTTTCACTGCCTGAGCTATATCACTATTTCTCAAGTGCATGGGAATCTACACCTACTTCAGATAGACCCATTGAAAATCTAGGGGCTAGACATTAAGACATATTCTACCATGTTAATACTATTAAGAGATATTCTACCACGTTAATATTATTAAGAGACATTCTATCACGTTAATACTATTAAGAGGCATTCTATCACGTTAATAGAATTAAGAGATTTTCTATCACGTTAATAGAATTAAGAGATATTCTATCACGTTGTGTCGAAGAATATTACAAGTTGGCAAGTAGGCCTAAATCACAAGAGACAAGTGTTGTTTTTGGTGCACAAAATAAATACAAGGGGTCAGAAGGGTCTCAAGTGATGTGCTATAAATGTGGGGGAGAAGGGCATATTAAACCAAGATGTCCAAAGAAGAAATATTGCAAGATCTGTAAACGTGACACTCACAATGAAGAAGAATGCTTCAAGAAAAGAAACAATGTGCTTGACAGTAAGAAATGGATTTACTGTAAGAAATCTAATCAGGTGTCTGACAACTGCTGGTTCAAAGAAGAACATGGAAAGAAGAAAGACATAGTATCCATCTTTGCAGAATCTGAACAGTATGGTGAAGTGCTATTCTATGAAAAACTATATGAAAATATGTTTGTGGTAGACAGTGGTTCTACATCACATCTGACAAAAAAGCGTGACATTTTATCAAATACTGAATCATCAGAAGCTAAATTATACAGTGCAAATAGAGGTGAAGCAATGAACGCTGTGTTGTCAGGAGACATTGAAACTGACAACGTGTTGTTTAAAGATGTGTTTTATGTGCCACAACTTACCAGAAACTTACTCTCTGTCAATGCCATCACTGAAAACAATGGAGAGGTAAGATTCAAAAATAAAGAAGTTTTGTTTTTGAAAGATGATAAAGTTGTGCTTACAGGAAATAAAACTCCAGGTGGATTGTTTGTTGTGGACTTAATCGCTCAACATAAAGAAGAAACACTCCTAACCCAAAGTGAAGAAGAACACATGGTATGGCACACGAAATTAAGCCATATTAGCTTTGGAAATATACAGAAACTTCCTAATCTATGTCAGGGAGTGCCATTTTCTCTAAGTACGTCCAAAGTTAACCCTAGATGTGAAATATGTGCTGTAGCAAAACTCAACAGAAATCCTTGTAACATAGAGCAACAAACAGCAGAGAGACCTTTGGAAATAATACACACAGACTTTTGAGGTAAAATTGATCCACCAACTTTTGACAACAAAAACTATTTTATGTTATGAATAGATGATTTCACACATTTTGTACAAGTGTAAATGCTAGAAACCAAAGACGAAGCTGAAGGTTTTATAAGGGACTATATTGTTGAAGCAGAAAACCATCATAACCTAAAAGTGTCTAAAATAAGAGTTGATAATGGTGGAGAATATCGGTCTAATGACTTCAAGAACTGGTGTAAGGGTAGATGTATCAAATTAGATTACACTATACCTCATACACCTCATCTGAACGGCCCTGCTGAAAGGCCCTGCTGAAAGGATGGATCTGACTCTAGGAAAGAAAATGAGAGCGCTACTGTATGATGCAAATTTTCCCAATGAAATGTGGGGAACTGCTGTGGAAACTGCCACCTATCTTCAAAACAGGAGTCCAACGGTAACAGTTGACACCACTCTTGCTGAAAAATGGTACCACAGAAAACCTGATCTCTCTCGCCTTCAACAGTATGGTTCTGTGGTCTACACCAAGAGTCTCGGGCATCAGAAGAAACTAGATCCTAGAGGTGAGAAAGGTGATTTTGTCAGCTACTCCAATAATGGATACAGAATCTGGGACAAGGAAGATCGGGTGATCTATGTTTCAAGAGGTGTGAAGTTCATTGACACAGAGCATGACAAGAAGCTTGCATTACAAAACCAAAGAATCACTATTGAAAATTTACTTGAAGATGAAGACAACCATGAAAATGAAATAAACCATGAAAGTCAAGATGAAACAGATAGCGAGGAAGCAAAAGATGAAGAAACTGGATCGGATCATGAACCCTCAAGTGAAGAAGATGATGCACCAATAAATCCACAACCAAACCAAAGCCCACAAAGAGACATAAAAATGCCAAAGAAATATGAAGATTATGCATTGCTTACAGATGACATATGAAGACTGCATGCAGAGTCAAGATAGAGAAAAATGGAAGAAGGCCATACATGAGGAAAAGGACTGCCTCAAGAAAAATAAAACTTGGGATTTAGTCAACGAAGAATGAGCCAAAGGTAAAGAAATCGTTACTAGTCGCTGGTTGTTCAAGGTTAACGAAGACGGTCGCTATAGGGCAAGATTGGTTGCCAGAGGCTTTCAACAGAAAAAGGGCTTAAACTATGATGACATTTTCAGCTCAGTAGTACAATCAAACACTCTGAGAATGCTATTGGTTATTGCAGCTTCAGAAGGATTTAAGATATCAACCATTGACATCAAATCTGCTTTTTTGTACGGTGACTTACAAACTGAGATATACATGCGCCGGCCAGAAGATTTTAATGTCTCACGAAAAATATGTAAACTAAGAAAAGCACTATATGGCCTCAAACAGGCCCCTTAACAATGGTCCAAACGTCTGACAGACTATCTCAAAAGCGAAGGTTTGAAACAAACTCAAACAGACCAATGTGTGTTCAAGTCCACTCCCGGAAGGACATTATTTGTTTCTATCCATGTGTATGATGGGATGGTGATAGGAGAAGATGAGCAACAAATTATGGAATTAATGACAAAATGAAGAAGCAATTCGAGACTTCCATAAATCTCGAAGCCAAGACCTACCTGGGAATGCAAATTTCTCAAAAGAAAGATGGAGTATTCATCAGTCAAGAAAGATATGCTCAACATGTCATTGAAAAATACAACATGGAAACATCAAAACCAGCAAGTACTCCAATCTCACATCAAGAAAATTCTCATGATGATGCCAAAACTTCCCAAACCAGCTTTCCATATCAAGAAGCAGTGGGAAGCCTTCTGTACCTATCCTGCAAGACAAGACCAGATATCAGCTATGCTGTCAACTATACCAGCAGATACACAAGAAATCCTACGAAGCAAGATGTTGTCAACATCAAAAGGTAGGGTGACCAACAGTCCGGCATTTGCCGGACATGTCCTCCTTTTATCATACTTGTGGTTTGTTCATTCCACTATGCACATTTTTTACAACAAACTTTTAGGCATTGAAAAAGAAACGTTCACTATAGCAGAAGTTTGTGATATATTCGGTTCAGCTTTGGCCACATTGGATGATAGGATGGAAAATAAATTCATACCTCTTAAAGTCAAAAAGTCTCTGAAATCCCTCACTGAAAATGGCTTCGAATTGCATTTGTAGAACATGTTGTGTTTTATGAAACGTGCATTCAATAGGCTACCTTTTAAAGTGGTGTAACCCTATGATGGAAGAATTTAAATGTTTCCAATGGATGAAGCTTCATAGTATGAAAGACAGTAAGTTTGAAGATGATCTTCCTTGTCTCGAGTATTTGCAATCTAAAAGTGTGGAGATAGACGATTCTCAACTTTTTGACCAATTTTGCAATGTTCAGCATTACACTAGGAGTTCCGAAATTGATAAACATACAACATTAGATAAGCAATGGTGTGAGTTTTTCAAATATAGCCCTGACATTGAAACATTTAACTTAGTGAGCTGCTTAAAATTTGTCAGTTTTATTTCGCTATTCCAGGTTTCAATGCAACCGTTGAAATAGTATTTTCCCTGATTAATACACAGTGGTCAGAAGAAAGAAACCGTTTGCTGACCGAGTCGGTTAAGGGTATTATAATGGTGAAGTACAACTTTAAAAACATGTCATGTGGATAGTTTTACAATTATTTATTACAAGAAAATAATTCATCTTTGCTGTCGAAAGTGGGTGCAGTTGATAAGTATCAGCATAAAATAGCTACAACTTCAGCATCTTCATCAACATAACAGTTAGAAGGTATGAAATACTAAATTTTGCATGTAAATATTAAAATTCCATTTGTTCTCCATTTTTAGAACATTTTTATGAAAAGTCCTCCTTTTATTAAGAGTCTGTCCTCCATTTGAAACTTTCGAGTTGGTCACCCTACGCCTATCGCACTTTACATACTGTGCTTCCCGCTCCCCCAGGCGAATGTAGCCTGGACACACTAAATCCAGTAATATTAGCCTATAGAGATATAAGAATAGTCTATTACGGTACCGTATTATCAAATAATATTTATACGTTTTTCAACAGTTACTAATGACAACAGTGGATATTAGGACGCTTGACCACTGCTTGATTAGTGTGAACTGTTTCCAGTCTTGTAATTTTCTCTGAGCGTTCCTATATCATCAGTAGTTGATGGGAACCACACAGCGTTTCCGTCACTGCAATTGGTATTTCTGTGAGATGTTACTCAAAGATTTTATTTAATATATAGCCTACTTAAGTAACAACTCCAAGTTAGAAGACTTGAAATATTCTTTAGGAACACGACAAAACGTGGGTGAAATGATAACACGTTTTACAGCGGAAGTAAATGCTCAGTGCAGATTATCAGTGATGCTATGAATTGTCGAGATTACAGTGGTGTGACTGTGTAACAGCCTTAATACACTAGGTACACATCTATGTTAGTTTTATAAGTGTCTAGTTTGAGTTGGGCGTCTTGAAACACAAGGTGGATGTTCCATTTTGTGGCTTCTGCGTGCCTGTTTGACCTAGTGCTGATACTCGTGCAGTTACCTAAGAACACTTTCACGTAGCCTCATTAAACGTGTTGATAGGTTGGTAAGGTACTTATTCATTTGACAATATAATATTCACTCCGCCTGCCTCCAAATTATGGTTGTGTGTATTAATAAATTGGGAAACCGAATATAGGATGTGTCATTCCTGTAAGCAGGCTCAATTATTACCTCACTTCATCTATTCAATCGCAATGATAAATATTAAAAACTTATTTGACCATGACGCTTAACTTGCAAACATATGATTAGAGTAAATGTTGAGCATCAAGGTCGTATAAACTTTCCTTTTGTAGACAAACAATCTCTTCTGGTCTCTGTACACCTCGTGGGTTATATTGGGATTATCATTGTTTACATACATTTAGAGGTCTGAAATTTCCTCATTCAATATATTAAAATGTGAGAGTGATACAAGCAGTGCTCTTCCTATGTTCTAGTTTCCTAAGCATAATGGATGAGGAACCCTCCATCAAGAGTGAGCCACAATGGTGTCCTCGTGCAGATGAATTCCCAAATGTTGTAAGTTGTATTTTAACTCGTGTAACATTGCAATCTTAGTGATGTGCAAGGCTTAGTGACTGATTACTTTATAATAAATGGTAGGCTACCTAGGATCTGTTATGTTACACATAACTTAGTGTCTATATATTGCACATTGGGTCACACTTATATAATACTCCCCAGGAGTCGAGTGAGCAGTTGACCGCTCATAACCTGCAGCACGAGGCTGCTGATGTATCTGTAGCTGTTAAAGAGGAATACCAAATACAGGTAACGTTTACCTCTCTTATAATAATACTAAAGGCTTTTTCATTGAATATTATAAGGAAGTTTGGATTTCTCAGTCCTGTTCTCCATATGAACATATAACAATAGCTGGTGTTATTGTATTGATGCTGATGACGCCCTGGGATATATTGTAGTCATAGTCTACACCTCGTGCCATGCCATAAAGCATTTCAGTTATGATTGTCCTTAAGATTTCGTCGGGTGCAATCTGTATACCATCACTGTTGCCACTATTAATCTACCTTATATCTACTAGGGCCTGGCACAACCTGTATACCATCACTGTTGCCACTATTAATCTACCTTATATCTACTAGGGCCTGGCACAACCTGTATACCATCACTGTTGCCACTACTAATCTACCTTATATCTACTAGGGCTTTGCGCAACAGTATACCTTCACTGTTGCCACTACTAATCTACCTTATATCTACTAGGGCTTGGCGCAACCTGTATACCATAAAAGTTGACACCACTAATCTACCTCATACCTACTAGGGCTTGGCGCAACGTGTGTACCATCACTGTTGCCTCCACTAATCTACCGCATATCTACTAGGGCTTGGCGCAACCCGTATACCATCACTGTTGCCACTACTTATCTACCTTATATCTACTAGGGCTTGGTGCAACCTGTATACGATCACTGTTGCCACTACTAATCTACCTTATATTTACTAGGGCTTGGTGCAACCTGTATACCATCACTGTTGCCACTACTTATCTACCTTATATCTACTAGGGCTTGGTGCAACCTGTATACGATCACTGTTGCCACTACTAATCTACCTTATATTTACTAGGGCTTGGTGCAACCTGTATACCATCACTATTGCCACTACTAATCTACCATATATCTACTAGGGCTTGGCGCAACCTGTATACCATCACTGTTGTCACTACTAATCTACCTTATATCTACAAGGGCTTGGTGCAACCTGTATACCATCACTGTTGACACTACAGTACTAATCTACCATATATTTAATAGGGCTTGGAGCAACCCGTATACCATCACTGTTGCCACTACTTATCTACCTTATATCTACTAGGGCTTGGCGCAACCTGTACACCATCGTTGTTGCCACTACTAATCTACCTAATACCTACCAGGGCTTGGTGCGACCTATATACCATCACTGTTGCCACTACTTATCTACCTTATATCTACTAGTGCTTGGTGCAACCTGTATACCATCACTGTTGCCACCACAGATCTACCTTATATCTACTAGGGCTTGGCGCAACCTGTATACCATCACTGTTGACACTACTAATCTACCTCATATCTACTAAGGCTTGGCGCAACGTGTGTACCATCACTGTTGCCACTACTAATCTACCTTATATCTACTAGGGCTTGGCGCAACCTGTATACCATCACTGTTGCCACTACTAATATACCTTATATCTACTAGGGCTTGGTGCAACCAGTATACCATCACTGTTGCCACTACTAATGTACCTTATATCTACTAGGGCTTGGCGCAACCTGTATACCATCACTGTTGCCACTACTTATCTACCTTATATCTACTAGGGCTTGGCGCAACCTGTATACCTTCACTGTTACCACTACTAATCTACCTTATATCTACTAGGGCTTGGCGCAACCTTATACCATCACTGTTGCCACTACTAATATACCTTATATCTACTAGGGCTTGGTGCAACCTGCATACCATCACTGTTACCACTACTAATCTACCTTATATCTATTAGGGCTTGGCGCAACCAGTATAACATCACTGTTGCCACTACTAATCTACCTTATATAACTAGGGCTTGGCGCAACCTGTATACCATCACTGTTGCCACTACTAATCTACCTTATATCTACTAGGGCTTGGCGCAACCTGTATACCATCACTGTTGCCACTACTAATCTACCTTATATCCACTAGGGCTCGGCGCAACCTATATACCATCACTGTTACCACTACTAATCTACCTTATATCTACTAGGGCTTGGCGCAACATGTATACCATCACTGTTGCCACTACTAATCTACCTTATATCCCCTAGGGCTCGTCGCAACCTGTATACCATCACTGTTGCCACTACTAATCTACCTTATATAACTAGGGCTTGGCGCAACCTGTATACCATCACTGTTACCACTACTAATCTACCTTATATCTACTAGGGCTAGGCGCAACCTGTATACCATCACTGTTGTCACCACTAATCTACCTTATATCTACTAGGGCTAGGCGCAACCTGTATACCATCATTGTTACCACTACTAATCTACCTTATATCTACTAGGGCTTGGCGCAACCTGTATGCCATCACTGATGACACTACTTCTTCTTCTTCTCCTTCATTTCCCGGGTCCAGTGATCTGGGTCGGGGCGTGAATCAAGGACCTCCATCCGAGGTCTTGACTCACACACTATCATATTTAGGCTATTTGTACGATGGGTTTTCCACACCCAAAGGTACTGTTGACACTACTTATGTACCTTATATCTACTAGGGCTTGGTGCAACCTGTATGCCATCACTGTTGACACTACTAATCTACCTTATATCTACTAGGGCTTGTTGCAACTTGTGTTCTATCACTGTTGCGACTAGTAAACTGCCTTATATCTACTAGTGCTTGGCGCAACCTGTATACCATCACTGTTGCGGCTACTAATCTACCTTATATCTACTAGGGATTGCTGCAACCTGTATACCATCACTGTTGCCGCTACTAATCTACCTTATATGTACTGAGGCTTGGTGCGATCTGTATACCATCAATGTTGACATTACTAATCTAACTTATATCTACTAGGGCTTGGTGTAACTTGTGTTCCATCACTGTTGCGACTAGTAAACTGCCTTATATCTACTAGTGTTTGGCGCAACCTGTATACCATCACTTTTGCGACTACTAATCTACCTTATATCTACTAGGGCTTGGTGCAACCTCTATACCATCACTGTTGCCACTACTAATCTACCTTATATCTACTGGGGCTTCGTGCAATCTGTATACCATCACTGTTGACACTACTAATCTACCTTATATCTACTAGGGCTTGGTGCAATCTGTATACCAACAATATTGACATTACTAATCTACCTTATATCTACTAGGGCTTGGTGCAACCTGTATACCTTCACTGTTGCGACTACTAATCTACCTTATATCTACTAGGGCTTGGTGCAGCCTGTATACCATCACTGTTGTGACTACTAATCTACCTTATATTTACTAGGGCTAGGTGCAACCTGTATACCATCACTGTTGACACTACTAATCTATCTATATCTACTAGGGCTTGGCTCAACCTGTATACCATAACTGTTGTCACTACTAATCTACCTTATATCTACTAGGGCTAGGCGCAACCTGTATACCATCACGGTTGACACTACTAATCTCCCTTATACCCACTAGGGCTTTGCGCAACAGTATACCTTCACTGTTGCCACTACTAATCTACCTTATATCTACTAGGGCTTGGCGCAACCTGTATACCATAAAAGTTGACACCACTAATCTACCTCATATCTACTAGGGCTTGGCGCAACGTGTGTACCATCACTGTTGCCTCTACTAATCTACCGCATATCTACTAGGGCTTGGCGCAACCCGTATACCATCACTGTTGCCACTACTTATCTACCTTATATCTACTAGGGCTTGGTGCAACCTGTATACGATCACTGTTGCCACTACTAATCTACCTTATATTTACTAGGGCTTGGTGCAACCTGTATACCATCACTGTTGCCACTACTTATCTACCTTATATCTACTAGGGCTTGGTGCAACCTGTATACGATCACTGTTGCCCCTACTAATCTACCTTATATTTACTAGGACTTGGTGCAACCTGTAAACCATCACTATTGCCACTACTAATCTATCATATATCTACTAGGGCTTGGCGCAACCTGTATACCATCACTGTTGTCACTACTAATCTACCATATATCTACAAGGGCAACCTGTATACCATCACTGTTGACACTACAGTACTAATCTACCTTATAATTACTAGGGCTTGGAGCAACCTGTATACCATCACTGTTGCCACTACTTATCTACCTTATATCTACTAGGGCTTGGCGAACCCTGTACACCATCGTTGTTGCCACTACTAATCTACCTAATACCTACCAGGGCTTGGTGCAACCTGTATACCATCACTGTTGCCACTACTTATCTACCTTATATCTACTAGTGCTTGGTGCAAACTGTATACCATCACTGTTGCCACCAATGATCTACCTTATATCTAATAGGGCTAGGCGCAACCTGTATACCATCACTGTTGGCACTACTAATCTACCTCATATCTACTAGGGCTTGGCGCAACGTGTGTACCATCACTGTTGCCACTACTTATCTACCTTATATCTACTAGGGCTTGGCGCAACCGGTATACCATCACTGTTACCACTACTAATCTACCTTATATCTACTAGGGCTTGGCGCAACCTGTATACCATCACTGTTGCCACTACTAACCTACCTTATATCTACTAGGGCTTGGCGCAACCTGTATACCATCACTGTTACCACTACTAATCTACCTTATATCTATTAGGGCTTGGTGCAACCAGTATAACATCACTGTTGCCACTACTAATCTACCTTATATAACTAGGGCTTGGCGCAACCTGTATACCATCACTGTTGTCACTACTAATCAACCTTATATCTACTAGGGCTTGGCGCAACCTGTATACCATCACTGTTGCCACTACTAATCTACCTTATATTTACTAGGGCTAGGCGCAACCTGTATACCACCACTGTTGACACTACTAATCTACCTCATATCTACTAGAGCTTGGCGCAACGTGTGTACCATCACTGTTGCCACTACTTATCTACCTTATATCTACTAGGGCTTGGCGCAACCTGTATACCATCACTGTTACCACTACTAATCTACCTTATATCTACTAGGGCTTGGCGCAACCTGTATACCATCACTGTTGCCACTACTAATCTACCTTATATCTACTAGGGCTTGGCGCAACTTGTATACCATCACTGTTACCACTACTAATCTACCTTATATCTATTAGGGCTTGGCGCAACCAGTATAACATCACTGTTGCCACTACTAATCTACCTGATATAACTAGGGCTTGACGCAACCTGTATACCATCACTGTTGCCACTACTAATCTACCTTATATCTACTAGGGCTTGGCGCAACCTGTATACCATCACTGTTGCCACTACTAATCTACCTTATATCCACTAGGGCTCGGCGCAACCTATATACCATCACTGTTACAACTACTAATCTACCTTATATCTACTAGGGCTTGGCGCAACCTGTTTACCATCACTGTTGCCACTACTAATCTACCTTATATCCACTAGGGCTCGGCGCAACCTGTATACCATCACTGTTGCCCCTACTAATCTACCTTATATAACTAGGGCTTGGCGCAACCTGTATACCATCACTGTTACCACAACTAATCTACCTTATATCTAATAGGGCTAGGCGCAACCTGTATACCATCACTGTTGTCACTACTAATCTACCTTATATCTACTAGGGCTAGGCGCAACCTGTATACCATCATTGTTACCACTACTAATCTACCTTATATCTACTAGGGCTAGGCGCAACCTGTATACCATCACTGTTACCACTACTAATCTACCTTATATCTACTAGGGCTAGGCGCAACCTGTATACCATCACTGTTACCACTACTAATCTACCTTATATCTACTAGGGCTAGGCGCAACCTGTATACCATCACTGTTGTCACTACTAATCTACCTTATATCTACTGGGGCTAGGCGCAACCTGTATACCATCATTGTTACCACTACTAATCTACCTTATATCTACTAGGGCTAGGCGCAACCTGTATACCATCATTGTTACCACTACTAATCTACCTTATATCTACTAGGGCTAGGCGCAACCTGTATACCATCATTGTTACCACTACTAATCTACCTTATATCTACTAGGGCTTGGCGCAACCTGTATACCACCACTGTTGACACTACTTCTTCTTCTTCATTTCCCGGGTCCAGTGACCTGGGTCGGGGCGTGAATCAAGGACCTCCATCCGAGGTCTTGACTCACACACTATCATATTTAGGCTATTTGTACGATGGGTTCGCCACACCCAAAGGTACTGTTGACACTACTTATGTACCTTATATCTACTAGGGCTTCGTGCAACCTGTATGCCATCACTGTTGACACTACTAATCTACCTTATATCTACTAGGGCATGTTGCAACTTGTGTTCTATCACTGTTGCGACTAGTGAACTGCCTTATATCTACTAGGGCTTGGCGCAACCTGTATACCATCCCTGTTACCACTACTAATCTACCTTATATCTATTAGGGCTTGGCGCAACCAGTATAACATCACTGTTGCCACTACTAATCTACCTTATATGTACTGAGGCTTGGTGCGATCTGTATACCATCAATGTTGACATTACTAATCTAACTTATATCTACTAGAGCTTATTGCAACTTGTGTTCTATCACTGTTGCGACTAGTAAACTGCCTTATATAACTAGGGCTTGGCGCAACCTGTATACCAGCACTGTTGTCACTACTAATCAACCTTGTATCTACTAGGGCTTGGCGCAACCTGTATACCATCACTGTTGCCACTACTTATCTACCTTATATCTACTAGGGCTTGGCGCAACCTGTATACCATCACTGTTACCACTACTAATCTACCTTATATCTACTAGGGCTTGGCGCAACCTGTATACCATCACTGTTGCCACTACTAACCTACCTTATATCTACTAGGGCTTGGCGCAACCTGTATACAATCACTGTTACCACTACTAATCTACCTTATATCTATTAGGGCTTGGCGAAACCAGTATAACATCACTGTT
This sequence comes from Meconema thalassinum, assembly GCA_946902985.2. Classification (NCBI taxonomy): domain Eukaryota; kingdom Metazoa; phylum Arthropoda; class Insecta; order Orthoptera; family Tettigoniidae; genus Meconema; species Meconema thalassinum. Next base: position 183,867,883 of record OX336398.1, on the reverse strand, counting down.
GCCACTACTAATCTACCTTATATAACTAGGGCTTGGCGCAACCTGTATACCATCACTGTTGTCACTACTAATCAACCTTATATCTACTAGGGCTTGGCGCAACCTGTATACCATCACTGTTGCCACTACTAATCTACCTTATATTTACTAGGGCTAGGCGCAACCTGTATACCACCACTGTTGACACTACTAATCTACCTCATATCTACTAGAGCTTGGCGCAACGTTGTACCATCACTGTTGCCACTACTTATCTACCTTATATCTACTAGGGCTTGGCGCAACCTGTATACCATCACTGTTACCACTACTAATCTACCTTATATCTACTAGGGCTTGGCGCAACCTGTATACCATCACTGTTGCCACTACTAATCTACCTTAAATCCACTAGGGCTTGGCGCAACCTGTATACCATCACTGTTACCACTACTAATCTACCTTATATCTATTAGGGCTTGGCGCAACCAGTATAACATCACTGTTGCCACTACTAATCTACCTTATATAACTAGGGCTTGACGCAACCTGTATACCATCACTGTTGCCACTACTAATCTACCTTATATCTACTAGGGCTTGGCGCAACCTGTATACCATCACTGTTGCCACTACTAATCTACCTTATATCCACTAGGGCTCGGCGCAACCTATATACCATCACTGTTACCACTACTAATCTACCTTATATCTACTACGGCTTGGCGCAACCTGTTTACCATCACTGTTGCCACTACTAATCTACCTTATATCCACTAGGGCTCGGCGCAACCTGTATACCATCACTGTTGCCACTACTAATCTACCTTATATAACTAGGGCTTGGTGCAACCTGTATACCATCACTGTTACCACTACTAATCTACCTTATATCTACTAGGGCTAGGCGCAACCTGTATACCATCACTGTTACCACTACTAATCTACCTTATATCCACTAGGGCTTGACGCAACCTGTATACCATCACTGTTGCCACTACTAATCTACCTTATATCTACAAGGGCTTGGTGCAACCTGTATACCATCACTGTTGTCACTACTAATCTACCTTATATCTACTAGGGCTAGGCGCAATCTGTATACCATCACTGATGTCACTACTAATCTACCTTATATCTATTAGGGCTTGGCGCAACCAGTATAACATCACTGTTGCCACTACTAATCTACCTTATATAACTAGGGCTTGACGCAACCTGTATACCATCACTGTTGCCACTACTAATCTACCTTATATCTACTAGGGCTTGGCGCAACCTGTATACCATCACTGTTGTCACTACTAATCAACCTTATATCTACTAGGGCTTGGCGCAACCTGTATACCATCACTGTTGCCACTACTAATCTACCTTATATTTACTAGGGCTAGGCGCAACCTGTATACCATCACTGTTGACACTACTAATCTACCTCATATCTACTAGGGCTTGGCGCAACGTGTGTACCATCACTGTTGCCACTACTAATCTACCTTATATCTAGTAGGGCTTGGCGCAACCTGTATACCATCACTGTTGCCACTACTAATATACCTTATATCTACTAGGGCTTGGTGCAACGAGTATACCATCACTGTTGCAACTACTAATCTACCTTATATCTACTAGGGCTTGGCGCAACCTGTATACCATCACTGTTGCCACTACTTATCTACCTTATTTCTACTAGGGCTTGGCGCAACCTGTATACCATCACTGTTACCACTACTAATCTACCTTATATCTACTAGGGCTTGGCGCAACCTGTATACCATCACTGTTGCCACTACTTATATACCTTATATCTACTAGGGCTTGGTGCAACCTGCATACCATCACTGTTACCACTACTAATCTACCTTATATCTATTAGGGCTTGGCGCAACCAGTATAACATTACTGTTGCCACTACTAATCTACCTTATATAACTAGGGCTTGGCGCAACCTGTATACCATCACTGTTGCCACTACTAATCTACCTTATATCTACTAGGGCTTGGCGCAACCTGTATACCATCACTGTTGCCACTACTAATCTACCTTATATCTACTAGGGCTCGGCGCAACCTGTATACCATCACTGTGACCACTATTAATCTACCTTATATCTACTAGGGCTTGGCGCAACCTATATACCATCACTGTTACCACTACTAATCTACCTTATATCTACTAGGGCTTGGCGCAACATGTATACCATCACTGTTGCCACTACTAATCTACCTTATATATACTAGGGCTTGGCGCACCCTGTATACCATCACTGTTGCCACTACTAATCTACCTTATATCTACTAGGGCTAGGCGCAACCTGTATACCATCACTGTTGCCACTACTAATCTACCTTATATCTACTAGGGCTAGGCGCAACCTGTATACCATCATTGTTACCACTACTAATCTACCTTATATCTACTAGGGCTAGGCGCAACCTGTATACCATCACTGTTGCCACTACTAATCTACCTTATATCTACTAGGGCTTGGCGCAACCTGTATGCCATCACTGTTGCCACTACTAATCTACCTTATATCTACTAGGGCTAGGCGCAACCTGTATACCATCATTGTTACCACTACTAATATACCTTATATCTACTAGGGCTTGGCGCAACCTGTATACCATCACTGTTGACACTACTTCTTCTTCTCCTTCATTTCCCGGGTCCAGTGATCTGGGTCGGGGCGTGAATCAAGGACCTCCATCCGAGGTCTTGACTCACACACTATCATATTTAGGCTATTTGTACGATGGGTTCGCCACACCCAAAGGTACTGTTGACACTACTTATGTACCTTATATCTACTAGGGCTTGGTGCAACCTGTATGCCATCACTGTTGACACTACTAATCTACCTTATATCTACTAGGGCTTGTTGCAACTTGTGTTCTATCACTGTTGCTACTAGTAAACTGCCTTATATCTACTAGTGCTTGGCGCAACCTGTATACCATCACTGTTGCGGCTACTAATCTACCTTATATCTACTAGGGATTGCTGCAACCTGTATACCATCACTGTTGCCGCTACTAATCTACCTTATATGTACTGAGGCTTGGTGCGATCTGTATACCATCAATGTTGACATTACTAATCTAACTTATATCTACTAGGGCTTGGTGTAACTTGTGTTCCATCACTGTTGCGACTAGTGAACTGCCTTATATCTACTAGGGCTTGGTGCAACCTGTATACCATCACTGTTGCCACTACTAATCTACCTTATATCTACTGGGGCTTCGTGCAATCTGTATACCATCACTGTTGACACTACTAATCTACCTTATATCTACTAGGGCTTGGTGCAATCTGTATACCAACAATATTGTCATTACTAATCTACCTTATATCTACTAGGGCTTGGTGCAACCTGTATACCTTCACTGTTGCGACTACTAATCTACCTTATATCTACTAGGGCTTGGTGCAACCTGTATACCATCACTGTTGTGACTACTAATCTACCTTATATTTACTAGGGCTAGGTGCAACCTGTATACCATCACTGTTGACACTACTAATCTATCTATATCTACTAGGGCTTGGCTCAACCTGTATACCATAACTGTCGTCACTACTAATCTACCTTATATCTACTAGGGCTAGGCGCAACCTGTATACCATCACTGTTGACACTACTATTCTCCCTTATACCCACTAGGGCTTTGCGCAACAGTATACCTTCACTGTTGCCACTACTAATCTACCTTATATCTACTAGGGCTTGGCGCAACCTGTATACCATAAAAGTTGACACCACTAATCTACCTCATATCTACTAGGGCTTGGCGCAACGTTTGTACCATCACTGTTGCCTCCACTAATCTACCGCATATCTACTAGGGCTTGGCGCAACCCGTATACCATCACTGTTGCCACTACTTATCTACCTTATATCTACTAGGGCTTGGTGCAACCTGTATACGATCACTGTTGCCACTACTAATCTACCTTATATTTACTAGGACTTGGTGCAACCTGTAAACCATCACGATTGCCACTACTAATCTACCATATATCTACTAGGGCTTGGCGCAACCTGTATACCATCACTGTTGTCACTACTAATCTACCTCATATCTACAAGGGCTTGGTGCAACCTGTATACCATCACTGTTGACACTACAATACTAATCTACCTTATATTTACTAGGGCTTGGAGCAACCTGTATACCATCACTGTTGCCACTACTTATCTACCTTATATCTACTAGGGCTTGGCGAAACCTGTACACCATCGTTGTTGCCACTACTAATCTACCTAATACCTACCAGGGCTTGGTGCAACCTGTATACCATCACTGTTGCCACTACTTATCTACCTTATATCTACTAGTGCTTGGTGCAACCTGTATACCATCACTGTTGCCACCACTGATCTACCTGATATCTAATAAGGCTAGGCGCAACCTGTATACCATCACTGTTGGCACTACTAATCTACCTCATATCTACTAGGGCTTGGCGCAACGTGTGTACCATCACTGTTGCCACTACTTATCTACCTTATATCTACTAGGGCTTGGCGCAACCTGTATACCATCACTGTTACCACTACTAATCTACCTTATATCTACTAGGGCTTGGCGCAACCTGTATACCATCACTGTTGCCACTACTAACCTACCTTATATCTACTAGGGCTTGGCGCAAGCTGTATACCATCACTGTTACCACTACTAATCTACCTTATATCTATTAGGGCTTGGTGCAACCAGTATAACATCACTGTTGCCACTACTAATCTACCTTATATAACTAGGGCTTGGCGCAACCTGTATACCATCACTGTTGTCACTACTAATCAACCTTATATCTACTAGGGCTTGGCGCAACCTGTATACCATCACTTTTGCGACTACTAATCTACCTTATATCTACTAGGGCTTGGTGCAACCTCTATACCATCACTGTTGCCACTACTAATCTACCTTATATCTACTGGGGCTTCGTGCAATCTGTATACCATCACTGTTGACACTACTAATCTACCTTATATCTACTAGGGCTTGGTGCAATCTGTATACCAACAATATTGACATTACTAATCTACCTTATATCTACTAGGGCTTGGTGCAACCTGTATACCTTCACTGTTGCGACTACTAATCTACCTTATATCTACTAGGGCTTGGTGCAGCCTGTATACCATCACTGTTGTGACTACTAATCTACCTTATATTTACTAGGGCTAGGTGCAACCTGTATACCATCACTGTTGACACTACTAATCTATCTATATCTACTAGGGCTTGGCTCAACCTGTATACCATAACTGTTGTCACTACTAATCTACCTTATATCTACTAGGGCTAGGCGCAACCTGTATACCATCACGGTTGACACTACTAATCTCCCTTATACCCACTAGGGCTTTGCGCAACAGTATACCTTCACTGTTGCCACTACTAATCTACCTTATATCTACTAGGGCTTGGCGCAACCTGTATACCATAAAAGTTGACACCACTAATCTACCTCATATCTACTAGGGCTTGGCGCAACGTGTGTACCATCACTGTTGCCTCTACTAATCTACCGCATATCTACTAGGGCTTGGCGCAACCCGTATACCATCACTGTTGCCACTACTTATCTACCTTATATCTACTAGGGCTTGGTGCAACCTGTATACGATCACTGTTGCCACTACTAATCTACCTTATATTTACTAGGGCTTGGTGCAACCTGTATACCATCACTGTTGCCACTACTTATCTACCTTATATCTACTAGGGCTTGGTGCAACCTGTATACGATCACTGTTGCCCCTACTAATCTACCTTATATTTACTAGGACTTGGTGCAACCTGTAAACCATCACTATTGCCACTACTAATCTATCATATATCTACTAGGGCTTGGCGCAACCTGTATACCATCACTGTTGTCACTACTAATCTACCATATATCTACAAGGGCAACCTGTATACCATCACTGTTGACACTACAGTACTAATCTACCTTATATTTACTAGGGCTTGGAGCAACCTGTATACCATCACTGTTGCCACTACTTATCTACCTTATATCTACTAGGGCTTGGCGAAACCTGTACACCATCGTTGTTGCCACTACTAATCTACCTAATACCTACCAGGGCTTGGTGCAACCTGTATACCATCACTGTTGCCACTACTTATCTACCTTATATCTACTAGTGCTTGGTGCAAACTGTATACCATCACTGTTGCCACCAATGATCTACCTTATATCTAATAGGGCTAGGCGCAACCTGTATACCATCACTGTTGGCACTACTAATCTACCTCATATCTACTAGGGCTTGGCGCAACGTGTGTACCATCACTGTTGCCACTACTTATCTACCTTATATCTACTAGGGCTTGGCGCAACCGGTATACCATCACTGTTACCACTACTAATCTACCTTATATCTACTAGGGCTTGGCGCAACCTGTATACCATCACTGTTGCCACTACTAACCTACCTTATATCTACTAGGGCTTGGCGCAACCTGTATACCATCACTGTTACCACTACTAATCTACCTTATATCTATTAGGGCTTGGTGCAACCAGTATAACATCACTGTTGCCACTACTAATCTACCTTATATAACTAGGGCTTGGCGCAACCTGTATACCATCACTGTTGTCACTACTAATCAACCTTATATCTACTAGGGCTTGGCGCAACCTGTATACCATCACTGTTGCCACTACTAATCTACCTTATATTTACTAGGGCTAGGCGCAACCTGTATACCACCACTGTTGACACTACTAATCTACCTCATATCTACTAGAGCTTGGCGCAACGTGTGTACCATCACTGTTGCCACTACTTATCTACCTTATATCTACTAGGGCTTGGCGCAACCTGTATACCATCACTGTTACCACTACTAATCTACCTTATATCTACTAGGGCTTGGCGCAACCTGTATACCATCACTGTTGCCACTACTAATCTACCTTATATCTACTAGGGCTTGGCGCAACTTGTATACCATCACTGTTACCACTACTAATCTACCTTATATCTATTAGGGCTTGGCGCAACCAGTATAACATCACTGTTGCCACTACTAATCTACCTGATATAACTAGGGCTTGACGCAACCTGTATACCATCACTGTTGCCACTACTAATCTACCTTATATCTACTAGGGCTTGGCGCAACCTGTATACCATCACTGTTGCCACTACTAATCTACCTTATATCCACTAGGGCTCGGCGCAACCTATATACCATCACTGTTACAACTACTAATCTACCTTATATCTACTAGGGCTTGGCGCAACCTGTTTACCATCACTGTTGCCACTACTAATCTACCTTATATCCACTAGGGCTCGGCGCAACCTGTATACCATCACTGTTGCCCCTACTAATCTACCTTATATAACTAGGGCTTGGCGCAACCTGTATACCATCACTGTTACCACTACTAATCTACCTTATATCTAATAGGGCTAGGCGCAACCTGTATACCATCACTGTTGTCACTACTAATCTACCTTATATCTACTAGGGCTAGGCGCAACCTGTATACCATCATTGTTACCACTACTAATCTACCTTATATCTACTAGGGCTAGGCGCAACCTGTATACCATCACTGTTACCACTACTAATCTACCTTATATCTACTAGGGCTAGGCGCAACCTGTATACCATCACTGTTACCACTACTAATCTACCTTATATCTACTAGGGCTAGGCGCAACCTGTATACCATCACTGTTGTCACTACTAATCTACCTTATATCTACTGGGGCTAGGCGCAACCTGTATACCATCATTGTTACCACTACTAATCTACCTTATATCTACTAGGGCTAGGCGCAACCTGTATACCATCATTGTTACCACTACTAATCTACCTTATATCTACTAGGGCTAGGCGCAACCTGTATACCATCATTGTTACCACTACTAATCTACCTTATATCTACTAGGGCTTGGCGCAACCTGTATACCACCACTGTTGACACTACTTCTTCTTCTTCATTTCCCGGGTCCAGTGACCTGGGTCGGGGCGTGAATCAAGGACCTCCATCCGAGGTCTTGACTCACACACTATCATATTTAGGCTATTTGTACGATGGGTTCGCCACACCCAAAGGTACTGTTGACACTACTTATGTACCTTATATCTACTAGGGCTTCGTGCAACCTGTATGCCATCACTGTTGACACTACTAATCTACCTTATATCTACTAGGGCATGTTGCAACTTGTGTTCTATCACTGTTGCGACTAGTGAACTGCCTTATATCTACTAGGGCTTGGCGCAACCTGTATACCATCCCTGTTACCACTACTAATCTACCTTATATCTATTAGGGCTTGGCGCAACCAGTATAACATCACTGTTGCCACTACTAATCTACCTTATATGTACTGAGGCTTGGTGCGATCTGTATACCATCAATGTTGACATTACTAATCTAACTTATATCTACTAGGGCTTGTTGCAACTTGTGTTCTATCACTGTTGCGACTAGTAAACTGCCTTATATAACTAGGGCTTGGCGCAACCTGTATACCAGCACTGTTGTCACTACTAATCAACCTTGTATCTACTAGGGCTTGGCGCAACCTGTATACCATCACTGTTGCCACTACTTATCTACCTTATATCTACTAGGGCTTGGCGCAACCTGTATACCATCACTGTTACCACTACTAATCTACCTTATATCTACTAGGGCTTGGCGCAACCTGTATACCATCACTGTTGCCACTACTAACCTACCTTATATCTACTAGGGCTTGGCGCAACCTGTATACAATCACTGTTACCACTACTAATCTACCTTATATCTATTAGGGCTTGGCGAAACCAGTATAACATCACTGTTGCCACTACTAATCTACCTTATATAACTAGGGCTTGGCGCAACCTGTATACCATCACTGTTGTCACTACTAATCAACCTTATATCTACTAGGGCTTGGCGCAACCTGTATACCATCACTGTTGCCACTACTAATCTACCTTATATTTACTAGGGCTAGGCGCAACCTGTATACCATCACTGTTGACACTACTAATCTACCTCATATCTACTAGAGCTTGGCGCAACGTTGTACCATCACTGTTGCCACTACTTATCTACCTTATATCTACTAGGGCTTGGCGCAACCTGTATACCATCACTGTTACCACTACTAATCTACCTTATATCTACTAGGGCTTGGCGCAACCTGTATACCATCACTGTTGCCACTACTAATCTACCTTAAATCCACTAGGGCTTGGCGCAACCTGTATACCATCACTGTTACCACTACTAATCTACCTTATATCTATTAGGGCTTGGCGCAACCAGTATAACATCACTGTTGCCACTACTAATCTACCTTATATAACTAGGGCTTGACGCAACCTGTATACCATCACTGTTGCCACTACTAATCTACCTTATATCTACTAGGGCTTGGCGCAACCTGTATACCATCACTGTTGCCACTACTAATCTACCTTATATCCACTAGGGCTCGGCGCAACCTATATACCATCACTGTTACCACTACTAATCTACCTTATATCTACTAGGGCTTGGCGCAACCTGTTTACCATCACTGTTGCCACTACTAATCTACCTTATATCCACTAGGGCTCGGCGCAACCTGTATACCATCACTGTTGCCACTACTAATCTACCTTATATAACTAGGGCTTGGTGCAACCTGTATACCATCACTGTTACCACTACTAATCTACCTTATATCTACTAGGGCTAGGCGCAACCTGTATACCATCACTGTTACCACTACTAATCTACCTTATATCCACTAGGGCTTGACGCAACCTGTATACCATCACTGTTGCCACTACTAATCTACCTTATATCTACAAGGGCTTGGTGCAACCTGTATACCATCACTGTTGTCACTACTAATCTACCTTATATCTACTAGGGCTAGGCGCAACCTGTATACCATCACTGATGTCACTACTAATCTACCTTATATCTATTAGGGCTTGGCGCAACCAGTATAACATCACTGTTGCCACTACTAATCTACCTTATATAACTAGGGCTTGACGCAACCTGTATACCATCACTGTTGCCACTACTAATCTACCTTATATCTACTAGGGCTTGGCGCAACCTGTATACCATCACTGTTGTCACTACTAATCAACCTTATATCTACTAGGGCTTGGCGCAACCTGTATACCATCACTGTTGCCACTACTAATCTACCTTATATTTACTAGGGCTAGGCGCAACCTGTATACCATCACTGTTGACACTACTAATCTACCTCATATCTACTAGGGCTTGGCGCAACGTGTGTACCATCACTGTTGCCACTACTAATCTACCTTATATCTAGTAGGGCTTGGCGCAACCTGTATACCATCACTGTTGCCACTACTAATATACCTTATATCTACTAGGGCTTGGTGCAACGAGTATACCATCACTGTTGCAACTACTAATCTACCTTATATCTACTAGGGCTTGGCGCAACCTGTATACCATCACTGTTGCCACTACTTATCTACCTTATTTCTGCTAGGGCTTGGCGCAACCTGTATACCATCACTGTTACCACTACTAATCTACCTTATATCTACTAGGGCTTGGCGCAACCTGTATACCATCACTGTTGCCACTACTTATATACCTTATATCTACTAGGGCTTGGTGCAACCTGCATACCATCACTGTTACCACTACTAATCTACCTTATATCTATTAGGGCTTGGCGCAACCAGTATAACATTACTGTTGCCACTACTAATCTACCTTATATAACTAGGGCTTGGCGCAACCTGTATACCATCACTGTTGCCACTACTAATCTACCTTATATCTACTAGGGCTTGGCGCAACCTGTATACCATCACTGTTGCCACTACTAATCTACCTTATATCTACTAGGGCTCGGCGCAACCTGTATACCATCACTGTGACCACTATTAATCTACCTTATATCTACTAGGGCTTGGCGCAACCTATATACCATCACTGTTACCACTACTAATCTACCTTATATCTACTAGGGCTTGGCGCAACATGTATACCATCACTGTTGCCACTACTAATCTACCTTATATATACTAGGGCTTGGCGCACCCTGTATACCATCACTGTTGCCACTACTAATCTACCTTATATCTACTAGGGCTAGGCGCAACCTGTATACCATCACTGTTGCCACTACTAATCTACCTTATATCTACTAGGGCTAGGCGCAACCTGTATACCATCACTGTTGCCACTACTAATCTACCTTATATCTACTAGGGCTAGGCGCAACCTGTATACCATCATTGTTACCACTACTAATCTACCTTATATCTACTAGGGCTAGGCGCAACCTGTATACCATCACTGTTGCCACTACTAATCTACCTTATATCTACTAGGGCTTGGCGCAACCTGTATGCCATCACTGTTGCCACTACTAATCTACCTTATATCTACTAGGGCTAGGCGCAACCTGTATACCATCATTGTTACCACTACTAATATACCTTATATCTACTAGGGCTTGGCGCAACCTGTATACCATCACTGTTGACACTACTTCTTCTTCTCCTTCATTTCCCGGGTCCAGTGATCTGGGTCGGGGAGTGAATCAAGGACCTCCATCCGAGGTCTTGACTCACACACTATCATATTTAGGCTATTTGTACGATGGGTTCGCCACACCCAAAGGTACTGTTGACACTACTTATGTACCTTATATCTACTAGGGCTTGGTGCAACCTGTATGCCATCACTGTTGACACTACTAATCTACCTTATATCTACTAGGGATTGTTGCAACTTGTGTTCTATCACTGTTGCTACTAGTAAACTGCCTTATATCTACTAGTGCTTGGCGCAACCTGTATACCATCACTGTTGCGGCTACTAATCTACCTTATATCTACTAGGGATTGCTGCAACCTGTATACCATCACTGTTGCCGCTACTAATCTACCTTATATGTACTGAGGCTTGGTGCGATCTGTATACCATCAATGTTGACATTACTAATCTAACTTATATCTACTAGGGCTTGGTGTAACTTGTGTTCCATCACTGTTGCGACTAGTGAACTGCCTTATATCTACTAGGGCTTGGTGCAACCTGTATACCATCACTGTTGCCACTACTAATCTACCTTATATCTACTGGGGCTTCGTGCAATCTGTATACCATCACTGTTGACACTACTAATCTACCTTATATCTACTAGGGCTTGGTGCAATCTGTATACCAACAATATTGTCATTACTAATCTACCTTATATCTACTAGGGCTTGGTGCAACCTGTATACCTTCACTGTTGCGACTACTAATCTACCTTATATCTACTAGGGCTTGGTGCAACCTGTATACCATCACTGTTGTGACTACTAATCTACCTTATATTTACTAGGGCTAGGTGCAACCTGTATACCATCACTGTTGACACTACTAATCTATCTATATCTACTAGGGCTTGGCTCAACCTGTATACCATAACTGTCGTCACTACTAATCTACCTTATATCTACTAGGGCTAGGCGCAACCTGTATACCATCACTGTTGACACTACTATTCTCCCTTATACCCACTAGGGCTTTGCGCAACAGTATACCTTCACTGTTGCCACTACTAATCTACCTTATATCTACTAGGGCTTGGCGCAACCTGTATACCATAAAAGTTGACACCACTAATCTACCTCATATCTACTAGGGCTTGGCGCAACGTTTGTACCATCACTGTTGCCTCCACTAATCTACCGCATATCTACTAGGGCTTGGCGCAACCCGTATACCATCACTGTTGCCACTACTTATCTACCTTATATCTACTAGGGCTTGGTGCAACCTGTATACGATCACTGTTGCCACTACTAATCTACCTTATATTTACTAGGACTTGGTGCAACCTGTAAACCATCACGATTGCCACTACTAATCTACCATATATCTACTAGGGCTTGGCGCAACCTGTATACCATCACTGTTGTCACTACTAATCTACCTCATATCTACAAGGGCTTGGTGCAACCTGTATACCATCACTGTTGACACTACAATACTAATCTACCTTATATTTACTAGGGCTTGGAGCAACCTGTATACCATCACTGTTGCCACTACTTATCTACCTTATATCTACTAGGGCTTGGCGAAACCTGTACACCATCGTTGTTGCCACTACTAATCTACCTAATACCTACCAGGGCTTGGTGCAACCTGTATACCATCACTGTTGCCACTACTTATCTACCTTATATCTACTAGTGCTTGGTGCAACCTGTATACCATCACTGTTGCCACCACTGATCTACCTGATATCTAATAAGGCTAGGCGCAACCTGTATACCATCACTGTTGGCACTACTAATCTACCTCATATCTACTAGGGCTTGGCGCAACGTGTGTACCATCACTGTTGCCACTACTTATCTACCTTATATCTACTAGGGCTTGGCGCAACCTGTATACCATCACTGTTACCACTACTAATCTACCTTATATCTACTAGGGCTTGGCGCAACCTGTATACCATCACTGTTACCACTACTAATCTACCTTATATCTACTAGGGCTAGGCGCAACCTGTATACCATCATTGTTACCACTACTAATCTACCTTATATCTACTAGGGCTAGGCGCAACCTGTATACCATCACTGTTGCCACTACTAATCTACCTTATATCTACTAGGGCTTGGCGCAACCTGTATGCCATCACTGTTGCCACTACTAATCTACCTTATATCTACTAGGGCTAGGCGCAACCTGTATACCATCATTGTTACCACTACTAATATACCTTATATCTACTAGGGCTTGGCGCAACCTGTATACCATCACTGTTGACACTACTTCTTCTTCTCCTTCATTTCCCGGGTCCAGTGATCTGGGTCGGGGAGTGAATCAAGGACCTCCATCCGAGGTCTTGACTCACACACTATCATATTTAGGCTATTTGTACGATGGGTTCGCCACACCCAAAGGTACTGTTGACACTACTTATGTACCTTATATCTACTAGGGCTTGGTGCAACCTGTATGCCATCACTGTTGACACTACTAATCTACCTTATATCTACTAGGGATTGTTGCAACTTGTGTTCTATCACTGTTGCTACTAGTAAACTGCCTTATATCTACTAGTGCTTGGCGCAACCTGTATACCATCACTGTTGCGGCTACTAATCTACCTTATATCTAATAGGGCTTGGTGCAACCTGTATACCATCACTGTTGCGGCTACTAATCTACCTTATATCTACTAGGGCTTGCTGCAACCTGTATACCATCACTGTTGCCGCTACTAATCTACCTTATATGTACTGAGGCTTGGTGCGATCTGTATACCATCACTGTTACCACTACTAATCTACCTTATATCTACTAGGGCTTGGCGCAACCTGTATACCATCACTGTTGCCACTACTAACCTACCTTATATCTACTAGGGCTTGGCGCAACCTGTATACCATCACTGTTACCACTACTAATCTACCTTATATCTATTAGGGCTTGGTGCAACCAGTATAACATCACTGTTGCCACTACTAATCTACCTTATATAACTAGGGCTTGGCGCAACCTGTATACCATCACTGTTGTCACTACTAATCAACCTTATATCTACTAGGGCTTGGCGCAACCTGTATACCATCACTGTTGCCACTACTAATCTACCTTATATTTACTAGGGCTAGGCGCAACCTGTATACCATCACTGTTGACACTACTAATCTACCTCATATCTACAAGAGCTTGGCGCAACGTGTGTACCATCACTGTTGCCACTACTTATCTACCTTATATCTACTAGGGCTTGGCGCAACCTGTATACCATCACTGTTACCACTACTAATCTACCTTATATCTACTAGGGCTTGGCGCAACCTGTATACCATCACTGTTGCCACTACTAATCTACCTTATATCTACTAGGGCTTGGCGCAACCTGTATACCATCACTGTTACCACTACTAATCTACCTTATATCTATTAGGGCTTGGCGCAACCAGTATAACATCACTGTTGCCACTACTAATCTACCTGATATAACTAGGGCTAGACGCAACCTGTATACCATCACTGTTGCCACTACTAATCTACCTTATATCTACTAGGGCTTGGCGCAACCTGTATACCATCACTGTTGCCACTACTAATCTACCTTATATCTACTAGGGCTTGGCGCAACCTGTATACCATCACTGTTACCACTACTAATCTAACTTATATCTATTAGGGCTTGGCGCAACCAGTATAACATCACTGTTGCCACTACTAATCTACCTGATATAACTAGGGCTTGACGCAACCTGCATACCATCACTGTTGCCACTACTAATCTACCTTATATCTACTAGGGCTTGGCGCAACCTGTATACCATCACTGTTGCCACTACTAATCTACCTTATATCCACTAGGGCTCGGCGCAACCTATATACCATCACTGTTACCACTACTAATCTACCTTATATCTACTAGGGCTTGGCGCAACCTGTTTACCATCACTGTTGCCACTACTAATCTACCTTATATCCACTAGGGCTCGGCGCAACCTGTATACCATCACTGTTGCCCCTACTAATCTACCTTATATAACTAGGGCTTGGCGCAACCTGTATACCATCACTGTTACCACTACTAATCTACCTTATATCTACTAGGGCTAGGCGCAACCTGTATACCATCACTGTTGTCACTACTAATCTACCTTATATCTACTAGGGCTAGGCGCAACCTGTATACCATCATTGTTACCACTACTAATCTACCTTATATCTACTAGGGCTTGGCGCAACCTGTATACCATCACTGTTGCCCCTACTAATCTACCTTATATAACTAGGGCTAGGCGCAACCTGTATACCATCACTGTTGTCACTACTAATCTACCTTATATCTACTAGGGCTAGGCGCAACCTGTATACCATCACTGTTGTCACTACTAATCTACCTTATATCTACTAGGGCTTGGCGCAACCTGTATACCATCACTGTTGTCACTACTAATCTACCTTATATCTACTAGGGCTAGGCGCAACCTGTATACCATCACTGTTGTCACTACTAATCTACCTTATATAACTAGGGCTAGGCGCAACCTGTATACCATCACTGTTACCATTACTAATCTACCTTATATCTACTAGGGCTAGGCGCAACCTGTATACCATCACTGTTGTCACTACTAATCTACCTTATATCTACTAGGGCTAGGCGCAACCTGTATACCATCATTGTTACCACTACTAATCTACCTTATATCTACTAGGGCTTGGCGCAACCTGTATACCATCATTGTTGCCACTACTAATCTACCTTATATCTACTAGGGCTTGGCGCAACCTGTATGCCATCACTGTTGACACTACTTCTTCTTCTTCATTTCCCGGGTCCAGTGACCTGGGTCGGGGCGTGAATCAAGGACCTCCATCCGAGGTCTTGACTCACACACTATCATATTTAGGCTATTTGTACAATGGGTTCGCCACACCCAAAGGTATTGTTGACACTACTTATGTACCTTATATCTACTAGGGCTTGGTGCAACCTTTATGCCATCACTGTTGACACTACTAATCTGCCTTATATCTACTAGGGCTTGTTGCAACTTGTGTTCTATCACTGTTGCGACTAGTAAACTGCCTTATATCTACTAGTGCTTGGCGCAACCTGTATACCATCACTGTTTCGGCTACTAATCTACCTTATATCTACTAGGGCTTGCTGCAACCTGTATACCATCACTGTTGCCGCTACTAATCTACCTTATATGTACTGAGGCTTGCTGCAACCTGTATACCATCACTGTTGCCGCTACTAATCTAACTTATATCTACTAGGGCTTGGTGTAACTTGTGTTCCATCACTGTTGCGACTAGTAAACTGCCTTATATCTACTAGTGCTTGGCGCAACCTGTATACCATCACTGTTGCGACTACTAATCTACCTTATATCTACTAGGGCTTGGTGCAACCCCTATACCATCACTGTTGCCACTACTAATCTACCTTATATCTACTGGGGCTTCGTGCTATCTGTATACCATCACAGTTGACACTACTCATCATCATCATATCTACTAGGGCTTGGTGCAATCTGTATACCAACAATATTGACATTACTAATCTACCTTATATCTACTTGGGCTTGGTGCAACCTGTATACCTTCACTGTTGCGACTACTAATCTACCTTATATCTACTAGGGCTTGGTGCAACCTGTATACCATCACTGTTGTGACTACTAATCTACCTTATATCTACTAGGGCTCGGTGCAACCTGTATACCATCACTGTTGACACTACTTATCTATCTATATCTACTAGGGCTTTGTGCAACCTGTATACAATCACTGTTGTGACTACTAATCTACCTTATATCTACTAGGGCTTGGCTCAACCTCTATACCATCACTGTTGTCACTACTAATCTACCTTATATCTACTAGGGCTAGGCGCAACCTGTATACCATCACTGTTGATACTACTAATCTACTAGGGCTTGGTGCAACCTGTATACCATCACTGTTGCGACTACTAATCTACCTTATATCTACTAGGGCTTGGTGCAACCTGTATACCATCACTGTTGACACTACTAATCTATCTTATATTTACTAGGGCTTGGCGCAACCTGTATATCATCGCTGTTGCCACTACTAATCTACCTTATATTTACTAGGGCTAGGCGCAACCTGTATACCATCACTGTTGACACTACATATCTACCTTATATCTACTAGAGCTTGGCGCAACGTGTGTACCATCACTGTTGCCACTACTAATCTACCTTATATCTACTAGGGCTAGGCGCAACCTGTATACCATCACTGTTGCCACTACTAATCTACCTTATATCTACTAGGGCTTGGCGCAACCTGTATACCATCACTGTTGTCACTACTAATCTACCTTATATCTACTAGGGCTTGGCGCAACCTGTATACCATCACTGTTGAAGCTACTAATCTACCTTATATCTACTAGGGCTTGGCGCAACCTGTATACCATCACTGTTGCCACTACTAATCTACCTTATATCTACTAGGGCTTGGCGCAACCTGTATACCATCACTGTTGTCACTACTAATCTACCTTATATCTACTAGGGCTTGGCGCAACCTGTATACCATCACTGTTACCACTACTAATCTACCTTATATCTACTAGGGCTTGGCGCAACCTGTATACCATCACTGTTGCCACTACTAATCTACCTTATATCTACTAGGGCTTGGCGCAACCTGTATGCCATCACTGTTGACACTACTTCTTCTTCTCCTTCATTTCCCGGGTCCAGTGATCTGGGTCGGGGCGTGAATCAAGGACCTCCATCCGAGGTCTTGACTCTCACACTATCATATTTAGGCTATTTGTACGATGGGTTCGCCACACCCAAAGGTACTGTTGACACTACTTATGTACCTTATATCTACTAGGGCTTCGTGCAACCTGTATGCCATCACTGTTGACACTACTAATCTACCTTATATCTACTAGGGCTTGTTGCAACTTGTGTTCTATCACTGTTGCGACTAGTGAACTGCCTTATATCTACTAGGGCTTGGCGCAACCTGTATACCATCACTGTTACCACTACTAATCTACCTTATATCTATTAGGGCTTGGCGCAACCAGTATAACATCACTGTTGCCACTACTAATCTACCTTATATGTACTGAGGCTTGGTGCGATCTGTATACCATCACTGTTGACATTACTAATCTAACTTATATCTACTAGGGCTTGGCGCAACTTGTGTTCTATCACTGTTGCGACTAGTAAACTGCCTTATATCTACTAGGGCATGGCGCAACCTGTATACCATCACTGTTGTCACTACTAATCAACCTTGTATCTACTAGGGCTTGGCGCAACCTGTATACCATCACTGTTGCCACTACTTATCTACCTTATATCTACTAGGGCTTGGCGCAACCTGTATACCATCACTGTTACCACTACTAATCTACCTTATATCTACTAGGGCTTGGCGCAACCTTTATACCATCACTGTTGCCACTACTAACCTACCTTATATCTACTAGGGCTTGGCGCAACCTGTATACAATCACTGTTACCACTACTAATCTACCTTATATCTATTAGGGCTTGGCGAAACCAGTATAACATCACTGTTGCCACTACTAATCTACCTTATATAACTAGGGCTTGGCGCAACCTGTATACCATCACTGTTGTCACTACTAATCAACCTTATATCTACTAGGGCTTGGCGCAACCTGTATACCATCACTGTTGCCACTACTAATCTACCTTATATTTACTAAGGCTAGGCGCAACCTGTATACCATCACTGTTGACACTACTAATCTACCTCATATCTACTAGAGCTTGGCGCAACGTGTGTACCATCACTGTTGCCACTACTAATCTACCTTATATCTACTAGGGCTAGGCGCAACCTGTATACCATCACTGTTGCCACTACTAATCTACCTTATATCTACTAGGGCTAGGCGCAACCTGTATACCATCACTGTTGCCACTACTAATCTACCTTATATCTACTAGGGCTAGGCGCAACCTGTATACCATCATTGTTACCACTACTAATCTACCTTATATCTACTAGGGCTAGGCGCAACCTGTATACCATCACTGTTGCCACTACTAATCTACCTTATATAACTAGGGCTAGGCGCAACCTGTATACCATTATTGTTGCCACTACTAATCTACCTTATATCTACTAGGGCTTGGCGCAACCTGTATACCATCACTGTTGCCTCTATTAATCTACCTTATATCTACTAGGGCTTGGCGCAACCTGTATGCCATCACTGTTGCCACTACTAATCTACCTTATATCTACTAGGGCTAGGCGCAACCTGTATACCATCACTGTTGCCACTACTAATCTACCTTATATCTACTAGGGCTAGGCGCAACCTGTATACCATCACTGTTGCCCCTACTAATCTACCTTATATAACTAGGGCTTGGCGCAACCTGTATACCATCACTGTTACCACTACTAATCTACCTTATATCTACTAGGGCTAGGCGCAACCTGTATACCATCACTGTTGTCACCACTAATCTACCTTATATCTACTAGGGCTAGGCGCAACCTGTATACCATCACTGTTGCCCCTACTAATCTACCTTATATAACTAGGGCTTGGCGCAACCTGTATACCATCACTGTTACCACTACTAATCTACCTTATATCTACTAGGGCTAGGCGCAACCTGTATACCATCACTGTTGTCACCACTAATCTACCTTATATCTACTAGGGCTAGGCGCAACCTGTATACCATCACTGTTGTCACCACTAATCTACCTTATATCTACTAGGGCTAGGCGCAACCTGTATACCATCATTGTTGCCTCTATTAATCTACCTTATATCTACTAGGGCTAGGCGCAACCTGTATACCATCACTGTTGCCACTACTAATCTACCTTATATCTACTAGGGCTAGGCGCAACCTGTATACCATCATTGTTACCACTACTAATCTACCTTATATCTACTAGGGCTAGGCGCAACCTGTATACCATCACTGTTGCCACTACTAATCTACCTTATATCTACTAGGGCTAGGCGCAACCTGTATACTATCACTGTTGCCCCTACTAATCTACCTTATATAACTAGGGCTTGGCGCAACCTGTATACCATCATTGTTACCACTACTAATCTACCTTATATCTACTAGGGCTTGGCGCAACCTGTATACCATCACTGTTGACACTACTAATCTACCTTATATCTACTAGGGCTAGGCGCAACCTGTATACCATGACTGTTGCCCCTACTAATCTACCTTATATAACTAGGGCTTGGCACAACCTGTATACCATCATTGTTACCACTACTAATCTACCTTATATCTACTAGGGCTTGGCGCAACCTGTATACCATCACTGTTGTCACCACTAATCTACCTTATATCTACTAGGGCTAGGCGCAACCTGTATACCATCACTGTTGTCACCACTAATCTACCTTATATCTACTAGGGCTAGGCGCAACCTGTATACCATCATTGTTGCCTCTATTAATCTACCTTATATCTACTAGGGCTAGGCGCAACCTGTATACCATCATTGTTACCACTTACCACTACTAATCTACCTTATATAACTAGGGCTAGGCACAACCTGTATACCATCATTGTTACCACTACTAATCTACCTTATATCTACTAGGGCTTGGCGCAACCTGTATACCATCACTGTTGACACTACTTCTTCTTCTCCTTCATTTCCCGGGTCCAGTGATCTGGGTCGGGGCGTGAATCAAGGACCTCCATCCGAGGTCTTGACTCACACACTATCATATTTAGGCTATTTGTACGATGGGTTCGCCACACCCAAAGGTACTGTTGACACTACTTATGTACCTTATATCTACTAGGGCTTGGTGCAACCTGTATGCCATCACTGTTGACACTACTAATCTACCTTATATCTACTAGGGCTTGTTGCAACTTGTGTTCTATCACTGTTGCGACTAGTAAACTGCCTTATATCTACTAGTGCTTGGCGCAACCTGTATACCATCACTGTTGCGGCTACTAATCTACCTTATATCTAATAGGGCTTGGTGCAACCTGTATACCATCACTGTTGCGGCTACTAATCTACCTTATATCTACTAGGGCTTGCTGCAACCTGTATACCATCACTGTTGCCGCTACTAATCTACCTTATATGTACTGAGGCTTGGTGCGATCTGTATACCATCAATGTTGACATTACTAATCTAACTTATATCTACTAGGGCTTGGAGTAACTTGTGTTCCATCACTGTTGCGACTAGTAAACTGCATTATATCTACTAGTGCTTGGTGCAACCTGTATACCATCACTGTTGCGGCTACTAATCTACCTTATATCTACTAGGGCTAGGCGCAACCTGTATACCATCATTGTTACCACTACTAATCTACCTTATATCTACTAGGGCTAGGCGCAACCTGTATACCATCACTGTTGCCACTACTAATCTACCTTATATCTACTAGGGCTTAGCGCAACCTGTATACCATCACTTTTGCGACTACTAATCTACCTTATATCTACTAGGGCTTGGTGCAACCTCTATACCATCACTGTTGCCACTACTAATCTACCTTATATCTACTGGGGCTTCGTGCAATCTGTATACCATCACTGTTGACACTACTAATCTACCTTATATCTACTAGGGCTTGGTGCAATCTGTATACCAACAATATTGACATTACTAATCTACCGTATATCTACTAGGGCTTGTTGCAACTTGTGTTCTATCACTGTTGCGACTAATAAACTGCCTTATATCTACTAGTGCTTGGCGCAACCTGTATACCATCACTGTTGCGGCTACTAATCTACCTTATATCTAATAGGGCTTGGTGCAACCTGTATACCATCACTGTTGCGGCTACTAATCTACCTTATATCTACTAGGGCTTGCTGCAACCTGTATACCATCACTGTTGCCGCTACTAATCTACCTTATATGTACTGAGGCTTGGTGCGATCTGTATACCATCACTGTTGCCACTACTAATCTACCTTATATCTACTAGGGCTTAGCGCAACCTGTATACCATCACTTTTGCGACTACTAATCTACCTTATATCTACTAGGGCTTGGTGCAACCTCTATACCATCACTGTTGCCACTACTAATCTACCTTATATCTACTGGGGCTTCGTGCAATCTGTATACCATCACTGTTGACACTACTAATCTACCTTATATCTACTAGGGCTTGGTGCAATCTGTATACCAACAATATTGACATTACTAATCTACCTTATATCTACTAGGGCTTGGTGTAACTTGTGTTCCATCACTGTTGCGACTAGTAAACTGCATTATATCTACTAGTGCTTAGCGCAACCTGTATACCATCACTTTTGCGACTACTAATCTACCTTATATCTACTAGGGCTTGGTGCAACCTCTATACCATCACTGTTGCCACTACTAATCTACCTTATATCTACTGGGGCTTCGTGCAATCTGTATACCATCACTGTTGACACTACTAATCTACCTTATATCTACTAGGGCTTGGTGCAATCTGTATACCAACAATATTGACATTACTAATCTACCTTATATCTACTAGGGCTTGGTGCAACCTGTATACCTTCACTGTTGCGACTACTAATCTACCTTATATCTACTAGGGCTTGGTGCAACCTGTGTACCATCACTGTTGTGACTACTAATCTACCTTATATTTACTAGGGCTAGGTGCAACCTGTATACCATCACTGTTGACACTACTAATCTATCTATATCTACTAGGGCTTGGCTCAACCTGTATACCATAACTGTTGTCACTACTAATCTACCTTATATCTACTAGGGCTAGGCGCAACCTGTATACCATCACTGTTGACACTACTAATCTCCCTTATATCTACTAGGGCTTGGTGCAATCTGTATACCAACAATATTGACATTACTAATCTACCTTATATCTACTAGGGCTTGGTGCAACCTGTATACCTTCACTGTTGCGACTACTAATCTACCTTATATCTACTAGGGCTTGGTGCAACCTGTGTACCATCACTGTTGTGACTACTAATCTACCTTATATTTACTAGGGCTAGGTGCAACCTGTATACCATCACTGTTGACACTACTAATCTATCTATATCTACTAGGGCTTGGCTCAACCTGTATACCATAACTGTTGTCACTACTAATCTACCTTATATCTACTAGGGCTAGGCGCAACCTGTATACCATAACTGTTGTCACTACTAATCTACCTTATATCTACTGGGGCTTTGCGCAACAGTATACCTTCACTGTTGCCACTACTAATCTACCTTATATCTACTAGGGCTTGGCGCAACCTGTATACCATAAAAGTTGACACCACTAATCTACCTCATATCTACTAGGGCTTGGCGCAACGTGTGTACCATCACTGTTGCCTCCACTAATCTACCGCATATCTACTAGGGCTTGGCGCAACCCGTATACCATCACTGTTGCCACTACTTATCTACCTTATATCTACTAGGGCTTGGTGCAACCTGTATACGATCACTGTTGCCTCTACTAATCTACCTTATATTTACTAGGGCTTGGTGCAACCTGTATACCATCACTGTTGCCACTACTTATCTACCTTATATCTACTAGGGCTTGGTGCAACCTGTATACGATCATTGTTGCCACTACTAATCTACCTTATATTTACTAGGACTTGGTGCAACCTGTAAACCATCACTATTGCCACTACTAATCTACCATATATCTACTAGGGCTTGGCGCAACCTGTATACCATCACTGTTGTCACTACTAATCTACCTTATATCTACAAGGGCTTGGTGCAACCTGTATACCATCACTGTTGACACTACAGTACTAATCTACCTTATATTTACTAGGGCTTGGAGCAACCTGTATACCATCACTGTTACCACTACTAATCTACCTTATATCCACTAGGGCTTGACGCAACCTGTATACCATCACTGTTGCCACTACTAATCTACCTTATATCTACAAGGGCTTGGTGCAACCTGTATACCATCACTGTTGTCACTACTAATCTACCTTATATCTACTAGGGCTAGGCGCAACCTGTATACCATCACTGATGTCACTACTAATCTACCTTATATCTATTAGGGCTTGGCGCAACCAGTATAACATCACTGTTGCCACTACTAATCTACCTTATATAACTAGGGCTTGACGCAACCTGTATACCATCACTGTTGCCACTACTAATCTACCTTATATCTACTAGGGCTTGGCGCAACCTGTATACCATCACTGTTGTCACTACTAATCAACCTTATATCTACTAGGGCTTGGCGCAACCTGTATACCATCACTGTTGCCACTACTAATCTACCTTATATTTACTAGGGCTAGGCGCAACCTGTATACCATCACTGTTGACACTACTAATCTACCTCATATCTACTAGGGCTTGGCGCAACGTGTGTACCATCACTGTTGCCACTACTAATCTACCTTATATCTAGTAGGGCTTGGCGCAACCTGTATACCATCACTGTTGCCACTACTAATATACCTTATATCTACTAGGGCTTGGTGCAACGAGTATACCATCACTGTTGCAACTACTAATCTACCTTATATCTACTAGGGCTTGGCGCAACCTGTATACCATCACTGTTGCCACTACTTATCTACCTTATTTCTGCTAGGGCTTGGCGCAACCTGTATACCATCACTGTTACCACTACTAATCTACCTTATATCTACTAGGGCTTGGCGCAACCTGTATACCATCACTGTTGCCACTACTTATATACCTTATATCTACTAGGGCTTGGTGCAACCTGCATACCATCACTGTTACCACTACTAATCTACCTTATATCTATTAGGGCTTGGCGCAACCAGTATAACATTACTGTTGCCACTACTAATCTACCTTATATAACTAGGGCTTGGCGCAACCTGTATACCATCACTGTTGCCACTACTAATCTACCTTATATCTACTAGGGCTTGGCGCAACCTGTATACCATCACTGTTGCCACTACTAATCTACCTTATATCTACTAGGGCTCGGCGCAACCTGTATACCATCACTGTGACCACTATTAATCTACCTTATATCTACTAGGGCTTGGCGCAACCTATATACCATCACTGTTACCACTACTAATCTACCTTATATCTACTAGGGCTTGGCGCAACATGTATACCATCACTGTTGCCACTACTAATCTACCTTATATATACTAGGGCTTGGCGCACCCTGTATACCATCACTGTTGCCACTACTAATCTACCTTATATCTACTAGGGCTAGGCGCAACCTGTATACCATAACTGTTGCCACTACTAATCTACCTTATATCTACTAGGGCTAGGCGCAACCTGTATACCATCACTGTTGCCACTACTAATCTACCTTATATCTACTAGGGCTAGGCGCAACCTGTATACCATCATTGTTACCACTACTAATCTACCTATATCTACTAGGGCTAGGCGCAACCTGTATACCATCACTGTTGCCACTACTAATCTACCTTATATCTACTAGGGCTTGGCGCAACCTGTATGCCATCACTGTTGCCACTACTAATCTACCTTATATCTACTAGGGCTAGGCGCAACCTGTATACCATCATTGTTACCACTACTAATATACCTTATATCTACTAGGGCTTGGCGCAACCTGTATACCATCACATGTTGACACTACTTCTTCTTCTCCTTCATTTCCCGGGTCCAGTGATCTGGGTCGGGGAGTGAATCAAGGACCTCCATCCGAGGTCTTGACTCACACACTATCATATTTAGGCTATTTGTACGATGGGTTTCGCCACACCCAAAGGTACTGTTGACACTACTTATGTACCTTATATCTAATAGGGCTTGGTGCAACCCTGTATGCCATCACTGTTGACACTACTAATCTACCTTATATCTACTAGGGATTGTTGCAACTTGTGTTCTATCACTGTTGCTACTAGTAAACTGCCTTATATCTACTAGTGCTTGGCGCAACCTGTATACCATCACTGTTGCGGCTACTAATCTACCTTATATCTACTAGGGATTGCTGCAACCTGTATACCATCACTGTTGCCGCTACTAATCTACCTTATATGTACTGAGCTTGGTGCGATCTGTATACCATCAATGTTGACATTACTAATCTACTTATATCTACTAGGGCTTGGTGTATAACTTGTGTTCCATCACTGTTGCGACTAGTGAACTGCCTTATATCTACTAGGGCTTGGTGCAACCTGTATACCATCACTGTTGCCACTACTAATCTACCTTATATCTACTGGGGCTTCGTGCAATCTGTATACCATCACTGTTGACACTACTAATCTACCTTATATCTACTAGGGCTTGGTGCAATCTGTATACCAACAATATTGTCATTACTAAATCTACCTTATATCTACTAGGGCTTGGTGCAACCTGTATACCTTCACTGTTGCGACTACTAATCTACCTTATATCTACTAGGGCTTGGTGCAACCTGTATACCATCACTGTTGTGACTACTAATCTACCTTATATTTACTAGGGCTAGGTGCAACCTGTATACCATCACTGTTGACACTACTAATCTATCTATATCTACTAGGGCTTGGCTCAACCTGTATACCATAACTGTCGTCACTACTAATCTACCTTATATCTACTAGGGCTAGGCGCAACCTGTATACCATCACTGTTGACACTACTATTCTCCCTTATACCCACTAGGGCTTTGCGCAACAGTATACCTTCACTGTTGCCACTACTAATCTACCTTATATCTACTAGGGCTTGGCGCAACCTGTATACCATAAAAGTTGACACCACTAATCTACCTCATATCTACTAGGGCTTGGCGCAACGTTTGTACCATCACTGTTGCCTCCACTAATCTACCGCATATCTACTAGGGCTTGGCGCAACCCGTATACCATCACTGTGTCCACTACTTATCTACCTTATATCTACTAGGGCTTGGTGCAACCTGTATACGATCACTGTTGCCACTACTAATCTACCTTATATTTACTAGGACTTGGTGCAACCTGTAAACCATCACGATTGCCACTACTAATCTACCATATATCTACTAGGGCTTGGCGCAACCTGTATACCATCACTGTTGTCACTACTAATCTACCTCATATCTACAAGGGCTTGGTGCAACCTGTATACCATCACTGTTGACACTACAATACTAATCTACCTTATATTTACTAGGGCTTGGAGCAACCTGTATACCATCACTGTTGCCACTACTTATCTACCTTATATCTACTAGGGCTTGGCGAAACCTGTACACCATCGTTGTTGCCACTACTAATCTACCTAATACCTACCAGGGCTTGGTGCAACCTGTATACCATCACTGTTGCCACTACTTATCTACCTTATATCTACTAGTGCTTGGTGCAACCTGTATACCATCACTGTTGCCACCACTGATCTACCTGATATCTAATAAGGCTAGGCGCAACCTGTATACCATCACTGTTGGCACTACTAATCTACCTCATATCTACTAGGGCTTGGCGCAACGTGTGTACCATCACTGTTGCCACTACTTATCTACCTTATATCTACTAGGGCTTGGCGCAACCTGTATACCATCACTGTTACCACTACTAATCTACCTTATATCTACTAGGGCTTGGCGCAACCTGTATACCATCACTGTTACCACTACTAATCTACCTTATATCTACTAGGGCTAGGCGCAACCTGTATACCATCATTGTTACCACTACTAATCTACCTTATATCTACTAGGGCTAGGCGCAACCTGTATACCATCACTGTTGCCACTACTAATCTACCTTATATCTACTAGGGCTTGGCGCAACCTGTATGCCATCACTGTTGCCACTACTAATCTACCTTATATCTACTAGGGCTAGGCGCAACCTGTATACCATCATTGTTACCACTACTAATATACCTTATATCTACTAGGGCTTGGCGCAACCTGTATACCATCACTGTTGACACTACTTCTTCTTCTCCTTCATTTCCCGGGTCCAGTGATCTGGGTCGGGGAGTGAATCAAGGACCTCCATCCGAGGTCTTGACTCACACACTATCATATTTAGGCTATTTGTACGATGGGTTCGCCACACCCAAAGGTACTGTTGACACTACTTATGTACCTTATATCTACTAGGGCTTGGTGCAACCTGTATGCCATCACTGTTGACACTACTAATCTACCTTATATCTACTAGGGATTGTTGCAACTTGTGTTCTATCACTGTTGCTACTAGT
Organism: Meconema thalassinum; assembly: GCA_946902985.2. Classification (NCBI taxonomy): domain Eukaryota; kingdom Metazoa; phylum Arthropoda; class Insecta; order Orthoptera; family Tettigoniidae; genus Meconema; species Meconema thalassinum. The sequence goes on along the minus strand of OX336398.1, from coordinate 183,839,195 downwards.
AAACTGCCTTATATCTACTAGTGCTTGGCGCAACCTGTATACCATCACTGTTGCGGCTACTAATCTACCTTATATCTAATAGGGCTTGGTGCAACCTGTATACCATCACTGTTGCGGCTACTAATCTACCTTATATCTACTAGGGCTTGCTGCAACCTGTATACCATCACTGTTGCCGCTACTAATCTACCTTATATGTACTGAGGCTTGGTGCGATCTGTATACCATCACTGTTACCACTACTAATCTACCTTATATCTACTAGGGCTTGGCGCAACCTGTATACCATCACTGTTGCCACTACTAACCTACCTTATATCTACTAGGGCTTGGCGCAACCTGTATACCATCACTGTTACCACTACTAATCTACCTTATATCTATTAGGGCTTGGTGCAACCAGTATAACATCACTGTTGCCACTACTAATCTACCTTATATAACTAGGGCTTGGCGCAACCTGTATACCATCACTGTTGTCACTACTAATCAACCTTATATCTACTAGGGCTTGGCGCAACCTGTATACCATCACTGTTGCCACTACTAATCTACCTTATATTTACTAGGGCTAGGCGCAACCTGTATACCATCACTGTTGACACTACTAATCTACCTCATATCTACAAGAGCTTGGCGCAACGTGTGTACCATCACTGTTGCCACTACTTATCTACCTTATATCTACTAGGGCTTGGCGCAACCTGTATACCATCACTGTTACCACTACTAATCTACCTTATATCTACTAGGGCTTGGCGCAACCTGTATACCATCACTGTTGCCACTACTAATCTACCTTATATCTACTAGGGCTTGGCGCAACCTGTATACCATCACTGTTACCACTACTAATCTACCTTATATCTATTAGGGCTTGGCGCAACCAGTATAACATCACTGTTGCCACTACTAATCTACCTGATATAACTAGGGCTAGACGCAACCTGTATACCATCACTGTTGCCACTACTAATCTACCTTATATCTACTAGGGCTTGGCGCAACCTGTATACCATCACTGTTGCCACTACTAATCTACCTTATATCTACTAGGGCTTGGCGCAACCTGTATACCATCACTGTTACCACTACTAATCTAACTTATATCTATTAGGGCTTGGCGCAACCAGTATAACATCACTGTTGCCACTACTAATCTACCTGATATAACTAGGGCTTGACGCAACCTGCATACCATCACTGTTGCCACTACTAATCTACCTTATATCTACTAGGGCTTGGCGCAACCTGTATACCATCACTGTTGCCACTACTAATCTACCTTATATCCACTAGGGCTCGGCGCAACCTATATACCATCACTGTTACCACTACTAATCTACCTTATATCTACTAGGGCTTGGCGCAACCTGTTTACCATCACTGTTGCCACTACTAATCTACCTTATATCCACTAGGGCTCGGCGCAACCTGTATACCATCACTGTTGCCCCTACTAATCTACCTTATATAACTAGGGCTTGGCGCAACCTGTATACCATCACTGTTACCACTACTAATCTACCTTATATCTACTAGGGCTAGGCGCAACCTGTATACCATCACTGTTGTCACTACTAATCTACCTTATATCTACTAGGGCTAGGCGCAACCTGTATACCATCATTGTTACCACTACTAATCTACCTTATATCTACTAGGGCTTGGCGCAACCTGTATACCATCACTGTTGCCCCTACTAATCTACCTTATATAACTAGGGCTAGGCGCAACCTGTATACCATCACTGTTGTCACTACTAATCTACCTTATATCTACTAGGGCTAGGCGCAACCTGTATACCATCACTGTTGTCACTACTAATCTACCTTATATCTACTAGGGCTTGGCGCAACCTGTATACCATCACTGTTGTCACTACTAATCTACCTTATATCTACTAGGGCTAGGCGCAACCTGTATACCATCACTGTTGTCACTACTAATCTACCTTATATAACTAGGGCTAGGCGCAACCTGTATACCATCACTGTTACCATTACTAATCTACCTTATATCTACTAGGGCTAGGCGCAACCTGTATACCATCACTGTTGTCACTACTAATCTACCTTATATCTACTAGGGCTAGGCGCAACCTGTATACCATCATTGTTACCACTACTAATCTACCTTATATCTACTAGGGCTTGGCGCAACCTGTATACCATCATTGTTGCCACTACTAATCTACCTTATATCTACTAGGGCTTGGCGCAACCTGTATGCCATCACTGTTGACACTACTTCTTCTTCTTCATTTCCCGGGTCCAGTGACCTGGGTCGGGGCGTGAATCAAGGACCTCCATCCGAGGTCTTGACTCACACACTATCATATTTAGGCTATTTGTACAATGGGTTCGCCACACCCAAAGGTATTGTTGACACTACTTATGTACCTTATATCTACTAGGGCTTGGTGCAACCTTTATGCCATCACTGTTGACACTACTAATCTGCCTTATATCTACTAGGGCTTGTTGCAACTTGTGTTCTATCACTGTTGCGACTAGTAAACTGCCTTATATCTACTAGTGCTTGGCGCAACCTGTATACCATCACTGTTTCGGCTACTAATCTACCTTATATCTACTAGGGCTTGCTGCAACCTGTATACCATCACTGTTGCCGCTACTAATCTACCTTATATGTACTGAGGCTTGCTGCAACCTGTATACCATCACTGTTGCCGCTACTAATCTAACTTATATCTACTAGGGCTTGGTGTAACTTGTGTTCCATCACTGTTGCGACTAGTAAACTGCCTTATATCTACTAGTGCTTGGCGCAACCTGTATACCATCACTGTTGCGACTACTAATCTACCTTATATCTACTAGGGCTTGGTGCAACCCCTATACCATCACTGTTGCCACTACTAATCTACCTTATATCTACTGGGGCTTCGTGCTATCTGTATACCATCACAGTTGACACTACTCATCATCATCATATCTACTAGGGCTTGGTGCAATCTGTATACCAACAATATTGACATTACTAATCTACCTTATATCTACTTGGGCTTGGTGCAACCTGTATACCTTCACTGTTGCGACTACTAATCTACCTTATATCTACTAGGGCTTGGTGCAACCTGTATACCATCACTGTTGTGACTACTAATCTACCTTATATCTACTAGGGCTCGGTGCAACCTGTATACCATCACTGTTGACACTACTTATCTATCTATATCTACTAGGGCTTTGTGCAACCTGTATACAATCACTGTTGTGACTACTAATCTACCTTATATCTACTAGGGCTTGGCTCAACCTCTATACCATCACTGTTGTCACTACTAATCTACCTTATATCTACTAGGGCTAGGCGCAACCTGTATACCATCACTGTTGATACTACTAATCTACTAGGGCTTGGTGCAACCTGTATACCATCACTGTTGCGACTACTAATCTACCTTATATCTACTAGGGCTTGGTGCAACCTGTATACCATCACTGTTGACACTACTAATCTATCTTATATTTACTAGGGCTTGGCGCAACCTGTATATCATCGCTGTTGCCACTACTAATCTACCTTATATTTACTAGGGCTAGGCGCAACCTGTATACCATCACTGTTGACACTACATATCTACCTTATATCTACTAGAGCTTGGCGCAACGTGTGTACCATCACTGTTGCCACTACTAATCTACCTTATATCTACTAGGGCTAGGCGCAACCTGTATACCATCACTGTTGCCACTACTAATCTACCTTATATCTACTAGGGCTTGGCGCAACCTGTATACCATCACTGTTGTCACTACTAATCTACCTTATATCTACTAGGGCTTGGCGCAACCTGTATACCATCACTGTTGAAGCTACTAATCTACCTTATATCTACTAGGGCTTGGCGCAACCTGTATACCATCACTGTTGCCACTACTAATCTACCTTATATCTACTAGGGCTTGGCGCAACCTGTATACCATCACTGTTGTCACTACTAATCTACCTTATATCTACTAGGGCTTGGCGCAACCTGTATACCATCACTGTTACCACTACTAATCTACCTTATATCTACTAGGGCTTGGCGCAACCTGTATACCATCACTGTTGCCACTACTAATCTACCTTATATCTACTAGGGCTTGGCGCAACCTGTATGCCATCACTGTTGACACTACTTCTTCTTCTCCTTCATTTCCCGGGTCCAGTGATCTGGGTCGGGGCGTGAATCAAGGACCTCCATCCGAGGTCTTGACTCTCACACTATCATATTTAGGCTATTTGTACGATGGGTTCGCCACACCCAAAGGTACTGTTGACACTACTTATGTACCTTATATCTACTAGGGCTTCGTGCAACCTGTATGCCATCACTGTTGACACTACTAATCTACCTTATATCTACTAGGGCTTGTTGCAACTTGTGTTCTATCACTGTTGCGACTAGTGAACTGCCTTATATCTACTAGGGCTTGGCGCAACCTGTATACCATCACTGTTACCACTACTAATCTACCTTATATCTATTAGGGCTTGGCGCAACCAGTATAACATCACTGTTGCCACTACTAATCTACCTTATATGTACTGAGGCTTGGTGCGATCTGTATACCATCACTGTTGACATTACTAATCTAACTTATATCTACTAGGGCTTGGCGCAACTTGTGTTCTATCACTGTTGCGACTAGTAAACTGCCTTATATCTACTAGGGCATGGCGCAACCTGTATACCATCACTGTTGTCACTACTAATCAACCTTGTATCTACTAGGGCTTGGCGCAACCTGTATACCATCACTGTTGCCACTACTTATCTACCTTATATCTACTAGGGCTTGGCGCAACCTGTATACCATCACTGTTACCACTACTAATCTACCTTATATCTACTAGGGCTTGGCGCAACCTTTATACCATCACTGTTGCCACTACTAACCTACCTTATATCTACTAGGGCTTGGCGCAACCTGTATACAATCACTGTTACCACTACTAATCTACCTTATATCTATTAGGGCTTGGCGAAACCAGTATAACATCACTGTTGCCACTACTAATCTACCTTATATAACTAGGGCTTGGCGCAACCTGTATACCATCACTGTTGTCACTACTAATCAACCTTATATCTACTAGGGCTTGGCGCAACCTGTATACCATCACTGTTGCCACTACTAATCTACCTTATATTTACTAAGGCTAGGCGCAACCTGTATACCATCACTGTTGACACTACTAATCTACCTCATATCTACTAGAGCTTGGCGCAACGTGTGTACCATCACTGTTGCCACTACTAATCTACCTTATATCTACTAGGGCTAGGCGCAACCTGTATACCATCACTGTTGCCACTACTAATCTACCTTATATCTACTAGGGCTAGGCGCAACCTGTATACCATCACTGTTGCCACTACTAATCTACCTTATATCTACTAGGGCTAGGCGCAACCTGTATACCATCATTGTTACCACTACTAATCTACCTTATATCTACTAGGGCTAGGCGCAACCTGTATACCATCACTGTTGCCACTACTAATCTACCTTATATAACTAGGGCTAGGCGCAACCTGTATACCATTATTGTTGCCACTACTAATCTACCTTATATCTACTAGGGCTTGGCGCAACCTGTATACCATCACTGTTGCCTCTATTAATCTACCTTATATCTACTAGGGCTTGGCGCAACCTGTATGCCATCACTGTTGCCACTACTAATCTACCTTATATCTACTAGGGCTAGGCGCAACCTGTATACCATCACTGTTGCCACTACTAATCTACCTTATATCTACTAGGGCTAGGCGCAACCTGTATACCATCACTGTTGCCCCTACTAATCTACCTTATATAACTAGGGCTTGGCGCAACCTGTATACCATCACTGTTACCACTACTAATCTACCTTATATCTACTAGGGCTAGGCGCAACCTGTATACCATCACTGTTGTCACCACTAATCTACCTTATATCTACTAGGGCTAGGCGCAACCTGTATACCATCACTGTTGCCCCTACTAATCTACCTTATATAACTAGGGCTTGGCGCAACCTGTATACCATCACTGTTACCACTACTAATCTACCTTATATCTACTAGGGCTAGGCGCAACCTGTATACCATCACTGTTGTCACCACTAATCTACCTTATATCTACTAGGGCTAGGCGCAACCTGTATACCATCACTGTTGTCACCACTAATCTACCTTATATCTACTAGGGCTAGGCGCAACCTGTATACCATCATTGTTGCCTCTATTAATCTACCTTATATCTACTAGGGCTAGGCGCAACCTGTATACCATCACTGTTGCCACTACTAATCTACCTTATATCTACTAGGGCTAGGCGCAACCTGTATACCATCATTGTTACCACTACTAATCTACCTTATATCTACTAGGGCTAGGCGCAACCTGTATACCATCACTGTTGCCACTACTAATCTACCTTATATCTACTAGGGCTAGGCGCAACCTGTATACTATCACTGTTGCCCCTACTAATCTACCTTATATAACTAGGGCTTGGCGCAACCTGTATACCATCATTGTTACCACTACTAATCTACCTTATATCTACTAGGGCTTGGCGCAACCTGTATACCATCACTGTTGACACTACTAATCTACCTTATATCTACTAGGGCTAGGCGCAACCTGTATACCATGACTGTTGCCCCTACTAATCTACCTTATATAACTAGGGCTTGGCACAACCTGTATACCATCATTGTTACCACTACTAATCTACCTTATATCTACTAGGGCTTGGCGCAACCTGTATACCATCACTGTTGTCACCACTAATCTACCTTATATCTACTAGGGCTAGGCGCAACCTGTATACCATCACTGTTGTCACCACTAATCTACCTTATATCTACTAGGGCTAGGCGCAACCTGTATACCATCATTGTTGCCTCTATTAATCTACCTTATATCTACTAGGGCTAGGCGCAACCTGTATACCATCATTGTTACCACTTACCACTACTAATCTACCTTATATAACTAGGGCTAGGCACAACCTGTATACCATCATTGTTACCACTACTAATCTACCTTATATCTACTAGGGCTTGGCGCAACCTGTATACCATCACTGTTGACACTACTTCTTCTTCTCCTTCATTTCCCGGGTCCAGTGATCTGGGTCGGGGCGTGAATCAAGGACCTCCATCCGAGGTCTTGACTCACACACTATCATATTTAGGCTATTTGTACGATGGGTTCGCCACACCCAAAGGTACTGTTGACACTACTTATGTACCTTATATCTACTAGGGCTTGGTGCAACCTGTATGCCATCACTGTTGACACTACTAATCTACCTTATATCTACTAGGGCTTGTTGCAACTTGTGTTCTATCACTGTTGCGACTAGTAAACTGCCTTATATCTACTAGTGCTTGGCGCAACCTGTATACCATCACTGTTGCGGCTACTAATCTACCTTATATCTAATAGGGCTTGGTGCAACCTGTATACCATCACTGTTGCGGCTACTAATCTACCTTATATCTACTAGGGCTTGCTGCAACCTGTATACCATCACTGTTGCCGCTACTAATCTACCTTATATGTACTGAGGCTTGGTGCGATCTGTATACCATCAATGTTGACATTACTAATCTAACTTATATCTACTAGGGCTTGGAGTAACTTGTGTTCCATCACTGTTGCGACTAGTAAACTGCATTATATCTACTAGTGCTTGGTGCAACCTGTATACCATCACTGTTGCGGCTACTAATCTACCTTATATCTACTAGGGCTAGGCGCAACCTGTATACCATCATTGTTACCACTACTAATCTACCTTATATCTACTAGGGCTAGGCGCAACCTGTATACCATCACTGTTGCCACTACTAATCTACCTTATATCTACTAGGGCTTAGCGCAACCTGTATACCATCACTTTTGCGACTACTAATCTACCTTATATCTACTAGGGCTTGGTGCAACCTCTATACCATCACTGTTGCCACTACTAATCTACCTTATATCTACTGGGGCTTCGTGCAATCTGTATACCATCACTGTTGACACTACTAATCTACCTTATATCTACTAGGGCTTGGTGCAATCTGTATACCAACAATATTGACATTACTAATCTACCGTATATCTACTAGGGCTTGTTGCAACTTGTGTTCTATCACTGTTGCGACTAATAAACTGCCTTATATCTACTAGTGCTTGGCGCAACCTGTATACCATCACTGTTGCGGCTACTAATCTACCTTATATCTAATAGGGCTTGGTGCAACCTGTATACCATCACTGTTGCGGCTACTAATCTACCTTATATCTACTAGGGCTTGCTGCAACCTGTATACCATCACTGTTGCCGCTACTAATCTACCTTATATGTACTGAGGCTTGGTGCGATCTGTATACCATCACTGTTGCCACTACTAATCTACCTTATATCTACTAGGGCTTAGCGCAACCTGTATACCATCACTTTTGCGACTACTAATCTACCTTATATCTACTAGGGCTTGGTGCAACCTCTATACCATCACTGTTGCCACTACTAATCTACCTTATATCTACTGGGGCTTCGTGCAATCTGTATACCATCACTGTTGACACTACTAATCTACCTTATATCTACTAGGGCTTGGTGCAATCTGTATACCAACAATATTGACATTACTAATCTACCTTATATCTACTAGGGCTTGGTGTAACTTGTGTTCCATCACTGTTGCGACTAGTAAACTGCATTATATCTACTAGTGCTTAGCGCAACCTGTATACCATCACTTTTGCGACTACTAATCTACCTTATATCTACTAGGGCTTGGTGCAACCTCTATACCATCACTGTTGCCACTACTAATCTACCTTATATCTACTGGGGCTTCGTGCAATCTGTATACCATCACTGTTGACACTACTAATCTACCTTATATCTACTAGGGCTTGGTGCAATCTGTATACCAACAATATTGACATTACTAATCTACCTTATATCTACTAGGGCTTGGTGCAACCTGTATACCTTCACTGTTGCGACTACTAATCTACCTTATATCTACTAGGGCTTGGTGCAACCTGTGTACCATCACTGTTGTGACTACTAATCTACCTTATATTTACTAGGGCTAGGTGCAACCTGTATACCATCACTGTTGACACTACTAATCTATCTATATCTACTAGGGCTTGGCTCAACCTGTATACCATAACTGTTGTCACTACTAATCTACCTTATATCTACTAGGGCTAGGCGCAACCTGTATACCATCACTGTTGACACTACTAATCTCCCTTATATCTACTAGGGCTTGGTGCAATCTGTATACCAACAATATTGACATTACTAATCTACCTTATATCTACTAGGGCTTGGTGCAACCTGTATACCTTCACTGTTGCGACTACTAATCTACCTTATATCTACTAGGGCTTGGTGCAACCTGTGTACCATCACTGTTGTGACTACTAATCTACCTTATATTTACTAGGGCTAGGTGCAACCTGTATACCATCACTGTTGACACTACTAATCTATCTATATCTACTAGGGCTTGGCTCAACCTGTATACCATAACTGTTGTCACTACTAATCTACCTTATATCTACTAGGGCTAGGCGCAACCTGTATACCATAACTGTTGTCACTACTAATCTACCTTATATCTACTGGGGCTTTGCGCAACAGTATACCTTCACTGTTGCCACTACTAATCTACCTTATATCTACTAGGGCTTGGCGCAACCTGTATACCATAAAAGTTGACACCACTAATCTACCTCATATCTACTAGGGCTTGGCGCAACGTGTGTACCATCACTGTTGCCTCCACTAATCTACCGCATATCTACTAGGGCTTGGCGCAACCCGTATACCATCACTGTTGCCACTACTTATCTACCTTATATCTACTAGGGCTTGGTGCAACCTGTATACGATCACTGTTGCCTCTACTAATCTACCTTATATTTACTAGGGCTTGGTGCAACCTGTATACCATCACTGTTGCCACTACTTATCTACCTTATATCTACTAGGGCTTGGTGCAACCTGTATACGATCATTGTTGCCACTACTAATCTACCTTATATTTACTAGGACTTGGTGCAACCTGTAAACCATCACTATTGCCACTACTAATCTACCATATATCTACTAGGGCTTGGCGCAACCTGTATACCATCACTGTTGTCACTACTAATCTACCTTATATCTACAAGGGCTTGGTGCAACCTGTATACCATCACTGTTGACACTACAGTACTAATCTACCTTATATTTACTAGGGCTTGGAGCAACCTGTATACCATCACTGTTGCCACTACTTATCTACCTTATATCTACTAGGGCTTGGCGAAACCTGTACACCATCGTTGTTGCCACTACTAATCTACCTAATACCTACCAGGGCTTGGTGCAACCTGTATACCATCACTGTTGCCACTACTTATCTACCTTATATCTACTAGTGCTTGGTGCAACCTGTATACCATCACTGTTGCCACCACTGATCTACCTTATATCTAATAGGGCTAGGCGCAACCTGTATACCATCACTGTTGGCACTACTAATCTACCTCATATCTACTAGGGCTTGGCGCAACGTGTGTACCATCACTGTTGCCACTACTTATCTACCTTATATCTACTAGGGCTTGGCGCAACCTGTATACCATCACTGTTACCACTACTAATCTACCTTATATCTACTAGGGCTTGGCGCAACCTGTATACCATCACTGTTGCCACTACTAACCTACCTTATATCTACTAGGGCTTGGCGCAACCTGTATACCATCACTGTTACCACTACTAATCTACCTTAAATCTATTAGGGCTTGGTGCAACCAGTATAACATCACTGTTGCCACTACTAATCTACCTTATATAACTAGGGCTTGGCGCAACCTGTATACCATCACTGTTGTCACTACTAATCAACCTTATATCTACTAGGGCTTGGCGCAACCTGTATACCATCACTGTTGCCACTACTAATCTACCTTATATTTACTAGGGCTAGGCGCAACCTGTATACCATCACTGTTGACACTACTAATCTACCTCATATCTACTAGAGCTTGGCGCAACGTGTGTACCATCACTGTTGTCACTACTAATCAACCTTATATCTACTAGGGCTTGGCGCAACCTGTATACCATCACTGTTGCCACTACTAATCTACCTTATATCTACTAGGGCTAGGCGCAACCTGTATACCATCATTGTTACCACTACTAATCTACCTTATATCTACTAGGGCTAGGCGCAACCTGTATACCATCACTGTTGCCACTACTAATCTACCTTATATCTACTAGGGCTAGGCGCAACCTGTATACTATCACTGTTGCCCCTACTAATCTACCTTATATAACTAGGGCTTGGCGCAACCTGTATACCATCATTGTTACCACTACTAATCTACCTTATATCTACTAGGGCTTGGCGCAACCTGTATACCATCACTGTTGACACTACTAATCTACCTTATATCTACTAGGGCTAGGCGCAACCTGTATACCATGACTGTTGCCCCTACTAATCTACCTTATATAACTAGGGCTTGGCACAACCTGTATACCATCATTGTTACCACTACTAATCTACCTTATATCTACTAGGGCTTGGCGCAACCTGTATACCATCACTGTTGTCACCACTAATCTACCTTATATCTACTAGGGCTAGGCGCAACCTGTATACCATCACTGTTGTCACCACTAATCTACCTTATATCTACTAGGGCTAGGCGCAACCTGTATACCATCATTGTTGCCTCTATTAATCTACCTTATATCTACTAGGGCTAGGCGCAACCTGTATACCATCATTGTTACCACTTACCACTACTAATCTACCTTATATAACTAGGGCTAGGCACAACCTGTATACCATCATTGTTACCACTACTAATCTACCTTATATCTACTAGGGCTTGGCGCAACCTGTATACCATCACTGTTGACACTACTTCTTCTTCTCCTTCATTTCCCGGGTCCAGTGATCTGGGTCGGGGCGTGAATCAAGGACCTCCATCCGAGGTCTTGACTCACACACTATCATATTTAGGCTATTTGTACGATGGGTTCGCCACACCCAAAGGTACTGTTGACACTACTTATGTACCTTATATCTACTAGGGCTTGGTGCAACCTGTATGCCATCACTGTTGACACTACTAATCTACCTTATATCTACTAGGGCTTGTTGCAACTTGTGTTCTATCACTGTTGCGACTAGTAAACTGCCTTATATCTACTAGTGCTTGGCGCAACCTGTATACCATCACTGTTGCGGCTACTAATCTACCTTATATCTAATAGGGCTTGGTGCAACCTGTATACCATCACTGTTGCGGCTACTAATCTACCTTATATCTACTAGGGCTTGCTGCAACCTGTATACCATCACTGTTGCCGCTACTAATCTACCTTATATGTACTGAGGCTTGGTGCGATCTGTATACCATCAATGTTGACATTACTAATCTAACTTATATCTACTAGGGCTTGGAGTAACTTGTGTTCCATCACTGTTGCGACTAGTAAACTGCATTATATCTACTAGTGCTTGGTGCAACCTGTATACCATCACTGTTGCGGCTACTAATCTACCTTATATCTACTAGGGCTAGGCGCAACCTGTATACCATCATTGTTACCACTACTAATCTACCTTATATCTACTAGGGCTAGGCGCAACCTGTATACCATCACTGTTGCCACTACTAATCTACCTTATATCTACTAGGGCTTAGCGCAACCTGTATACCATCACTTTTGCGACTACTAATCTACCTTATATCTACTAGGGCTTGGTGCAACCTCTATACCATCACTGTTGCCACTACTAATCTACCTTATATCTACTGGGGCTTCGTGCAATCTGTATACCATCACTGTTGACACTACTAATCTACCTTATATCTACTAGGGCTTGGTGCAATCTGTATACCAACAATATTGACATTACTAATCTACCTTATATCTACTAGGGCTTGTTGCAACTTGTGTTCTATCACTGTTGCGACTAGTAAACTGCCTTATATCTACTAGTGCTTGGCGCAACCTGTATACCATCACTGTTGCGGCTACTAATCTACCTTATATCTAATAGGGCTTGGTGCAACCTGTATACCATCACTGTTGCGGCTACTAATCTACCTTATATCTACTAGGGCTTGCTGCAACCTGTATACCATCACTGTTGCCGCTACTAATCTACCTTATATGTACTGAGGCTTGGTGCGATCTGTATACCATCACTGTTGCCACTACTAATCTACCTTATATCTACTAGGGCTTAGCGCAACCTGTATACCATCACTTTTGCGACTACTAATCTACCTTATATCTACTAGGGCTTGGTGCAACCTCTATACCATCACTGTTGCCACTACTAATCTACCTTATATCTACTGGGGCTTCGTGCAATCTGTATACCATCACTGTTGACACTACTAATCTACCTTATATCTACTAGGGCTTGGTGCAATCTGTATACCAACAATATTGACATTACTAATCTACCTTATATCTACTAGGGCTTGGTGTAACTTGTGTTCCATCACTGTTGCGACTAGTAAACTGCATTATATCTACTAGTGCTTAGCGCAACCTGTATACCATCACTTTTGCGACTACTAATCTACCTTATATCTACTAGGGCTTGGTGCAACCTCTATACCATCACTGTTGCCACTACTAATCTACCTTATATCTACTGGGGCTTCGTGCAATCTGTATACCATCACTGTTGACACTACTAATCTACCTTATATCTACTAGGGCTTGGTGCAATCTGTATACCAACAATATTGACATTACTAATCTACCTTATATCTACTAGGGCTTGGTGCAACCTGTATACCTTCACTGTTGCGACTACTAATCTACCTTATATCTACTAGGGCTTGGTGCAACCTGTGTACCATCACTGTTGTGACTACTAATCTACCTTATATTTACTAGGGCTAGGTGCAACCTGTATACCATCACTGTTGACACTACTAATCTATCTATATCTACTAGGGCTTGGCTCAACCTGTATACCATAACTGTTGTCACTACTAATCTACCTTATATCTACTAGGGCTAGGCGCAACCTGTATACCATCACTGTTGACACTACTAATCTCCCTTATATCTACTAGGGCTTGGTGCAATCTGTATACCAACAATATTGACATTACTAATCTACCTTATATCTACTAGGGCTTGGTGCAACCTGTATACCTTCACTGTTGCGACTACTAATCTACCTTATATCTACTAGGGCTTGGTGCAACCTGTGTACCATCACTGTTGTGACTACTAATCTACCTTATATTTACTAGGGCTAGGTGCAACCTGTATACCATCACTGTTGACACTACTAATCTATCTATATCTACTAGGGCTTGGCTCAACCTGTATACCATAACTGTTGTCACTACTAATCTACCTTATATCTACTAGGGCTAGGCGCAACCTGTATACCATAACTGTTGTCACTACTAATCTACCTTATATCTACTGGGGCTTTGCGCAACAGTATACCTTCACTGTTGCCACTACTAATCTACCTTATATCTACTAGGGCTTGGCGCAACCTGTATACCATAAAAGTTGACACCACTAATCTACCTCATATCTACTAGGGCTTGGCGCAACGTGTGTACCATCACTGTTGCCTCCACTAATCTACCGCATATCTACTAGGGCTTGGCGCAACCCGTATACCATCACTGTTGCCACTACTTATCTACCTTATATCTACTAGGGCTTGGTGCAACCTGTATACGATCACTGTTGCCTCTACTAATCTACCTTATATTTACTAGGGCTTGGTGCAACCTGTATACCATCACTGTTGCCACTACTTATCTACCTTATATCTACTAGGGCTTGGTGCAACCTGTATACGATCATTGTTGCCACTACTAATCTACCTTATATTTACTAGGACTTGGTGCAACCTGTAAACCATCACTATTGCCACTACTAATCTACCATATATCTACTAGGGCTTGGCGCAACCTGTATACCATCACTGTTGTCACTACTAATCTACCTTATATCTACAAGGGCTTGGTGCAACCTGTATACCATCACTGTTGACACTACAGTACTAATCTACCTTATATTTACTAGGGCTTGGAGCAACCTGTATACCATCACTGTTGCCACTACTTATCTACCTTATATCTACTAGGGCTTGGCGAAACCTGTACACCATCGTTGTTGCCACTACTAATCTACCTAATACCTACCAGGGCTTGGTGCAACCTGTATACCATCACTGTTGCCACTACTTATCTACCTTATATCTACTAGTGCTTGGTGCAACCTGTATACCATCACTGTTGCCACCACTGATCTACCTTATATCTAATAGGGCTAGGCGCAACCTGTATACCATCACTGTTGGCACTACTAATCTACCTCATATCTACTAGGGCTTGGCGCAACGTGTGTACCATCACTGTTGCCACTACTTATCTACCTTATATCTACTAGGGCTTGGCGCAACCTGTATACCATCACTGTTACCACTACTAATCTACCTTATATCTACTAGGGCTTGGCGCAACCTGTATACCATCACTGTTGCCACTACTAACCTACCTTATATCTACTAGGGCTTGGCGCAACCTGTATACCATCACTGTTACCACTACTAATCTACCTTAAATCTATTAGGGCTTGGTGCAACCAGTATAACATCACTGTTGCCACTACTAATCTACCTTATATAACTAGGGCTTGGCGCAACCTGTATACCATCACTGTTGTCACTACTAATCAACCTTATATCTACTAGGGCTTGGCGCAACCTGTATACCATCACTGTTGCCACTACTAATCTACCTTATATTTACTAGGGCTAGGCGCAACCTGTATACCATCACTGTTGACACTACTAATCTACCTCATATCTACTAGAGCTTGGCGCAACGTGTGTACCATCACTGTTGCCACTACTTATCTACCTTATATCTACTAGGGCTTGGCGCAACCTGTATACCATCACTGTTACCACTACTAATCTACCTTATATCTACTAGGGCTTGGCGCAACCTGTATACCATCACTGTTGCCACTACTAATCTACCTTATATCTACTAGGGCTTGGCGCAACCTGTATACCATCACTGTTACCACTACTAATCTACCTTATATCTATTAGGGCTTGGCGCAACCAGTATAACATCACTGTTGCCACTACTAATCTACCTGATATAACTAGGGCTTGACGCAACCTGTATACCATCACTGTTGCCACTACTAATCTACCTTATATCTACTAGGGCTTGGCGCAACCTGTATACCATCACTGTTCCCACTACTAATCTACCTTATATCTACTAGGGCTTGGCGCAACCTGTATACCATCACTGTTACCACTACTAATCTACCTTATATTTATTAGGGCTTGGCGCAACCAGTATAACATCACTGTTGCCACTACTAATCTACCTGATATAACTAGGGCTTGACGCAACCTGTATACCATCACTGTTGCCACTACTAATCTACCTTATATCTACTAGGGCTTGGCGCAACCTGTATACCATCACTGTTGCCACTTCTAATCTACCTTATATCCACTAGGGCTCGGCGCAACCTATATACCATCACTGTTACCACTACTAATCTACCTTATATCTACTAGGGCTTGGCGCAACCTGTTTACTATCACTGTTGCCACTACTAATCTACCTTATATCCACTAGGGCTCGGCGCAACCTGTATACCATCACTGTTGCCCCTACTAATCTACCTTATATAACTAGGGCTTGGCGCAACCTGTATACCATCACTGTTACCACTACTAATCTACCTTATATCTACTAGGGCTAGGCGCAACCTGTATACCATCACTGTTGTCACTACTAATCTACCTTATATCTACTAGGGCTAGGCGCAACCTGTATACCATCATTGTTACCACTACTAATCTACCTTATATCTACTAGGGCTTGGCGCAACCTGTATACCATCACTGTTGCCCCTACTAATCTACCTTATATAACTAGGGCTAGGCGCAACCTGTATACCATCACTGTTGTCACTACTAATCTACCTTATATCTACTAGGGCTAGGCGCAACCTGTATACCATCACTGTTGTCGCTACTAATCTACCTTATATCTACTAGGGCTTGGCGCAACCTGTATACCATCACTGTTGTCACTACTAATCTACCTTATATCTACTAGGGCTAGGCGCAACCTGTATACCATCACTGTTGTCACTACTAATCTACCTTATATAACTAGGGCTAGGCGCAACCTGTATACCATCACTGTTACCACTACTAATCTACCTTATATCTACTAGCGCTAGGCGCAACCTGTATACCATCACTGTTGTCACTACTAATCTACCTTATATCTACTAGGGCTAGGCGCAACCTGTATACCATCATTGTTACCACTACTAATCTACCTTATATCTACTAGCGCTAGGCGCAACCTGTATACCATCACTGTTGTCACTACTAATCTACCTTATATCTACTAGGCTTTGGCGCAACCTGTATACCATCATTGTTACCACTACTAATCTACCTTATATCTACTAGGGCTTGGCGCAACCTGTATACCATCACTGTTGACACTACTAATCTACCTTATATCTACTAGGGCTTGGCGCAACCTGTATACCATCATTGTTACCACTACTAATCTACCTTATATCTACTAGGGCTTGGTGCAACCTGTATACCATCATTGTTACCACTACTAATCTACCTTATATCTACTAGGGCTTGGCGCAACCTGTATGCCATCACTGTTGACACTACTTCTTCTTCTTCATTTCCCGGGTCCAGTGACCTGGGTCGGGGCGTGAATCAAGGACCTCCATCCGAGGTCTTGACTCACACACTATCATATTTAGGCTATTTGTACAATGGGTTCGCCACACCCAAAGGTACTGTTGACACTACTTATGTACCTTATATCTACTAGGGCTTGGTGCAACCTGTATGCCATCACTGTTGACACTACTAATCTGCCTTATATCTACTAGGGCTTGTTGCAACTTGTGTTCTATCACTGTTGCGACTAGTAAACTGCCTTATATCTACTAGTGCTTGGCGCAACCTGTATACCATCACTGTTTCGGCTACTAATCTACCTTATATCTACTAGGGCTTGCTGCAACCTGTATACCATCACTGTTGTCGCTACTAATCTACCTTATATGTACTGAGGCTTGGTGCGATCTGTATACCATCAATGTTGACATTACTAATCTAACTTATATCTACTAGGGCTTGGAGTAACTTGTGTTCCATCACTGTTGCGACTAGTAAACTGCATTATATCTACTAGTGCTTGGTGCAACCTGTATACCATCACTGTTGCGGCTACTAATCTACCTTATATCTACTAGGGCTAGGCGCAACCTGTATACCATCATTGTTACCACTACTAATCTACCTTATATCTACTAGGGCTAGGCGCAACCTGTATACCATCACTGTTGCCACTACTAATCTACCTTATATCTACTAGGGCTTAGCGCAACCTGTATACCATCACTTTTGCGACTACTAATCTACCTTATATCTACTAGGGCTTGGTGCAACCTCTATACCATCACTGTTGCCACTACTAATCTACCTTATATCTACTGGGGCTTCGTGCAATCTGTATACCATCACTGTTGACACTACTAATCTACCTTATATCTACTAGGGCTTGGTGCAATCTGTATACCAACAATATTGACATTACTAATCTACCGTATATCTACTAGGGCTTGTTGCAACTTGTGTTCTATCACTGTTGCGACTAGTAAACTGCCTTATATCTACTAGTGCTTGGCGCAACCTGTATACCATCACTGTTGCGGCTACTAATCTACCTTATATCTAATAGGGCTTGGTGCAACCTGTATACCATCACTGTTGCGGCTACTAATCTACCTTATATCTACTAGGGCTTGCTGCAACCTGTATACCATCACTGTTGCCGCTACTAATCTACCTTATATGTACTGAGGCTTGGTGCGATCTGTATACCATCACTGTTGCCACTACTAATCTACCTTATATCTACTAGGGCTTAGCGCAACCTGTATACCATCACTTTTGCGACTACTAATCTACCTTATATCTACTAGGGCTTGGTGCAACCTCTATACCATCACTGTTGCCACTACTAATCTACCTTATATCTACTGGGGCTTCGTGCAATCTGTATACCATCACTGTTGACACTACTAATCTACCTTATATCTACTAGGGCTTGGTGCAATCTGTATACCAACAATATTGACATTACTAATCTACCTTATATCTACTAGGGCTTGGTGTAACTTGTGTTCCATCACTGTTGCGACTAGTAAACTGCATTATATCTACTAGTGCTTAGCGCAACCTGTATACCATCACTTTTGCGACTACTAATCTACCTTATATCTACTAGGGCTTGGTGCAACCTCTATACCATCACTGTTGCCACTACTAATCTACCTTATATCTACTGGGGCTTCGTGCAATCTGTATACCATCACTGTTGACACTACTAATCTACCTTATATCTACTAGGGCTTGGTGCAATCTGTATACCAACAATATTGACATTACTAATCTACCTTATATCTACTAGGGCTTGGTGCAACCTGTATACCTTCACTGTTGCGACTACTAATCTACCTTATATCTACTAGGGCTTGGTGCAACCTGTGTACCATCACTGTTGTGACTACTAATCTACCTTATATTTACTAGGGCTAGGTGCAACCTGTATACCATCACTGTTGACACTACTAATCTATCTATATCTACTAGGGCTTGGCTCAACCTGTATACCATAACTGTTGTCACTACTAATCTACCTTATATCTACTAGGGCTAGGCGCAACCTGTATACCATCACTGTTGACACTACTAATCTCCCTTATATCTACTAGGGCTTGGTGCAATCTGTATACCAACAATATTGACATTACTAATCTACCTTATATCTACTAGGGCTTGGTGCAACCTGTATACCTTCACTGTTGCGACTACTAATCTACCTTATATCTACTAGGGCTTGGTGCAACCTGTGTACCATCACTGTTGTGACTACTAATCTACCTTATATTTACTAGGGCTAGGTGCAACCTGTATACCATCACTGTTGACACTACTAATCTATCTATATCTACTAGGGCTTGGCTCAACCTGTATACCATAACTGTTGTCACTACTAATCTACCTTATATCTACTAGGGCTAGGCGCAACCTGTATACCATAACTGTTGTCACTACTAATCTACCTTATATCTACTGGGGCTTTGCGCAACAGTATACCTTCACTGTTGCCACTACTAATCTACCTTATATCTACTAGGGCTTGGCGCAACCTGTATACCATAAAAGTTGACACCACTAATCTACCTCATATCTACTAGGGCTTGGCGCAACGTGTGTACCATCACTGTTGCCTCCACTAATCTACCGCATATCTACTAGGGCTTGGCGCAACCCGTATACCATCACTGTTGCCACTACTTATCTACCTTATATCTACTAGGGCTTGGTGCAACCTGTATACGATCACTGTTGCCTCTACTAATCTACCTTATATTTACTAGGGCTTGGTGCAACCTGTATACCATCACTGTTGCCACTACTTATCTACCTTATATCTACTAGGGCTTGGTGCAACCTGTATACGATCATTGTTGCCACTACTAATCTACCTTATATTTACTAGGACTTGGTGCAACCTGTAAACCATCACTATTGCCACTACTAATCTACCATATATCTACTAGGGCTTGGCGCAACCTGTATACCATCACTGTTGTCACTACTAATCTACCTTATATCTACAAGGGCTTGGTGCAACCTGTATACCATCACTGTTGACACTACAGTACTAATCTACCTTATATTTACTAGGGCTTGGAGCAACCTGTATACCATCACTGTTGCCACTACTTATCTACCTTATATCTACTAGGGCTTGGCGAAACCTGTACACCATCGTTGTTGCCACTACTAATCTACCTAATACCTACCAGGGCTTGGTGCAACCTGTATACCATCACTGTTGCCACTACTTATCTACCTTATATCTACTAGTGCTTGGTGCAACCTGTATACCATCACTGTTGCCACCACTGATCTACCTTATATCTAATAGGGCTAGGCGCAACCTGTATACCATCACTGTTGGCACTACTAATCTACCTCATATCTACTAGGGCTTGGCGCAACGTGTGTACCATCACTGTTGCCACTACTTATCTACCTTATATCTACTAGGGCTTGGCGCAACCTGTATACCATCACTGTTACCACTACTAATCTACCTTATATCTACTAGGGCTTGGCGCAACCTGTATACCATCACTGTTGCCACTACTAACCTACCTTATATCTACTAGGGCTTGGCGCAACCTGTATACCATCACTGTTACCACTACTAATCTACCTTAAATCTATTAGGGCTTGGTGCAACCAGTATAACATCACTGTTGCCACTACTAATCTACCTTATATAACTAGGGCTTGGCGCAACCTGTATACCATCACTGTTGTCACTACTAATCAACCTTATATCTACTAGGGCTTGGCGCAACCTGTATACCATCACTGTTGCCACTACTAATCTACCTTATATTTACTAGGGCTAGGCGCAACCTGTATACCATCACTGTTGACACTACTAATCTACCTCATATCTACTAGAGCTTGGCGCAACGTGTGTACCATCACTGTTGTCACTACTAATCAACCTTATATCTACTAGGGCTTGGCGCAACCTGTATACCATCACTGTTGCCACTACTAATCTACCTTATATCTACTAGGGCTAGGCGCAACCTGTATACCATCATTGTTACCACTACTAATCTACCTTATATCTACTAGGGCTAGGCGCAACCTGTATACCATCACTGTTGCCACTACTAATCTACCTTATATCTACTAGGGCTAGGCGCAACCTGTATACTATCACTGTTGCCCCTACTAATCTACCTTATATAACTAGGGCTTGGCGCAACCTGTATACCATCATTGTTACCACTACTAATCTACCTTATATCTACTAGGGCTTGGCGCAACCTGTATACCATCACTGTTGACACTACTAATCTACCTTATATCTACTAGGGCTAGGCGCAACCTGTATACCATGACTGTTGCCCCTACTAATCTACCTTATATAACTAGGGCTTGGCACAACCTGTATACCATCATTGTTACCACTACTAATCTACCTTATATCTACTAGGGCTTGGCGCAACCTGTATACCATCACTGTTGTCACCACTAATCTACCTTATATCTACTAGGGCTAGGCGCAACCTGTATACCATCACTGTTGTCACCACTAATCTACCTTATATCTACTAGGGCTAGGCGCAACCTGTATACCATCATTGTTGCCTCTATTAATCTACCTTATATCTACTAGGGCTAGGCGCAACCTGTATACCATCATTGTTACCACTTACCACTACTAATCTACCTTATATAACTAGGGCTAGGCACAACCTGTATACCATCATTGTTACCACTACTAATCTACCTTATATCTACTAGGGCTTGGCGCAACCTGTATACCATCACTGTTGACACTACTTCTTCTTCTCCTTCATTTCCCGGGTCCAGTGATCTGGGTCGGGGCGTGAATCAAGGACCTCCATCCGAGGTCTTGACTCACACACTATCATATTTAGGCTATTTGTACGATGGGTTCGCCACACCCAAAGGTACTGTTGACACTACTTATGTACCTTATATCTACTAGGGCTTGGTGCAACCTGTATGCCATCACTGTTGACACTACTAATCTACCTTATATCTACTAGGGCTTGTTGCAACTTGTGTTCTATCACTGTTGCGACTAGTAAACTGCCTTATATCTACTAGTGCTTGGCGCAACCTGTATACCATCACTGTTGCGGCTACTAATCTACCTTATATCTAATAGGGCTTGGTGCAACCTGTATACCATCACTGTTGCGGCTACTAATCTACCTTATATCTACTAGGGCTTGCTGCAACCTGTATACCATCACTGTTGCCGCTACTAATCTACCTTATATGTACTGAGGCTTGGTGCGATCTGTATACCATCAATGTTGACATTACTAATCTAACTTATATCTACTAGGGCTTGGAGTAACTTGTGTTCCATCACTGTTGCGACTAGTAAACTGCATTATATCTACTAGTGCTTGGTGCAACCTGTATACCATCACTGTTGCGGCTACTAATCTACCTTATATCTACTAGGGCTAGGCGCAACCTGTATACCATCATTGTTACCACTACTAATCTACCTTATATCTACTAGGGCTAGGCGCAACCTGTATACCATCACTGTTGCCACTACTAATCTACCTTATATCTACTAGGGCTTAGCGCAACCTGTATACCATCACTTTTGCGACTACTAATCTACCTTATATCTACTAGGGCTTGGTGCAACCTCTATACCATCACTGTTGCCACTACTAATCTACCTTATATCTACTGGGGCTTCGTGCAATCTGTATACCATCACTGTTGACACTACTAATCTACCTTATATCTACTAGGGCTTGGTGCAATCTGTATACCAACAATATTGACATTACTAATCTACCTTATATCTACTAGGGCTTGTTGCAACTTGTGTTCTATCACTGTTGCGACTAGTAAACTGCCTTATATCTACTAGTGCTTGGCGCAACCTGTATACCATCACTGTTGCGGCTACTAATCTACCTTATATCTAATAGGGCTTGGTGCAACCTGTATACCATCACTGTTGCGGCTACTAATCTACCTTATATCTACTAGGGCTTGCTGCAACCTGTATACCATCACTGTTGCCGCTACTAATCTACCTTATATGTACTGAGGCTTGGTGCGATCTGTATACCATCACTGTTGCCACTACTAATCTACCTTATATCTACTAGGGCTTAGCGCAACCTGTATACCATCACTTTTGCGACTACTAATCTACCTTATATCTACTAGGGCTTGGTGCAACCTCTATACCATCACTGTTGCCACTACTAATCTACCTTATATCTACTGGGGCTTCGTGCAATCTGTATACCATCACTGTTGACACTACTAATCTACCTTATATCTACTAGGGCTTGGTGCAATCTGTATACCAACAATATTGACATTACTAATCTACCTTATATCTACTAGGGCTTGGTGTAACTTGTGTTCCATCACTGTTGCGACTAGTAAACTGCATTATATCTACTAGTGCTTAGCGCAACCTGTATACCATCACTTTTGCGACTACTAATCTACCTTATATCTACTAGGGCTTGGTGCAACCTCTATACCATCACTGTTGCCACTACTAATCTACCTTATATCTACTGGGGCTTCGTGCAATCTGTATACCATCACTGTTGACACTACTAATCTACCTTATATCTACTAGGGCTTGGTGCAATCTGTATACCAACAATATTGACATTACTAATCTACCTTATATCTACTAGGGCTTGGTGCAACCTGTATACCTTCACTGTTGCGACTACTAATCTACCTTATATCTACTAGGGCTTGGTGCAACCTGTGTACCATCACTGTTGTGACTACTAATCTACCTTATATTTACTAGGGCTAGGTGCAACCTGTATACCATCACTGTTGACACTACTAATCTATCTATATCTACTAGGGCTTGGCTCAACCTGTATACCATAACTGTTGTCACTACTAATCTACCTTATATCTACTAGGGCTAGGCGCAACCTGTATACCATCACTGTTGACACTACTAATCTCCCTTATATCTACTAGGGCTTGGTGCAATCTGTATACCAACAATATTGACATTACTAATCTACCTTATATCTACTAGGGCTTGGTGCAACCTGTATACCTTCACTGTTGCGACTACTAATCTACCTTATATCTACTAGGGCTTGGTGCAACCTGTGTACCATCACTGTTGTGACTACTAATCTACCTTATATTTACTAGGGCTAGGTGCAACCTGTATACCATCACTGTTGACACTACTAATCTATCTATATCTACTAGGGCTTGGCTCAACCTGTATACCATAACTGTTGTCACTACTAATCTACCTTATATCTACTAGGGCTAGGCGCAACCTGTATACCATAACTGTTGTCACTACTAATCTACCTTATATCTACTGGGGCTTTGCGCAACAGTATACCTTCACTGTTGCCACTACTAATCTACCTTATATCTACTAGGGCTTGGCGCAACCTGTATACCATAAAAGTTGACACCACTAATCTACCTCATATCTACTAGGGCTTGGCGCAACGTGTGTACCATCACTGTTGCCTCCACTAATCTACCGCATATCTACTAGGGCTTGGCGCAACCCGTATACCATCACTGTTGCCACTACTTATCTACCTTATATCTACTAGGGCTTGGTGCAACCTGTATACGATCACTGTTGCCTCTACTAATCTACCTTATATTTACTAGGGCTTGGTGCAACCTGTATACCATCACTGTTGCCACTACTTATCTACCTTATATCTACTAGGGCTTGGTGCAACCTGTATACGATCATTGTTGCCACTACTAATCTACCTTATATTTACTAGGACTTGGTGCAACCTGTAAACCATCACTATTGCCACTACTAATCTACCATATATCTACTAGGGCTTGGCGCAACCTGTATACCATCACTGTTGTCACTACTAATCTACCTTATATCTACAAGGGCTTGGTGCAACCTGTATACCATCACTGTTGACACTACAGTACTAATCTACCTTATATTTACTAGGGCTTGGAGCAACCTGTATACCATCACTGTTGCCACTACTTATCTACCTTATATCTACTAGGGCTTGGCGAAACCTGTACACCATCGTTGTTGCCACTACTAATCTACCTAATACCTACCAGGGCTTGGTGCAACCTGTATACCATCACTGTTGCCACTACTTATCTACCTTATATCTACTAGTGCTTGGTGCAACCTGTATACCATCACTGTTGCCACCACTGATCTACCTTATATCTAATAGGGCTAGGCGCAACCTGTATACCATCACTGTTGGCACTACTAATCTACCTCATATCTACTAGGGCTTGGCGCAACGTGTGTACCATCACTGTTGCCACTACTTATCTACCTTATATCTACTAGGGCTTGGCGCAACCTGTATACCATCACTGTTACCACTACTAATCTACCTTATATCTACTAGGGCTTGGCGCAACCTGTATACCATCACTGTTGCCACTACTAACCTACCTTATATCTACTAGGGCTTGGCGCAACCTGTATACCATCACTGTTACCACTACTAATCTACCTTAAATCTATTAGGGCTTGGTGCAACCAGTATAACATCACTGTTGCCACTACTAATCTACCTTATATAACTAGGGCTTGGCGCAACCTGTATACCATCACTGTTGTCACTACTAATCAACCTTATATCTACTAGGGCTTGGCGCAACCTGTATACCATCACTGTTGCCACTACTAATCTACCTTATATTTACTAGGGCTAGGCGCAACCTGTATACCATCACTGTTGACACTACTAATCTACCTCATATCTACTAGAGCTTGGCGCAACGTGTGTACCATCACTGTTGCCACTACTTATCTACCTTATATCTACTAGGGCTTGGCGCAACCTGTATACCATCACTGTTACCACTACTAATCTACCTTATATCTACTAGGGCTTGGCGCAACCTGTATACCATCACTGTTGCCACTACTAATCTACCTTATATCTACTAGGGCTTGGCGCAACCTGTATACCATCACTGTTACCACTACTAATCTACCTTATATCTATTAGGGCTTGGCGCAACCAGTATAACATCACTGTTGCCACTACTAATCTACCTGATATAACTAGGGCTTGACGCAACCTGTATACCATCACTGTTGCCACTACTAATCTACCTTATATCTACTAGGGCTTGGCGCAACCTGTATACCATCACTGTTCCCACTACTAATCTACCTTATATCTACTAGGGCTTGGCGCAACCTGTATACCATCACTGTTACCACTACTAATCTACCTTATATTTATTAGGGCTTGGCGCAACCAGTATAACATCACTGTTGCCACTACTAATCTACCTGATATAACTAGGGCTTGACGCAACCTGTATACCATCACTGTTGCCACTACTAATCTACCTTATATCTACTAGGGCTTGGCGCAACCTGTATACCATCACTGTTGCCACTTCTAATCTACCTTATATCCACTAGGGCTCGGCGCAACCTATATACCATCACTGTTACCACTACTAATCTACCTTATATCTACTAGGGCTTGGCGCAACCTGTTTACTATCACTGTTGCCACTACTAATCTACCTTATATCCACTAGGGCTCGGCGCAACCTGTATACCATCACTGTTGCCCCTACTAATCTACCTTATATAACTAGGGCTTGGCGCAACCTGTATACCATCACTGTTACCACTACTAATCTACCTTATATCTACTAGGGCTAGGCGCAACCTGTATACCATCACTGTTGTCACTACTAATCTACCTTATATCTACTAGGGCTAGGCGCAACCTGTATACCATCATTGTTACCACTACTAATCTACCTTATATCTACTAGGGCTTGGCGCAACCTGTATACCATCACTGTTGCCCCTACTAATCTACCTTATATAACTAGGGCTAGGCGCAACCTGTATACCATCACTGTTGTCACTACTAATCTACCTTATATCTACTAGGGCTAGGCGCAACCTGTATACCATCACTGTTGTCGCTACTAATCTACCTTATATCTACTAGGGCTTGGCGCAACCTGTATACCATCACTGTTGTCACTACTAATCTACCTTATATCTACTAGGGCTAGGCGCAACCTGTATACCATCACTGTTGTCACTACTAATCTACCTTATATAACTAGGGCTAGGCGCAACCTGTATACCATCACTGTTACCACTACTAATCTACCTTATATCTACTAGCGCTAGGCGCAACCTGTATACCATCACTGTTGTCACTACTAATCTACCTTATATCTACTAGGGCTAGGCGCAACCTGTATACCATCATTGTTACCACTACTAATCTACCTTATATCTACTAGCGCTAGGCGCAACCTGTATACCATCACTGTTGTCACTACTAATCTACCTTATATCTACTAGGCTTTGGCGCAACCTGTATACCATCATTGTTACCACTACTAATCTACCTTATATCTACTAGGGCTTGGCGCAACCTGTATACCATCACTGTTGACACTACTAATCTACCTTATATCTACTAGGGCTTGGCGCAACCTGTATACCATCATTGTTACCACTACTAATCTACCTTATATCTACTAGGGCTTGGTGCAACCTGTATACCATCATTGTTACCACTACGGTACTAATCTACCTTATATCTACTAGGGCTTGGCGCAACCTGTATGCCATCACTGTTGACACTACTTCTTCTTCTTCATTTCCCGGGTCCAGTGACCTGGGTCGGGGCGTGAATCAAGGACCTCCATCCGAGGTCTTGACTCACACACTATCATATTTAGGCTATTTGTACAATGGGTTCGCCACACCCAAAGGTACTGTTGACACTACTTATGTACCTTATATCTACTAGGGCTTGGTGCAACCTGTATGCCATCACTGTTGACACTACTAATCTGCCTTATATCTACTAGGGCTTGTTGCAACTTGTGTTCTATCACTGTTGCGACTAGTAAACTGCCTTATATCTACTAGTGCTTGGCGCAACCTGTATACCATCACTGTTTCGGCTACTAATCTACCATATATCTACTAGGGCTTGCTGCAACCTGTATACCATCACTGTTGTCGCTACTAATCTACCTTATATGTACTGAGGCTTGGTGCGATCTGTATACCATCAATGTTGACATTACTAATCTAACTTATATCTACTAGGGCTTGGTGTAACTTGTGTTCCATCACTGTTGCGACTAGTAAACTGCCTTATATCTACTAGTGCTTGGCGCAACCTGTATACCATCACTGTTGACACTACTTATCTATCTATATCTACTAGGGCTTTGTGCAACCTGTATACAATCACTGTTGTGACTACTAATCTACCTTATATCTACTAGGGCTAGGTGCAACCTGTATACCATCACTGTTGACACTACTTATCTATCTATATCTACTAGGGCTTTGTGCAACCTGTATACAATCACTGTTGTGACTACTAATCTACCTTATATCTACTAGGGCTTGGCTCAACCTCTATACCATCACTGTTGTCACTACTAATCTACCTTATATCTACTAGGGCTAGGCGCAACCTGTATACCATCACTGTTGACACTACTAATCTACTAGGGCTTGGTGCAACCTGTATACCATCACTGTTGCGACTACTAATCTACCTTATATCTACTAGGGCTTGGTGCAACCTGTATACCATCACTGTTGACACTACTAATCTATCTTATATCTACTAGGGCTTGGCGCAACCTGTATACCATCACTGTTGCGACTACTAATCTACCTTATATCTACTAGGGCTTGGTGCAACCTGTATATCATCACTGTTGATACTACAAATCTACCTTATATCTCCTAGGGCTTGTTGCAACCTGTATACCATCACTGTTGACACTACTAATCTACCTTATATCTACTACTGCTTGGCACAACCTGTATACCATCGCTGTTGCCACTACTTATCTACCTTATATCTACTAGGGCTTGGCAGAACCTGTATACCATCACTGTTGCCTCTATTAATCTACCTCATATCTACTAGGGCTTGGCGCAACCTGTATACCATCACTGTTGCCACTACTAATCTACCTTATATCTACTAGGGCTTGGCACAAACTGTATACTATCACCGTTGACACTACTAATCTACCTTATATCTACTAGGGCTAGGCGCAACCTGTATACCATCACTGTTGACACTACTTCTTCTTCTCCTTCATTTCCCGGGTCCAGTGATCTGGGTCGGGGCGTGAATCAAGGACCTCCATCCGAGGTCTTGACTCACACACTATCATATTTAGGCTATTTGTACGATGGGTTCGCCACACCCAAAGGTACTGTTGACACTACTTATGTACCTTATATCTACTAGGGCTTCGTGCAACCTGTATGCCATCACTGTTGACACTACTAATCTACCTTATATCTACTAGGGCTTGTTGCAACTTGTGTTCTATCACTGTTGCGACGAGTGAACTGCCTTATATCTACTAGGGCTTGGCGCAACCTGTATACCATCCCTGTTACCACTACTAATCTACCTTATATCTATTAGGGCTTGGCGCAACCAGTATAACATCACTGTTGCCACTACTAATTACCTTATATGTACTGAGGCTTGGTGCGATCTGTATACCATCAATGTTGACATTACTAATCTAACTTATATCTACTAGGGCTTGTTGCAACTTGTGTTCTATCACTGTTGCGACTAGTTAACTGCCTTATATAACTAGGGCTTGGCGCAACCTGTATACCATCACTGTTGTCACTACTAATCAACCTTGTATCTACTAGGGCTTGGCGCAACCTGTATACCATCACTGTTGCCACTACTTATCTACCTTATATCTACTAGGGCTTGGCGCAACCTGTATACCATCACTGTTACCACTACTAATCTACCTTATATCTACTAGGGCTTGGCGCAACCTGTATACCATCACTGTTGCCACTACTAACCTACCTTATATCTACTAGGGC
The DNA here is from genome assembly GCA_946902985.2 of Meconema thalassinum. Taxonomy (NCBI): domain Eukaryota; kingdom Metazoa; phylum Arthropoda; class Insecta; order Orthoptera; family Tettigoniidae; genus Meconema; species Meconema thalassinum. Next base: position 183,808,567 of record OX336398.1, on the reverse strand, counting down.
TTGGCGCAACCTGTATACAATCACTGTTACCACTACTAATCTACCTTATATCTATTAGGGCTTGGCGAAACCAGTATAACATCACTGTTGCCACTACTAATCTACCTTATATAACTAGGGCTTGGCGCAACCTGTATACCATCACTGTTGTCACTACTAATCAACCTTATATCTACTAGGGCTTGGCGCAACCTGTATACCATCACTGTTGCCACTACTAATCTACCTTATATTTACTAGGGCTAGGCGCAACCTGTATACCATCACTGTTGACACTACTAATCTACCTCATATCTACTAGAGCTTGGCGCAACGTGTGTACCATCACTGTTGCCACTACTTATCTACCTTATATCTACTAGGGCTTGGCGCAACCTGTATACCATCACTGTTACCACTACTAATCTACCTTATATCTACTAGGGCTTGGCGCAACCTGTATACCATCACTGTTGCCACTACTAATCTACCTTATATCCACTAGGGCTTGGCGCAACCTGTATACCATCACTGTTACCACTACTAATCTACCTTATATCTATTAGGGCTTGGCGCAACCAGTATAACATCACTGTTGCCACTACTAATCTACCTTATATAACTAGGGCTTGACGCAACCTGTATACCATCACTGTTGCCACTACTAATCTACCTTATATTTACTAGGGCTTGGCGCAACCTGTATACCATCACTGTTGCCACTACTAATCTACCTTATATCCACTAGGGCTCGGCGCAACCTATATACCATCACTGTTACCACTACTAATCTACCTTATATCTACTAGGGCTTGGCGCAACCAGTTTACCATCACTGTTGCCACTACTAATCTACCTTATATCCACTAGGGCTCGGCGCAACCTGTATACCATCACTGTTGCCACTACTAATCTACCTTATATCTACTAGGGCTAGGCGCAACCTGTATACCATCACTGTTACCACTACTAATCTACCTTATATCCACTAGGGCTTGACGCAACCTGTATACCATCACTGTTGCCACTACTAATCTACCTTATATCTACAAGGGCTTGGTGCAACCTGTATACCATCACTGTTGTCACTACTAATCTACCTTATATCTACTAGGGCTAGGCGCAACCTGTATACCATCACTGTTGTCACTACTAATCTACCTTATATCTACTAGGGCTTGGCGCAACCTGTATACCATCATTGTTACCACTACTAATCTACCTTATATCTACTAGGGCTTGGCGCAACCTGTATACCATCACTGTTGTCACTACTAATCTACCTTATATCTACTAGGGCTAGGCGCAACCTGTATACCATCACTGTTGTCACTACTAATCTACCTTATATCTACTAGGGCTAGGCGCAACCTGTATACCATCACTGTTACCACTACTAATCTACCTTATATCCACTAGGGCTTGACGCAACCTGTATACCATCACTGTTGCCACTACTAATCTACCTTATATCTACAAGGGCTTGGTGCAACCTGTATACCATCACTGTTGTCACTACTAATCTACCTTATATCTACTAGGGCTAGGCGCAACCTGTATACCATCACTGTTGTCACTACTAATCTACCTTATATCTACTAGGGCTTGGCGCAACCTGTATACCATCATTGTTACCACTACTAATCTACCTTATATCTACTAGGGCTTGGCGCAACCTGTATGCCATCACTGTTGGCACTACTTCTTCTTCTTCTTCATTTCCCGGGTCCAGTGACCTGGGTCGGGGCGTGAATCAAGGACCTCCATCGGAGGTCTTGACTCACGCACTATCATATTTAGGCTATTTGTACGATGGGTTCGCCACACCCAAAAGTACTGTTGACACTACTTATGTACCTTATATCTACTAGGGCTTGGTGCAACCTGTATGCCATCACTGTTGACACTACTAATCTGCCTTATATCTACTAGGGCTTGTTGCAACTTGTGTTCTATCACTGTTGCGACTAGTAAACTGCCTTATATCTACTAGTGCTTGGCGCAACCTGTATACCATCACTGTTGCGGCTACTAATCTACCTTATATCTACTAGGGATTGCTGCAACCTGTATACCATCACTGTTGCCGCTACTAATCTACCTTATATGTACTGAGGCTTGGTGCGATCTGTATACCGTCAATGTTGACATTACTAATCTAACTTATATCTACTAGGGCTTGGTGTAACTTGTGTTCCATCACTGTTGCGACTAGTAAACTGCCTTTTATCTACTAGTGCTTGGCGCGACCTGTATACCATCACTGTTGCGACTACTAATCTACCTTATATCTACTAGGGCTTGGTGCAACCTCTATACCATCACTGTTGCCACTACTAATCTACCTTATATCTACTGGGGCTTCGTGCTATCTGTATACCATCACAGTTGACACTACTCATCATCATCATATCTACTAGGGCTTGGTGCAATCTGTATACCAACAATATTGACATTACTAATCTACCTTATATCTACTTGGGCTTGGTGCAACCTGTATACCTTCACTGTTGCGACTACTAATCTACCTTATATCTACTAGTGCTTGGTGCAACCTGTATACCATCACTGTTGTGACTACTAATCTACCTTATATCTACTAGGGCTAGGTGCAAGCTGTATACCATTACTGTTGACACTACTTATCTATCTATATCTACTAGGGCTTTGTGCAACCTGTATACAATCACTGTTGTGACTACTAATCTACCTTATATCTACTAGGGCTTGGCTCAACCTCTATACCATCACTGTTGGCACTACTAATCTACCTTATATCTACTAGGGCTTGGCCCAACCTGTATACCATCACTGTTGTCACTACTAATCTACCTTATATCTACTAGGGCTAGGCGCAACCTGTGTACCATCACTGTTGACACTACTAATCTACTAGGGCTTGGTGCAACCTGTATACCATCACTGTTGCGACTACTAATCTACCTTATATCTACTAGGGCTTGGTGCAACCTGTATACCATCACTGTTGACACTACTAATCTATCTTATATCTACTAGGGCTTGGCGCAACCTGTATACCATCACTGTTGCGACTACTAATCTACCTTATATCTACTAGGGCTTGGTGCAACCTGTATATCATCACTGTTGATACTACAAATCTACCTTATATCTCCTAGGGCTTGTTGCAACCTGTATACCATCACTGTTGACACTACTAATCTACCTTATATCTACTACTGCTTGGCACAACCTGTATACCATCGCTGTTGCCACTACTAATCTACCTTATATCTGCTAGGGCTTGGCAGAACCTGTATACCATCACTGTTGCCTCTATTAATCTACCTTATATCTACTAGGGCTTGGCGCAACCTGTATACCATCACTGTTGCCACTACTAATCTACCTTATATCTACTAGGGCTTGGCGCAACCTGTTTACCATCACTGTTGCCACTACTAATCTACCTTATATCCACTAGGGCTCGGCGCAACCTGTATACCATCACTGTTGCCACTACTAATCTACATTATATAACTAGGGCTTGGCGCAACCTGTATAGCATCACTGTTACCACTACTAATCTACCTTATATCTGCTAGGGCTAGGCGCAACCTGTATACCATCATTGTTACCACTACTAATCTACCTTATATCTACTAGGGCTTGGCGCAACCTGTATGCCATCACTGTTGACACTACTTCTTCTTCTTCTTCATTTCCCGGGTCCAGTGACCTGGGTCGGGGCGTGAATCAAGGACCTCCATCGGAGGTCTTGACTCACACACTATCATATTTAGGCTATTTGTACGATGGGTCGCCACACCCAAAGGTACTGTTGACACTACTTATGTACCTTATATCTACTAGGGCTTGGTGCAACCTGTATGCCATCACTGTTGACACTACTAATCTACCTTATATCTACTAGGGCTTGTTGCAACTTGTGTTCTATCACTGTTGCGACTAGTAAACTGCCTTATATCGACTAGTGCTTGGCGCAACCTGTATACCATCACTGTTGCGGCTACTAATCTACCTTATATCTACTAGGGCTTGCTGCAACCTGTATACCATCACTGTTGCCGCTACTAATCTACCTTATATGTACTGGGGCTTCGTGCTATCTGTATACCATCACCGTTGACACTACTCATCATCATCATATCTACTAGGGCTTGGCGCAATCTGTATACCAACAATATTGACATTACTAATCTACCTTATATCTACTTGGGCTTGGTGCAATCTGTATACCTTCACTGTTGCGACTACTAATCTACCTTATATCTACTAGTGCTTGGTGCAACCTGTATGCCATCACTGTTGACACTACTAATCTACCTTATATCTACTAGGGCTTGTTGCAACTTGTGTTCTATCACTGTTGCGACTAGTAAACTGCCTTATATCTGCTAGTGCTTGGCGCAACCTGTATACCATCACTGTTGCGGCTATTAATCTACCTTATATCTACTAGGGCTTGCTGCAACCTGTATACCATCACTGTTGCCGCTACTAATCTACCTTATATGTACTGAGGCTTGGTGCGATCTGTATACCATCAACGTTGACATTACTAATCTAACTTATATCTACTAGGGCTTGGTGTAACTTGTGTTCCATCACTGTTGCGACTAGTAAACTGCCTTATATCTACTAGTGCTTGGCGCAACCTGTATACCATCACTGTTGCGACTACTAATCTACCTTATATCTACTAGGGCTTGGTGCAACCTCTATACCATCACTGTTGCCACTACTAATCTACCTTATATCTACTGGGGCTTCGTGCTATCTGTATACCATCACAGTTGACACTACTCATCATCATCATATCTACTAGGGCTTGGTGCAATCTGTATACCAACAATATTGACATTACTAATCTACCTTATATCTACTTGGGCTTGGTGCAACCTGTATACCTTCACTGTTGCGACTACTAATCTACCTTATATCTACTAGTGCTTGGTGCAACCTGTATACCATCACTGTTGTGACTACTAATCTACCTTATATCTACTAGGGCTAGGTGCAACCTGTATACCATTACTGTTGACACTACTTATCTATCTATATCTACTAGGGCTTTGTGCAACCTGTATACAATCACTGTTGTGACTACTAATCTACCTTATATCTACTAGGGCTTGGTGCAACCTGTATACCATCCCTGTTGACACTACTAATCTATCTTATATCTACTAGGGCTTGGCGCAACCTGTATACCATCACTGTTGCGACTACTAATCTACCTTATATCTGCTAGGGCTTGGCAGAACCTGTATACCATCACTGTTGCCTCTATTAATCTACCTTATATCTACTAGGGCTTGGCGCAACCTGTATACCATCACTGTTGCCACTACTAATCTACCTTATATCTACTAGGGCTTGGCCCAAACTGTATACCATCACTGTTGACACTACTAATCTACCTTATATCTACTAGGGCTAGGCGCAATCTGTATACCATCACTGTTGACACTACTAATCTATCTTATATCTACTAGGGCTTGGCGCAACCTGTATATCATCACTGTTGCGACTACTAATCTACCTTATATCTACTACGGCTTGGTTCAACCTGTATACCATCACTGTTGCCACTACTAATCTACCTTATATCTACTAGGGCTTGGCAGAACCTGTATACCATCACTGTTGCCTCTATTAATCTACCTTATATCTACTAGGGCTTGGCGCAACCTGTATACCATCACTGTTGCCACTACTAATCTACCTTATATCTACTAGGGCTTGGCGCAACCTGTATACCATCACTGTAGACACTACTAATCTACCTTATATCTACTAGGACTTGGTGCAACCTGTATATCATCACTGTTGATACTAAAAATCTACCTTATATCTCCTAGGGCTTGTTGCAACCTGTATACCATCACTGTTGACACTACTAATCTATCCTATATCTACTAGGGCTCGGCGCAACCTGTATACCATCACTGTTACCACTACTAATCTACCTTATATCTACTAGGGCTTGGCGCAACCTGTTTACCATCACTGTTGCCACTACTAATCTACCTTATATCTACTAGGGCTTGGCAGAACCTGTATACCATCACTGTTGCCTCTATTAATCTACCTTATATCTACTAGGGCTTGGCGCAACCTGTATACCATCACTGTTGCCACTACTAATCTACCTTATATCTACTAGGGCTTGGCGCAACCTGTATACCATCACTGTAGACACTACTAATCTACCTTATATCTACTAGGACTTGGTGCAACCTGTATATCATCACTGTTGATACTAAAAATCTACCTTATATCTCCTAGGGCTTGTTGCAACCTGTATACCATCACTGTTGACACTACTAATCTATCCTATATCTACTAGGGCTCGGCGCAACCTGTATACCATCACTGTTACCACTACTAATCTACCTTATATCTACTAGGGCTTGGCGCAACCTGTTTACCATCACTGTTGCCACTACTAATCTACCTTATATCCACTAGGGCTCGGCGCAACCTGTATACCATCACTGTTGCCACTACTTATCTACATTATATAACTAGGGCTTGGCGCAACCTGTATACCATCACTGTTACCACTACTAATCTACCTTATATCTACTAGGCCTAGGCGCAACCTGTATACCATCACTGTTGTCACTACTAATCTACCTTATATCTACTAGGGCTTGGCGCAACCTGTATACCATCACTGTTGCCACTACTAATCTACCTTATATCTACTAGGGCTTGGCGCAACCTGTATACCATCACTGTAGACACTACTAATCTACCTTATATCTACTAGGACTTGGTGCAACCTGTATATCATCACTGTTGATACTAAAAATCTACCTTATATCTCCTAGGGCTTGTTGCAACCTGTATACCATAACTGTTGACACTACTAATCTATCCTATATCTACTAGGGCTCGGCGCAACCTGTATACCATCACTGTTACCACTACTAATCTACCTTATATCTACTAGGGCTTGGCGCAACCTGTTTACCATCACTGTTGCCACTACTAATCTACCTTATATCCACTAGGGCTCGGCGAAACCTGTATACCATCACTGTTGCCACTACTAATCTACATTATATAACTAGGGCTTGGCGCAACCTGTTTACCATCACTGTTGCCACTACTAATCTACCTTATATCCACTCGGGCTCGGCGCAACCTGTATACCATCACTGTTGCCACTACTAATCTACATTATATAACTAGGGCTTGGCGCAACCTGTATACCATCACTGTTACCACTACTAATCTACCTTATATCTACTAGGGCTAGGCGCAACCTGTATACCATCACTGTTGTCACTACTAATCTACCTTATATCTACTAGGGCTAGGCGCAACCTGTATACCATCCCTGTAGCCACTACTAATCTACCTTATATCTACTAGGCTTTGGCGCAACCTGTATACCATCATTGTTACCACTACTAATCTACCTTATATCTACTAGGGCTTGGCGCAACCTGTATGCCATCACTGTTGACACTACTTCTTCTTCTTCTTCTTCATTTCCCGGGTCCAGTGACCTGGGTCGGGGCGTGAATCAAGGACCTCCATCGGAGGTCTTGACTCACACACTATCATATTTAGGCTATTTGTACGATGGGTTCGCCACACCCAAAGGTACTGTTGACACTACTTATGTACCTTATATCTACTAGGGCTTGGTGCAACCTGTATGCCAACACTGTTGACACTACTAATCTACCTTATATCTACTAGGGCTTGTTGCAACTTGTGTTCTATCACTGTTGCGACTAGTAAACTGCCTTATATCTACTAGTGCTTGGCGCAACCTGTATACCATCACTGTTGCGGCTACTAATCTACCTTATATCTACTAGGGCTTGCTGCAACCTGTATACCATCACTGTTGCCGCTACTAATCTACCTTATATGTACTGAGGCTTGGTGCGATCTGTATACCATCAATGTTGACATTACTAATCTAACTTATATCTACTAGGGCTTGGTGTAACTTGTGTTCCATCACTGTTGCGACTAGTAAACTGCCTTATATCTACTAGTGCTTGGCGCAACCTGTGTACCATCACTGTTGCGACTACTAATCTACCTTATATCTACTAGGGCTTGGTGCAACCTCTATACCATCACTGTTGCCACTACTAATCTACCTTATATCTACTGGGGCTTCGTGCTATCTGTATACCATCACAGTTGACACTACTCATCATCATCATATCTACTAGGGCTTGGTGCAATCTGTATACCAACAATATTGACATTACTAATCTACCTTATATCTACTTGGGCTTGGTGCAACCTGTATACCTTCACTGTTGCGACTACTAATCTACCTTATATCTACTAGGGCTTGGTGCAACCTGTATACCTTCACTGTTGCGACTACTAATCTACCTTATATCTACTAGGGCTTGGTGCAACCTATATACCATCACTGTTGTGACTACTAATCTACCTTATATCTACTAGGGCTAGGTGCAACCTGTATACCATCACTGTTGACACTACTTATCTATCTATATCTACTAGGGCTTTGTGCAACCTGTATACAATCACTGTTGTGACTACTAATCTACCTTATATCTACTAGGGCTTGGCTCAACCTCTATACCATCACTGTTGTCACTACTAATCTACCTTATATCTACTAGGGCTAGGCGCAACCTGTATACCATCACTGTTGACACTACTAATCTACTAGGGCTTGGTGCAACCTGTATACCATCACTGTTGCGACTACTAATCTACCTTATATCTACTAGGGCTTGGTGCAACCTGTATACCATCACTGTTGACACTACTAATCTATCTTATATCTACTAGGGCTTGGCGCAACCTGTATACCATCACTGTTGCGACTACTAATCTACCTTATATCTACTAGGGCTTGGTGCAACCTGTATATCATCACTGTTGATACTACAAATCTACCTTATATCTCCTAGGGCTTTTTGCAACCTGTATACCATCACTGTTGACACTACTAATCTACCTTATATCTACTACTGCTTGGTACAACCTGTATACCATCGCTGTTGCCACTACTAATCTACCTTATATCTACAAGGGCTTGGTGCAACCTGTATACCATCACTGTTGTCACTACTAATCTACCTTATATCTACTAGGGCTAGGCGCAACCTGTATACCATCACTGTTGTCACTACTAATCTACCTTATATCTACTAGGGCTTGGCGCAACCTGTATACCATCATTGTTACCACTACTAATCTACCTTATATCTACTAGGGCTTGGCGCAACCTGTATGCCATCACTGTTGACACTACTTCTTCTTCTCCTTCATTTCCCGGGTCCAGTGATCTGGGTCGGGGCGTGAATCAAGGACCTCCATCCGAGGTCTTGACTCACACACTATCATATTTAGGCTATTTGTACGATGGGTTCGCCACACCCAAAGGTACTGTTGACACTACTTATGTACCTTATATCTACTAGGGCTTCGTGCAACCTGTATGCCATCACTGTTGACACTACTAATCTACCTTATATCTACTAGGGCTTATTGCAACTTGTGTTCTATCACTGTTGCGACTAGTGAACTGCCTTATATCTACTAGGGCTTGGCGCAACCTGTATACCATCACTGTTACCACTACTAATCTACCTTATATCTATTAGGGCTTGGCGCAACCAGTATAACATCACTGTTGCCACTACTAATCTACCTTATATGTACTGAGGCTTGGTGCGATCTGTATACCATCAATGTTGACATTACTAATCTAACTTATATCTACTAGGGCTTGTTGCAACTTGTGTTCTATCACTGTTGCGACTAGTAAACTGCCTTATATAACTAGGGCTTGGCGCAACCTGTATACCATCACTGTTGTCACTACTAATCAACCTTGTATCTACTAGGGCTTGGCGCAACCTGTATACCATCACTGTTGCCACTACTTATCTACCTTATATCTACTAGGGCTTGGCGCAACCTGTATACCATCACTGTTACCACTACTAATCTACCTTATATCTACTAGGGCTTGGCGCAACCTGTATACCATCACTGTTGCCACTACTAACCTACCTTATATCTACTAGGGCTTGGCGCAACCTGTATACAATCACTGTTACCACTACTAATCTACCTTATATCTATTAGGGCTTGGCGAAACCAGTATAACATCACTGATGCCACTACTAATCTACCTTATATAACTAGGGCTTGGCGCAACCTGTATACCATCACTGTTGTCACTACTAATCAACCTTATATCTACTAGGGCTTGGCGCAACCTGTATACCATCACTGTTGCCACTACTAATCTACCTTATATTTACTAGGGCTAGGCGCAACCTGTATACCATCACTGTTGACACTACTAATCTACCTCATATCTACTAGATCTTGGCGCAACGTGTGTACCATCACTGTTGCCACTACTTATCTACCTTATATCTACTAGGGCTTGGCGCAACCTGTATACCATCACTGTTACCACTACTAATCTACCTTATATCTACTAGGGCTTGGCGCAACCTGTATACCATCACTGTTGCCACTACTAATCTACCTTATATCTACTAGGGCTTGGCGCAACCTGTATACCATCACTGTTACCACTACTAATCTACCTTATATCTATTAGGGCTTGGCGCAACCAGTATAACATCACTGTTGCCACTACTAATCTACCTTATATAACTAGGGCTTGACGCAACCTGTATACCATCACTGTTGCCACTACTAATCTACCTTATATCTACTAGGGCTTGGCGCAACCTGTATACCATCACTGTTGCCACTACTAATCTACCTTATATCCACTAGGGCTCGGCGCAACCTATATACCATCACTGTTACCACTACTAATCTACCTTATATCTACTAGGGCTTGGCGCAACCTGTTTACCATCACTGTTGCCACTACTAATCTACCTTATATCCACTAGGGCTCGGCGCAACCTGTATACCATCACTGTTGCCACTACTAATCTACCTTATATCTACTAGGGCTTGGCGCAACCTGTATACCATCACTGTTGCGGCTACTAATCTACCTTATATCTACTAGGGCTTGGTGCAACCTCTATACCATCACTGTTGCCACTACTAATCTACCTTATATCTACTGGGGCTTCGTGCTATCTGTATACCGTCACAGTTGACACTACTCATCATCATCATATCTACTAGGGCTTGGTGCAATCTGTATACCAACAATATTGACATTACTAATCTACCTTATATCTACTTGGGCTTGGTGCAACCTGTATACCTTCACTGTTGCGACTACTAATCTACCTTATATCTACTAGTGCTTGGTGCAACCTGTATACCATCACTGTTGTGACTACTAATCTACCTTATATCTACTAGGGCTAGGTGCAACCTGTATACCATTACTGTTGACACTACTTATCTATCTATATCTACTAGGGCTTTGTGCAACCTGTATACAATCACTGTTGTGACTACTAATCTACCATATATCTACTAGGGCTTGGCTCAACCTCTATACCATCACTGTTGTCACTACTAATCTACCTTATATCTACTAGGGCTAGGCGCAACCTGTGTACCATCACTGTTGACACTACTAATCTACTAGGGCTTGGTGCAACCTGTATACCATCACTGTTGCGACTACTAATCTACCTTATATCTACTAGGGCTTGGTGCAACCTGTATACCATCACTGTTGACACTACTAATCTATCTTATATCTACTAGGGCTTGGCGCAACCTGTATACCATCACTGTTGCGACTACTAATCTACCTTATATCTACTAGGGCTTGGTGCAACCTGTATATCATCACTGTTGATACTACAAATCTACCTTATATCTCCTAGGGCTTGTTGCAACCTGTATACCATCACTGTTGACACTACTAATCTACCTTATATCTACTACTGCTTGGCACAACCTGTATACCATCGCTGTTGCCACTACTAATCTACCTTATATCTGCTAGGGCTTGGCAGAACCTGTATACCATCACTGTTGCCTCTATTAATCTACCTTATATCTACTAGGGCTTGGCGCTTCCTGTATACCATCACTGTTGCCACTACTAATCTACCTTATATCTACTAGGGCTTGGCACAAACTGTAACCATCACTGTTGACACTACTAATCTACCTTATATCTACTAGGGCTTGGCGCAACCTGTTTACCATCACTGTTGCCACTACTAATCTACCTTATATCCACTAGGGCTCGGCGCAACCTGTATACCATCACTGTTGCCACTACTAATCTACATTATATAACTAGGGCTTGGCGCAACCTGTATACCATCACTGTTACCACTACTAATCTACCTTATATACACTAGGGCTTGGCGCAACCTGTATACCATCACTGTTGCCTCTATTAATCTACCTATATCTACTAGGGCTTGGCGCTTCCTGTATGCCATCACTGTTGACACTACTAATCTACCTTATATCTACTAGGGCTTGGCGCAACCTGTATACCATCACTGTTGCCACTACTAATCTACATTATATAACTAGGGCTTGGCGCAACCTGTATACCATCACTGTTACCACTACTAATCTACCTTATATAACTAGGGCTTGGCGCTTCCTGTATACCATCACTGTTGCCACTACTAATCTACCTTATATCTACTAGGGCTAGGCGCAACCTGTATACCATCATTGTTACCACTACTAATCTACCTTATATCTACTAGGGCTTGGCGCAACCTGTATGCCATCACTGTTGACACTACTTCTTCTTCATTTCCCGGGTCCAGTGACCTGGGTCGGGGCGTGAATCAAGGACCTCCATCGGAGGTCTTGACTCACACACTATCATATTTAGGCTATTTGTACGATGGGTTCGCCACACCCAAAGGTACTGTTGACACTACTTATGTACCTTATATCTACTAGGGCTTGGTGCAACCTGTATGCCATCACTGTTGACACTACTAATCTACCTTATATCTACTAGGGCTTGTTGCAACTTGTGTTCTATCACTGTTGCGACTAGTAAACTGCCTTATATCTACTAGTGCTTGGCGCAACCTGTATACCATCACTGTTGCGGCTACTAATCTACCTTATATCTACTAGGGCTTGCTGCAACCTGTATACCATCACTGTTGCCGCTACTAATCTACCTTATATGTACTGGGGCTTCGTGCTATCTGTATACCATCACAGTTGACACTACTCATCATCATCATATCTACTAGGGCTTGGTGCAATCTGTATACCAACAATATTGACATTACTAATCTACCTTATATCTACTTGGGCTTGGTGCAACCTGTATACCTTCACTGTTGCGACTACTAATCTACCTTATATCTACTAGTGCTTGGTGCAACCTGTATGCCATCACTGTTGACACTACTAATCTACCTTATATCTACTAGGGCTTGTTGCAACTTGTGTTCTATCACTGTTGCGACTAGTAAACTGCCTTATATCTGCTAGTGCTTGGCGCAACCTGTATACCATCACTGTTGCGGCTACTAATCTACCTTATATCTACTAGGGCTTGCTGCAACCTGTATACCATCACTGTTGCCGCTACTAATCTACCTTATATGTACTGAGGCTTGGTGCGATCTGTATACCATCAATGTTGACATTACTAATCTAACTTATATCTACTAGGGCTTGGTGTAACTTGTGTTCCATCACTGTTGCGACTAGTAAACTGCCTTATATCTACTAGTGCTTGGCGCAACCTGTATACCATCACTGTTGCGACTACTAATCTACCTTATATCTACTAGGGCTTGGTGCAACCTCTATACCATCACTGTTGCCACTACTAATCTACCTTATATCTACTGGGGCTTCGTGCTATCTGTATACCATCACAGTTGACACTACTCATCATCATCATATCTACTAGGGCTTGGTGCAATCTGTATACCAACAATATTGACATTACTAATCTACCTTATATCTACTTGGGCTTGGTGCAACCTGTATACCTTCACTGTTGCGACTACTAATCTACCTTATATCTACTAGTGCTTGGTGCAACCTGTATACCATCACTGTTGTGACTACTAATCTACCTTATATCTACTAGGGCTAGGTGCAACCTGTATACCATTATTGTTGACACTACTTATCTATCTATATCTACTAGGGCTTTGTGCAACCTGTATACAATCACTGTTGTGACTACTAATCTACCTTATATCTACTAGGGCTTGGCTCAACCTCTATACCATCACTGTTGTCACTACTAATCTACCTTATATCTACTAGGGCTAGGCGCAACCTGTGTACCATCACTGTTGACACTACTAATCTACTAGGGCTTGGTGCAACCTGTATACCATCACTGTTGCGACTACTAATCTACCTTATATCTACTAGGGCTTGGTGCAACCTGTATACCATCCCTGTTGACACTACTAATCTATCTTATATCTACTAGGGCTTGGCGCAACCTGTATACCATCACTGTTGCGACTACTAATCTACCTTATATCTACTAGGGCTTGGTGCAACCTGTATATCATCACTGTTGATACTACAAATCTACCTTATATCTCCTAGGGCTTGTTGCAACCTGTATACCATCACTGTTGACACTACTAATCTACCTTATATCTACTACTGCTTGGCACAACCTGTATACCATCGCTGTTAGCACTACTAATCTACCTTATATCTGCTAGGGCTTGGCAGAACCTGTATACCATCACTGTTGCCTCTATTAATCTACCTTATATCTACTAGGGCTTGGCGCAACCTGTATACCATCACTGTTGCCACTACTAATCTACCTTATATCTACTAGGGCTTGGCACAAACTGTATACCATCACTGTTGACACTACTAATCTACCTTATATCTACTAGGGCTAGGCGCAATCTGTATACCATCACTGTTGACACTACTAATCTATCTTATATCTACTAGGGCTTGGCGCAACCTGTATATCATCACTGTTGCGACTACTAATCTACCTTATATCTACTACGGCTTGGTTCAACCTGTATACCATCACTGTTGCCACTACTAATCTACCTTATATCTACTAGGGCTTGGCAGAACCTGTATACCATCACTGTTGCCTCTATTAATCTACCTTATATCTACTAGGGCTTGGCGCAACCTGTATACCATCACTGTAGACACTACTAATCTACCTTATATCTACTAGGACTTGGTGCAACCTGTATATCATCACTGTTGATACTAAAAATCTACCTTATATCTCCTAGGGCTTGTTGCAACCTGTATACCATCACTGTTGACACTACTAATCTACCTTAAATCTACTACTGCTTGGCACAACCTGTATACCATCGCTGTTGCCACTACTAATCTACCTTATATCTGCTAGGGCTTGGCAGAACCTGTATACCATCACTGTTGCCTCTATTAATCTACCTTATATCTACTAGGGCTTGGCGCAACCTGTATACCATCACTGTTGCCACTACTAATCTACCTTATATCTACTAGGGCTCGGCGCAACCTGTATACCACCACTGTTACCACTACTAATCTACCTTATATCTACTAGGGCTTGGCGCAACCTGTTTACCATCACTGTTGCCACTACTAATCTACCTTATATCCACTAGGGCTCGGCGCAACCTGTATACCATCACTGTTGCCACTACTAATCTACATTATATAACTAGGGCTTGGCGCAACCTGTATACCATCACTGTTACCACTACTAATTTACCTTATATCTACTAGGGCTAGGCGCAACCTGTATACCATCACTGTTGTCACTACTAATCTACCTTATATCTACTAGGGCTTGGCGCAACCTGTATACCATCACTGTTGCCACTACTAATCTACCTTATATCTACTAGGGCTTGGCGCAACCTGTATACCATCACTGTAGACACTACTAATCTACCTTATATCTACTAGGACTTGGTGCAACCTGTATATCATCACTGTTGATACTAAAAATCTACCTTATATCTCTTAGGGCTTGTTGCAACCTGTATACCATCACTGTTGACACTACTAATCTATCCTATATCTACTAGGGCTCGGCGCAACCTGTATACCATCACTGTTACCACTACTAATCTACCTTATATCTACTAGGGCTTGGCGCAACCTGTTTACCATCACTGTTGCCACTACTAATCTACCTTATATCCACTAGGGCTCGGCGCAACCTGTATACCATGACTGTTGCCACTACTAATCTACATTATATAACTAGGGCTTGGCTCAACCTGTTTACCATCACTGTTGCCACTACTAATCTACCTTATATCCACTAGGGCTCGGCGCAACCTGTATACCATCACTGTTGCCACTACTAATCTACATTATATAACTAGGGCTTGGCGCAACCTGTATACCATCACTGTTACCACTACTAATCTACCTTATATCTACTAGGGCTAGGCGCAACCTGTATACCATCACTGTTGTCACTACTAATCTACCTTATATCTACTAGGGCTAGGCGCAACCTGTATACCATCACTGTTGCCACTACTAATCTACCTTATATCTACTAGGCTTTGGCGCAACCTGTATACCATCACTGTTACCACTACTAATCTACCTTATATCTACTAGGGCTTGGCGCAACCTGTATGCCATCACTGTTGCCACTACTTCTTCTTCATCTTCATTTCCCGGGTCCAGTGACCTGGGTCGGGGCGTGAATCAAGGACCTCCATCGGAGGTCTTGACTCACACACTATCATATTTAGGCTATTTGTACGATGGGTTCGCCACACCCAAAGGTACTGTTGACACTACTTATGTACCTTATATCTACTAGGGCTTGGTGCAACCTGTATGCCATCACTGTTGACACTACTAATCTACCTTATATCTACTAGGGCTTGTTGCAACTTGTGTTCTATCACTGTTGCGACTAGTAAACTGCCTTATATCTACTAGTGCTTGGCGCAACCTGTATACCATCACTGTTGCGGCTACTAATCTACCTTATATCTACTAGGGCTTGCTGCAACCTGTATACCATCACTGTTGCCGCTACTAATCTACCTTATATGTACTGGGGCTTCGTGCTATCTGTATACCATCACAGTTGACACTACTCATCATCATCATATCTACTAGGGCTTGGTGCAATCTGTATACCAACAATATTGACATTACTAATCTACCTTATATCTACTTGGGCTTGGTGCAACCTGTATACCTTCACTGTTGCGACTACTAATCTACCTTATATCTACTAGGGCTTGGCGCAACCTGTATACCATCACTGTTGCGGCTACTAATCTACCTTATATCTACTAGGGCTTGCTGCAACCTGTATACCATCACTGTTGCCGCTACTAATCTACCTTATATGCACTGATGCTTGGTGCGATCTGTATACCATCAATGTTGACATTACTAATCTAACTTATATCTACTAGGGCTTGGTGTAACTTGTGTTCCATCACTGTTGCGACTAGTAAACTGCCTTATATCTACTAGTGCTTGGCGCAACCTGTATACCATCACTGTTGCGACTACTAATCTACCTTATATCTACTAGGGCTTGGTGCAACCTCTATACCATCACTGTTGCCACTACTAATCTACCTTATATCTACTGGGGTTTCGTGCTATCTGTATACCATCACAGTTGCATACCTGCCAACTTTTACGGTTTATCCGTAAAATTTACGGAAATTGCAGCATTTTACGGTTTTACGGACGAACGGTGTCATTTTACGATTTCGCGGACAAAAATTTGAAACGTTAATTTACATTCGATAATACCGCCCACTTCCGTACAATCGATTGTTTGCGTGGGTCGAAGGCAAGTCCACGATAGTCGATAACTCGTTCTTTGATATGATTCGTACTTTTAACCGTGTGATGGCTGTGTCGTCATCGTAATTGAATTTGAAGCCGGGATAACCGTTCTTGCATGTGAATCTTAGGTGTTGACAGGCTCTGCTTCGCATATTCTTTGTTCCGCTCCGTTCGCTCGTTGCGATTTAAACCATATTCTTTGACCACGTTAGTTGTTCATTGTTCGCGAAGTTGGCGTTCCTTGAATGTTTTCGTCTTTTAAGGTTATGGCATATTTTAATGAAGCGTTCGAGTTTTTGGCTATAACTTCGTGCTTCGCAGTTTCCTGTATTCCTTGGACTAATTACATTCGTTCCAGGTGTGTGTGTGTTTATTTTTTTCTACCATGTGCATATTCTATCTTCACGAGGTTGGCGTCGTGTTCATTTAATGGTTGGTGTGTTTTGACATGTTTTAATGAAGTGTTGGCTGTCTTAATTGTTTTATGTTATAATTTTATGTGACGTTCAGTGATCCAGGTTCCTTTCGATGTTTTAGTAGATATCGAGAATGAACAAATCCAACAAGAAACAGTACTTCCAGACATTTAAAGAATCATACTCGGTTGATTTTCCGTGCATACTAAAATCAAGAAAGAGATAAAAATTTGCCTTTTGCACGGTATGTGGGTGTGATATTAATATTGCATATGGTGGAAAAAACGATTTAAGTAATCATGTGAAGTGCGGTAAACACATTAGTTATGTTAAATCGAAGAAGATAGCAAGAAAATCAACACCTTTTTTGCTAAGTCTGGAAACGTTTACAGTGACGTAATTAGGGCCGAGTGTCTGTTTACTTCCTTTTTGGTGGAACACAATGTGCCCTTAAGTGCGGCTGATCATGCTGGAGCTTTATTTAAGAAGATGTTTCCCACATCAGAAGTTGCAAAGAAATATAGTTGTGGTCGCACGAAAACGACATGTATTGTAAATAAAATGGCAAAATATGCATCATCTGAAGTTGTTAAGTGCCTTCAGAACGGACCGGATACAGATAAATTCCTTTTCTTTTCATCAGTGAGAATCTACTTTTATACTGCCTGTGACTACATCATCAACAAGTTTCCACTCAAGGATGACGTGTTAAAGAATGCTCAAGTTGCTAGGTTAGACAAAATTGAAGATTCACACTTATCTTCCATTCGTTTTTTCTTGGAAAAGTTTCCTATCATGTTATGCAAGGAAGAGAATGAAACTACAGATGAGGTGGTGAATGTGCTTCAGAGGCAGTTCACAGCTCTTCAGGTAGATGACTCTTTGGCTGCACATCAAGATGCTGCAAGTGATTCCAGTTGGGCACAAATATCAAGAATTCGTGGAGCCGATGGACTTCTTAAGTATAACCGAATTTTTAGAGTATTGCTCTCTATTCTCACCATACCCCATAGCTATGCAGAATGTGAATGTTTTTTTTTAGCTTTGTGAAGAAAAATAGAACACAGTTCAGGTCATCCATGTCCAATGAATCTCTGGAGTCTATTTCTATTTTGAAGACCAGGAGTTCTGGTCCCTGTTATGACAAAACATTTTCTCAAGACTGTTTGCAGGAAGCTAAAAAGGCCACAACCATGACTTAAAAGTCGAACTAGCATGTGATTTGCAGTGTGTATTATATTATTTCTTGCCTGTGTTACGTTAAACAAGTTTTATTGTTTAAAGCCTTTTTCAATTATCGTATATCAGCTTAATCTATCAAGGAAGTCCTGTTATGTCTGCTCCAAACCGATATTCACCACGCCTGCTGCTGATTAACATGGATTTCTTCTTGATTGTTATGTTCATCTACAAATCATGTAAGTAGATATGATTTCATTGAAGTATCCTGTTTAAAGCATGAATTATTGTATTTTGTAGCCCAGAAGTATTATTATTTTCGTCAAGCCGGGGTATGTCGAAAATCGTTAGATTTTTTTTGTCGCGCGTGAGTTTTACTGATAGCCCTTTTCAAAAGTTGGCAGGTATGCAGTTGACACTACTCATCATCATCATATCTACTAGGGCTTGGTGCAATCTGTATACCAACAATATTGACATTACTAATCTACCTTATATCTACTTGGGCTTGGTGCAACCTGTATACCTTAACTGTTGCGACTACTAATCTACCTTATATCTACTAGGGCTTGGTGCAACCTGTATACCATCACTGTTGTGACTACTAATCTACCTTATATCTACTAGGGCTAGGTGCAACCTGTATACCATCACTGTTGACACTACTTATCTATCTATATCTACTAGGGCTTTGTGCAACCTGTATACAATCACTGTTGTGACTACTAATCTACCTTATATCTACTAGGGCTTGGCTCAACCTCTATACCATCACTGTTGTCACTACTAATCTACCTTATATCTACTAGGGCTAGGCGCAACCTGTATACCATCACTGTTGACACTACTAATCTACTAGGGCTTGGTGCAACCTGTATAGCATCACTGTTGCGACTACTAATCTACCTTATATCTACTAGGGCTTGGTGCAACCTGTATACCATCACTGTTGACACTACTAATCTATCTTATATCTACTAGGGCTTGGCGCAACCTGTATACCATCACTGTTGCGACTACTAATCTACCTTATATCTACTAGGGCTTGGTGCAACCTGTATATCATCACTGTTGATACTACAAATCTACCTTATATCTCCTAGGGCTTGTTGCAACCTGTATACCATCACTGTTGACACTACTAATCTACCTTATATCTACTACTGCTTGGCACAACCTGTATACCATCGCTGTTGCCACTACTAATCTACCTTATATCTACTAGGGCTTGGCAGAACCTGTATACCATCACTGTTGCCTCTATTAATCTACCTTATATCTACTAGGGCTTGGCGCAACCTGTATACCATCACTGTTGCCACTACTAATCTACCTTATATCTACTAGGGCTTGGCACAAACTGTATACCATCACTGTTGACACTACTAATCTACCTTATATCTACTAGGGCTAGGCGCAACCTGTATACCATCACTGTTGACACTACTAATCTATCTTATATCTACTAGGGCTTGGCGCAACCTGTATATCATCACTGTTGCGACTACTAATCTACCTTATATCTACTACGGCTTGGTTCAACCTGTATACCATCACTGTTGCCACTACTAATCTACCTTATATCTACTAGGTCTTGGCAGAACCTGTATACCATCACTGTTGCCTCAATTAATCTACCTTATATCTATTAGGGCTTGGCGCAACCTGTATACCATCACTGTTGCCACTACTAATCTACCTTATATCTACTAGGGCTTGGCGCAACCTGTATACCATCACTGTAGACACTACTAATCTACCTTATATCTACTAGGACTTGGTGCAACCTGTATATCATCACTGTTGATACTAAAAATCTACCTTATATCTCCTAGGGCTTGTTGCAACCTGTATACCATCACAGTTGACACTACTAATCTATCCTATATCTACTAGGGCTCGGCGCAACCTGTATACCATCACTGTTGCCACTACTAATCTACTTTATATCTACTAGGGCTTGGCACAAACTGTATACCATCACTGTTGACACTACTAATCTACCTTGTATCTACTAGGGCTAGGCGCAACCTGTATACCATCACTGTTTATACTACACATCTACCTTATATCTCCTAGGGCTTGTTGCAACCTGTATACCATCACTGTTGACACTACTAATCTACCTTATATCTACTAGTGCTTGGCACAACCTGTATACCATCGCTGTTGCCACTACTAATCTACCTTATATCTACTAGGGCTTTGCGCAACCTGTATACCATCACTGTTGCCTTTATTAATCTCCCTTATATCTACTAGGGCTTGGCGCATCCTGTATACCATCACTGTTGCCACTACTAATCTACCTTATATCTACTAGGGCTTGGCACAAACTGTATACCATCACTGTTGACACTACTAATCTACCTTATATCTACTAGGGCTTAGCCCAACCTGTATACCATTACTGTTGACACTACTGTGGGCTTATATCTACTAGGGCTTGGCAGCTCTTTCACAAATTGCTTTTGTACTATGAATAAAGGTAAATATCAAATGTTAATTAGTTAATGCTCATGTTATATATAAAAGTGAAAGTCTGTATGTATGTGCGTATGTGTATATATTTGTTTCGTATCACCGTTCCACCAAACTCAACCAAATATTGCATACACATTGTTTAGGACCCTCAAGGAATGGCTGGCTACATGAATTTTCGATAGTCTTTCTCATTCTTCAGATTTCAACCTTTTTGCACTCGAGCAAAGGCTATTTAAGACAGAAAATAAATTGATGAAGTAATGGCAAGGCCGGCTATCTCCATGGCGACAGTAGCTCAAGCCGAGACAAGGCCGACTGGATGCGAGTTGCGCTCTCCACTACCGGTAAAGAAAATGAGTTTCTTTACATGAAATCCCGTTAGTTACTCAACTGGTCACACAGCACTGTCAGCCCAGTATAGCATAACAAAGACTTGACACTATTTGTCAATATATTTTTCGCAATATCAAAATGCAAATTATATCACAAAATACAATAGCGTGATATAAAATGACAGAAACTAAACATACCTTTGCACCTTATTAAAATAGGATTCCATTAGATTCACTCGATTTTAATAAACCTTTCTGAACTTTCCTGCTGAGCGGTTAGTACATGAGTTATTTGGAAGTAACCGGTATTTCGGCTTCCGCAATAATATTCGTAATCGGTGATGCCAATTTCTCTGCAATGACGCTGGCAAGACCGCTGCTGCGGTCAGGTTAATGAGTGGAGAGGATTAGAGCTCTGAGAAAGGCAATCCAAACATTTCATACAATAAATTCTTTCCACTGTGAATACAACTTAAACCAGACTTTCAGTTTTCATTGTAGAAAAAGATATTGCTGAAATTGTAATTTGATGATGATAGTTGATGTTTAAGGGCCTAACATAGAGGCTATAGGCCTGTTAATTCTTTGGATGAAAATGAAGA
Organism: Meconema thalassinum; assembly: GCA_946902985.2. Classification (NCBI taxonomy): domain Eukaryota; kingdom Metazoa; phylum Arthropoda; class Insecta; order Orthoptera; family Tettigoniidae; genus Meconema; species Meconema thalassinum. Next base: position 183,785,890 of record OX336398.1, on the reverse strand, counting down.
ATGATGATAAAATGAACACTAGAACTAAAAATAACTACAACTTACAACCAACTTACGGATTGCGAGAAGAAAAGGACCAAAACAAAGGAAAAGGGAAATGAAATACAGGTATAAGAAGTGCTCTCAACCCTCCAAAAATGAGAATTGACGCATTTGGTAAGGTGTCGTATGAAAGGCAGATAGGAAGGGAAATACGAGAGAGACCGCCCCTGAATCACTGGAAAAAGGAAAATAAACCAGATCCAGCTCAGGTATCATCCCAAACTCAACAGCCGTGAGCCCTTGAGGGTGTAGCTCCTCCAGTGGTGGGGTACACACACCCTGCCTCCTTTATGCCGTCGTGCAGAAGGGGGGAGATATGATGAAAAGAAAAACAAGAGATCTGACCCTTTGAAGAATGAGGGTATCAGGAAAGATGGAAACAATGTCCAATTAAGGCGGGAATTTGAAAGACTCCTTAGACTTCGGATATCCTAATACCGTCAGGGTCGGAAGAGAACAAGAGTTGACCAAGGGAGGCCGACAGTAAATATGCCAGAGAGGACCCTGGCACACTTAAGTGGAAGCAATCGCGAACTCAGCTGGGGTCCCCTGATCGTTAACCAGCGTCCCACATGTTGTAAGCCCCTGAAGGAGGGGGAGTGTCGTAATGAACGAGAGATGACCAAGAATGGTCGACAGGAAGGCACAAATAAATGAAAGCAATACCTCCCTCAGCTGGGGTCCCGTGGTCACCAAACCCACATCCCTTTAGTCGTGAGCCCCTGGGGGATGTACTGAAGAATGGTTCAACAGAATTGCAAGAAAACATTATGATACCCATTTTACGAAAGATAACTTATGGATATGCACTGGACGGTTGATTCCGTAGTTAATTGGATATCATCGTGTCTCAGAGGCAAAGAAGTCCCTATCATGTTTGTTACTAGCAGTGGTGAAGTACTATCCCGGCATTTGCCTGAACAGAGTGTAGAAAAACAACACTCAGGATAGTTTCGATCCTACGAAGTCTGGATTTGCTACAGCTGCCATCGCAGCCGTGGTGCACGATAAAACGATCACAACCACGGCGCGGGACTCTCAAAATGATGACTACACACTACAGACGAAGGAGCGTTTGTGTCCGGAACAAAGTTATCGCCGGAAATCACGTAAGACAATCATCTCAGCTAACTCTGTCGCACGTAAACTCGGGAAATGAAAGCACACCTCCTGTGGGGGACCAAGGGTAGTTGAATGTAACATCTATCGTCGGTACTTGCAACTGACATTTATGTAATGCCATTGTAGATATGTTTTGTTCTTTTTGATAATCGATTGTTATTAAGAAATATGTCGACGTAGTGTTTCTATACGTAATTACACTACGACATATTGGTGCCGAAAACTCAATTACGATCACGTACCACTACGACACGCTACGAAAGGTTTTCAGAATTACTCCTGACATACGATATACGAGCTGGAAGGAGTAGTGACGTGCAATATCCTGGATGACTTACGGCACTTCACAACTACGCACGGGGATAAACGACGTAATTAACCATTCAATACAGGTTCAATTTTCATAACGCAGCTTATTACGAGGTAATATATGGCATTATTTCTATTGACCATACAATTGTGGTAAAACTGTGATTGATAACCTCATTGTTCACGAGTAGCAATTTTCATTGCCATTAGTACGGCCATCTACGAACAAGCACGTGACAGGTGCTACCATCTGTCGGTAACTGCTGAAACCGTCTGCATTCGTTCTGTAATACAGGTCTTCTTTGACTATTCCCCATTTTCACTGCCACATAAATCACTTTCAGATATTCACGTATTTTCTCTCACTCAATGACTGACCACGAACAACAACTCAGAACTCTTAAACGGAAACGTGCCACTCAGCGCACTAATTCTACACGTTTCGCAACATTTTTAATAGACAGTAATACTACTACAGACACTGCTGTGATCAAGCATATCCGCGATCGTCCTCAGGATACTATAACATTGTTGCTCACCTTAGATGATTATATCCATGAAATGCTACAAGATGAAGAATACGAACTAGACACACATACTTGTGAAGAATACTTAGTCATCTCAAAGCGCGCCATTCCAAAGGCCAATAGCCTCCTTACAAAGAAGAAAGACGAATATATTATGCTTTTTACTCCTACTTCCAGTTCTGACGATCAGCACACGGTTATGGAAGGAGTCAAATTACCAACGATCCGACTCGAACCGTTCTCGGGTCATATAGAGACTTGGTGCAGATTCTGGGAACAGTTCCAGTCTTCAGTCGACAAGAACCCGACAATATCAGACATTAATAAGCATGTGTTCCTCAGAGGTTACCTTGAAGGCGAGCCAAAGCGGCTCATAGATGGTATAGCAGTAAGCGCAATCACATATGAGCAGACGAAGGCGATACTTATAGCACGATACGGAGATAAGGACAGAATAATCCAGGCCCACCTGGACTTCCTACAGAATTTAAGACCTGTTTTGTCGGAAAGTCCGCATGAATTGAACTCGACGTAGGTAGAGTGTCATCGCAGAGTGCAGGCCCTCAAGGCCCTAGGAGAAGTTGTGAATTTGTACGGACGTATATTAGCTCCAAAAATCCTGCGAGCCTTTCCAGCTGAGATATGTAGATGCTGGCTCATACCCGCAAAGAGAACAGGACGGTGAGAAAGGATTATAGGTTCCACCAAACGCTGTCTCAGAAAGGTACTAGGTCTATGAAGAAGGACTCAACACTGTACTGATCAGTATTGAAGCCACCCTGAATTCACGTCCCATTGTGCAAGACGGGAGCAACCTTGAAGCTCTTACACCTTCTAACTTTCTGAACGAAGAGAAACTCACGACCCTTCCAAATGGACCTGAGCCTGAAGGAAGAAGAGATCTGATGAAAGAATTTCGATTAATTGAAGAATTACGGCGAAAGTGGAAGAGGGAATACCTCTTACAGCTGCGGAGTTACCACGAGGTTAAGTGTCCAGCTGGTAAATACCCGAAACTGCGAGTTGGAGACCTTACCCTCTTACAAGAAGACGTCCTGCCTAGGCATATGTGGAAGAGAGCCCGAGTCGACAAAATACTGAAAGGGAGAGATGGCCGAGTGAGGACAGCCATCCTGCGTCTCCCCGATGGTTCTAGAGTCAGCCGACCGGTGCAACTGGTGATTCCTCTCGAATTTGACCAGTTTGGGGAGGATGTGGGGGACCAAGGGTAGTTGAATGCGACATTTACCGTCGGTACTTGTAACTGGCATATGTAATGCCATTGTTGATATGTTTTGTTCTCTTTGATAATAGATTGTTATTAAGGAAAATGTCGACGTAGTTTTTCTATACGTAATTATACTACGACACCTCCTATGTTCTTCCTATTTAAAGTGCAAATTGACAAACAACAGTATGACATACTGGATTTGAGCAGCGGCGTTCAAACCATAGTTTACAGTTTACCTCAGTATTTTACAATTTCATCAGCAAACACTCCCAACAACGTAAGTATTCAGTATATTAATACCGACTACGTACAATAATTGAAACTGAAACAAAACTTCGTTGTTCTAAACGTAACACTGTGAGGAGCACATTTAATAAACCTATTGAACAGCTGTTTACTAATCGTGCCTATACTTGGGTGGGAGTGCGCTCTATCGGCAACTAGAGGAATTTTTTCAATTACACGTTATGCATGGGATCTAACTGGGAGGGAATGGCAAGGCCGGTATAGAGCGCAGATCGCATCCAGTCGGCCGTGGACGAGACCACCAAGTTTCCATCTATCTCTGTAAGAGGCCATGCCACTGCATTTTCTCTACGGCAAGGGGCGTGGTGGCTCAGCGGTCTAGCTGTATGCCTCTCACCAAGGCGGTCCGGGTTCGATTCCCGGTCAATGCATGTGAGATTTTCGAAGTGAAATGCCATGTCCTGTGGTTCGGATTCCACGTAAAAAGGAGGTCCCGTGGCTCATGATCTCGAGATTAACGGTCACGTTAAACTACAAGCTTGCTTTGCTCTACGGCAACAGTAGTTCAAGCTATGACCACCAGGTTTCCATCTATCTCTGTAAGACACCATGGCACTCCATTTTTTACCTTATGACGAAAGGTATAACGCGTAATATATTGTAAGTAATGTCTACTAGAATCGAAGTTTTATACTCACCGTTAAGGTGTGTTCTACTACTGATATGTTGGCGTTTATATTTTATTAATCACCGCATTTTTTATTGTTGACAGTGTCTACGTCTGCCATCTGTGTTTTGTATTACAATCAGAAATACAGTAATTTTGCGTGATAATGCAGATTGTTCTATGAATAATATTTCCTTCTGTTATTCGGGTTATATTGTAATTGGTAATTATCCTGCTCTATGATTTTACCAATTTGTAATGGAACCGGATGTTAAATTATGAATTTAGTTGATAGCATGTCAATAACTTACGGTAATTATACTACGAATATGTATTATTATGCGAGAATTTTCTACAAGAACAAAACAGTAAGTAATGATACTTTGCCATTAGAATAGCAGACCCCATTAAATCAAAAATAAACACTATCGAGAAAGTAATTGTGAGACTGAGTTCTCGAGGAATTGTGTATATACATCCCTTTTTACTGTTGTTGCATTCTCCGCTGCGTTTTTGTACCCCACAATACTGTCCCTTTCGACTATTTACAGTGGGTTAATATTGAACTTGAGTAACATCAGAATCGAGGAGAACCATGTTCTAAACTCACTTAAGGGCAAAATGAATACACACTGAGAAATATATTGGCATGTATCTATCTATAACATATAAAGACACCTCCCGGGCAACGCCGGGTACAATAGCTATTTTGTAAAAAATCGGTAAATCAATCACCCACCGTTAATACCAAAACATAAGCCTAGGAGGGAACATGGATCCCCATATAATCTCACAGATTATGCGCGCTCTATGGAAGGTCAAGTGTTAGGATATCCTATTGCTATGAGATGACTGCCTCGGCTCAGTAACAACTTAAAACAATATTTAGATTCTAGCTTGGCCGTCAACATATTTCAATTGCATAATCTTCTGCAGATGTTACGTCTTCTTTTGGAATACGAGACTGCCAACAGAACTCGAAATATAATACTTCACATTCCAGGCTGTTGTGCTAAGCAATTACACCACAAATGGTATTTGCCTGTGGTCTTATGCAAAGGATAAGTTTGTGGAATGCCATGCTCTCTGGAATTATTTGAATCAATCCGTATATTAGATGGCTTAAGGGGAGTCGTAAAGGTCCAAATCGGTTAATTTTGACATTTTCACTTTTTTACACATTAATAATATATGATTCATTCTGATTAATTTGGTATGTGTTTTATTATAATAGTCTGATATTTACCAGTTTTAATTCCTTTATATATTACTGTAATTGTAATTTTCTTTAAAAAATCTTGCAAAGTTTTATAAACAGCATATCTCAGGAACTATTTGGTCTAGAAGGCTGTGATTTGGCTTAAATTTGAAGGGAAATTCTGATACATCAGTTTGTTATTCTGTTAATTCAATATGGCGTCGGCTTTGAGCAGTTAGCTTGTGTTTGAATGTAAACAAGTGGTAATATCATTGATTTATTTCTATTTTTGTATATTGTTCTCCTCATTTTGTGTTTTTTTCCCACAATGACAAGGCCTAAAGGAGTGTTTAAAAAGAGAAAGAACAAAGGCAATCGGCATTATAGAACATATCTTTGGATACAGCATGATGTAGATGCTGAACAAGGTGAAAATGTTATGTTGAACAATCCTAGTGAAAATGTTCAATCTCCACCCAATGCTTCTAAAAGCAAACAGCATAACATAGGAGAAAAGTATATTGACATCAATGAAGATAAAACAAATATTAACGTATTAATTAGTTTTAATATTTTGAATTCAGCTTTGAGTGACACTGTTGTAATATTTGTGGGGGGAAAGTGAAACTCTTTGAAAATGCTTCAAAACGAAATGGACTGGTAACTAACCTTACAATAACCTGCACCAATTGTAAAAGCATGAAGAGTTTTTATACATCAGAGAAAACCCAGCTGTTTGAAAATAATTTGAGGTTATTTTATGCACTCAGATGTATAGGAAAGGGTTTCTCAGCTGGCAAAGTGTTGTGTGGTATGCTAAATCTTCCCAACCCACCAACTAATGTTATTCGTTACACATCAGTGGTAGGGAAAAGTGTAAAGAAGATTGCTGAAGACTCAATGAAGGTTGCTACAAGTGAATCTGTAGTAGAAAATTATAACAGTACTGACTTAGCTATATCTTACAATTGGTCTTGGCAAAGGAGGGGTTTTCAGTCGAAAAATTCCTGTGCTTCTGCTATTGGCATTGACAATGGTAAAGTTGTAGATGTAGTGCCTATGACCAAATACTGTCAGGGTTGTGTTCCAGATGGCAAAGACAATACAAAGATATTGAAACACAAGGAATCATGCACCAAGAACTACGAAGGAACAAGTGGAGGCATGGAAGTTGCTTCTGCACTAAAAATATTTCAGCGTTCTGAAGAAGAGCGGGGTGTTCGCTATGTGCAATTACTTGGAGAAGGTGACTCAAAATCTTATAAGACAGTGTCTTGTGGTGATTTGACAATTACAAAATTAGAATGTATCAATCACGTTCAAAAGAGGATGGGCAGACGTTTGAGGAACTTGCAAAAACAGCTTGGCTAAACCATTCTATCCGATGGTTTGACCATCAAGCGTCGACTGACAGACAAAACCATTGATGAGCTCACAAGCTATTATGGCATGGCTATCAGGAGCAACTCAGATAATTTGGATGGCACGAAGAAATCAGTTTGGGCTATTTATTTTCATAAAGTCTCCACAGATTCTGAGCCGATTCACAACTTTTGTTCCCAGAACTGGTGTAAATACTTGAAGGCCAAAGAAGCTGGTACATTGGGTACATTTACACACAAAAATGCAATAGCAAAGGCTGTTATGCTTGCCATCAAGCCTGTGTTTAAGGATCTAGCCTACCCAGAGTTACTAAAGAAGTATTTGAAGGGAAAAACTCAAAACCCCAATGAGTCTTTCAATAACATTGTATGGTCTAGAATCCCCAAAAATGTATTTGTGGGTATGCCAACACTGCACTTGGGTGTGTATGATGCAGTTCTTACATTTAATGATGGCCTTACTGCAAGACTACAAGTATTGGAAGATCTTGGTTTGCCAGCAGGTTTCAATACTATAAACAGTGTCAGGGCGTTGGACAGAGAGCGAATTATGATGGCGGAAATTGCTGCAACAAACAAGACCAAACAGGTCAGATCCAAAAGAAGGAGAGAAGCAGTTGGTGATAAAGATGGAGATGATGATTACCAACCAGGAGGATTTTGAAGTGAATAATTTATGATGTCTGCTAGTTTATATGGAACTCTTACTTTAAAATCGATTTTCTCAAAATTACATTTTTCCAAATAAATGCCCCTTTTTCTCCGGAACTACTGGTGGTATCTCCATAATTATTTTTCTATATAATGTATATTGCACACTGATACTGTGGATCCTCGAAGATTGAAATTGCTCAAGTAGATAGGTTTTACAAAAATATAATCTCCAAATATTTCATGAAAAATTTAGAGGTTCACCCGAAAAAAATATTTAAACAATTCTATTAAAGTTTTCCATATGAATGGGGATCGGTGCACTGAGGAAGAACCAATAAACAGTCTGTAAAAGTATACATTGATATATCTAATAGATGCTGAGAAAACGGGGCATTTATATTGTAATTTTAACATTGGCAATATAGGGCTTTACGACTCCCCTTAAGTGAATACATAGATCTGAATATTGCCCTAGGACGGCTATTTTCTCATCTCAATTGACCGCTGTATTTACTACGTGACTACGTCTCTTCGTGATATCGTCTACCTTTCACAACTGGTAACTAAAAGGGAAGTGTGTAGTCCACTTTCAGTGGTGCTCACTGGTTAACGCCAAGAAGAGAGCATCACAAATAAAAATTTCGCTATTCTGCTCAAGCGTTGTACAGATAGTGATTCGAACGGAACTAGCACATCTGTGCTATTACTTAGTTTCGAAATACATTGGTGATCTCTACAGGGGCAATATTGACTGCTAAAGGATAGGCAATGATAACGTGATACGCCCTTTCTCATGGGCCGCACTATGTCAGACATGTGTTTTTAATGAGAACATTCATCCTTTCTAGGGATGGTTCACGTGAATTTGGGGATGAAAGACTTCCTTGTGGTCAGACCATCAAGTGTGCAAAACTAGAAGATGGATATGTTCCCTTGCCCTTCATGGGCTTGTGGCTAGTGAGCTCTCCTCTTTCCTTTTATGATCGCCATTTCATGACTTACTTCCTTGCATCAAGTTCCTTATTCTTTAAGGATAGAGTAGAGTATTTGAAGTATTAGAAGCCATTTTTAGCCCAATGAAAAATAGGCTTATTACATCACCTTTTGTCCGTTTGTCAGTCTGTGTGTTTGTGTTTGTGATATATTTTTGTAGCCCCCCTAATAACTTCTAAACGGCTAAAGCTATTTCAATGAAACTTGGTAAGTTTATAGCACTATTCCGGGCGACCCCGACCGTGCCCTTCAAATTTTGTATCGTCTCACCATACCAACATGGCGGCTGTGCGATATATTTCACCAGCATTCAATATCTCCGAAACTATTACCGATATCACCCTGGAATATTGTACGGTTATAAAGGGAACTACTAGAAGTTTACCTATGTGACTTTTGAATACCTGGTAACTACAAAACCAACATGCGGCCAAGTGAATTTGCGACTTTAAATAGACGTTTCTCGCGATTTAACCAACCAAACACAATGAAACTTGGTACAGTATATGTTTATACACATTGTAATGCACCGACATCTAACTTCGTCCAATTGTTTACATAACCTCAAGATGGCGACTGTGCGAAATATTTCACCGGCATTCTCTATCTCTGAAACTATTATCACTATGACATTTTGTACGGAGATAAAGCGCACTACTGGAAGTTCATCAATGAGACTTTTAAAAACCGGTTGACTACAAAACGAACATGGCAGCCAAGCGAAGTTGAAAGTTTTAAATATAATTTTCTCGCGATTTAATGATCCAAACGCAATGAAACTTGGTACAGCAAATTTCTATACACATTGTAATGCAGTGGTATCTAATTTAGTTCAATTGTTTATATAACCTTAAGATGGCGGCTGTGTGAATTTCGAAAATTATTTTTTTATTTCTTGTGTTCTAATCATGCGTTCGAATTCAACATTTGCATAATGAACGTACACAATAATCATCATCTAATAGTACATAACTCTATGGCCTACATATATTAAAATCCAACATGGCGACCATCGGAAATATTTAGACGGTTCTCAATATCTATTAATCTACTATTGCAATCAAACTGCAATTTTTTAAGTGAATAGAGGCCATAAGGATAAGTTCACCTATGGGACGTTCAATAACATGGCGAGCAAAGATCGAACATGGCGGCGACGCGAAATTTAAATATTCAAATGGACGTTTCTTGCGATTTAACCATCCGAGCGCAGCGAAACTTGATAGGTATATGCTTATACAAATTTTAATCGACTGGCATCTAATTCATTTAAATTAATTTCATAACCAGTAGATGGCGGTTGAGCGAATTTTTAAATCCCGCTTTTATTTCTTGTGTCCTAATCATGCGATTGAAGTTTGAATATAACACCTACTGTACACAAAAATCTTTATTTAATAACACATAAATCTAAGGACTATAATATAAAAAGCCAACATGGTGACCATCCAAAATATTTAGACGGTTCTCAATATCTACGAATCTATTACAGCAATCAAACTGACAATTTGTATGTTGATAGAGGCAATTGATGTTAGTAGGATATATGCAAATAGGCGATTTAGTTCTTCACGGAACAACTTATTCATTGTTGCATTCGTAAGATAATTGGTTTTCAGTCGGTCAACACGTTAATGTGCCCAATTTAATCTTTACCAATTCGTCCAATTATGTTTGTACTCTGGTTAAAAGCTCGTCCTGATCCGTATTGACGTTTCAAATTCTACTAACTCTTTGCTTTTTATTCCTCCTATAAATACTAATAAAAACAAAAAGGTTATAAACATTAATTATGTTTGTTCTGTCGTAACAGTCAAGTATTACGCTCTCCACTATTATTCTTTCCCCTGTTTCTTCAACCTTGAGCCAGGACACTCAAGCTAGTGATTTTATGAACCAGGTTAACAACCTGGCGGCCGCTGAAGTAATGTTACATTAAAGAACAGCAAGATTATTCATCGTATTAGCTTTTACAGAATCAGAGATTCTTGGAGACTGGAGCTAGTGGAGTGGTATAATGCCAGTCTTTAATACTGTGTGGTTGACATTTAGTCATCTTTATATTGCTTAAACTCGGGAAGAACAGCCTGATCACCTCCTACAGGATTGTTGTGGACTAATCATGAACAAGAACCTTTTGATGGGATCAAAATGGAACTCTGTGTGCCACCAAGACTGGCATATCCAGATCCTGTGGGAGTTATCTGCTTTCTATCCGTTGGGAATTGGAGTGATTTGGTTCTAAATGGAGGAATGTTACGGATATATATGATTATACTAGCAAGAAACCGTCTCTATTCAAAAATAATTTACAGCAAAAATGGGAATCTAATCTAAACAAATAAAATGGTCCCCACTTTTATATCACTTTATGACTTTGAAGTTCTTCATATCCCGTGTCCAACCATCTTGGTATTGCTGCTCTACCTTCACTTTCCAATTTCTTATTCACTGGAAACACTGAATGGGTTTGCTAATTTACCTGGCTTTCTCCATTTCCTATTTAACATGTTTATTAAGGGGGAGGCTTATTTCACAATATGCTATATTCTTTCACACCTTCTTACATTAATTTCGGTACATTCTCTGAGCAGATGTTCTGCGTCAAGACAATGTTAGTCTCTTCCTCACTCAATTCACTAAGGAAACTTACATTAAACAAATAGTTCCGTGAAGAACTATACAGCCTATTTTCATATATCCTACTCATGTTAATTGCCTCTATCAACACACAAAAAATCAATTTTGTGATGGATTCGTAGGAATTGAGAACCGTCTAAATATTTCAGATGGTCACCAGGTTGGAATTTTATTTACGTACTACTACATGAAGATTATTGTGTACGTGTGGTATTCAAACTTCAATCGCATGATTAGGACACAAGAAGTAACAAGTAGTTCCGTGAAGAACTATACAGCCTATTTTCATATATCCTACTTATGTTAATTGCCACTATCAACATACACAATTTCAGTTTGATTGCTGTAGTAGATTCGTAGATATTGAGAACCGACTAAATATTTCGGATGGTCGCCATGTTGGATTTTATATATGTAGGTCCTAGAGTTATGCACTGTTACATGCAGATTATTGTGAACGTGTAGTATTCAAACTTCAATCGCATAATTAGGACACAAGAAAAAACAAGGAGATTAAAAAAAATTTCACAGCTGCCATCTTGAGGTTATGGAAACAATTGAAATAAATTAGATGCCAGTGGATTAACATTCGGATAAAGATTTACTGTACCAAGTTTCACTGCACGCGGATGGTTAAATTGCGAGAAACGTCCATGTGAATATTTATAATTCGCGTCACCGCCATGTTGGATTTGTGATCACCAGGTTATTTAAAGTCCTATAGGTGAACTTAAGTTCATAGCCCCTATGAATATTAAAAAATTTAGTTTGATTGCTAAAATAGATTCGTAGATATTCAGTATCGTCTAAATATTTCGGATGGTCGCCATGTTGGATTGTTAAATGTATAGGCCATAGAGTCATGTACCATTAAAGGAAAATTATTGCGTAGGTTCATTATTCAAACTTTCACTTCGATCGCATGACTACATCACAAGAAATAAAAACTTAATTTTAAAATTCGCACTGCCGCCATCTTGAGTTTATGTAAACAATTGAACTAAATTAGATACCAGTGGATTACAATGTGTATAAATATTTCCTGTGCCAGGTTTCAGTGCGCTTGGAACATTAAATCGCGAGAAAGGTCTATTTAAAATGTTCAAATTCGCTTGGCCGTCATGTTCGTTTTGTAGTTAACCGGTTTTTGAAAATCTTATAGATGGACTTCCAGTAGTGCCCTTTATCTCCGTACAAAATTTTAAAGAGATACCGCTAATAGTTTCAGAGATATAGAATGCCGGTGAAATATTTCGCACATCCGCCATCTTGTGATTATGTAAACAATTGAACGAAGTTAGACGTCGGTGCATTACAATGTATATAAACATATACTGTACCAAGTTTCATTGCGTTTGGTTGGTCAAATCGCGAGAAACGTCTATTTAAAAATCGCAAATTCGCTTGGCCGCCATGTTGGTTTTGTAGTTACAAGGTTTTCAAAAGTCACATAAGTGAACTTATAGTAGTTCCCTCTATCACCATAGAAAATGTCAGGGTAATATCGGTAATAGTTTCGGAGATATTGAATGCTGGTGAAATATTTCGCACAGCCGCCATGTTGGATTGGTGAGTCGTAACAAAATTTGAAGGGCACGGTCGAGGTCGCCGGGAATAGTACTATGAACTTTCCGAGTTTCATTGAAATCGCTCCTGCCGTTTAGATTTTACTAGGGGGGGGACACACACACGAATCACACACACACACACGCACACACACACGGACAAAAGGTGATCTCATAAGCATATTTTTTCAAAATTGAAAATAGGCTAAAAACGAGATTTTAAAATTTCGCACAGCTGCCATCTTGTGGACATGAAAAAAAATGAAATAAATTAGATGGCAGTGGATTAACATTTGTATATGCATTTAACGTGAAAAGTTTCACTGCACTCGGATGGTTAAACTGCGAGAAACGTCCATTTAAATATTTATACTTCGCGTCCCCTCCATGTTGGATTTGTGCTCACCAGGTTACTGAAAGTCCTATAGGTGAACTTATGTCCGAAGCCTCTATGAACATTAACAAGTAGTTCCGTGAAGAACTATACAGCCTATTTTCATATATCCTACTTATGTTAATTGCCACTGTCAACATACACAATTTCTGTTTGATTGCTGTAATAGATTCGTAGATATTGAGAACCGACTAAATATTTCGGATGGTCGCCATGTTGGATTTTATATATGTAGGTCCTAGAGTTATGTACTGTTACATGCATATTATTGTGAACGTGTAGTATTCAAACTTCAATCGCATAATTAGGACACAAGAAAAAACAAGGAGATTTTAAAATTTTGCACAGCTGCCATCTTGAGGTTATGGAAACAATTGAAATAAATTAGATGCCAGTGGATTAACATTCGTATAAGGATTTACTGTACCAAGTTTCACTGCATGCGGATGGTTAAGTTGCGAGAAAAGTCCATGTGAATATTTATAATTCGCGTCACCGCCATGTTGGATTTGTGATCACCAGGTTATTTAAAGTCCTATAGGTGAACTTAAGTTCATAGCCCCTATGAACATTAAAAAATGCAGTTTGATTGCTAAAATAGATTCGTAGATATTCAGTATCGTCTAAATATTTCGGATGGTCGCCATGTTGGATTGTTAAATGTATAGGCCATAGAGTCATGTACCATTAAAGGAAAATTATTGCGTAGGTTCATTATTCAAACTTTCACTTCGATCGCATGACTACATCACAAGAAATAAAAACTCTAATTTTAAAATTCGCACTGCCGCCACCTTGAGGTTATGTAAACAATTGAACTAAATTAGATACCAGTGGATTACAATGTGTATAAATATTTCCTGTACCAGGTTTCAGTGCGCTTGGAACATTAATCCGCGAGAAAGGTCTATTTAAAATTTTCAAATTCGCTTGGCCGCCATGTTCATTTTGTAGTCAACCGGTTTTTGAAAGTCTTATAGATGGACTTCCAGTAGTGCTCTTTATCTCCGTACAAAATGTTAGGGAGATACCGCTAATAGTTTCAGAGATATAGAATGCCGGTGAAATATTTCGCACATCCGCCATCTTGTGATTATGTGAACAATTGAACGAAGTTAGATGTCGGTGCATTACAATGTATATAAACATATACTGTACCAAGTTTCATTGCGTTTGGTTGGTCAAATCGCGAGAAACGTCTATTTAAAAGTCTCAAATTCGCTTGGCCTCCATGTTGGTTTTGTAGTTACTAGGTTTTCAAAAGTCACATAAGTGAACTTATAGTAGATCCCTCTATCACATTAAAAAATGTCAGGGTAATATCGGTAATAGTTTCGGAGATATTGAATGCTGGTGAAATATTTTGCACAGCCGCCATGTTGGATTGGTGAGTCGTAACAAAATTTGAAGGGCACGGTCGAGGTCGCCGGGAATAGTGCTATGAACTTTCCGAGTTTCATTGAAATCGCTCCTGCCGTTTAGATTTTATTAGGGGGGGACACACACACGAATCACACACACACACACACACACGCACACACACACGGACAAAAGGTGATCTCATAAGCCTATTTTTTCAAAATTGAAAATAGGCTAAAAATCAGTTTGTTTGCTGTAAAAGATTCGTAGGTCTTTAGAACCGTCAATATATTTCGAATGCTCGCCATTTTGGATTGTTATATGTATAGGCCATAGAGTTATGTACCATTAAAGGAAAATGATTTCATAGCTTCATTATTCAAAGTTTCATTTCGATCGCATGATTACCGCTCGGGAAATGAAAGCTACATTTTAAAATTTCGCACAGCCGCCATCTTGAGGTTATTTAAACAATTGAACTAAATTAGATGCCAGTGCATTACAATATGTATAATCATTTAATGTACCACATTGCACTGCGCTCAGATGGTTAAAATGTTTCAAATTCGCTTGGCCGTTTGTACTTGACAGATTTTTCAATGTTACATAGATAAACTTGTAGCAGTGCCCTTTATCACCGTACACAATTTCAGGGTGATATCTGTAATAGTTTCGGAGATATAGAATGCCAGTGAAATATTTCGCACAGCCGCCATTTTGATGTGATGTAAACAATTTAACTACGTTAGACGTCAGTGCATTACGTTGTGTATAAACACTTGCTGTACCAAGTTTCATTGCGGTTGGATGGTTAAATCGCGAGAAAAGTCTATTTAAATGTCTCAACTTCGCTTGGCCGCCATGTTGGTTTTGTAGTTACCAAGTTTTTGAACGTCTTATAGGTACACTTCTAGTTGTGCCCTTTATCACCGTACAAAATTTCAGGGTGATATCGGTAATAGTTTCGGAGATACTGAATGCTTGTGAAATATTTCGCACTGCCGCCATGTTTGATAGGTGCCACACAATAGCATTTGGAGGTACGGTCGGGGTCGGCTAGAATGGTGCTATGATCTTACCGAGTTTCATTGTAATCGCTCCAGCCGTTTAAAAGTTATTAGGGGGACACACACACGAGTCACACACACACGCACACACACACGGACAAGAGGTGATCTCATAAGCCTATTTTTTCATAAAATGAAAATAGGCTAAAAATAATCATCCCCTAAATCTAGTTCAAGTTAAACACTCACGAAGTGAGAAGATGATATTAAATAAGCAAGCAAAGAGAGTAACTCGTAAATTGTCCCCTAAGCAAATACAAACCGAGTTAAAATAAAAATTCTACTAGTGACATCTCATGAACATATTGCAAAGTATATCATTTAATTGGTTCACAAGGCTAATTTCAATTAATATATAAAAGCACCAATAAGTATTAATATAAGCTATGATGGTGTTCTCTTTTTACATTTACGATGCAATTAATTGAATGCAATTGAAGTTAAATTATTGCAGACGAGATGCGTCCGCAGCACAGAAAAGTAGACAAAGCTAAGCAACAACCAGATACAACAATAAACTACAATCAGATCACAATAATAATTAAATAAACAAACACACAAATTCACACAATTATTATTGTACACCCCTGCGTACGCATCTAGTCGCTGTTTGCGGCTAATCGTCACCTAGGTGAGTGTTGTTTGGATGGTGAAGGTGTAGTCATGACTATGACTGACTTCACTTGGTTGCCGTAAGTCCATGTTTCGAAATGCCATTATAGTTAGCAACTCCGTTGTCACTAAATATGTCAGTTTGTCCTAAAATATGTGGGTCTGATGAAAACAGCTGTTCCAGAAGTGTTGGTCATTCTATAAAATAATATTACAAATTTTAACGGTTCACATCTTATTTACATTCATTTTAGACCAATTATGTGCATTTTATATAGTTTCAAGTTTAGTTTGCTTTTAAATCTCTATAATAACCATCATGACACTTGATGATAATAGCAAAAACCATTGCCCCAAAGGATCTCCTCTAAGAAAATATGAGGGAAAAACCACATGACAGTCAACACAATAACACGTGCCTACAATGGCGGAACTCTGCGCTCACCTGGTTCGCTATAATACCTCGATCGATGAGAATAGCCTCAATTGCCGGAAAAATACTCCTAACAACAATGTGGGTGATCACAGTTTATCCCATCATTACCTCGTCCTCGCCGGACACTACAATAACACTGCCTAACAATTACATAAATCATCTGGTCAAGAACGTTTAGCAAAGGGATACCTTAAATGTGTCATCAACGTGCTCGCAATCTCCTAACAAACAGAGTAAGCAGAATATGTACATTGAATGAGACGATAAGTTCAGAAATAACAGAAATAATAAGGCCCACAAGGTTTTGACCACTCCTCTGTTACATCAATTCGTTAATTCAGGCCTCTGGCTCAAGTCGATTTGAAACATAACAATTTCTGTCTACTAGTCGTCTCACAAAAAGTTTACTAAGCATTGTGGGAACGAAGCGCGATGACCGACGTAACTGGTCAGGCTCAAGGTAGTCGTAGGCTTGTCCAACTCCAAACTGGCGAACCAAATAACTTCCTAATCTCTCACACAATAATGAGCTATTATCACAATCTGTTAGCTCATGTAACGTTGAATAGTACAGGGGTATCACCACAAGATTATAAACTCGAGCTGGCGGCTTCTGTGCCTCACACTTTCACAAGAGTGTGTCTTAAACTTTCCAATAACAATTATGCACATCCTCCATGAAAATTAAACGTGACCAACGACACCAAACCTTAACGTGCCGCCAAATGATACGTTGAATACAATCAAATGCCTAATGAGGCTCCTGAAGCCTCTAGTTTTGCTTCTATACATCTCAAATAACATGTGTGGTTTTTAGCACACAATGAACCACAATGAAAAAACCACAGCGCAGCCTTCCATACTGCCAAAGGTACGACCGTGGCTTACCTCAAGAATGTGATGCTTCCAAAGCACACTAACTCAAAAACATCTCACTGCTTTTCCGTGTAATGGGAAAATATATCTACAATAAATAGTTTTCGTCTTCCTAAGCTTTCCTAAAGCTTGTATTAATCACATAGCACATGTGATTCGATTCTCACATCATTTTACTTGGTCTAGGGTTGACCTGAAGAATGCTATCTGGCAACGCATTGTCAAAATTATGAATGGGTGTTAAATCTAGGAAACAATCAATCTGGTTGCTACTATTTTGAATGCGGTCACTTACTTGCTCATCAACAGGAATCAAGCTTATCAGAAGGAGTAAGTATTGGCCAAAAACTCACATATCAGTGGTGAAGTAGTAGATCTGCCATCGAGCCACGGCCATTGGCAAGGCCTATATTCGAACCTAGGCTCCAATAATGCCATCGCTTCTTTTTCTTCTTCTGCCTCATTATGCTCGTATGGCCCTCGATTTAAGCTTCTGCCCCCTCCATAAGGTAGTTACTCCATCCTTACCTGAGCCTCAAATGGTAGAATAGGCTCCACGTGGTCGATTAGTTTTACCATGTTAAATTGGCGATTTTCACAGGGTTAAAGTACGGACATTGACAAAAAAAAAGCACAGATTTTACACTGGCGCAGACAGTAAAAAATAGGCCACGACGGTCTGCCACTGACTCTAGAACACACAGTGGTGTTCGCTCACAGTATGTAATACTGAGAAATATCGCTCAAAATCGTAGCGATCGTCCACACAAAGAGTTTTCAAAAGGCACGTTTTTAACTTGTAACTTTGTTTACAAGAAATGTTTGCACTGATATAATTTTACTGCTCAGACAGTATTTAAGCCAACTTTGGGGCATCACTCAGAAAATATGCCCACCGTGTGGTCGGTCTACTCACAGTTTCGCCTCTCACAATTATGCGCAAAAGGAGTGTCACAATGTCACTTCAGAACATCGCCTACTTGCCCACAATAATTATTGCCTTCACTTCACTGCAATGAGGCACAATTTGATATTATCACGCCATAGTTTAAGGCATACGATTACGACGTACTTGAGACGCATGTTTCCCAAGAGTCGCGAGACACAGCAATGGCCTCCTACACGGTAGGATCCGTTTCGAGCCAAAGATGAACTCATGCAGCGACTATAAATACCTCCCTTCAAATATCTGCGATGATAATACCTGTTTCTGACGGTAAAAATCCAGAAATTTGTGTAGAAAAGTTCCAAAAAATCCAATTAGTTTAATAACTCTGCAGAAGTGATAATCAAATTACAGGAAATATCTCCTGTCCTCGGAGTATAAATCCGTACTGCCGTAGTCAAAATAGCATGCGGTGACCAGTTCAAGCTGTCACGGTGCATTCTAGCCGTCAGAGGATGTGATACCAACTTGACACAAACTAAAGATCATCAGACATGAACCTACGGGTTCATTAAACAGTATTAATAGATGTATGGAGATCAGCTCATATACTTACCTTGTAAAGCACCTAAGACTGGGATGCGACCTCTGAAAACAAAACTTACATTCCTTACCCAGTTTCTGATGTAGGTCTTGTATGTCTTATTGTGTTTGGAGTGCATTCAAGATAATGAAAATCTGACGAAAGGTCCCTTTAATACTTGATTACTTTGGTGCAAGTTTACAATTTGTGTAAGATATATTTCCACCTATGCAAAGGAACATGTTTGTGAAATAAGTAACTTCTCTGCAGGATGATGCTGATCTTACTGAGGATATTAAGATTGAGGAAATGTCCATACCAGAGATTGTCCCATGTGTCAGAATGGAAACACCATCTTCAGGGAGTTGTGGAGATTTAGAAGAGGTAAGTTACTACTTATATATTTTGGAGTACTTGACCTGATTGTCATTTTCTTCTGTCTAATGCTATTCAGGGATTCCATGATTGTATATTCAGACCGTACAGATTGCAATTGGATGCTTTCAGCTATGAGTTTGTATATTGTACAAGCGGTATAGATAGAAAGTGAGGCATTATTATGTGTAACCAGTGCTGGCCTCAAACCCACGACCTCCCTATATGTATGCCATTGTTCTAAGGACGATATATCCTAATTCTCATTGGCCAAGCTTTACCACAATCACTTGGTATTAGTTGCCTGAGGTGAAATTTGCATTCTGTATGATGAAGCTGGAGTATTTTGATGGTCTATGTATACCAAAATGATAGAGGGGAGATGATTTTGACTACATCCACAATCGTCTTAAGTGTTGTTGCTTCCTTTGCTTGTTACATGTACTCTGGGCAATTGCAGGAATGGTTCTAAGTTAAGACAGTGGCCTTCTCTCCTGACATTTCTAAGAACATGCACTTGGTGCTAAGCAAAATGGTAGAGTACCCGCAAGAAGAGCTTGCCGAAACTCAACGACGTGCAGAGACCAATATCAATCGGCGTAGTTTAATGCTCATTGCGGGGCTTCTGTGTGTGCCCCAAATGCTGATTACCGGGTTCACTGCTCACCCCATTGTTCAACCATGCGGTCTCGCTGCGAGACGCGGTCTACAGCTGTAATTCAAGCGTAGAGTGCAAGGATGCAGCAAACAGTATAGGCTAATGAGGGTATAGGTTACTCTGTCCTGGCTCAGGTAATAACTACTGTGTAAGGCATTACGTACACGCGCTGAGATCTCACAGTTTAGGGTATAGGTTACTGTGTCCTGGCTCAGGTAATAACTAATGTGTAAGG
The DNA here is from genome assembly GCA_946902985.2 of Meconema thalassinum. Taxonomy (NCBI): domain Eukaryota; kingdom Metazoa; phylum Arthropoda; class Insecta; order Orthoptera; family Tettigoniidae; genus Meconema; species Meconema thalassinum. The sequence goes on along the minus strand of OX336398.1, from coordinate 183,765,833 downwards.
CATTACATACACGCGCTGTGATCTCACAGTTTGGGGTAGAGGTTACTGTGTGCTGGCTCAGGTAATAACTACTGTGTAAGGCATTACACACACGCGCTGAGATCTCACAGTTTAGGGTATAGGTTACTGTGTCCTGGCTCAGGTAATAACTACTGTGTAAGGCATTACATACACGCGCTGAGATCTCACAGTTTAGGGTATAGGTTACTGTGTCCTGGCTCAGGTAATAACTACTGTGTAAGGCATTACGTACACGCGCTGAGATCTCACAGTTTAGCATGACAAGCCTCCGGCTGGGCAGACGGTCCGTTCAGAACTGCTGCCAGCGAGCTACTTAAGCGAAATGGGAGGAGCGTGCTCTGCTACTACCGAGCCCACCCGAACATTGCCGAAGATCTGCGCAGGATTTTGTGGCAAGCTCTTCTTGCGCGTATTCTAACAAAATACTTGCAGATATAAACTAAAAGTAAGAAAACATTGAGGATACAAATGGAGAAACTGATTGTGAGTACATAAACCCATATGGACCTCGTAAGCCACAATGTTGTGCCTTTCTTTATACCTACTTGCAATCGCCTCGATGTCCATGGATATGAGTTCCCGCCAAATATTGTATTAGAGCTTGAGTTGACTGTGGCCAAGCAGAGGTCATTGAACTTTATATACCAGGATCATCGGGAGTGTATATTCGCAATAAGCTGGGAGAGAATGGATAGGAGCGCATTGATGCTCGCCATCCTTCTGTATCAGTTGCACTTTATTTGTTTGTAAAGACTGGAAAATCTTTATCACTGTATTTCTCATAATTCGTAATGTGTGATGTTCATTTATATTTTAAGATTAAACCCACTATGTTACTCTTTTATCCGAGGGAAATATGGTCATTAGTTGGGATGTCCACCGTCCCAGCATTCACCTGGAATTTATAATGAGAAACACTGGTAAACCATTTGAACGATTGCCGACAGTGGGGTTCAAACACATTCGCTTTCAGAGGGTTGTAGCAGCCTGTCGAAGTGGCCTTGAACTAAGTTTTATAGTATTTAAAATGAGTTTGGCTCTAAGGCATGATGAATAAATCTCGGATCTAATTTTAAAGTTTCAAGGTTTGATTTCTGAACTGAAGGAGGGTTAATACACGATAAAAAAAAATCCCCTCGGCACGCCAGAAGGCGGAGGTAGATTTCACCGGACGAACTAGGGGATAGGCGAAAATAGGCAAAATATGGATATTTTCGTAGAAGTACCAGACCTCATTTTATACCTCTCATTATGAGAAAGTAATTTACAATTGGAGTTTAATAAACTTTGTTTTTCGTTTTTTATGCATATGTTTAACATTCTATTGTCTTACGTTTTTGTCAGGTGGGGTCTATTTTTATAGTGGTGGTCACACTGTACTTATGCAAGGTTTCGACTCTGATGTGTAACTATCTAACGGTCTGTTACTTCTTCACGCGAAATTTTGTCTCCCGCAGAGATGTTGGTTGGTTCCTCAGTTTAGGGGCTGCGACAACGCGGTCATGTAGCCCCGTATACTTTGCTACTTTCTATGCCACTTTACTTCTCCTTCCAAGGAAGGGATACTGAGGGATTTGTAACGCTCTTAAAAAATCCGACGACTTCGGCCGGTTTTGAACCCGCGACCTTGGGCTTAAAAAGTTCAGCATGATACCTGTTACGCCACCGAAGCCGCTTCCTACAGAGTCAGATGGCAAACTGAATGTGATCTCGTGCAGTGGCGTTGTCATGGCAACCTCTTATTGCTCATCCCTCATCAATTTAGTAGCGTTGTCATGGCAACCTCTGATAGCTCTTGGCATTTTCTTATAATTCAGAATTCATTTTGCTCATCCCTTGGCGTAATGGCGGGTCTTATCAAATATTATTTCAGACAAAATTTTAGGTAATTATTAGGGGAAATTTTTAATTTTAAACGGTTTTGGATATTGTTCCTATTAAGAGATATATGATTTTTGTTTCCCCAAAAACCCACTTTTTCCCACCCCTTTGGTCAATGGTTGGTGATATCAAAATACTTTTTAAACATAAATGTTTGGCACTTAACCGATACATAGTATGAACTTTGAATGGATTCGATATTTCTCATATTAAGAGAGTTATAGCGATATTTCACTTTTTCGAAAAAGGCCCGAGCCCCCATGGAAACATGATTTCGGAATGATAAGAAAATGCCAAGAGCCATCATAGGTTACCATGACAACGCTTCATAATTGATGAGGGTTTAGCTATCAGCGGTTGCCATGGTAGCGCCATTGCACATTCAGTTTTCCATCTGACTCTGTGTGAAGCGGCTTCGGTGACGTAACTGGTAGCATGCTGAACTTCTATGCCCAAGGTTGCGGGTTCAAAGCCGGCTAAGTCGTCAGATTCTCTACGAGCGCTAAAATACCTCAGTATGCTTCCCTTGGGAGGGGAAGGTCCAACATTCGTTGCAAGTTGCGGGTTGTGGTGGCGTCTAGTAGCCAAGTTCATAGCTAGGTGTCGTTAACGGTAGTATTTGGTACCAAAATTAAGAACTACTACTTGAAATTGACCGTCTGCTGTCCTTACCTGAAATACAGACTAATACAGTCATCACAATTAACACCGTTTATCAGACAGATTCTACACACCCAAAGTACACGGGGCAACATTAGCATATACGGCCTTCTGACAATTAATCTCGAATCCATATGTGTGCCAATTTTGAAATAGTTCGCATGCATAACTTTTGAGATATCCAACATAGAACTCAAATTTTAATTGTTATTTTTCGGCAGTTGGCAGCACATACGTAAATTTCAAATATGGCCGTCAGATATTCAGGTATGGATATTTACTGTTACCAAATTTGGTTAAGATAGCTGCAGCCGTGTAGGAGTTGATAGGGGGACACGCACAGATAGACAGACAGACAGACAAAAGGACAGACAGACACATACTTTGCCGGATGGATCTCATGTCTACTTTTCCCTCATTTTTGTAAAATGAGAAAAGTATGCTAAAAATAGACTCCAGATGACAAGAAGGTTGCCGTCCCCATAAGACAATAAAATGTTAAAATAAAAATATGCATAGGAAGACAAAAGAAAAGTTAAGTAAGCTCCAATTGTAAACTACTTTCTCGCAATAAATGAGGCCAGACCCTTCTACGAAAACCTGCATATTTTGCCTATTATAGCATATCCCCTAGTTTGCCAGGTGAAATCTACCTCCACCTTCTGGCGTGCCGAGAGGAATTTTTGTGTATTTAGACCGTGCTGATGACGAATGGAACCTGTCTGCTATTAGGTTGTGAAAAGTATGGAAAGTACAAGACGTCTAGATGGATGGTAAAGCATTATATTTTCCGACTAGTGCTGGACTCAAGCCATTGACCTCACTTTATGTATGGCGTTGTTCTATTCACTGAGTTAGTGGAGGCTATATTTTAATCCTCATAGGTGAAGGGTACATGATGTGAAGCCAGCTTATCCTTAGCACAAGCACGTTGTATTAGTTGCCTGTTGTGAAGCCAGCTTATCCTTAGCGCAATCACGTTGTATTAGTTGCCTGTTGCGAAGCCAGCTTATCCTTAGCACTATCACGTTGTATTATTTGCCTGTTGTGAAGCCAGCTTATCCTTAGCACATGCACGTTGTATTAGTTGCCTGTTGTGAAGCCAGCTTATCCTTAGCACAATCACGTTGTATTAGTTGCCTGTTGTGAAGCCAGCTTATCCTTAGCACAATCACGTTGTATTAGTTGCCTGATGTGAAGCCAGCTTATCCTTAGCACAATCACGTTGTATTAGTTGCTTGTTGTGAAGCCAGCTTATCCTTAGCACTATCACGTTGTATTATTTGCCTGTTGTGAAGCCAGCTTATCCTTAGCACAAGCACGTTGTATTAGTTGCCTGTTGTAAAGCCAGCTTATCCTTAGCACAAGCACGTTGTATTAGTTGCCTGTTGTAAAACCAGCTTATCCTTAGCACAATCACGTTGTATTAGTTGCCTGTTGTGAAGCCAGCTTATCCTTAGCACAATCACGTTGTATTAGTTGCCTGATGTGAAGCCAGCTTATCCTTAGCACAATCACGTTGTATTAGTTGCCTGATGTAAAGCCAGCTTATCCTTAGCACAATCACGTTGTATTAGTTGCTTGATGTAAAGCCAGCTTATCCTTAGAACAATCACGTTGTATTAGTTGCCTGTTGTGAAAAAGTTACAATATTTTCGTGGTGCAGTATTAGTATACTATGGATGTTGGCTTGTCGCATAATACTTGATATTTCACTTTTCTTGGCAGCCTGGTCAAACGGGCAGGTTATTATTATTTTTAGAAAATATATCCTTTTTATCTCTACTGCAGTAACTGTAATAACTGCTTTTGATATATAATGTGATTACAGCTGACCTACCGCTTGCAGTTAGGAGAATTATGTAGTGGCAAAATGTATGTCAATAGTATACTAATCACTCTCCTTAGAGGCACTTACTGGAAGTTTTTTGACAATGTACCTGACCTGATCACAAATTTTGCAGTTTTAATTTAAGCTGTTCATGTAGAATATTGTTTATATGACATATGAGTGATTTATACATTCTTAAAAGCTGTGCTGGTACAACTATTGATGAACAAGTTACGTGTAAGTGGCATGTGCATGTATTATGTGCTGTGACTGAAATGGAAGAAAAGATGGACCTGTTATGGATCTTTTACAGTCTTGTTGCTAGAAATTTCAAAAATAATTCTTTCAGCCCGGTCTCCACTTTTTCTATCACTCTTCAGTTTGTTGTTTGGGTTTCATCTCTACATAGCTTCAACACCTTACCACCGTGGCAATCTGTTTAATATATTGTACCCTTGGTCTACCACTACCGTCCTTGTCCTCGACCCAACCTTTCATAACTAACTTTGCTATTCCTGGGTGTTTTCGAATATGTCCCACCAACCTATCTCTTCCTTTCATTAGCATTTGCCAGAAACATTTCTCATCTCCCACTTTGTCTAAATACCTAAATCTGCATTAGATATCATCAGATTCCTTTTTTATAAAAATGCTTTCCTAGCCTGAGCCCACCTACTTTTCATATCCAACTCTATTCGCCCATCATTGGTTATTTTGCTTTCTAAGTATCAGAAGTCTCCTATTTCCTTTAGCTTTTCACCTGGCAATCTGACGTTCATAAGGGTTTCTGATTTATTTCGGCTGCATTCAAATATTTTTGTTTGAAATATATTTATTTTCAAATTAATTCTTCCCTTCAGACAGAATGCTTACTATTTAAAACTCATTCAAATCTTCTGGTGTGTCGCCTAATATGAGGATGTCATCAGGAAATCTCAGAGTGAAGTTATTTCCCTTTGAATCGTTCTTCTACTTAGAATTATAACAATTTCCTTCATTGCTTGTTTAATGTACACATTGAATACTAGGGGTGATAAGTTGCAGCCTTGCCTTACACCTTTCTGAATACCAGCTCTCTCTCATGTTCTCCGGCTTGAATAACTGCTGTCTGGTTTCTGTATAGATTGTATCCCTGTACTTTATAACAACCTTTTTCAATATATCAAACAACTTGCTCCAATTAATATTATCAAATGCCCTTTCTAAGACTACAAACGCCATGAGCGTTCTCTTATCTTTCGTTATCCTTCCTCCCAAAATCAGCCTACGACTTAGAACAGCTTCCCTTGTTCCTATGTTTCTCGTGAAGCCAAACCGGTCTTGACACAACTCTGTTTCTATCTGTCTTTCCATTATCTTGTAAATTATTCTCGTCAGGATCTTTGTTGCACGACTGATCAAGCTGATTGTACGGTAATCTTCACACCTGTCAACCCCTGTTTTCTTCGGTATAGGGATAATAATAACACCGTATGGCCTCGGGATCCGGTGCAAGCTGTGTTATTTGACACCCAGAGGGTAGCTTCCATGTTGAATTTCGTCGTTCCTGGAAGCACTATGAAAATCAAGGAGGTTAGATACCTAAGCTCCTTGAACACTATAGCGCTTTCTAGTAGAGAAGTGAGGAACTTTGTGTTGACCAAAAATCCCGAGATTAAATTTGCCATTATGAACACGGCCTACTGAATTCATATGGGTTCTTTGACATGCCAACATCGTATGACATGCGTGTCGTAATTTTTGCCACCTTTCACTTACCTCGTCCAGGAGCGAACCTGCAATCTTGGGGTTAGTAGACCGACTCGTAAACCACTCACCCATCGTGGCAAGCGGTAAAGTGATGATAACATTTTTCTTGATATCGGAAGGTTATTCACATGTATCATAAATCCAGCAAACCAAGTGAAATAACCTGATCAGACCTTCATCACCTATGCTTCGTGGCAATTCAATCGGTATATGATCTCTCCAGGTGATTTGTTCTGCTTAAGTGTTTTAATGCTCTGTCACGCTTTGTTTTAGTTCAACTACAGAGGAGGGATGTCTTTGATAAGTTTCAGATCTAGATGAGCCATGTATAATGCACTATGATATGATTGAGAATAAGAAAGTAATTTCAGTAAGTTTTCCAGATGATAAATCCATTTTTTTAGTTCAGCTGTGCTGTAAAGTTAGATTATTTGTTATTGATTGTGTAGAAGCGTAATATAATACCAAATAAATTAATGATTCATTCCTGTTTCTAGGAAATAAAGGAAGAACTCCATGATGAAGACAGTGATGCAAGTGGAAATCATATAAATGAGTAAGTCGAGAACATAATAAGGAAAAGTATTGTACGTATGATAACTACAACTGTTGGAAGTATTCCAGTATGAATGTTGTTGACAGGATGACCTACTAGTTGTTCCCACCATGCGTTGCATTGCCAATCAACTGAAGAAAGTGTTTCTGTAGTAATTTTGTGTATTGAAGTGTATTTTGTTTCTCCGTCTGGTGCGTGCATAAATACACTGAAGAAAATGGAAATTGCAACTCCATGGAGGCATTGGTCGTTTGTGTTGATTTTCAAGATATGGAACGATGCCATCCATGTAGGTATGTAAACGATCAAAGTTTCAGACCCATTGGATTGTTGCTACAGTTCTCCCCACGTGATTGGTCGCGGAGGAATCAACTACAGTATACGGAATCCGGTGTAGCGTAGTTGACTTGCAGTCTCTGCAGTGAAGTGTTCCCCGTCAAACATGCCTTGACGACAGAGAAGAGCACGGTATCAACAACTGTCGCCATTTGAGAGGGCTCGGATAATTGGGCTGTGTGAGGCTGGATTATCGCTAAGGACAGTCGCAGCACGTGTTGGCCGACAGGCATCTACGGTACAACTTGTATGGCAGCAGTGGTCAAATGAAGTTACCCAAACTCGTAGACCTAGCACAGGCCCAGCGCGACAGACAACTGTGAGAGAGGATCGCCGCATCATTCGGATGGCCCGGATGGAACCCCATGCAACAACAGCGCAAATTCGAGCAGCTGAGATACCCCACGTTATACAACAAACAGTTGGTAATCGCCTACGTGCAGCTGGCTTACGATCCCGTGTCCCTGCAGAAGGTGTTCCATTGACCCCACACCAGCGACGTGTAAGGCTGGCCTGGTGTCGAGAACGATCGACGTGGGTCGACGAATGGCAAAGGGTGGTTTTTAGTGATGAATCGCGCTTCTGTCTTGCCCACAGTGATCGTCGGAATCGTGTGCGCCGACGTACCGGGAAGAGGGGTCGCCCAGACCTTATTGTCGAGAGACACACAGGGCCAACACCAAGCATTGTGGTCTGGGGAGCTATTGGCATTAATGTGAAATCACAATTAGTGCTTGTTGAGGGCACTATGACTGCTCGACAGTACGTTGATAGGGTACTCAATCCAGTGGTTGTCCCTATGATGGCGAACATTGCTAATGGGATGTTTCAGCAGGACAATGCCCGGGTTCACACTGCACGCATCTCCAGAGAAGCTCTCCATGACATCACAACCTTAGAATGGCACGCCAGATCCCCGGACCTCAGTTCTATTGAGCATGTGTGGGACATGATGGGTCGACAACTGGCCAACCGACCTCAGCCACCCACAACTATGGAACAACTGACCCGTGCAGTGCAGCAAGCATGGGCCACAATTCCTCAGGAAGCGATCCAGGGCCTTATTGACTCCATGCCTCGCGAATTCATCAATGTATTGCAGCTCGTGGTGGGCACATCCTGTATTGATTGTTGTCCAAACTTGCGGTCAGAGGGACCTGAAAGTGTAATCATCGAATCACAACCGAACACTCGTCCTGCATGTTCAATTGCAGCAATGTAGCACCACTGCTTCTGGATGTTGCAATTTCCATTTTCGTCAGCGTAAATCAGAAGGCATTCCGACGCGTGAGCAAACCATAAACAACTATCCATGTGAGAACATTTGAGTCGTTCAGTTTCACAACCAGCCAAGTACTTATTTAAACAAAGGTCACATTGATTCTTACTTTCCACATTTTGAAGCATCAAAATCAATTTGTCTTAAATGTGATTCAAAGAGTGTTTCATCTCTGTTTAACGCAAATATCTAATTAAGTAAATCAGTAGCAATGCTCGCTTCAGTTTCTCGAAATAGGGGATATGCGAATCAAAGTTATTCTTATCCAAAATTGGATTTGACTGGTTTTGAAACTTAACGACTCGTTTGTTGAAACGAAAGTCAATAGTTACATCTAAATGAAACCCTAAGTCGATTAGGGTTCTTGTTCTGGAAACAAAGCTATGCACCACGTGACTCCTTCATTTCACGCTGATTATGGGGGATGTCCCGAACAGCAGGTTTCCCACCATCTTTTCGTTTAATGAACAAATCTGTGAATTACCGTGCAAAACCTGATCTCTTTATTGATAATGATCAAAATACCTGGTATATATTAATGGATTTTCCGCAAATGTACAGTGAAAGTAAGCTAAGCCCTAAAATAAATAAATACCATACATTAAATAGAAAAAAACACAACTACAATACAAAACCATTCATGCCATTAAAAACAATTACTCGCTGTTTCAGTACGGTACACAATCACTGTAGTAATACAGTTTACAAACCTTGTGTAGCAGAACGACTCCAGCTATCCTAAAAGTGGTTTTCCGTTTTATCCTCTCTTCTTCTTGAAGCAATTGCTGAAATTGTACCGGGATTCACATCATGGCTGCCTCCTACCCAAACATTTTCCCCAATCACAAATACACTAGTTCAGCCATCACAATCACACTGGTTGTCAAACATGTACACGGGCTTGGTGACCATGAAGTAAAGCTCTTACATGAGTTATCATTAAATGTCACCCATGTATACAACCAATTGGCCTGCAGATCCAAACCAGCGCACCTGGGGGTGACAAGACCCCTGCACACACGGTGTTTATAACAATATATACTCTCAGTTCACGTACAAGTCAATACCAGGGTACCATAGAGGTGACGAGGCCCTGAACTCACAGAGTTTATAACAATGTATACTCTCAGTTCACCTACATGTCAATATCAGTGTACCCTAGAGGTGACGAGGCCCTGCACACACAGAGTTTATAACAATTTATACTCTCAATTTACCTACAAGTCAATACCAGGGTACCCTGGAGGTTACGAGGCCCTGCACACACAGAGTTTATAACAATTTATACTCTCAATTTACCTATAATTAAATACCAAGGCACCCTTCAGGTGACGAGGCCCCTGCACAAACTGTGTTTATAACAATTTATACTCTCAGTTCCCCCACAAGTCAATACCAGGGTACCCTAGAGATGACGAGGCGCTGCACACTTTCTGTTTATAACAATGTATACTCCCAGTTCACCAACAAGTCAATACCATGGTACCCTAGAGGTGATGAGGTCCCTGCACACACAGTGTTTATAACACTTTATACTCTCAGTTTACCTATAATTCAATACCAAGGCACCCTACAGGTGACGAGGCCCCTGCACACACAGTGTTTATAACAGTGCATACTCTCAGTTCATCTACAAGTAAATACCAGTGTACCCTAGAGGTGTCGAGGCCCTGCACACACAGTGTTTATAACAATGTATACTCTCAGTTCACCCACAAGTCATTACCAGGTTACCCTGTAGGTTACGAGGCCCTGCACACACAGTGTTTATAACAATGTATACTCTCAGTTCACCCACAAGTCATTACCAGGGTACCGTATAGGTGACGAGGCGCTGCACACACTCTGTTTATAACTATGTTTACTCCCAGTTCACCAACAAGTCAATACCAGAGCACCCTAGAGGTGATGAGGTCCCTGCACATACAGTGTTTATAACAATTTATACTCTCAGTTTACCTATAAGTCAATACCTAGGCACCCTACAGGTGACGAGGCCCCTGCACACACAGTGTTGATAACAATGTATACTCTCAGTTCACCTGCAAGTCAATACCATTGTACCCTAGAGGTGATGAACTCCCTGCACATACATTGTCCCTAACAGTGTGCGTATTGAATTTACCTAACAATCAAAACCAGGTCACATGGAATGGCGAGACCCCTGCATATACATTGTCCCCAAATGTGTGCCTGTGTATTACTTCGTACGAAACAATAAATATCTCCGTAATTGCTGCCTAAGTTTCACAACAATCTTTTTCTTTCATTTATCAAGAGGAGTAGGACTTAAAAAAGAAATACGCTGCAAAATTTGTCAAAATGCCGTGACGTGCCCGAAACTTCAAATACGTAACAATAGGACACTATCATTATACCTAAGCACGGGTTAGTCGGTCCACAGTGCAGTAGTGAACATCACTTAGCGCTTAGAATCGGGGTTAAGATATGAAGATTTACATTATTTGAGCACAAATTGGAGGACGTCTAAAGGAACCCAGTGTTAATGCGGACGCTATTGTTCACTCATCACTTTGCGAAATCGCCTGGGGTTTACACATTTTAGAAACAGGCTTAAAAAAAGAGGAGTGTTATTACTCGTTTGGCTGGAAATGGACAACTATCAATGTTATTTGTAGATGGGAATAATAATAATAATATGGCCGTGCGGCAAGCGAGCGCTTAGCATCTCTACCTGCTCGAAACATGGAGTGGTGTGTGGCGTGTTGCCTATGTAGTCCGCGCTGCATATCGTCACATAGTGCAATGTGACAGCCGTGAGGATTAACTTGTGGCGCGATTAAGTAAGAAGTTCGAATTCCACCTTGGGCACAAACTCTTGTCATTGGTTTCATTGTTGCTGGATCCAAGTTTGAAAGTTCAAGATTGGTTTTGGCAGTGCCAAATAGAAAGCAGAGCTTTGGTGAAATAAAACTGTCGGCGCTAGAAAATGAAGTTGCCAGTTTCCAAAATTATATTGTAGATGGTGGTCCAAAATTGGTCTGAGGCATCTACGGGTTCATAATTCCAGGACCAATAGGTGGTGTGTCTAGCAAGTTTAATGGAGGACTGTGGTTGTGCTGGAGGTGCTGGCTCTGGTCAAGGACCGAAACCTGTGTTGCGGCTGCGCGAAGAGGTGGCTGCGTTTCCTGGGTACAATGTAAAGGCGAGGCACTAACCGCACAACAATGGTCGTGGACAATAACCTGGTTTGTGCCAGCATGGAGTCAACTGTGTCGCGCAGGTTTGTCTAGTGATGAGTCCGGGTGTCCTGGAGACTGCCACCTGCGACTGCAGATTCAGTAGTTGCTTGTTGTCTGCAGACTTCGCACAAAACCAGCAGAGCTGGTAGAATGCAACTTCATACGCTATCTGACTTAGGGGAACACAGCTGCGGGTTCTCCAAGAGGTTGCAAAACGGTCCTCAAAATCTGGGTTCCAGTTACTCATTTCCTGCCTTATAACAAGTCGTGTCACATAAAAAGATACAGTCCTATATATTATAAGTTATCTGATACGATGAAATTAAATTAATCCTAGCGCACAAACTATGCACCGGATCTCACAATAATATATCAAAACTTAAATTCACGGCTTACCGCTCTATCACATACTAATTGACTACCAGAGCACGCAATCCCGCTGTGATAACTTCTCGTGTCCTCTTTCCTTACCCATGCTGAATCTGGGGCATCGTTCTGCACAAAACTATCGCAATTACAGTCTGTCTCTAGTCATCATGCATGCTAATAAGCCTACAACTGTTGTGTCACTCTCGTTGACTGACAGCACTGTCGTACACATGTCACTGAACATCGTGGCATTCCGTATACGTTTGGAAGGATAGTCTCGAATTTTTCAGATGGATTGTAAATTCTATACATTACGTGACTTAAGCATTGTCTTGTGGTACTGTGCCCATGGCCCCGGTACCATCATGTCATTTCATCGAGTTTGAACGGAGCGCCAAGCGCAGAATTTCAAACGAGCGCCGCTGGGAAGCCAGCCAGTGTCTCGCTTCCGCGATGGTTCCAGAAGAATTTAAGATTCTGAGATACTTGCTTATCAAGAAAAAAGACTAAGCCGTATTATTGCTTTTGATTTTTGAATCATCCTGGAAAAAGGAGCATGGAAATTGAACTACGCATTGCAGAGATATGAATGTTTTATGTTGAAGCACATTACGTCATGGATGTCACAGGCGGGCAGCCGGACCATACATAAGCAGCACACGGGACTGCAGGGGCAGCTGAGCTCTGCTTATCCTATGATTGGGAATGTTACTCTGTTATAGTGCGCCGTGAATATACAGTCTGCTAAACGCCGAGTCGGAGATTATAGTGATAGAATTTGGCATAAATTCGAAGTTTTTTACAAGTGAAGTTACCACGCGAAGTGTTGATGGGTCGTGGAACATTATGTTCATGCAGAACGATAAAATGAGTGTGGAACTCTAATTATTTTCGCCATACAAGTGTGTGATAGAATATTTTTCAACAAGTCGTAGGGTATTTTATACTATGTTTCGAGTGAAGTTGTTATGACTCTTGATATGCAGTGGACGGATGACCCGTGAATGTATTTTACGCTGTGACAGTTTGACAACGATAATTCTTGAGGCTGAGATTATAGTGATAGGATTTCGCATAAATTCAAAGTATTTCACAAGTGAAGTTACTATTGTTATCAAAGTGCAGAGGACTGATGGCCATTGGACGGATCCAATGCTTTGATAAATACAGTTTGAAAGCGGTCATATTTGAGAATGAGCTTATAATAAGAGATTTGCACATAATGTTCGAAGTATTTTATTACGAAGGGAGAAGCACCGTGAAATGAGTTAAATAGTACTGTTTTCTTTACTGTGAACGTGGTATTTGATGAATTATTGGCCTACGATAATGTTATCCAGTGTATGCAAGGAAAATAAAGTGTGCTAGTTAACTACGAGTTTTAACATGAGGGCGGGACAATTTGATAATCGAATGAACATTGCCGATTTTCTCGAGAACATAAAAAAGGAAGCTTGTAGTTTAACGTGACCGTTAATCTCGCGATCATAAGCCACGGGCCTCGAGAACATGAGAAGGATCATGCACTAAATACTAGCGATGGGTTAGATGGGGAGAAGAAGGAAGAGAATAACAAGGAAGAGAGGAGGAAGGCCAATTTCTGGGGAACAGGAACCACGTGGTGGGACACCAGTGGAGACCGCCGCCATTCGATCTAGGCAGCAGTGGAGCCACACATCATGGAAAGGCACAGGAACGTGGATTTTCACCGCCATACAAGAGGCCAGCCCAAGACCATCATATCAGAATGAGGTAAGACCAGACCTTTTATTGGTAGTCTAGTCTTTAGTAGAGTCATGTGTATTTCCCAACCCTTAGTCACGTTTAGTTTAGGTCATGCCTACTGGCGTAGTTATTTAGTGTCAGTTATCGTATTTTTCAACGTGTTATTAGCCAATGATTTGAGAAGTCCAGATTTTTCTTTTCTAGGTAGTTGTTGATATCCGATAGATATTCGATATTTTTCTCCGAATGCAACTTGTGAATTGCAAGGTTGAATGCGACTCGTGATTCTTTACCAGTTAATAATGATAATAAACAAGATGGTTTATAATATTAAAAATAATAATCCAGTTGGATAATAATAAAAGGTACAAATTGTGAATGGTTTTTCAAATAATATTTTGTGGTAGATGCCCTAATCAGTGGAAATAATAAAATGTAAGCATATTTAAATGAAGCTTTTGACATATTTTGGGTCAGGATAAAAAGCAATAATATTTGACTGAACTTTTGACTTATTTTAGTCATAATGAAATGTGAGAAGATTTGAGTGAAGTTTTGACATATTTTGGTCATGGAATAATGAGAGGAAATAAAATGTATTGAATTGATTAAATAATAGGATCAAGATCATACCAGCCTATGATAATAATAATCTCAAATTTGATTTTCAGTTATGAATTTATAAAATCTCATCATCACAGAAATTGAATGGAGTTATATGAGCGTTCATATGAACGTATTTCTTATTTTGCAATAAATGTGTAATGGTAGGAGAGATCACCCCGAGAAAGCCAGTGGATTGACGGTGCGTCCCATACTGGTAAAGGCAGGTATAACCCGCAGGGTTAAATGTGAACATGTTGAAGACATGGTTCAGTAATATAGAAATTAATTGACCTCAAGCATGGATGACTTGAGTGTTTTGTGTTGTATTACCGCATAGGTCAGGAAAATGGAATTATTGTAGTATTTATGAGAAAATACTTGTTGAAGGAGCCGGAGCGCTTAGTATAATCGTCTGGTTCCCAAATTAGATCTCGAATTAGCTTCCCATATGATTTGTAAAGAGTCTTATTGTTTACATGAGCTTAATTTTCTATAATCAGTTCAAGGTTAACTAATAAGTGATAACAAATTCTGAATCAATTGAGAGTGATTATTTATTTGTATGCAACATTTACTGAGTGTAAATTTGGTTCTACTCCATTTTGACAACCTAATGTGATTGAGGATACATGTGAATAATTCAGGAAAGTGCTACGAGTCTACCCGTGTGAACTTTTCTGAAAGTGATGATTATGAAAGTGATAAAAATTTACAATGTGATAATGGACACGATTGGACACCGATTAGTGTATAGGACTTTCTTATCTTAAATAACATACATTTACATAGTTTTGTAGGATCTCGGGGTAAGAGACTATGAATTGTAGCTACCCTGGAGATGCTAGGCAGGAGTGTTTAGTATTTTGGCTTTTAATATTTCAATAAAAGTGGAAAGGTTTTATGTATTTTGTGTGTTATTCTTCATCATACTTATATTCAGGCGGGGATCTCGAATTCAGTTAGCACATTTGCCCATAACCTGTTTCCGTGAGTTTTCTGAGTCTCGTGCTCAACTGTTTTCGAAATTCTCGCATATGTGGGCGTTGGTCTTCGGACTAACGGGCACAGGACACACTTACTTAATAAAACATCTTAATGAAGAGAAAAAGAAAAACAGATAGTCTCATAATTTAACATCTAAATTCAAAATAAGACCACTGATGTCGGAGTCACTGAGATATGTTACCACCATAGGCTCGTTTAAGACAGTGCTTCATCGTTTGTCTATCGGCTCCACAGTCACACTGTAACCTGTTCCACCAGAATTGGTCCTGATCCGGTTTAATTTCGACCTTATCTGACGAGGATGATCAAATCCAGGTACTTAAGATGTGACAGATGAAATGTCTCGGCACTTCTGTAGAGCAACAAGAAGTTCCGTGAAGAACTAAAGAGCCTACTTTTCTCGAAATGTAAGATTCATTCCAATGATTAATCTGTATGGACCTAATTAGAATAATGACGAAATTGAGTTGGTAATATCGAAATTTCAAATTAGTTCAACATATAACTGGCATAATGTAGCCTAATAGAGCACTACATTTGGCAGCCCTGGTGACTGAATATATTCTTAGTTCCATCTCTTAAGGTACAGAATACAAAATTTGGTTGAAGTCCAATGGATAGCATGGACGTTACATGTAGTTAGACATTGGACCTATCAGCGTGCGTAAAGTCATGTTGGCAACAATGTCATGCATGTGTTGGTCAGATATAATCTGAACTATTATGATCTATTGCTGTGCCAATTTTGGATGAAATCCATTTGTTTGTATAGAACTTACATGAATTTTAAAATTCAGCAGTCATAGAATCATGTTGGAATCTGTGATGTATGTTACTTACTCCAAATTAATCTAGAATGTAAGGTACTATACGTGTGCAAAGTTTAGAGCTGTTGGCTTGAATACTTTCTTATTTTGATATTAGGTTAAACAAATAGAGATAGCATTTATTAACAGTTGACAGGCCTGGTTGCTCTTAAGAATACGCATAGTCATATCTGTTATAGTACACATAGCACATACGAAATTTGGTTGAAATCCAATTGATAGTATAGAAGTTACATATATTTACTATTTGTCCTATCAGCAGGCTTAGAATCATGTTGGTAGTACTGAGGTCCATTAGTTACTCCAAATTAATCTAGAATGGCAGGTACTATACGTGTGCATAGTTTAAAGCTGTCGGCTAGCACACTTTCTGATATATTGGTATTTGGATAAAACCAGTAGAATGCATTCATTAACAGTTGGCATCCCTTGTGGCTCTTAAGATTACGCTCAGCCATATCTGTCTATCTGCACATACCACTCACGAAATTTGGTTGAATTCCAATTGATAGTGTAGAAGTTGTATCCATTTAAAAATTGGACCTATCGGCAGGCTTAGAATGAATTTGGCAACACTGTCATATATGGCCTCCTGGAAATTAATCTGAAATATTATCATCTATATGTGTGCCAATTTTGGTCTAGCTTCCATGCATACCTTCCAAGATATACAACATGGAACTGAAATTTCAATTGCGATTTTTCAGCATTTGGTACCACTGACATCATTTTCAAATATGGCATTGAGATGTTCAGATAGAGCTCTTTTCTCATACCAAATTTGGGTTTGATTGCTACAGCCATTTCGGAGTTGATAGGGGGACACACACACACAGCCAGACAGACAGACAGAAAGACAAACAGACAGACAGACACACATTTTTCCGGATCGATCTCATAAGTCTACTTTTACCTCATTTTTACAAAATGCGAAAAGTAGGCTAAAAATGTACTAATAATGAAACCCTGCAGGACTATGTCACAGTTCTCATTGATCAGTCTCGTTGCTGTCTTCACAGGAGGCTGGCTTGAGCGAAGTCTAGGTAGACAAGCAGCAGGTATGTCAGCATGAATATGGAGATCCTGATTTTGAAGTATGTTGTGGTATGCTTTTATCAGGATATTACACCTTTGGAGATGGGGTGGAGGAATGTAGCTCAGAACAGGAAGCCATTGAATCGGGGTGCATTTAATGGTACCAGATATCAATCGCATGGTCTTGTTGATTTCAACATCGATCTACCCTATGTGAGGGCTGTTAAACCACACAGGGGCACAATATTCAGCTATAGATAGAACGGGGCTAATTGCAGATTAACAAAGAGTTGAAGCATTAGAGCCCCGTGTTGTTCCACATAGTTTCTGGTTGATGTTGCGTGTTTTTAACTTAGCATTAGTCTTCAAAAGATGTTGTTTGAAGGATCAGGTTGTGTTCTTACGTCAGCAAATTCACTCAAATCCTATTCCACTACCTAGCGTTTAAGAAATATAATCTATATATTTTTACCAATATCCCATCTAAGTCTATCGTTATACTGTATTTCCAACCATAATATTACCTTATGTGACCTAACGAATACTTACTGAGGCTGCTGGATTAGGCAGAGGAGCGTATGCTAAGGCATTAAATAAAACAGCCATCCTATTCAACATAATCAAGAATTCAATTGAATAAAATATTTAAGAATATTTGGTGTGCGTCATAAATAGGGTAGATGACCTCGCTGTTCCGACCCCTTTAAACAACATTTATCACTATCATATGCATCATGAAGGCTATCCAAACAGTACCTGATTAGTTTCAGGCTGCTCTGTCACCTCAATGATATTTGGATCAATATCTTCAATGTTTTGCGGACATTGCGCCACATCGTCAGAAGCTAACCTTAAAATAATTAGGTAGATTTCATTAGAAAGCTAACTATTGCAATGGGTCCCATGTTTCGACTTCCGGAAAATTTCGACATATCTTCGCGTTTCACATCCACCAGACCCCAAAACCACCGTCAGTTCAAAAGTGTATAAATAATTTATGTATGTATATGAATATATATATATATATATATATTTTTTATATATGTATATATGTATATCAGTTTCTTGTGGACACGATAACTGCCGTAATTTTGCACCAATCACTTGGAATTTTTTACATAATATGTATCCCCTTAAAATCTCGGTCGAGTTCGTTAATGGGCTACATCGGTCAAAGGGGGTGAATATGGGAGGCTTTTTTCGAAAAATTTAAATATCGCTATAACTATCTTAATATCTGAAATATTGAATCCATTTTAAGTTCATACTATGTGTCGGATAAGGTCCTAAAATTTATGTTTGAAAAGTTTTTTTATAGCACCAACCATTGATCAAAGGGATGGGAAAAAGTGGGTTTTTCGGGAAACATTAATCATATCTCTGTTGATAGGCACAATATCAAAACCGTACAAAATGGACAATATTCCTCCAATAATTACCTAAAACTTTTGTATGAAAGAATTTTCGATATGACCCACCATTACGCCACGGGGTGAGCAAAATGATTTAAATTATAAGAAAATGCCAAGTGCCAAGAGAGGTTGCCATGACAACTTTACTCTTAATTGATAAGGGATGAGCCATCAGCAGTTGCTATGACAACGCCATTGCACGAGATCACATTCAGTTTTCATATGTCTGTGGGAAGCGACTTCGGTATCGGAACTGGTAGCTTGCTGAACTTCTATGCCCAAGGTCGCGGGTTCAAACCCGGCTGAAGTCGTCAGATTTACTGTCTAAAAATTCTGTTGGGAATTGTAGAAGTTCACTCTCATCTTCAGTTTCCAGTACGTTTGGCTTTTTGTATAGCTATCAATAAAGCCCAAGGTCAACACTAGATCAAGTAGGCATTTATTTACCTCAACCGGTGTTTAGCCACGGGCAACTGTATGTCGCTCTATCGCAAGCAAAATCCTTTCATGACGTCAAAGTTCAAATAGAACCAAAAGTCAAGCGAACAGCAAATATCGTATGGAAGGAAGTACTATTAGAATGTTGAAACGAATGTTTCGGAGGAGCACAGACCTCAGAAAACGAGGCACAGATTAAATAACAATTATACAAGGACGTCCGAATCCCTAATACGATAACTGTCCTGTGGTAATGGTAAAAAAGTGCTATTGTCCTACTTCGGTGATTACTATCCTACATCCTGTTCTTTCATTCCCTCAGTTCTATAACTAAGATATACTCAATCAAATTTAAAGATTAATAAATATTAATTCCTTCTGTGCGGGTTATCTTTTCATTTCTCATCAATCGCCTTTACTTACTATTCTGTCTGTAGTGGTGGAGGCGATAGCTGTCTTTACAGAGGTGTGCAAATTATTAGATTCGATGTCAGTTCTCCAAAATTGCATTTTTACTTTTCACGGTTTAAGGCACTAAGTATGTTTACAAGGCGATGAAATTACTTCAAATGTTTAATCAAGACTCCTAATTATATTTTAATTTAAGAAACTGAAATTAAAATGATTTTTTAGAATTTCCACTAACAGAGGAGCCTTGCAAATGCAAAATGCCAGACGTTTCGTTTTTATTACTTCACTCTACTTTACGTGTTAATTTAGAGCAACGGGATTTGGGTTCTTTTAACTGATGACTGCTATTGAACTATTCAAAGATTCATGAAATATGCATTGATATCACCTGACTTAAATTCTAAAGTCAATGAAAAATTGAAAACGGACCCAGCTCACATATCCCTCGAAATCCAATAATCTGAACGTTTCCAGACGCAATTTCTTATGGGAAAAGGTGTAATTCCACGGGAGAGGAAACACTACTATGTAGGATAACAAAAGAATTTGGTCAATAAAAGGATTTTAAATAAAAGAAATTATGACTAATTAAAATTATTTTATTTAATTCTAATAATTTGCACACCATTATAATTATGTTACCCAAGAGTTACGGTACCGGTACATCTCTAAATTCAAATATAAGAGACCCATCTTTTATTTTAAATGTATACCATTGGTATCATAAGTAGGCAGATCACCAAATTGTACCGCTGTAGCAGTAAATTGTGTGGATATCTCTATCTACTTGGTATAAAACAAAGTTCCTAATTCTTGGATGTAACGGGTAATCTCGAGAGCAACTTAATGGATTTTGATGCGGTTTTCACCATTCTGCGAAGGATTTCTCGATTAAGATGAAGGATTAGGTAGAAAAAAATCATTTATGACCAAAAAAAGCCGAGCAGTTTCGATTTCAGTAAATCGAGTTGAAGAAAAACCTTATGTCTATGTGTCTTTTAAGCTTACGCTGGGTAAACCGTTAAAAATATCGATATACTCTGAGAATTTATCAGCACGATAAGTTCTGCAGGAAAGTTCGCGACAGCTCCCACATCGACCACTGTAAGTGTTTTTAAGTTTTCATTTCTTCAAGCAATCTCCATTCAGTGGAAATTTAAATTACTAGCTTCAGAGTGAGTTTACCAGCTTGCCAGCGACCTATCACCCTACCTTCAGCCAGCATCATACTGTCGAGTCGTGTCGAGTTAATACTTCAGAGATGATGCTGATAGTTGTTGATTTAAGGGGCCTAACATTTAGGTTATCGGCCCCTAGTGGTCTGGGTGATAGCGAAAATGGCAATGAAATGGAAACCAGAACGAAAATTAAGTGAGAAGGAAAATATTTACAAAAAGGAACTCAGATTGAAACTACTCACAAAATGGAGAGCGGTATTACTTACAAAAGGGAATTTAGAACGAAATTCAGATGGGTGAAATTCAAATTACTTACAAAATGCAAATGAGATTGAAAATACGTACAAAATGCAATTGATGTTCAAAATACTTACAAAATGCAATTGAAATTGAAAATACACAATGCAATTTAGATTGAAAAAAGCGCATTTCAGATTCAAAAAAATCACGAAGTGCAATTGAATTTCAAAATACAGTACTTACAAAATACAATTGAAATTGAAAATGCTTACAAAATGCATGCTAGATTCAAACTACTCAATTGGATGGACAATACTTACAGAATGCAATTTAGATTGAAAATACTTACAAAATGTAATTTAGATTCAAAATACCAACAATATGCAATTGAGAGTCAAAATACCTGTAAAATGACCACCATACAAAATGCAATTTAGATTCAAAATACGTGCAATAAGCGGTTTAGGTTGAATATACAAAATGCAATTGAAATTCAAAATACTCACAAAAATCCCATCCCCTATATTGAAAGATTTACTAAAAGGCAATTTAGATTGTCGATCCTTACAAAATAAAATCGAGGTTGAAAACACTAGCAAAATGCAATTTACTGTAGATCGAAAAGACTTAAAAAATGCAACGTAGACTGAAAACACCTGCATAATGGAGTGGATGCAAAATAAATCGCTAAATGGAATTTAGATAGACGGGAGCCAATTATCAAAAAACAGTGCGGGAAAAGGAAATATAATGAAAAGAAAACAAGAGGTCTGACCACTCGAAGGAGGAGGGATCAGAAAAAATGAGACAAGTGCCATTTAAGGCAGGAAAGTGAAGGACTACCTAGGCCTCGGATACCCTAATACCGTCGGGGTCGGAAAAGAACAAGAGTTGACCAAGGTATGTTGACAGGAAAGAAGACAGAGAGGAGCCCGGCACAAGTAAGTGGAAGCAATGCCGGACTCAGCTGGGGTTCCTGGTCGCCAACCCACGTACTTCAGAGAAGAGTATAGCTTATGTGTTTGGAGTTAGCTGTTCACCTCGGCTTTTCAGAATTGCGTCTGGAACCTGACGTCCGTGCGCCTTTTAAGCTTACGCTGGGTAAATAGTGGCACACACACACAGAGGACACTTGATCTCATAAGTCTACTTCATCATTTACCCAAAAGCGACGGTAGCGTAAATGTCTGTTCAGGTCACTAGCATGAACACATGTAAATGTCATATGGACAGAAGTGCTGTAGAATTGTTGAAGTTAATGCTGCGGAGCAGCACGGGTCTTCTAGTTTTTTTTATTTAATACCATTATACAAATGCTCTATGTAGGTTTTCTCTCTCTCTGGATTTCTTCTCTTCATGTTACAGGTTTTCCATCTGAAACCTTAATATTACAGCATTAGTCTTCCTTTCCCCACAAGTACTCCATTCAGGAAGCTGTAACTACTCCTCCAAACTTAAGACAATTTTCTATAATGACACATTTCTTTTTCCAATTTTCTCCTTTTGCTTCCTGCACTTGTTTACCTGATTTTTCAGACATCTGTATTCTGCCTTACCTTTTTCATCTCCTGCAATTACCCCAATTTGCAGGATCGCATCCTGGCGCAGTCAGCTGGCATTAGAGGGTGCGCAGATGCAAGGGTGCCGTATCAGTTGAACTACTGGCACGATAATGATCCCTTTCGGGGCAACATTCTGCCAGCCCGGCGTCTCTAAAATCGCAGTAGTTAAAAGGGTCGTAAAACAAATAACGTTGTTTTTATCTTCTGCATTCTTGTGCTTCCTCGTTTCGTCCAATAATTCTAGTGTATCCTGAGTGATCCACAGCTTTCTCTATCTATTGATTCCTCTCTACCAATGTTTCACCTGAAGATTTTCTTATTTCGTTTTTCAAAATTACCCGTTACTCTGCATTTGAAGTTTGTTCAGGATTCTTTAATTGTCCATTCTCTTATACTCCGTCTTCAACTTTCAAAATCCAGTCTCGTGTGTACGTGTGGCTTTCTCCCTTTCCACCTCGCCATGAATCCTAGCAGAAATATCTGAATACACCTCAATGAAGAGGATAAATTAAAAGTACGGAATTAGTTCCGGCGACCTGCGACAGTGACTTAATATTGAACCCTTTATCCTCTGCTGGATAAATGATTCTATGTTTTATTTCTTCAATTATTAAATATTTCCACCAGCATCATGAAAGTAGCCAGACAGTGATGAGGAAATTTCAAGCATTTGTTGGAGACAGTGGAGACATACCTGCTGCAGTTTAACAAAAGGCTAAATACTTTAGCTGTGAAAAGAAATAGCATAGCTATGTGTCAGAAGGACAGGTGTTGGCTACCTCAAAATGGAAGCGACGCGCAGTGAGACATGGGTCTGGTATGTTCATTGTGATATTCGCGCCTAGAAGAAATATGATGCAGTAACGTGAATGGTTGATGAAGAAAATAGACACTCCTACCAGGCCAAGATCTGCTAAAAACCGCCAAGTTACAGAAAATGTGGAACCAATGAGAAATGAATGCCTACGAGCGCGGCAAGTCCAGCTTGGGTACGCGGTGGCTAGCATTCACGCGGGAAATCGCCTAGACAAAATCTCTACGATCGATTCTATGATTAATGGGCATATTCTTGACCTGTGCAATGTTACGAATTCAGTGATATTTATTTCATTCCTGTACCACAATTATTTCGAGAAATTTTTGTATAAATTCCCCCCCCCCCCCATCAAGACCTAGGGCCAGTTCATTTATAAGTGGCGTGAAGAGCCAAGACATGGACTTTTGATATTGTGTGTCGTGGACAGAGGTTGACTTTTACTCTGTGCGTCTACGGACGTAGTTGATTTTTATTGTATGTGTCGAAGACACGAGATTATTGTAAATGTGTTAAATTCAGTGATAGATAGTCACAGCACTATATTTTGTAGGGGCAGTATCGTCGATAATTCGCCAACAAACTGTTACGGGGAAAGTAGTACCTGGAACGGCGAATTTAGTAGTCAGATATCAAGTGTATAATAATCTAATTTTTGAATCAGCGCCAGAGATGACATCGACTACCATTGAAGAAGTTTGGGACTCTCAACACTCCGTCCAGATGGCTGAGATGAGATAAGAACCATTCAGTTGGGAGATGGCAGCTGATGTTCTTTGACGGGTGACTGAAAGAGAGATGAGTACAAAATAATATTCTTTATTATTGATAAATTAACTTATGGTTTATGGGACATATTTTTGTAAATACTTTGCTTGTGTGATTAACGTAGTATATTTAGTTTTGGTCTGACACACTTTTGTATGGAAGCAGCTCGCACGAATGTTGTTAGTGGAAGGTTCTTGTTTTTGTGTTGTTTTAACTAACGTAGCTATGTGAACGGCCGTGTTTGTATATGTTACGCAATGCGGTTAAAACGTCTCTCGGAGATATTTTGTGTTTCAGAAGTAGGACTGAATTAATATAATTATACAGTAGATTGGAGGGTAATTAAAATTGTTTAAGGTTTATTATTGATCAGATTCAGTGTGATTATTGCCTTTGGAGCAATGTAATTTGTGACGAAGAGCAATCAGCTCTATCGTAGGTTTTAAATATTGGTTTAAATGTTTGTGAGCATCTATTCAGCAGACCTGTGTGAAAATCGTCATGTCATTCCCAGATGTGTGTATGTGTGTATTTTTGTGGTCATTACAAGCGGGATTTTCAGCTTAGACTGATGTCTGTCAGCTTGATGCCAGTCCATATTGTTACCTCGCGAGGGCAATTATGGATATTTTGATTTATGTCTGACCATATGTTGAGGTGGTTGAGATTTTTGTTGCTGTTGATTCCTTGAGATAACGGCACAGCTGGTCGGTAATTTATATACACTGGAGTGGGGACATGACAAGTATTGAGGAAGGGGGAGATGTTTCACAAGGCTGTCTGAACGTTGCTAGCAAGGTCATTAGTGAGGAGTGCTCGTTTGGCTCCCTAATTACTTGAAATACAAAATTAAGAACTGATCAATGGTAAAAATTGTTTAAATAAATGGGAGTTGCCTACGAATCACGATAATCTCCGAAGCGTTTCCTTAACATGCAGTTTTGTTCATATAAAGTAATCTTAGCCGGTCAGGCTTTAGTTATTGTTTGTTTTATTCCATGTTTATATTCCATATCAGTGACCCGTGATGTCACGTGCACTGCTGTCTTTCCTTGTGTGTGCATTGAGCAATTGGCCAGGTTGGCAGCTCATTTCGTCAAGTGCGTTATCGCACTAATTTGAGGGTCTCAGGGAGATTCCTGTAAATAGTAGATTTGTAGTGTGTGTGTCAGCATTAGATTTTTTAATGGTTTTTATTAGTGTCGTGCCCATATCCATAAACGTTGATTTACGCGATGATTGTTCGTGAGCACCGTGGCTGTTAACCCGTTGTAAACGAACAGTCATCCAAGTACTCATTTCTCGTAGTTAGTCATCACGCGTACATAAAATCCAAATGCAAGGTAGTGGAACTAGGATCCACATTTTTATTATAAAGGGGGAGATCCGTCTGACTCCTCAAAGTATTAGATATTCCTGTCAGGGAAAAATTCAGGGAGGATATATTTTTAATATTGTTGTTTATTTCTTTTTATGCACAATTAGTTATTAAATCATGTTATTATTTTACGTCTTGTCTCCTTACTTTCTTAATTATAGTTTTAAACCTATGACCCTTGCCTCAGTAGAGCACGTTGTTTGGCGGACGTAAACATCTCACTATGAACTGAGCGCGACCCCTTGATCAAGATTCTTGCATATAAACTCTGCTATTCTGAAGGGTTCATAGGGATAAAACTGGCGCGGCCAAGCGTGGGGCCATTCACTGTGGTGTAACGGCGGGGAAATTACACATGTCAATATTGGCGTATTTGAGTAAAACTGACAGGCCGCAAGTGCAGGCAGATATGACAGTATTTAATCACCGGGAAGTGATATTTTATTAAAAGTAATTGAGGCGAAGTGGATACCGCCAAATGTGTGAAAAATAAATTAAAATCAGGAGTTTGCAAAGTAAAATACGGTTCATGTTTTTGTCTTTTAAATTAAAGTAAAATTAAAATATGTGATACCGGGCGCCCAATGATAAAGTTAAAACTATATTTGTTTAGAAAGTCAAACTCATGGAAATATTAGGAGGCTGTAGCCTAAAATGACAATTAATACTTTGTTAATTAGTCAGTGTTAATATCAGATCAGGATAACAATTTAATGACTAAATATGTGCTTGGGTTTAGAATTAAATTGAGTAAAACTAGAACCACTCAGAGATGCAATCGACTAGTGGGATTAAATGTAAAAATAAATGAACTGAGTAGGGCAAAGAAATTAAATGTGCATTGGATTGTATGTGTGTGTCAAAGGGCATTGCTTTATGCCATTTCCCTAATGTCTCATATAAATTGTAAAACATGGCAACGGTGGAACAGATTCAAGAAATCATTGAGAGTGCGGCGAGGAGAACACAGGAATTGTTGGACACTAAATTGGCGGAACAGAGTCAATCTATAAACACTAGTATGTTAGAGCAAAGTGAAGCATCAAACACAAAATTATCAGAACAAATAAACACGAAACTATCTGAACAATTAAACACTAAACTATCAGAACAAAGTGAAGCATTAAACGCGAAGTTATCTGAACAATTAAACGGTAGTAGGCTAGAACAAAGTGAGTCTATAAACAAATTATCCGAGCAGAGTGAATCACTGAAAACAAAACTAGCTGAACAAAGTGAATCATTGCGGACACAATTAAATAACAGTAGGATTGAACAAAATGAATATCAGGCGGAACAAGCTAGGTTATTAAAAAGTGAAATTAATGACACTATCAATTCGCAGTTAGAGGCGCAGAATATTAAAAACACGAACCAATTAGCTTCGTTAACCGCAGAGATGAAAGATCACACTAATCAACAGATGGTATTGCTGGCCCTAGATGTTAGTAAAAATAATGAGAAGCAATTAGATCAGATTAAAAAAATGGAAAGTATTTTTGATCAAAAACTTAGCATTCTGGATGAAACGGTGTTAGCTAAATTAGAGAAAATTGAAATAGCATGCACTATGAATACAAGCGAGGTCAAGATAGCTCAGGATAAGTTGGAAGGACGATTTAAGGAGATGGAGAAAAGCGGCAGGGTCATTCAACAACAATTATCAGCAGTAGATGAAAACATATCAGGCATAATTAAAGATATGGACCGTCTCGAGATAAAATCAGCAGAGCAGTGGAAAAGCCTAGAAGCGGATCAGGAGCAATTAAAGAGTACCTTAGACGACACTAAAAGCCAGATTGAAGAAAAAGTAAGCACGATTAAAGAGAAGATAAGAAAAGATTGGAAAAAAATGAATATCGATTCTAAAGAGGAAAGATCCACCATTCTTAAAACAGTAGGCGAAAATCACACTCGTATTCAAGCATTAGAGCAAGAAATGAAGAGCAAGCTTAAAGAACAGACGGACAGGATAATTAAAGCCGAACTCCGGTCATTAGAGCAGTCATCGATATTTAGAACGGGAACATTGAAAGACAAGCAGGACGACTCAAATAGCCCGGACGCAAGCACAGCAGGAAGTCAGACTCAGGCGGAGAGCCCATTAACAACAAACACGGAAGGGTTTCGCAAGAATATCGATAGGAGCTCTACACCACAAGACGGTCATCAGCCCACACAACTTATTCAAGTAATTCGCTCAAACGATTACAAACCGCAGAAGTACACGGAAAATTCAGGGGTAACGCGTAAAGCCTTTATCAAAGAGATTGAAGACCATTTCAATGACACTGGGGTACCTGAAGCACGTAGATTGAGGATGATGGTGA
Organism: Meconema thalassinum; assembly: GCA_946902985.2. Classification (NCBI taxonomy): domain Eukaryota; kingdom Metazoa; phylum Arthropoda; class Insecta; order Orthoptera; family Tettigoniidae; genus Meconema; species Meconema thalassinum. Next base: position 183,738,219 of record OX336398.1, on the reverse strand, counting down.
GATTTTTATCAGGAAATGTCCTCACCTGGTTTTTAAGCTTCAAATATACATTTGGAACTATGTCAGATTTCAAATTAGCGTTTCTGCGCAAATACTGGTCGCCAGCAATACAACAGAGTCTAAGGATGGAGCTTTACTCTAGAAAATACCAAACTACCCAGCAAACGAAATACTCAGATTTCTTTAACATGCAAATGCTAAAATTTCGCGACCTTGATTACCCTTTAAATGAAGCAGATCTGGTGATGACTATAGCGAGGCAATTGCCAGTCAACGTGCAGCAAGTACTAGTCGCAGCAAACGTTAGTACGGCCCTACACGCAGAGCAGATAATACGTCAGATAGATGAGACTACATCTCATAGTCATTATAGAGGAGGAAGACAGCTGGAGTTAGTCAATACCACAGAGGTCATAAAACAAAAACAGGCAAACACCAAAACGCAGGGTACTAATACAAGCACCTCCACACCTAGGCGAAACCAGGAAGAAGGAGAAAACAGACCATACCAGCGTAACGAAAATAACTATAACAATAGGTCATACCAAGGCAACAATAGATATCAACAGATAGGATATCAGCAATGGCGTGAAAATCGAAGGAATGACAGGCCTTATGGAAGATACGGTGATTACAATGCCAATCAAAGATGGAAAGGAAGGAGAGATCAAAATCAAGGAGAGCCACGTAACTATCGAAATGACTGGGATGATAGGCACGCTCAATCGCAAAATTACCTAGAGGAGTTACACGCTAGTCAAGGTGGAGAGCTAGGAAGATGGGAAAAGGCCATTGGGAACATGAAGAATCCAGACACACATACTGAGGAAGCTGGAAGTCTACTGAGACAAGAGGGATATCAAGGACATGAGCGACAGAAGGATGATGGGAGTCGCAATGGAGCTAAAAAAAATGCTAATTTAGGGTAAAGGAGACAGTCTACGAACGCAACAGTCGGAAGTTGAAGATGGATGGATAGTAGCGAACATACAAGAACGGATTGCTTTGTCAGAAGACTGCCTGGAGGAGACGGTGAAACCACGGAACGATGAAATTAGGCAATTACCCATTATTTACGCGAGGATTGGTGGAATTAATATAAGATGTTTATTGGATACGGGGTCACAGATCAGTCTGCTATCGGAGGCCTTGGTTCGAGAGTTGGGACGGAGTCAGAATATTCCTGTAATTCCGGTACCACAGCTCAAAGTGAGGGGTGTTATTCCTGAACGCACCGTCACTTGTAAACGTCAGGCATTCTTAGAGCTGAACATATTGGAACACACTTTTTTGCAAACATTCATTATCATGGCAAAGATGAATTTCAATATAATTCTTGGTGCAAATTTTATTTGTGACTATCAAGCAGTGATAGATTTACACAAGAATACAGTCAGTTTTAGAGAATATGATCAACTGAAAAACGTGGGATTGCATATGGATGAAATCACTACCGGAAGAGATGTAAATTCTTGGGCATTGGAAGCAATATCAGAAGAGACGGAAGAGGAGATACGAAAGGCAGAAGATAACATCGTAGAAGGGGCTGTTGTGGAACTAGATGAGGAGATTGAATCCCAGGAGATATGGTCTTTATTAACAGAAGGAGACGACAGTGATGCACAATTTGAAGAGTTACTACAGGAGCGGCTCAATGACATTCAACTTGGAGGTGAACACAGAAAACAGTTGGAAGAGATTTTAAGGAAGCACAATGCAGTATTTGATACAGTACCTGGAAAAATATTAAATTTCAAATATTCTATGCAAGTCGAGGACTGGTCACCTTTCAAAAGCAGATTGTACCCAATTCCTGAAAAATATCGTGGTCAAGTTAAGGTCATTATAGATGAGATGTTACAATCTGGAGTGATAAGGAAGACACCTACACCTTATCTAAATGCGATTTTGGCAGTCACAAAACCAAATGGATCTATTAGACTTTGTTTAGATGCCAGAAATCTCAACACGAGACTCATTTTTCCTGAGTATGACAGAGCGCCAATTATCAGAGACGTACTAAAAGGCTTTAAAAACAAGAGCATTTATTCATCAGTCGACCTGACGAGCTCGTTCCACCATCTTGAATTGGATGAGAAGTCACAGCTTCTAACTGGCTTCTTATTCGATAACCAAACGTATTGCTTCGTCCGAATGCCTTTTGGAGTCAAAACAGCGGGATGTGCTTTAATCTGAGCCCTGGACCGCAATCTAACAGAGGAAGTTAAGGAGATGACGGTGCGCTATATTGACGACATTCTGCTGGCATCCGACAACATTGAAACTCACATGGAAAATTTAGATAAAGTATTGGGCAACCTGAATGCATCGAATTTTAAAGTAAACCTGAAGAAATCGCATCTCTTCAAGAGCGAGATCTTATATTTGGGTCACGTCATTGACAAGGAGGGAGTGAAGCCAAACCCAGCTAAGATCGAAGCGATAAAGAATTTCCCTACACCAACGAGAGTCAAGCACATTCGGGCTTTCTTAGACGTAACGGGATTCTTTAAAGAAAACTGTCCAGGTTATACGGAGACTGTAGCTCCAATGCAGGAAATGTTAAAGAAAAATAATAAATGGTTATGGAATGCGGAGTGTGAGAAGGCATTCCAAGCAACAAAACAGCTATTGGAAAACTGCATTAAATTAGGATATCCAGATTTCAAGCACAAATTTATAATCCAAGCGGATGCTTCACTAATTGGTATAGGTGCCATGCTCTACCAAGATGATCCAGCTAACCTGCAGCACAAAAAATATTTGGCATTTGTCAGCCGAAAATTGCGTAAGCACGAGCGCAATTATACTGTAACCGAGCTAGAGTTGTTGGCCATCCTTCATGCGCTTCAACAATGGAAACGAATAATCTATGGTTACCCTATTGTTGTCAGGACTGATCGCAAGGCACTAACATTCTTGTTTAAGACGTCGATGGCAAGCGAACGTGTGACACGTTGGTCTATATATATTCAGCAGTTTAGCATTGAGATTGAACATTGCCCAGGGAAGATGAATGTGATACCGGATGCACTCAGCAGGAACCCAGAGCCTGATAATGTGAGAAACAGCGATGGCACAACACTTGGAGTTAACACCGAAGGACCGGGAATTCTTGGAGGAGTTACGTGAAATACAGCGAGAACAGGAAGCGGAACCATGGATGATGCTATTAATTCAATACTTCAGAAAGCAACTACCTACAGGAACACCTGCATTTCGAGAAGCGAAAGCCAAAGAAGGAAGATATGTTTATGTCAACAATTTGCTGCACAAATGGGTAGATAATGACCACACCAAGTTACGCATATTAGTACCTGCATCTTTACAACGAGGATTGACATGGCATACGCACGAAAGTTACGGTCACGTGGGCGTAGACAAGTGCGAAGCGACAATAGGAGAGACATTTACATGGCCACGTATGAGAACAACTATATGTGACGTCATTACATCTTGTGATCCGTGTCAGAGGACAAAGCCCAATAATTATTTAATGAGGCAGTATCCTAGACCATTGCTACCTCAGAAACCATGTGAGCTACTGGCACTGGACTGTTTCGGTCCAATTCCGAAAGGAAGGCGAGGTTGCCGTCACTTGCTAGTGTGCATTGATGTATTTTCTAAGTCCGTAGTACTATGCCCTATTCAGAAAACTACATCGAAGCAAGTACTCAGTCGTATTCGAAATAGAGTTATTCCAATCCTTGGAAAACCAGAGTTTATATTATCAGACCATGGCAGTTATTTCACAAGCGCCGAATTCAAGAAAGGTATGGAGGACATGGGTATAAAACACGTTTTAAGCAGTATCTGACATGCCCAAGCTAATCCAAGTGAGAGAGCAATAAAATGTGTAACATCACACTTGAGAATCTTCATTCCAAACGAACACCACAAATGGGTGGATAAAATTAAGGATGTAGAGACATGCATGAATTCTACCAGGCACGAGTCAACAGGACAAATCCCTATGGTCCTACACAAGAACGAGTATCCAGTAAGAACGTGGAAAAGCATCATTAACTGTCCACAAGATCCCATGATAGCACCTAACCTGCAAATTGAGAGAACGAGAGCCTACATGAGAAAACAAGCAGACCGCAGATTACGGCGAGTAAGAAATAAGAGTATTCACAGTGATCTTGAAATCAACCAGCTCGTTTTGGTGAAACGACCTGCTACATCGGACCCAGAGAAGAAAATCTTCAGTAAATTCTGCGAGAAGTTCATAGGACCCTATTCTATCGTAAGAAACCTTGGAAATAATGCTTACAGAGTGAAAGAATTGAGCACAGGAACAATGTCAGTCTACAACGCTGCTAACTTAAAAAAGTATCGTAGAAGTGAGCCATGGGAGCGCCAAAATTAATGACGCAGTTTAAATATATGGACGCATAATATCAACCAAGTGGACGGGGAGCAGTTGAGTACGGCACGTGAACGAGGAAGTAGAGTTGGTGTTGTCAAACATTAACGAGACGAGCAGAGTGTTGCCTCAGGCACCAGCGCGTCATGCAACAGACTGAGAGGGGAGATACAAGCAGGAAATGAAAACGAGTAAATGCCATTCAAGACAGGAGCGGCTAGACCAAGTAATAGAAAAAGGGGTGATTCTGAAATAAAACAATTTGGCCTACGGAAGTCTTTTAAAATTGTCGACTTTATTCCTAAGTTCGAAATTTTGTGAGTGGGAGAGTTGTGAACCCTTTATCCTCTGCTGGATAAATGATTCTATGTTTTATTTCTTCAATTAATAAATATTTCCACCAGCATCATGAAAGTAGCCAGACAGTGATGAAGAAATTTCAAGCATTTGTTGGAGACAGTGGAGACATACCTGCTGCAGTTTAACAAAAGGCTAAATACTTTAGCTGTGAAAAGAAATAGCATAGCTATGTGTCAGAAGGACAGGTGTTGACTATCTCAAAATAGAAGCGACGCGCAGTGAGACATGGGTCTGGTATGTTCATTGTGATATTCGCGCCTAGAAGAAATATGATGCAGTAACGTGAATGGTTGATGAAGAAAATAGACACTCCTACCAGGCCAAGATCTGCTAATAACCGCCAAGTTACAGAAAATGTGGAACCAATGAGAAATGAATGCCTACGAGTGCGGCAAGTCCAGCTTGGGTACGCGGTGGCTAGCATTCACGCGGGAAATCGCCTAGACAAAATCTCTACGATCGATTCTAGGATTAATGGGCATATTCTTGACCTGTGCAATGTTACGAATTCAGTGATATTTATTTCATTCCTGTACCACAATTATTTCGAGAAATTTTTGTATAAATTCCCCCCCCCCCCCCCATCAAGACCTAGGGCCAGTTCATTTATAAGTGGCGTGAAGAGCCAAGACATGGACTTTTGATATTGTGTGTCGTGGACAGAGGTTGACTTTTACTCTGTGCGTCTACGGACGTAGTTGATTTTTATTGTATGTGTCGAAGACACGAGATTATTGTAAATGTGTTAAATTCAGTGATAGATAGTCACAGCACTATATTTTGTAGGGGCAGTATCGTCGATAATTCGCCAACAAACTGTTACGGGGAAAGTAGTACCTGGAACGGCGAATTTAGTAGTCAGATATCAAGTGTATAATAATCTAATTTTTGAATCAGCGCCAGAGATGACATCGACTACCATTGAAGAAGTTTGGGACTCTCAACACTCCGTCCAGATGGCTGAGATGAGATAAGAACCATTCAGTTGGGAGATGGCAGCTGATGTTCTTTGACGGGTGACTGAAAGAGAGATGAGTACAAAATAATATTCTTTATTATTGATAAATTAACTTATGGTTTATGGGACATATTTTTGTAAATACTTTGCTTGTGTGATTAACGTAGTATATTTAGTTTTGGTCTGACACACTTTTGTATGGAAGCAGCTCGCACGAATGTTGTTAGTGGAAGGTTCTTGTTTTTGTGTTGTTTTAACTAACGTAGCTATGTGAACGGTCGTGTTTGCATATGTTACGCAATGCGGTTAAAAACGTCTCTCGGAGATATGTTGTGTTTCAGAAGTAGGACTGAATTAATATAATTATACAGTAGATTGGAGGGTAATTAAAATTGTTTAAGATTTATTATTGATCAGATTCAGTGTGATTATTGCCTTTGGAGAAATGTAATTTGTGACGAAGAGCAATCAGCTCTATCGTAGGTTTTAAATATTGGTTTAAATGTTTGTGAGCATCTATTCAGCAGACCTGTGTGAAAATCGTCATGTCATTCCCAGATGTGTGTATGTGTTTTTTTTTGTGGTCATTACAAGCGGGATTTTCAGCTTAGACTGATGTCTGTCAGCTTGATGCCAGTCCATATTGTTACCTCGCGAGGGCAATTATGGATATTTTGATTAATTTCTGACCATATGTTGAGGTGGTTGAGATTTTTGTTGCTGTTGATTCCTTGAGATAACGGCACAGCTGGTCGGTAATTTATATACACTGGAGTGGGGACATGACAAGTATTGAGGAAGGGGGAGATGTTTCACAAGGCTGTCTGAACGTTGCTAGCAAGGTCATTAGTGAGGAGTGCTCGTTTGGCTCCCTAATTACTTGAAATACAAAATTAAGAACTGATCAATGGTAAAAATTGTTTAAATAAATGGGAGTTGCCTACGAATCACGATAATCTCCGAAGCGTTTCCTTAACATGCAGTTTTGTTCATATAAAGTAATCTTAGCCGGTCAGGCTTTTGTTATTGTTTGTTTTATTCCATGTTTATATTCCATATCAGTGACCCGTGACGTCACGTGCACTGCTGTCTTTCCTTGTGTGTGCATTGAGCAATTGGCCAGGTTGGCAGCTCATTTCGTCAAGTGCGTTATCGCACTAATTTGAGGGTCTCAGGGAGATTCCTGTAAATAGTAGATTTGTAGTGTGTGTGTCAGCATTAGATTTTTTAAGGGTTTTTATTAGTGCCATGCCCATATCCATAAACGTTGATTTACGCGATGATTGTCCGTGAGCACCGTGGCTGTTAACCCCTTGTAAACGAACAGTCATCCAAGTACTCATTTCTCGTAGTTAGTCATCACGCGTACATAAAATCCAAATGCAAGGTAGTGGAACTAGGATCCACATTTTTATTTTAAAGGGGGAGATCCGTCTGACTCCTCAAAGTATTAGATATTCCTGTCAGGGAAAAATTCAGGGAGGATATATTTTTAATATTGTTTTTTATTTCTTTTTATGCACAATTAGTTATTAAATCATGTTATTATTTTACGTCTTGTCTCCTTACTTTCTTAATTATAGTTTTAATCCTATGACCCTTGCCTCAGTAGAGCACGTTGTTTGGCGGACGTAAACATCACACTATGTACTGAGCGCGACCCCTTGATCAAGATTCTTGCATATAAACACTGCTATTCTGAAGGGTTCAATATACATATTAAAATTTGAAATGCAACAAAACTGGCCTAATTAGTTCATTGCAAACGTCTCATCTAATGTTAATTCTTAAGAGTCAGGGTATCCAACAGACATTTTGACAAAGTGCAGAATGGAATACATTCGGTATGTGAGTTTGTCAACATCCCTGGAATCTTCTGTACGCCTATGATGTTGGTAAGCGTGATACGCCAAGGCCTAGAGCAGCAATCACATATTTGGAACGACCACCTTGATACATATGGACTGAATTTAAACACTTCCAAAACTGAATACATGGAGAATGGAGAGCAAACCGATGGCTCCACATCTATTGTTGGAAAACAACTCAACAAGATCACTGGATTCCGATATTTGGGCTCATACATAACATCAGATGGAGACACATTGAGAGAAGTACGAGTGCGATCAAATACAGCTTGGTCCAAATGGCGACAGGTGTCAGTAGTTTTATGTGATATTAAGATTCTTGTACGACCAACTGCAAGTCTTCCTGAATCGTTGCGTTAGACGTATCTACAATCGAATATTGCCGGATGTCATATCAAATGAAGCTCCATCGGAGGAAACCAACCAGCAGAAAATAGATATAAAACTAAAGGAGAGAAAGTAGCGATGGATAGGTCACACCCTAAGGAAACCTGCTGAAGTCATTCAGAAGTCTGCCTTCGATTGGAACCCGGAAGGGTGCTTGGTGCAGAATTGCGAGCTGCTTATAAATTGCAGTCACGGGGAGTAATTAGTGCAAAAGGATTTCTTAGGCCCCTTAAAACAAGTATCGTCATGACAATAGTATGCTTCTGTACATCGGCGATGGTGTTGGTGCAGTATACTGAGGTTATCAGCTGCAATAAGCATTGGTGCTTTCAAATTTACTTTCATTTATTCCGATCCTAATCCTTGAGCGCTCCAGTACTGTATAACAAATAAATCCAACGGGCGAAGCACTACTGCTAGTATAGTATAAAATAAGGCACACGAAACAGAACGTAAAAAATATTAATTTATTAATAAAAACTAATATAACAATAAACAACAAATTACACCCTAATATCCTTCCTAATTAACGCCACTGAAGTTCTCATGACTTCACACACACACACACACACTAACATTCCTAGTTACAATAAGTAAAGACTCTGCCATTTACAAAAGCACAAAATAATAAAAGAATTTTCTTAAAATCTATTGAGTCTGCCATTTCATATAAAACGTTTAACATTCTTTACGCGTGCCTGCCTGCATAACTGGCTTGCCATCTCGTAAAAGCTTTGACATGGTCCACAGACTTGTTCATTCACAAAGCTTACAGTTGCAAAACTCGTTCCATTTAATAATCTGACCTTGCCGTCCTAACGGCGTTTACATGTGTTGCACTTGTCGAAATTCCCTGTCCGTTTTAATACATGAAATACGTAAACTGGACTCAGTGGAAACACATCGAATCCTCAAACAATTACATATACAAAACTCTCTATATAACAGCCATTTCTCTTCCAAACACATTCATACTACACAATACTCTTGCTATCATTCACTTACATCATCCATGACTGATGAAGCCTTCATACACACATCAATCATCGCTATCGCAAACACTCACTTCAAAAACATTTACTCTACTAGCTATAGACAATATTAAAAACGTGTAGTAAATAAATATTACTAAAAATAATAAAAACCCTTAATTGAATAATAATAAAAAATATACAATATCTACACACGTCTATCGTTCCAAAGTTTTCTTTTTAACGATATTACTCTGTTAATATGATTATTAACACTATCTCTGGTTTAACGTTTCTCTCTTCTATACTTTCAAATAATTATATTGCTAGACCATCAAAGTCAAAATTAGGTTATTTGTCATCTCTGGTTTGATATGACCGATCAACAAAGATGAGTTCATATTATTAGGACAGTTCCAGGTTTAAAATAATTTAATAATGGTTTAGTGGACAAGGATTAAATAACGTTTCCCAACATCGTTCCGCCTATTCCGACTTTATGTCGTAGATCTATTCACAGTAAGGAGTTCTCAATAACTGTACTAATACACAACAATGCTTTAACTTCCCCTCACAACAGTACTTCAATACATTAATACGGCAATACCCTCATATTTGAACACAATATATCCACGCAGACTCCACAGTCATCTATATACGGCATGAATTCCTTGTATATCCAATACACAACATCAATAACTTCACCTTAATTGTTCCCAACAATTGTTCAATAGTACTTGCATTAATTCCTTCTAGCATTTATTTAATCGTTGTTCCAAACAACTGCTTACATGTTAACAGCTATATCTGTTCAAATGACACAATTATTATAATGAAAGAGCTTAGATGGTTACTAAACGTCGTTACTTTGTTATCAATGCCATGTCTCTATACATTTAATAAAAATATAAATATTCGTTTCTCCATACTGATCACTACTTCAAAGTTACACGGCTGCAATACTACGTTGACAACTAACGTAGTGTTACATTTGTGTATAAATAAAAACTGTGTTATTTAAGTGTCCAATAAATATCAATCACGACTGGATGAGATTCTATCTAACGTTCCCTAATGTCGGATGAATTATCTTCCAAGAAGATATGTCTCAAATAATGTTATATTTAATGAAGGGCAAAGCCTTCCTTCAACTAAATGGGTTTGTCGGCTCTTGAATGTATCTTCATTCTATACAACGAATGTTCATAAGTACTTGACTTCATATCGTAATCATAACGAATATTACTTGCCAGATCGACGAACTGGTCACAGTAATGGGTGATATTTCACAGTATATAACGCGTAGATCTCTTCTTCTAACTAGTGTCCTTAATACAATAAGAATGTCCAATTCATTTTACTCAAAAATGAATTTCCTTAAATATCAATGACAAACTGTCTGAAATCTTGAATAAAAATCGAAAATCGTCGAATACTAACTACATTTTTCCCAAGTGGAAAATAAATTCTCAAACAAAGAAACATCAGTTCAGAAACTGAATCACTAAATTTTCAGGTATAGATGATTAAAGACCATCATCCTGTACGATCTTGTAGAATAAACTTGATAAACATCGAAGTGAAAATACATGAATTAAATATGGGGAAATGTTGCTCACAAATGCTGTCATAATACCCAAACTACTTAATAAAGTAAAACGATTCTACCTTGTCTTGTAGACACATGAAGTTCATATCAGGCATTCGAAAATACCTAGGTGTTTCATCTTCCCAAGTATGAATTGTCGAAACCAAATCCGTTCCACGCCAGTGGAAAAACAGCGACCTCGGGGATGGAAGGATTTCCTCCCCGGCAGACACTCGTCTCCGCTGGACATCAAACCTCGTACCTAGAACATGGACACCAAGTCTCGAACAATCACCGGGCATGGTCTCTGGTATCTTCTGTCTTCCCAGTGACGACTCTTCATTTGCCGACATCATTCGAATGTTCCCCATCATTATCGAGCAATGTATTCGCAGTAGCATCATCGTTACAAATAAAATTTGTAAATTGTACATCGAATCACTATCGTAGATGTTAATGTTCATTTGGTTGGCCAATGAAAGATTATAATTGCTCATTGTCGAGGGTAAATGTACATAAAAATACATTAAATGTACTGGATGGAAATGTACATATTGTAGGGGACCTGAGTGGGGACCCTCTACAATGTAGTGTTCAGGGGAAGGAGAAAAGGGAATTTGGGGGAATGCTGGAGATTAGCGTGTAGGGAGAGGGGGCGTTGGAGCAGTCCAAAAGCGTGGACGGGGCTCGAAGGGAGAACTCCCAATTGTGCTGTCTGTTTGGGTAGTTCGAGGGTGCGAGGTTAAGGGCTGCTTTGTGCGAGAGTTTCTGAGTAGCTGAGCGGCTGCTACATGGAATAATGCAAACGTGGGCGCGGCTCGCGCTAAGAGCGAGACAAACGATGAATGACGTAGGCGCGTGGCTGACTACGAGCGCCTCGGAGCAATCAATTAAGTGCTCCCTGAATCCTACCGGTAGTCTACCGTAACGTAGACTTGAATATACTGTAGTCTCGCCGCACTAAAAGTGTTTCTTTCTACTGAGATACGCAACATTCTCTGACAGATATAAATCGTCCTAAAACTGTCTAATTACTCAAATTAATCAGTTAAATCTTCATACACCGTTGCTATGTATCTATCTGTATATACTGAATACAATTTCCTTCCCTCGAGTGGTGTCTGACCGCACTCGGCTGATCTCTACGGGAATGACCTCTCCCGGATACGAGTAACACGTCTTGACTCTCCCTGAGTAAGAACGCTTCTTCTAGTCGTCCCCACTCCAGCTCGTCTTATAATCGACGCCATTGTTCGTCCCGCGTAGTTAATGGCGCGTACTCGTAATATGCTTATTACAGTGAATTTCTTCCCTTTTGCGACTTTTAAATTATTACTAATATCTTCTCTTCATTTTCTTGATAATTTCAATGGAATAAAAATGTAACTTAACATGGGGCTTAAATGGAATAGTTAATCGCATTAACTAGGTAAAGTCCATATCTGCTTCCATAAACCCTCTTCTCATTGGCTGTGGGCATATATCGAATGATATATTTTATAACAAATTGGTTATATTTCGCGGTATTTTCTTGTTGCTAGGCACTTTTCAATGTCCTAGTATATTCTCGAGCGTCTCAAATCACGTGACTGGGCTCTCCCATTGCCTGCGTTCGCTAACAGAACTTGCTTGAGCCAATTTCCAGGATTTGTATTTCAATGTTCATTTTCATCATATAGCATTCAAATTTCGGGCGCAGTACGGACATGTACTACGGAGTTGCAAGGATACAGGGGCATAAATAGCACTACAACTAGATGTAGCGACCACTAGGACGGATCAAGAAGTGGGGGCTTGACCAAATCAAGGACGACATGAGAGCAGCCAATTTTGAGAAGAAGGACGCTGCAGCCTGTGGAATATAGAGGCTAGAAGAAGATGTGAGTTTGTCAACAAGAAGTGGGTAACGCAAGAGAATCATGCACTCCACATTCCAGAGGCTGGCACATCGCTTTAGGTCTAATGTCGACACACATGGAAACCTTTAATATAACAAAAAGTACTCGTCGGATTTGCCAAATAAGCACATCACTGATCTTGTCACTCGGTTCTTAGTTGTTCCATTGAGTCAAATTAGTGGTAAATACGTAAGTGCTGGGGTGGGGCAAAAGGATTGTGTTGTATGAGCCCCTCAATACGACTCAAAAACTTGAAAACAGAATTACGATATCTTAAACGGTTCCCTTGATAGTTGAGGTGGTCTTCTTTGCTGAATGATGATTTGGCATTATTAACCGTCTAGAAAATGAAAATAAGAAAACTTGTAAATCTCACGATCATAAGTCATGGGTCCTCCTTTTTACTTGGAATCCAAATCACATGACGTGGCATGGCATTTCACTTCGAAAATCTCACATGCATTGACCGGGAATCGAACCCAGTCTACCTTGGTGAGAGGCTAACGGATTTACCACGCCCCTTAACAATCTAGAATTAATGACTCTTACTGTCACTCAGCCATGGATGGCCACTGCACGGCTCGGCACCGAACTTAACTATGATTTTTCTCTTTTAACTACCGTACTTTCCTTGTACACGGCGTTAGGAATAAAAATTGTAACATTCAAGAAGAGGAAAAATTCCTTAAGGAACATTTTATAACCTAGAGATATTATCAGTGCTTTTGATTGTTGAGGTGGGGACTACTCGAGAGGGGGTTAACATCACAGAAGTGACAAAGAGGAAATCTGACATTCTACAGATCGGGGCGTGGAATGTTAGACGTCTAAACAAACTTCAATTGCAGATGAATGGGCACTTTTGAAAAATGAAATAACAAAATCTGCAGAAGAAAATATTGGTAGGAAAGAAAGAATAGGTAGAAAACCGTGGATCACTCAGGATATACTAGAATTAATGGACGAAAGGCGGAAACACAAGTGGAAGGTTGGAACACTTAGAAAGGGAAATGGATAGGTTGAGGTTGGATTTGGTCGGGATTAGTGAAATGCGCTGGCAGGAATTACAGGACTTTTGGTCAGGAGACTATAGGGTGATTAGCACTAAATCTAGCATTGGCCAAGCAGGGGTTGGTCTCATATTGAGTAGGAAACTTGGACAACGGGTGGAATATTATGAGCAATAAATTGAACGGGTTATTGTAGCAAAAATCAATACAAAACTTACGTGCACCACAGTGGTACAAGTCTATATGCCTACCAGTCAAGCTGATGATGAAGATGTTGGAAAGGTCTACGAAGAGATTGATGAAATTCTGAGGTATATCAAGGGTGATGAAAATGTGATAGTAATGGGAGATTGGAATGCTGTGGTAGGATAAGGAAGAGAAGGGAAGACAGTAGGTGATTTCGGATTAGGGGAAAGGAATGATCGAGGAAGCAGGCTGATGGAATTCTGCACCGAGCATGAGTTGGTCATAGCTAACACCTTATTCAATAACCACAATAGGAGAATATACACATGGATGAGACCAGGAGATACAGGGCGTTACCAAATAGACTTCATGAAGATCAAGCAGGGGTTTCCAAACCAGATTTGGATTGTAAAACATATCCCGGTGCTGACATAAACTCTGACCACAATCTGATTGTTATGAAATGCAGATTAAAGTTGAAGAAACTGAAGAAAAGTCAAAAGCCAAAAAGGTGGGTAATAGACAGACTGAAAGAGAAGGATGTAAACGAAAGATTCAAGGAGAGTATAAAGGAAGGACTAATGAAAAACCCTAAACAAACTTCAATTGCAGATGAATGGGCACTTTTGAAGAATGAAATAACAAAATCTGCAGAAGAAAATATTGGTAGGAAAGAAAGAATAGGTAGAAAACCGTGGATCACTCAGGATATACTAGAATTAATGGACGAAAGGCGGAAACACAAGAATGTAAGAGATGAAAGGGGGAAAGCAGAATACAGACGTCTGAGAAATGAGGTTAACAAGAAGTGAAAGGAAGCGAAAGAAGAATGGTTGAAAGAGAAATGTGCGGGCATAGAAAATTGTCTGAAATTAGAAAAAGTAGACACAGCTTATCGAAGGATTAGGAATACATTTGGGAAAAAGAAGACTAGTGCTGTAATATTAAGGACACAAATGGAAGGCCTCTAAGAGATAGGGAAGAAAAGGTTGAGAGATGGAAAGCTTACATAGAGTGTTTGCATAAGGGAAAGGAGATTGAGCATCATGTAATGGAAAGGGAAGAGGAAACTGATGAGGATGCGAAAGGAGAATTAATATTGAGATCAGAATTTGACAGAGCATTGGAAGATTTAAGCAGAAACAAAGCACCAGGCATAGATGATATCCCGATTGAGTTCCTACGCTGCATAGGAGATGAAGGTCTGATCAGGTTATATCACTTGGTGTGTAGAATTTATGAGACAGGTGAGGTACCCTCTGATTTCAAAAAGAATGTTATCATCCCTATACCGAAGAAAGTGGGAGGTGACAGACGAGAAGATTACCGTACAATCAGCTTAATTACTCATGCTTCAAAGATCCTGTCTAGAATAATTTACAAGAGGATGGAAAGCCAGATAGAAACGGAGTTGGGTGAAGACCAGTTTGGTTTTAGGAGAAATGTAGGAACAAGAGAAGCTGTACTAAGTCTCAGGCATATTTTGGAAGGTAGAATAATGAAAGATAAGGGAACATGCATGGCATTTGTGGACTTAGAAAAGGCTTTTGATAACGTTGATAGGACTAAATTCATTGGCATTTTGAAAACGATTGGAATAAAGTACAGGGATAGGAGGGTAATCTACAATCTATACAGAAACCAGACAGCAATCATTCGAGTTGAAGGACATGAGAGAGAAGCTGGTATTCAGAAAGGTGAAAGGCAAGGCCGCAAATTATCACCAATACTTTTCAATCTTTACATTGAGCTAGCAATGAAGGAAATTGGAGAAAAGTTTAAGGTGGGAGTGAAGATTCAAGGAGAAATAATTTCAACTCTGAGATTTGCCGATGACATAGTCATCTTGGCCGACACGCCTGAGGATTTGAATGAGTTTTTGAATGGTATGAACTCCGTCTTAAGGAAAGAATTCACGATGAAAATTAATAAATGTAAAACAAAAATATTGGAATGCAGCCGAAATAAATCAGAAACCTCTATGGGCATCAAATTGGCAGGTGAAAAACTAAAGGAAGTAGGAGACTTCTGTTACTTAGGAAGCAAAATAACCAGTGATGGACGAAGCAAAGTAGGTTAGCTCAGGGAAGGAAAGCATTTCAACAGAAAAGGAATCTGTTGACATCGAATATAGATTTAGGTACGGTATTAGGAAGTCATTTTTGAAGGCCTTTGTCTGGAGCGTGGCTCTCTATGGAAGTGAAACTTGGACTATTGGTGCAGCAGAAAAGAGGAGAATTGAAGCATTTGAAATGTGGTATTACAGGAGAATGATGAAGATCAGATGGGTAGATAGGGTTACAAACAAAAGATATTAAGACTAGTGGGAGAGGACAGATGTTTCTGGTGACTGCTAATGAAGAGAGCAGGTAGGTGGGTAGGACACATACAAAGGAATAGCAAGCTTAGTTATAGAAGGAAGGGTCGAGGGCAAGAACTGTTGGGGTAGACCAAGGTTAGAATATGTTCAACAGATTGCCTCAGATGTAGAGTGTGGTAGCTATGTAGAGATGAAACGATTAGCTCATGACAGGGAGGCACGGATAGGTGCATCAAACCAGTCAAAAACTGACGACTCGTACAACAACAAAATTAAAAAGTAGACATGGTCAGAGATTAAATATTCCATGAAATAATTAGACATGGCTACACTGGATACGAGCATTGAAGAATGATGGGAACTGTCAAGCAACTAGCATTATCTATATATATAAAAATGAATTGCTGTTCGTTAGTCTCGCTAAAACTCGAGAACGGCTGGACCGATTTGACTAATTTTGGTCTTGAATTATTTGTGGAAGTCCAGAGAAGGTTTAAAAGGTGAATAAATATGAAAGTTGTAGCGCACGAGTAGATTCAACAAATGAGTGACGGCACGCGAATCGCTTAAACAAAGTCCCGTATGCGTTCATATACCATTCATCCGATTGCTATGAAACTTTGGCTGTATTGTTGTGCACACTCCAGGAAAGGTTTCTGACTTAGTAAATCCTTTTTACAATTGGTAGCGCACGAGTAGATTCAACAAATGAGTGACGACGGCCGAAGCGTTTCAACGAAGTCCTGTATGCGTTCACATACCATTCGTCCGATAAAGATGAAACTTGGGTGAGAGGTTGTGTACACTACAGGTTAGGTTTCTGGCTGAGTAAATCCATGTTATAATAGGTAGCGCACGAGTAATTTGAACAAATGAGCGACGACGAGCGAAGCGTTTCAATTAAGTCCTGTGTGCGTTCATATACTATTTGTCTGATAGTGATGAAACTTGGGTGAGATGTTGTGTACACTTCATGGAAGGTTTCTGGCTTAGTAAATCCACTGAACAATAGGTAGCGCACGATTAGATTCAACAAATCAGCGACGACGGGCGAAGCGTTTCAACAAAGTCCTGCATGCTTTCACATTCTATAAGTCCGATAGCGATGAAACTTGGGTGAGAGGTTGTGTACACTACGGGCAAGGTTTCTCTCTTAGTACATCCATATTATAATGGGTAGCGCACGAGTAGATTCAACAAATAAGCGACGACGAGCGAAGCGTTTTAACAAAGTCCCGTATGCGTTCATATACTATTCGTATGATAGTGATGAAACTTGGGTGAGATGTTGTGTACACTTCAGGAAAGGTTTCTGGCTTAGTACATCCACTTTACAATATGTATCGCACAAGTAGATTCAACAAATGAGTAACGGCGTGCGTATCGTTTAAAAAAATCCGTATGCGTTCATATACCATTCATGCGATTGCAATGATATTTGGAGAAATGTTGTTTCCACTCCCGCAAAGATTTCTGATTCAGTAAATCCATTTTAGAATTGGTAGCGCACGATTACATTCAATTAATGGGCGACAGCGCGTGAATCGTTTCGACCAAGTCCCGTATGCGTTCATATAACATTCATCCGATTATCATAAAATTTGGGGGAGTTGAGCACAGTCCTGCGAAGGTGTATGAATTAGTAAATCCGTTTTTCAATGGATGGCACACAAGTAGATTCAACAAATGAGTGTCGTCGCGCGAATCGTTTAAGCAAAAACCCGTATGCGTTCATATGCCATTCATCTGATTGCGATGAAACTTTCATAAGTTGTGTTTCAGAAAATCCATTTTACAATTGGAAGCGTTCGAGTATATTCAACAAATGGGTGACGGCGCTCGAATCTTTTCAACAAAGTCCCGTATGCGTTCATATACCTTTCATTTCATTGCGATGAAAATTTGGTGAGTTGTTGAGCACGCTCCCATGATTTTTTTGAGATAGTAAATCAATTTTACAATATCTTAGAGGTGGTTAACGGAAAAAGAAAAACAATATTGGGAATCCAAAAGCGCTTCAACATACAAAGTTACAATGCCAACACTTTCTTTGATTGGCATTGCATCGCATGCCGGGTACAGCTAGTTTATATATATTTATGGATTTAGCGATTTATGTGAAATACTTCATTTACCAGCGATATTCTTACCATCGTTCCTATCAATCGTCAGTAATTCGTGGTTTGATTTTTTGTTGGGTGCTATTTAGCGACTCCACCGGTACGAAAGGTAGCATACACGTGGTTTGAATTGTTTGATAGGTGAGATTTAACAACTCCGCCGCTGTGAAAGATAGCATACACGTGGTTTGAATTGTTTGATGGGTATGATTTAGCAACTCCACCCCTTCACGTGATTTGAATTGTTTGATGGGTGCCATTTAGCAACTCCACTCCTGCAAATCTTAGCATACACGCTTAGTTTTTAACATGCTTTAGAAGATCCGGACGTCAGAATATGTCAATTTTTGATATTTTAAGATATACAACTATTTTGGTTGGCATCCGCCTACCGATATCTTTAATTACTATGAAAATAAATATTTTTATACTCTAATAAATGATAGCTAATAAATTATTGTAAAATGATCTGGAATGCTTCCTAGGTCGGGCATTATTCTAGGTTCAATTGTGATATTGCCGTAAATGTGCATTCTGCAATGTTTGTAAGCAGTGTTTATGTTCTTAGCTATTGTACTCATTTCTGTTTCTTTAAGATATCGCAGATCACCTCGCGGTGTGGCGGCTACCATTATTAGCTGTCACCGCTGACGACCGGGTTCGATTCACGCCTTAGCCAAGAAATGTTTATCCTGGTGTGAGGACACACTCAGCCTCGTGAGAAGACGAGGGTTCGATTCCCAGGTCAGTTATCCTGGAAGTGATTTTCCATTGTTTACCACTCCTGCTCCAGGGAAATGCTGGGATGGTTCTTAACTTAGAGCCACGGCCGCCTCCTTACCATTCCTATCTCTAATTTACAAATTCGCACACATGTATAGCCATCACAATTATACAGGTTATTACACAAATTCCACAAACACACCCAAAACTACACGGGGCTGTACAGCCCCTAAAAAGCAACAATCACAACTAAGATGTCGCATATAAAGAATTCCATTTATAATAAACTATTTATTGCCATAAGTCAATACATTGTACATTAAAACCGTACATTGTGACCTTCCTCAGCGTAGTATAGGATAAATAAATGTGCAATAACATACACTTAATAATATTTTGGCATAACAGAGGATTCTAAAAATGTATTTGTGTCCAAATGCTCATAAAGTAAAATTTCAAAAACCAGATCTGTTGCAAAATGAAAAAAAACATGAAAAAACTTGATAAAACAGCGTTGAATTGAAGAGATCGAAAAGGAAGAAATAAACTGAGAAACAAAAACAGAACGGCAAAATATATAAAAACTTTAACACTTACGAGGATGTGAAAACAGAAATGCTGAATAATGACGGTTGATATGTACATTGAAGGAAATGGAAATTGCAACACCATCAAGGCATTGGTCGTTTGTGTTGATTTTCAAGATATGGAACGATGCCATGTAGGTATGTAAACGGTCAAAGTTTCAGACCCATTGGATTTTTGCTACAGGGCTCCCCACGTGATTGGTCGCGGAGGAATCAACTCCAGTAGTTGACTTGCAGTCTGTGCAGTGAAGTGTTCCCCGTCAAACATGCCTCGACGACAGAGAAGAGCACGCTATCAACTACTGTGGCCGTTTGAGAGGGCTCGGATTATTGGGCTGTGTGAGGCTGGATTATCGCTAAGGACTGTCGCTGCACGTGTTAGCCGACCGGCATCTACGGTACAACGTGTATGGCAGCAGTGGTCAATTGAAGGTACCCAAACTCGTAGACCTGGCACAGGCCCAGCGCGACAGACAACTGTGAGAGAGGATCGCCGCATCATTCGGATAGCCCGGATGGAACCCCATGCAACAGCAGCGCAAATTCGAGCAGTTGAGCACCTCACGTTACACAACAAACGGTTGGAAATCGCCTGCGTGCAGCTGGCTTACGACCCCGTGTCCATGCAGAAGGTGTTTCATTGACCCCACAACAGTGACGTGTAAGGCTGGCCTGGTGTCGAGAACAATCGACGTGGGTCGACGAATGGCATAGGGTCGTCTGTAAAGATGAATCGCGCTTCTGTCTTGCCCGCAGTGATCGCCGACGTACCGGGGAGAGGGGCCTCCCAGACCTTATTGTCGAGAGGCACACAGGGCCAACACCAAGTATTATGGTCTAGGGAGCTATTGGCTTTAATGTGAAATCACATTTAGTGCTTGTTGAGGGCACTATGATTGCTCGACAGTACGTTGATAGGGTACTCAATCCAGTGGTTGTCCCTACGATGGCGAACATTGCTAATGGGATGTTTCAGCAGCACAATGCCCGGGTTCACATTGCACGCATCTCCAGAGAAGCTCTCCACGACATCACAACCTTAGAATGGCCCGCCAGATCCCCGGACCTCAGTCCTATTGAGCATGTGTGGGACATGATGGGTCGACAACTGGCCAACCGTCCTCAGCCACCCACAACTCTGGAACAACTGACCCGTGCAGTGCAGCAGGCATGAGCCACAATTTCTCACGATGCGATCCAGGGCCTTATTGACTCCATGCCTCGACGAATTCATCAATGTAGTGCAGCTCGTGGTGGGCACATCCTGTATTGATTGTTGTCCAAACTTGCGGTCAGAGGGACTTGAAAGTGTAATCATCGAATCACAACCGAACATTCGTTCTGCATGTTCAACTGCAGCAATGTAGCACCACTCCTTCTGGGTGTTGCAATTTCCATTTTCGACAGTGAATTTGCCAGGTGGTGAAATCTGTGTAGAGAAAGAAAAACCAATATAAATAGTCTTGTATATTGAAATTATAGTGTTAGAATATTGAATCATGTGAGCAAAAACTTATTTTACTTACATTGTGGAGAGAACGTTGGAAATAGATGTGACGAAGTTGTTATGAATTGGTAAGAAATGTATTGGTTATATAGTTGCCAAGAAACTAAATAACGTGATCGAAATGGATTGCCTAGATGGAAAGGATGATATGGACAGATATGAATAGAATGTTGCCTGGATACTAGTATCTAGAAACCTCCTATAAAGAGCATGTAATGAATTCAGCTTGACGGAAGTCCCGTTACCATGATGGCGTTGCATGCTAAATGAAAAGAATTTGGAGAAGGCTGTTTGTGCTGAAGTAATATGAGTATATTACAAGAAGTACTCAGTATCAGCCGTCCGATGTAGAATTCCTTACTCTAACTTGTTGTCAGAATTCCAAATGACTAATCATTTAACACGCAGGATTATTGCTCAGCAGATGTATTTGTATAAAATTATCAATGGTATCTCAGACACGAGTGAAACTTTAGGGCAAATAAATTTCACCGTCCGAAAGAAATGACTCAGAAAACGAGAACTCATAATAGTTAAAAAATGTAATACAAATTTCCATAAAAATTCACCTATATTGAATATGTGCTGTGTTCTCAGCTGACAACAATTTGGATTTCGGAATGTCCTTGCTAAATTATAGAAGAAAATTACATTTAGTTTTAGCTGTCAAATGATTCACTATTACAAAGATATTAAATTTTTCTGCTATTAGTTTTACGTTTCACTTAATTACTAATTACCAATTATGCCAACCTTACATCATTCATTGCCAATGTATTAGTACCTAAAAATATGAATCTAGTTTTACATTATGTGACTAAATGTTAATAATCATGCTTCTTTTACTGTTATTGCGACTAGAACTTGTGTATATTACTGGTTAACAATATTATTTTTCAATTTTAATATATAATTTTTAATTTAATTTTTCTTATTTGTATATTATATTTTAATGTATTCTCATGTATTATTTGGGTATAACAATTGTTTGCTACTGTAATTGGGGCACTGCACTGTTGTGGCAATAAATAAATAAGTAGGAT
Source organism: Meconema thalassinum (assembly GCA_946902985.2). Taxonomy (NCBI): domain Eukaryota; kingdom Metazoa; phylum Arthropoda; class Insecta; order Orthoptera; family Tettigoniidae; genus Meconema; species Meconema thalassinum. The sequence goes on along the minus strand of OX336398.1, from coordinate 183,716,324 downwards.
ATATGAAAATAGGCTGTATAGTTATTCACGGAAATAAAAGTTTTATCATATGTTGAGTGCATTTAAAATGGATACGGCAATGGGTATAATTGGCTAGAGCCCAGGTAGGGGTAAGTCAGATTGAGGACCTAAGGCCGCCATGTAGGGGTTTTTAGCTAAATACTCAGCCCCATACTGAGGGGGTAGGCGTAATGGGTTTGACACCTAGGTAACTGTAAATTTAAATCAGTAAATTATTTATCCCACTTTTCTGTTGGTGACCAGTTTGCTCAAGTAATAAAATGTGTCTTATCTTGTGTCGTGGCTCGCGCGTTTTGTGAAGAAAAAAAGTGTTATTTTCTTTGTGTGTGCATGTTGATTGAACCAGCATTTCCCCATTGTTTAATCTGTGTTATGTGCCTGTGTGCATCTTTGGTTGTTGGAGTCGCCATCCACATTAGAATGCATCGCCTTGGCTTTGTGAGGCAGGTTTTTGATGATGGCCGAGAGTAAAGTAATATCGAGAAGTTAGTTTTTGAGTGTGTCAACTGGCTGGTAAGGTGAGTTATATTAGGGAGTTGTGAATCAGGTTGAGGGAAGCGTGTGATATTATTTTATTTTACAATAAACGGTCGGCGGATAATTGCATCCAATAAAGATAATTTCATTCAGGGTAATTTAGCCACTGATTTTTGAACATTGGCTGAGGCCAGATGCGAGTTGAGTGAATGTTTTTATTCCCCTGTCAAATTTCTTCCGTCAGCGGAGTAATCTGTGCCGAAGTTGGGGTGTGGTTTATAATAATTGTGTATCGGCCAGGGTAAGATTCGGTTTGCTTCAGTATTGTGGGCATGATGAGTGTCATGATTGCCAACTATGTATTTCAGAGTTTTCCGGCAAGGGACTGGGTTCGGGTCTCGGCCGATGTTAGACCCATCATTGTATACTTTTCCAGCTGTATTTGATTTCGAGCGTACACACAGATGCAGACAGTTTGAACGAAAAGAAGAAAGAGACCCCGCTCTCCTTACTAATCTGACCTTTTGTGTGATATCTGTGGCTAGGGGGGCATTATCTTTACTTTTAAATGTTTTGTAAGGCTAGTTACTGTTTTCAAGCGATGTCTTCTATGTTTCAAAGCCGGGTAGTTGAGAACCGCGCACCTGTAAGGTTGCATTGTGCAGCGGGGAGGTTTATGATCCTCTAGCCTTGGCCGCCATCAACTCCACTCTATCTCTGCTCTGGCGAGGTAATGAGCGGCCATCCTAGCACCCATGTTCCCAATGTGTGAATACAATGTAATATTTTTGCCCGCAGGTTCCGTGTTTATCAGTTTTGTGAGCTTTTGTTTGTGTTTTGTCATTTTTGGATTCATATCGAGAACGCCAGTGCGGTTGGGGTGAGTGGTCGCGAGTTTTTCGGATCCGGACCCCATCCTCCGTTGTCGAGTGATTCAAGTGTTTTTGATTTTAAATGCCATTAGGTTTCTTTGTGAATTGTCAAACCCAATACATTGCGCCCACTTTACCTGGTATATCGAGCTGAAAAAGCGTATGGTATATCCACCTGGGGGTGTGTTTAGCTATGTAACCAACCCCTGATCATGTCTGATAATCCGAACAGATCAGATGACAACCAGATAAGACCAGATGTTTAAGATGTTGCTCATGGATCATGTCATTACATTTTTATGCAAGAGTTTATTCTTCTTTGTAATAAGTTGTTTTTGTGTATTTCATTTGTATGCGGTTGTCCTTATCAGATTAGTATGATTTCTTGGGAGGTATCCTTTGTCCAGGTTTCGAGGTTATCTTGTTGAGCTGAAACAAGTCACGTAAGGATGTTGTTATTCTTATTATTATTATTATTATTATTATCAATCAAGTAAAAGGGTTAGTTAAATAATTGAAATTTAATATTCCCGAGCTCATTTGAAGTGGAAGATGGTTTATGGTTATTCCTGTGAGGAATAGATTCTTTTTTTTAAATCTTGAGTCTTTAAGCATCCAGGAGATGTTAATTGTTGTTGCCTTATCTTGTGAGATCTCTGAATCTGGGAACAGCTGGTGGACCTTACAGACTCTCCTATGGACTTTTAGTTTTAGAACAGCTGTTTGCCTTTTTAAGTTTTTTGTTTCTCCTGGAAGTTTTTTATACGCTTCCCTTTTTATTTTGTTATTAACGTGTTTTTATTATTATTAATTTCATTTTTGCTCGCTTTTTCTGTTAATTATCATTAATATTACTACCGTATCGTTATTGTTAGTAGTTTATTGGGTTTAGTGTTATTTTGTTAATATTAGCTATGGAGTAAATGTTATTTTTTAGTAAAAGGCTGTTTGCTTACTCATAGAATAGTTACTCCTGTATTTTCCTCTCGGAGCGTGGGAATTAGGTATGGAAAGGGCACATAAGGCATCACCACACAGCCCTTTTAGATTGGAAAGACAGGAGGCACACACAGTAGCTAGTGGGTTTTGTTTCACCCAGGGCTAAAGTTTATTTCCTAGCGGGGTGGAGTTCGTCCGCAAACTCCAGTAAAGCAAGGTAGGATTCCTTTGCAGTCCACATGACTATAGCCCAATGAAGTCCCCCACCGCCTTTTATGTTATTTATATGGATATCCAAACGTGAGGATAAGACAGGTAAATACCCATGTATACCAGACACAAATAAAAATGGCGCCCAATCGTGTTTGCTTCAATTAATTAATCTACTGGGTGTTCTAATTTATTTAATTACCAAATTACCGCGCCAATTACACTAGCAATCTCCAGTGATACTGTGAGAGAGGTTTGATGCCAGGGGACCAGAGTTAAGGCAGCTGGAACGTTTAGTAGACTGTCAGGTTTTTCTTCAGTGTTAACGGGTAGTCTCTTTTCGCTTGTCTCTCCCTTATTTGATTTTCTTCATCTTCGACTTTTGCAATTTTCTAGCTTGAGAGCGTATCTCATACACGGTGCTGGAAATGGATACCTAATATAGTTTCTGGTGCAATGTGCAGCCATTGATGAAAGCTACTTACATTACATTTAAATATTGCGCCCTAAGTTGCATCTGTCTGTTTGCGTCAGAAGTGATTGCATGTTTACATGAACATGGTAGGCTGGGGAAGCATTGGCGAATCCCATACTGTTTTATATTTTCTTGTTTTGTTTGTATTGCGAGATGGCTAGCATAGAGCAGTTGATGGCTGTGGTCAACACAAATTAGGCTTTCTATAAACATAGCATGCGGAGGAGGGGAGGGGAGGAGGGATGAGATGAAAGAGGGAAGGGGGTTGATTGAACCCCAGAAACACTGTGTAAATGAGAATGTATTATCTACCAAACAACTAATGTTAACACAGAAAAGACATACTTACTGTATGTACGCACTACAATCTCTACTTAATCAGCAATAGTGTTTAACATTAACATTCCTCAATATCAGCTAATTGATCCCAAGAACCTCCTCTTCGTCATTTATTTCATCTTCTGCATCTTTGTTCCTACAACCGTGGCTGGCGCAGTAACTGCACAGTGTTGAACATTTCAGTCCAATTATTCTGGCACTCACAGTTGTTCTTGTTGCACTTATCTTGACAAGCACAGGAAATTATGTAGTGTAAATCTGGTGGTGATGGAGACAAGGTTGATGTGCTTGGACGGAGACTTCTTTCTTCTCTCTTCCAGCCAACCTGGTGTGGGTCCTTTTTAACGTTGAGCCACTGCTGAACCTGGTGGTAAGCTCGTAACGAGTGTTGTTGTGCCACTGCAGTCGTTGGCGGCAATACATCCGACCTGAATTGAGTGTGGATTGGTTGTTTGGTACAGCTGGTGGCGAGCAGTGTTCAAGTCGCCTGAGCCACTTGCATTGTATGCTGATAGAAATAAAGCTTCACCAGCATTTCCAGGGGCGTCTGGTGAATCACAGAGTTATTTGAAGACCAGAAGATTTTCGTTAGCTGAATGCTTGTTGCAACATTTTCCAGGTGTGTTTTTTCCATTCCATATCAGTTACACAGCCGGTGAAAGCATGCAGAGGTAAAAATCACCGTTCATGTCTCCTATTTGGGATTGAATGCCACGTATATCGTGAATCTTGTGTGGGGTTTTACCTTTTCGAGGCATAATCATTTTTAGATTGTGTTCACCCTGTGCAACGGCAACCAAGAGGACCAGTAGATCAGTGTGATCCCAGGTATCACTTCATCAACGAGTTGTTCATTGCCATTAGCGTGGGAAACAGTGAGCATCATATGCTTGAGCCCCGATGTTTTGTTGAATGATTTGGCTGCTGTCATCAAGATTCTTCGTTCTCGCTTGCTGTACCCAAGGTTGCAGATTCGTATCCTGACGCAGTCAGCTGGCATTTGAGGGTGCGCAAATGCGAGGGAGCCGTGTCATCAGATTCACTGACACGTTAAAGATGCCCTTCGGGCCAAAATTCCGGCATCCCGGCGTCTCTAAAATCCTCTGTGGTTAACATGGACGTAAATCCAAGAACATTATTATTATTATTATTATTCAAGAATCTTACCTCTTCTTCCTATCCATCAGAGCAACGGCTTCTGTACCATTCGTCATTCAAGATGTGTGAAGCTGTTTCTTTAAAACAAATTACTGAATCTTTCCCTGGAATATCTGATACAAAACCAGAATTTCCAAAATGATTTACAATTTCTCATTTCAGATAAATATGAGTATAGGGCTCAACTGTTGGATGCAAAATGGCAAATATATCTTGTATTTGTTTGATTGAGTACCGGCACTCATCATTAGGTCTACTTTCCACAGTGTGGCAGAAATTTTCAAATGCAGCATATCTTCCATCATCAGCCCTGCTCCCTCCTCTCTTGCCCCTTCTCCAGCTTTTTAGATCCTTTGGAAAGTACTTAAAGCATTATCGGTGGTATTTTCCCCCGCAGATACAAGATCAATTATAGCAGGAAAGGAAGGAAGCTTGTAGTTTAACGTGACCGTTAATCTTGAGATCATGAGCCACGGGACCTCCTTTTTACGTGGAATCCGAACCACAGGACATGGCATATCACTTCGAAAATCTCACATGCATTGACCGGGAATCGAACCCGGACCGCCTTGGTGAGAGGCATACAGCTAGACCGCTGAGCCACCACGCCCCTGATCAATTATAGCCTACCCCTCAGTGTATGAAGTACGGTACTTCATTTACCCTCTCAAGTGCAGTTTTACATACGTTGTTGATGAATTGTATAGTTGTGACGCTCTTCCATTCTTCCTTTGTAGCATTGCTGCATTTGGTGTAGTCAATGCACTCACGGGTACAATACAAACAATGAGTTTCGAAAGAGAATTCAGCTTGTTTTCGTGTTTGAACTACAGCACATTCCTGTGATGAGGGAGGTTTTGGACGACAGATGCAGAGACGGCCCTAGCAAGGTTTTTAGGAGGTGCGAGATCTCATTGCGGCGCCCCCTCCCATGTGGAGACTAAAATGTACATAGTGACTACATTATTTGTAACTCACTCCTCCGAAAGATTAGTACAGTAGTAGTGTAGATGGAGAACAAGGACAGCACAAAAACATAAATTTTGAAAAGGTTTATTTCAACTGCTAAGTCGCAGACAACGCCCACATCAAGCATTCGTCAAATTTATATAGTAAATGAACTTAAAATAGAAACAAATTAAGAAAGAATATCTAAAACGTCTGGATTACCGCATTCCTCGCTTTCGAGCTTGCAATTCTTTTCAATAATTCTGAATAATTCAAGTCCAGGGCAATACAATTTTCTATAGATAAAATTGCCATAATGTCACAGTCTGTCCAGACACTTGGTTGAACGTAAATAAGTTTTAATTTATTGAAACTTCGTTCCCCTTTAGCAAAATTGGAAGTGTTGTCCACACATTCGGGAATATATCCTGCCAAACATTTTGTTAATAAATTGAAAAACATTTATTGGTTCAAGTGTAAAAATAGAACGGAGGCTCACTGAGGCCGTGGGGTGGCCGGGGCACTGTGTACTGCAGCGTGTCGAGCAAGGCATTGGCGCTAGCAGCAGCGTAGCGCCCAACTAGTTAACACATTTATACTTTTAACGTATTTAATAATCATAGTTAACTTACTTCCATGAATTTCAGAGTAGTTGCTGGAAATGATGTCCTTCAGTTTCTAAACACTCGTTGCACCGACGGAGGAAGTTTTGGTACACTCGCTGTAATTCATCCTCACTGATATTTCGCTCTCGAGAGCCTCCAGAGTACGCGGATTGTTTCTGTGTACCTTTTGTTTGAGGATTCCCTACAAGAAAAAATCGCTTGGCGCTGAAACTTACGAACACATTTACTGCAAGACTTCTTCATGAGAAGATAAGTTTCCACCAGGAAATGTTGATGTTCTGTTCCACACCTAACCATGTTCACGTGATACGAGGTAGGCTACAGTACTTCACAGCAATTATCACAACTAAGGTATCTTGCCAGCTGCGTATGCTATGACAGCATCGAGGGCTTCCCGCCCCGCTGTTGTAATCGGTACATGCTATAATCTGGTGGTGAGTCATTGCGACCTGTCCGCGGCACGGCCTCCAAGAGGCTCCGTTCTATAGGGAGGTCCCTCACTGTATGATGTTCCTGTGAAATTATTCGAGTCCGACATATAATATTCTAGGACCACTCCAGTGATATTATACTATTTTTGAATATTACTAAAACGCTCCTATAATAGTATTAATATTGTGCGCTTATACGGATGTACTGTAAGCCGCGCTTCTAACGTCATGTTACTAATATCTTACATTACATAACAACATTTAGTATCCCGGTACTCACAGAATACCTGCTTTAACAGTAGTAACGTCCTAACAATAACGTTTCAATTTCACTCGTAGCTTGCCACACGGACACAAACCGCAAGCTCTCGAATGACTGCCCAGACAACGGCCGGTGGTCGGCGAATGAGGCACGGTGGTGGACAGATGTATAGATATTGGTTTCAACTCGTTTATATCATTTCTAGAACGTTAAGTGCGAAATTCACGCCATATGTCTCTACCTTTGAAATGCGCACACCCCAGCTCACTGATAAATAGATTTGATTTTTGGTGGTAGGGTTAAATACAGTAGTAATAAGGTGATTGGGTTTTATAATTTGCTTAGACAATCTATCGTTGCCTTTTCTGGGCCCCCTAATATGACAGCGCCTGGTAGGGTCGCACCGTTCGCACTGCCCAAGGGCCGCCCCTGCAACATAGACTTCAGTAACAACATGGTAGGCGAACTTTTCTTTAACTCCGTCCTGCTTGATTTCTCAGCATTCAATTATTTTCTGTGGCCCATTTTCAGTTAATACAACCACATTACAACCCCTGTCTTTGCATGACTGCAGTGCACATTCCATATCGAGCAAATTACCTAAACACTGCAAAACATCACCACTGAAACATATCTGATCTTTAGACACCTTGAAAACCATTAGGTAGGCCTATGTGTATGTACTAATTATCGACCCTGTTAATTTGGAACACAAAGAACGAAAAAAGAATACAAACAAAACATCACCAGCTGGAGGGTAGAAACAGACTGGTTGACTGCGAGTGGGAAGGAGGGCGGGAGTGGGGGGTGTTGGGCATGATGAAATATTTAGCGGACCATCTAGGGTCAAATTGTCGTTATCCCTAGAAATTCCATCAAAATCAAGATAAAAATCGTGGACGTTATGCGTGTGGCAAGCAATAGCTTTTAATAGCCTCCCCTCACCTACAACCCCCTCCCCCCCTTCCCTCCGCCCACCCAATACCCGTAGGACTAACACGTGTAATTTTATAGGATGTGTTATGTGGGGTACGAACTACTAATTGAAAACATGCACGCTTTGATCTTTTGAATGTTGGGGTTCAATGCTTGTTATCCTGTACTCTAGGTCGTGCCTGGTAGCAACGTGATGATACGTCAAACTACGGTACACATAGAGCAGGGGTCCTCACTAGGATTTCTTAGGGACACAAATAGTTCGTATCAAATTTTCTTCAGGGCCGCAAGTACAAACTGTTTAATTTAGGTTAATTACAAACTATATTTTTCTTATGGCAATACTATGAATAACTCTAAAACAGTATGATTATAACATAAGTTTATTACCGTATAACATATTTATAAAATACAAGCTGTACCCGGCATGCGTTGCAATGCCAATCAAAGAAAGTGTTGGCGTTGAAATTCTGTTTCTTGAAGTGCTTTTGGATACACAACATGTTAACTGCCTCTAAGCTGTCGTAAAATGGATTTTCTAATTTGGAACCATTCGTGGGAGCGTGCACAACAACTTTCAAAAGTTTCATCGCTGTCACTCATTTGTTGAATCTAATCGTACGCTACCTATTGTGAAATGGATTTACTAAGTCGAAACCCTTCCCTGGCGTGTACACAATAACTCATCAATGATTCGTCGCAATCGGATGAATGGTATATGCACGTATACGGGGTTTTGTTTAAACGATTCGTGCGCTGTCACTCATTTGTTGAATCTACTCGTGCGCTACCTATTGAGAAATGTATTACTAAGTCGAAGCCCTTCCCTGGCGTGTACACAATAACTCATCAAGGTTTCATCGCAATCGAAGAATGTTATATGAACGCAATAGGGGATTTTGTTGAAACGCTTCGCGCGTCGTCACCCATTTGTTGCATCTACTCTTGCGCTACTTATTGTGAAATGGATTTACTAAGTCCCCTTCCCTGGCGGGTACACAATAACTGATCAATGGTTCAACGCAATCGGATGAATAGTATATGAACGCATACCTGATTTGGTTTAAACGATTCGCGCTCCGTCACTCATTTGTTGAATCTACTCGTGCGCTACCTACTGTAAAATTTATTTACTAAGTTAGAAACCGTCACGTAAGTGTCCACAACATCTCACCCAAGTTTCATCGCTATCGGACTAATGGGATATGAAGTCATAGGGGACTGTATTGAAACGCTCCACGTGTCGTCGTTCATTTGTCGAATCTACTCGTGTGCTACCTACTGTGAAATGTATTTACTAAGCCAGAAACCTTCCTTGGAGTGTCCACCATATTTCACCCAAGTTTCACTGCAAACGGCAGAATGGTATATGACCTTATACGGGACTTTGTTGAAACGCTTCGCGCGTCGTCCCTCATTTGTTGAATCAACTTGTGCACTGCATATTGTATAGTGGATTAACTAAGCCAGAAATTTTCCATGACGTGTACACAACATCTCACCCAAGTTTCATAGCTACGGACGAATGGTAAATGAATGCATACGGGATTTGGTTGAAACGCTTCGCGTGTCGTCGCTCATTTGTTGATTCTACTCTTGCGCTACATATTGTAATATGGATGTACTCAGCCAAAACCCTTCCCTGGAGTGTACACAACATCTCACTCAAGTTTCATCGCAATCGGATGAATGGTATGTGAACGTATACGGGACGTTGTCGAAACGCTTCGCGCGTAGTCACTCATTTGTTGAATATAAACGTGCGCTTCGTATTGTAAAATGGATTTACTTAGCCAGAAACCTTTCCTGGAGTGTACACAACAATTCACCAAACATTTATCACTATCAGACGAATGGTATATGACTTTATACGGGACTTTGTTGAAACGCTTCGCGTGTCATCGCTCATTTGTTGAATCTACTGGTGCGCTACCTATTGTAAAATGTATGTACTAAGCCAGAAACCTTCCCTGGAGTGTACACAACATCTCACCCAAGTTTCATCGCTATCGGATGAATGGTGTATGAAATTATATGGGACTTTGTTGAAACGCTTCGCGCGTCGTCGCTCATTTGTTGATTCTACTCGTGCTCTACCTATTTTTAAAGGGATTTACTAAGCTAGAAACCTTCCCTGGAGTGCACACAAAATCTCAGCCTAGTTTCATCGCTATCGGATGAATGGTATATGAACGCAAACGTGACTTTGTTGAAATGCTTCGCGCGTCGTAGCTCATTTGTTGAATCTACTCGTGCGCTGCCTATTGTAAAGTGGATGTACTAAGCCAGAAAATTTCCCTGCAGTGTACACAACATTTTACGCAAGTTTCATAGCTATCGGACGAATGGTATATGAATGCATACGGGACTTTGTTGAAACGCTTTGCGTGTCGTCGCTCATTTGTTGAATCTACTCGTGCGCTATCTACTGTGAAATGTATTCACTAATTTTGAAACCTTCACGTAAGTGTACACAACATCTCACCTAAGTTTCATCGCTATCGGACGAATGGTATATGAACACATACGGGGCTTTGTTGAAATGCTTCGCGCATCGTCGCTCATTTGTTGAATCTACGCGTGCGCTACCTATTGTAAAATGGATTTACTAAGTCAGGAACCTTCCTTGGTGTGTACTCAACATCTCACCCAAGTTGCATCGCAATCGGACGAATGGCATATGAACGCATAGGAGACATACCCACAGACAGACAGACAAACTATCACGTAACAGTGATTTATATATATATAGATTGTATAATTTTTTCATTAATTTTTTTTTAATTTTTTTTTTCATAATTCTTAAATTATTTTAGAACTTAAAAGGTTCGTTCTGGTCCCGTATTGATAAATTAATTAGTATAAACAGGTTACAGATTCCGCCTGATCAATACTTTTATTAAATATGCTCACTGTGTGTTCATTAGAGGGACATGTTTCGAGACCTAATTAATAGTTTTGGCCCCTTCGTCAGCCGATATGACAGAAAACGATACAAGATAATTGTTTGGCGTAACACTAAAAATTCCCTTAAAATTGAATCTTGTATGGTGCACCGTACAGACAGATTGAAACATTTTACGCCTAATATAGGTGATGATAAAAGTCTTATGAAGTAGGCCTATAAACACTTTCAATACACGCCTCACTGTGGTCTCTAGAAGCTGTTGAAAACACAAATGTACCGGTTCAGTATGGCAGCAACAGTTCAGAACGCCATGAAAACATGTTGGAATCAGCAGTAATGATGGAGCACTTATTGTCTCAATATTTCACCAGCAATGTAGAAGTATAAAAAGATATAATAAAACCAATGAAGTCACTGCGCTGAAATTATATCTTGCCAATATGAAGCTTATGAAGTGCATAACTTCAATACTTGCAATGCCAGAGATTGGCCTCTAATCAGTCTGGTTTGAGCAACGATTAATAACATAACTTATTAAATTGGCAAATTACAAGAGGTTAAATTGTATGCTATGTCCCTAACAGTCTTGAGGGCCGCAAAAAATCATTCCCAGGGCCGCGTAGTGAGGATCGCTGACATAGAGAGACGTTCCTGTATTATCGGTAGTTGACAGGTACCACATAGGGATTCCGTCACTGGAATTAGTATATCTGATATACATTTCGGCGAGATATTAGTGTAAAAACTGTTTAATACACGCCAGTAACAAGTCCATGTTGGAATATTTAGTAGCGACATGGCATAGCTTGCGTTATGGTAACGAGTTTTACAGCCGAAATGCCATAGAATTCATACATTGATGTGAAAACAATAAAGATCTATAATTTACTGTAATCACTTGACGTCATAGTTCTTTTCTGGCATTTTGCGAAGTGGAACCGTTCATTTTTTTTTTCACTGAGGTTACATTCACACTGGTCATCCGGCTCGTGAAAATTTATCTTCTTACACATCTTATGATGGAAGCCATGCACTGCTAATCGATTGATTGCGTCCCTCATAAAACAGGTTGGTCCCGTCCAATTTCTTTACACATCGCGCCTGTTGCATAGAAATCTCTCTCTATTTTTTTTTTCGCCCTTTCCATATCCTGAGGGGATCCTGTTCTGATTTAGTGGCTGGCAACAGAAGTCGTTTTCTCAATTATTCTGCTATCAGGAATGGTTCACGTGCTAGTTCATAAGCCAATCTAGAATATGAAGTTTTTGCTATGCCCAGTATCCTTTTCAGTTATCTGGATTTGACCACCTCTGTTGCTTTCAAGGCTCTTACTGTTAACTATTCCCATATCAGGTGTAGACCATAGGATACTATTGGCACGACCTTGGCGTGAAACAGAGACATGACTGTCTTTATGGAGAGTCTGGTTGGTTCGTAGATATTGTAGATAGCCCTTAATGTTGACTATATGTTTAGCCTATTTTCAATTTTGAAAAAATAGGATTATGAGATGACCTTTTGTCCGTGTGTGTGTGCGTGTGTATGTGTGTGTGTGTCCCCCTAATAACATCTAAACGGCTGGAGCGATTTCAATGGAACTCAGTAAGTTCATAGCACTACTCCGGCCGACCCCGACCGTGCCCTTCAAATTTTGTTACGTCTCACCAATCCAACATGGCGGCTGTGCGAAATATTTCACGAGCAATCAATATCTCCGAAACTATTCCCGATATCACCCTGGAATTGATTACGGTGATAAAGGGAACTACTAGAAATTCACCTATGTGATTTTTGAAAAACTGATAACTACAAAACCAACATGGCGGCCACGCGAATTTGCGACATTTAAATAGACGTTTCTCGATTTAACCAACCAAACGCAATAAAACTTGGTACAGTATATGTTTATACACATTGTAATGCACCGACATCTAACTTCGTTCAATTGTTTACATTACCACAAGATTTTGGATGTGCGAAATATTTCACCGGCATCTCTGAAACTATTAGCGGCATCACCCTGAATTTTACGGAGATAAAGGGCACTACTGGAAGTTCATCTATAAGACTTTCAAAGACCGGTTAACTACGAAACTAACGTTTTGAAAAATTTAAATAGACCTTTCTCGCGATTTAATGTTCCAAACGCAATGCAATCGGGTACAGGAAATGTTTATACACATTGTAATGCACTGGTATCTAATTTAGTTCAATTGTTTACATAACCTCAAGATGGCGGCTGTGCGAATTTTAAAATTAAGATTTTATTTCTTGTGTCGTAATCATGCGATCGAAGTGAAAGTTTGAATAATGAACTTACGCAATAATTTTCCTTTCATGGTACATGATTCGATGGCCTATACATTTAACAATCCAACATGGCGACCATCCGAAATATTTAGACGGCTCTGAATATCTACGAATCTATTATAGCAATCAAACTGAATTTTTTATGTTCATAGGGGCTATGAACTTAAGTTCACCTATAGGACTTTAAATAACCTGGTGATCACAAATCCAACATGGCGGCGACGCGAAGTATAATATTCACATGGACGTTTCTCGCAATTTAACCATCCGAGTGCAGTGAAACTTGGTACAGTAAATCCTTACACGAATGCTAATCCACTGGTATCTAATTTATTTCAATTGTTTCCATAACCACAAGATGGCAGCTGTGCGAAATTTTAAAATCTCCTTGTTACTTGTTGTGTCCTAATCATGCGATTGAAATTTGAATGCTACACGTACACAATAATCTTCATGTAATAGTACATAACTCAAGGACCTACATATATAAAATCCAACATAGCGACCATCCGAAATATTTTGTTGGTTCTCAATATCTACGAATCTATTACAGCAATCAAACTGAATTTTTTTATGTTGATAGTGGCAATTAACATAAGTGGGATATATGAAAATAGGCTGTATAGTTCTTCACGGAACTACTTGTTCTATGATGTGGTGCCTATAAGATCTAATTGTTGTCTGTATTGTTAGTCCTAGGTATTTAAATGTATTGACTACCCTAATTTCATCTTCCTCTAGGTACAAGTCTTCTTTTTCTGACAACTTTCCACCGTTTCGAAAGACCATCTGAACCGCTTTTGTCATATTTATGTTTAGCTGGCTCTTCCTTGCCCAATGAGATATTTTGTTAACTGCCTCCTGTATTTTTTCTTTGTCTGTAGAGCCAATTGCAATACCATCAGCGTACATATGGCCTACATATTCGTGTCTTTATCATTAATGAATTCAATTATATCTGCTGTGTATGCAATACTCCTCTCGTTTATATCACTGGTCTGGATTCGTCTATGGAGTCTGTTATAATTAAATCAGTCTCCTTCAGGATGTCCCTGATGATTGCCTTCAGGTGTTTATTTTCACCTATCACCCGTTCTACCTTTTGTATCAGAATTTGTCTAAGTACTGAATCGAAATCTTTTTGAAAGCCAATAAACACAGTGTACTACTTCCTTCCTGCTCCCCTAAGTGCTGTTTGGATGTCGACTAATAGTGCTTCTACCTCATCTAACGTGGATACTCCTTTCTTGTACTCACACTGTTGTTCAGGGATGTGAGGCTCTGCCAATTTGTAAATTCTTCTTGCCAAAATCTTCGTTAGTACTTTCATAGATATGTCTTCAATTGCTATTCCTCAATAGTTGTTCGGGTCTCCATGATCTCCTTTCCCTTTATACAAGACCTTGAGTAAGGCTGTCCGCCAGCTTTGTGGTACGCGTCCCTCTTGCATGCACTTATTTATTGGAATGAGCGCGATAGATCTGATCTTTTACATAGGGGAGAGAGTAAGACCAGTAAGTCAGAAAGGATTATGGGACTCTAGTACAAGACCAACAAGAATGAACGTTCCAATATTAACAACCTTCAACGTCCTGCCCGCATGCAGAACAAATAAACATAAAACAATCAACAACCAAGGAAACACGAGGAAGCTAAACATGGATACACTTAACCCGGGAGGGGTCGCGTCAAAATAGTTTCGTGATGGGTCGCGCACGGTCAATATGACCGGGGTGTATAAAATACAATTTTTTGATGCCAAACACATATTATTATTATGGAAAAATATATCCATGAAACTAAATACCAGGTTTTGTACCGAAACACATTGTACTGTATTATTGAAGAAAAATATATCATGAAAACCGTGACGCGACCCCTCACGGCTTATGCAAATAGCAATAGGGGAGATGATGAAAATGCGAGAGTCTGGCAACATTAATGATCTTGAAAGAACATTATCAAAGACAATAACAGAATGCATTGTAAAAAGCCGACCACGGAAACAAAGCCATGTTTCGACCAAGAGTGTTATGAGGAAAGGAGGAAAGCACTTCATGCAGCGCGGAATACAAAAGCGGTACCAACAAACGAGGATGAATTATAAGTAGCTAATAAAATAAAGGTAATTATCCAGAGTAACAGGCCAGCTTATAGCGGAGGAAGCAGAATGAGACAAATTCATAGCACTAAAACGTAAAAGAGTGAGTGTAGCTGGCCGCAAACCAATGGATTCGTGGGAAATGCACTTTCAAAACACTCGACTGGCAAAGTCAACTGAAGCCGAGCAGCTAATGAACGAAATGATCAACGAAGACATGGATGATGGCAATGCAAAGGATACAGTTGACACCGTATGGGAACCAATCACGGAACAGGAAATACAAGAAATCATCTACTCCACAAAACCAAAAAAGGCAGCAGACAAGCATGGGATTTATGGAGAACACATAAAAGAATCATACAATGTAGGCTACTTAAGGATAGCTTGGGTATTACAAGTGCACGAGACAGGAACTTGACTTTCACATGTTACAAGTAAGTGATATTTGATTTTCATACCTTTTTAGGGGTTCCACGGGACAATACCTCCTTGATTATGTGCTCAATTACCGTACGTATTTATGTGTGTTTCTTTCTTGTTGAATTTGAACTGCGGCGGCCATGTTGCTCACTCCAGCTGTGCGAGATATGACGAGACATTGATATAACGGAGTGTGCCCAACATGTAAAATATCAAGGGCGTATATACCATTTTTTTCGGGGGGGGGGGATAACTATCCTGGAAAATTGTGAGTATTCTCATGGGATTGTCACTGCAAAATTCCCTGAAATATCAACCTATATCTTAGAGCATATACCTTTGTGTAATTATTTTAAATAAGATTCAACGTTTATATAGACTATACAATTACCGTACTGGCAATACAAAAAAGTTGTAACATACAACACAACACACAAATTAAATGTTATACTTCATGAATTTTCTATTATGGCCTATGGAGTATGAATGGCAAATATCTAAATATGTCAATTTGCTAAGCAGAAAGGTAAAAAGTGATTTTTTAATTCATTTATTTTTTAATTTGTTTCTGCAAGTTGATAATTTATTTCTCAAAAGTACCATACTGTGGAATTCACAGTTTTGCCTCACAAGGCTGAGTGTACCCCGTTCCAGTCCTCAGACCAGAATTAAAATTTCTTGGCAGAGCTTCGAATCGAATTTGGACCTCCGAGGCGGCAGCCAAGACTGCTAGCCACTACACCACGGGTTAGTCTTATTTAAATCTTAATATTGTTTATAACTTAGCCAATAAGTTAAGATTAGGGTACAACCAAATTCACAATTATTTAATGCTCTTACCAGAGCAACACTTTCTAATTCTCGGGAGGGGGGCTGGAGCCACCTCAGAACCCCCCTTCTTCACGCCCCTGTTAGATATACACCACCATTAAGAAATTTGGACGCGTTAGGCTGTAACCATTGTCAAAACCATTGATCTGGACGCTTTAGGCTGTAACCATTGTCAAAACCATTGATCTGGACGCTTTAGGCTGTAACCATTGTCAAAATTCATTGGATTGGACGCTTTAGGCTGTAACCATTGTCAAAACCATTGATCTGGACGCTTTAGGCTGTAACCATTGTCAAAACCATTGATCTGGACGCTTTAGGCTGTAACAATTGTCAAAACCATTGATCTGGACGCTTTAGGCTGTAACCATTGTCAAAACCATTGATCTGGACGCGTTAGGCTGTAACCATTGTCAAATCATTGATGTGGACGCGTTAGGCTGTGACCATTGTCAAAACCATTGATCTGGACGCTTTAGGCTGTAACCATTGTCAAAATTCATTGGATTGGACAAAACGAAGGTTAGAATGGTCGGGTGTAGGTGCGGCCTTTCGCCGCGGGAAACTAGCGGGGCACGGTTGACATATAAGAACGTTGATCTGGATGCGTTAGGCTGTACGTTCTTTGTTTTAGAAATCCGCCTAAATTAATATCGTATGCGTGGGGTTGGCACTATTGTTCCAACGTCGAAATTGGATGACAGCTGGAATTTTTAGCCTACTTTTCACATTTTGCAAAATTTAGGAAAAAGTAGACTTATGAGATCGATCCGGGCAAAGGTGTGTCTGTCTGTCTGTCCTTCTGTCTGTCTGTCTGTCTGTCCTGACTGTCTGTCTGTCTGTCTGGCTGGCTGGCTCCTAAACGGCTGCAGCAATCGAAACAAAAGTTGGTAGGAGTAAAGATCTATACCTGAATATCTCACTGCCGTATTTGAAAATGATGTCAGTGCTACCAACTGCTGAAAAATCGCAATTGAAATTTGAGCTCCGTGTTGGATATTATGGAAGGAAGGAATGGAAGCTATTTCAAAATTGGCACACGTATGGACAATAATATTTCAGTTTGATTTCCAGGAAGATCCACCAGGTCTGCCAACTGTTAATAAATGCTCTCAATTTATTTTATCCAAATACCAATATATCAGAAAGTATGCTACCGACAGCTTTAAACTATGCACACGTATAGTACCTGTCATCCTTTATTAATTTGGATTAACTTATATACGTCAGTGCTACCAACATGATTCTAAGCCTGCTGAGAGGTCCAAATTTAAATACATATAACTTTTATGCTATCACAAGCAGAATTACCCGCTCTTCGAACAATCTTCGGTATTAATAACCAGAAGTTATCAATATTGCGCTACTGTTGTAATGCATAGGGGCTTGTTATTCCTTAATACATTTATCAGAGCGAAGTTATTTCTCTGGGAATATCACAGACACTGTTCATTTATGGGCCTTAAAATGTGGTTTTCGGAGACTCTTTATAGACTCCCGAACTTTGTATCTCACATTGAGAAGCGCAACGTATGCTTTGGTCGTCCTTCTATGGTTATTTTTATATTTCGCCTATTTTAGCATGTATTTTGAAAAGTTTTTTTTCCTATAGCAACCCTTCTATGAGAAGTATGGTGAAGAGTATTATAAATGATTGGTTTATTGACTCTCATGGATACCTAATTTAAGATGCTCCAAACATTCGAACACGAGTTATAAGCGTACATAAAGATACACAGAAAGTATGCCTTACTTCGAAGGGGAAGTAAAGCCGGCAGTCCCATGTCATAGATGTATGTCATGTAATAGAACTTTCCACTAACTACAATGATGTGAAGCTAAATTTGTTGGTTAGATTTGATTAACGCTCTATTAGTTCCAAAGTTTACCACCAGATGCCGGTTGAGGTGGCATCTAGTAGCCAAGCTAGGTGTCGTTAACGGTAGCATTTGGTAGCAAAATTAGGAACTACTGGAAATTGATCATCTGCAGTCCTTACCTGAAATAAAGATAACACACACTAATACAGCCTTCAAAATTAACACTGGTTATCAGACAGATTCTACACACACTCAAAGTACACGAGGCTACGTGAACGCGTTGTCGGAGCTTCTAAACTGAGGAACCAACCAACGTACAACATATCACCTAGATGTCCGAATATGGATATATCAACTACACAGTATCAAACCAAATCATCCTTACGATGAACCCGTTTGTCGAAATTTAAAAGTGAATGTGCTCAATCTAAATTCACCTAACGTGTAGTTCCTGACGTGATAACAAAATTGAAAACCTCGTAGACGAAACGCAATACACCTCACATAAAGACTGACCCTCACCGTTGTGTTAAGTCCCCATCCACAGGAATACAACTTTAACAAATTATAAAGGCTTGTGGTGAATGAATATTCAGTTTTTTAGCCTCCAATGGCCCAAATTCCTAATAGCAGCAAAAAATACTATTTCAATTCAGGAAGTTTTGAAAATAATGTTGCTGTTTGAAGATATAATTCTGTACGACATGTCACGCGTGTAAATCACGTATAAAAATTCTAGGGTGCCCTTTGACCCCCTTATGCGCATTGATGAATTTTACAGTCTAAGTTGGATCCGTGATAACCTTATAGCCATTTGAAAACTTTCACAGAAATGCAATAAGTGGAGTGGCATTGCTTTTTACAGAAATAGATGGAAAGTTGGATGTCTTCTCTTGAGAACCTGTTGTCATTGTTGCCGGCTTGCATTCCTTCATTAGTTTATTAAATCCAATTAGTTTTCTGGTAATATCCCAGAAACTGTTGGTTTTAGAGCCTTAAAATGTAGTTATCGGGAACCCTCGAGTTTTGTTTCTGCCACCGAGGGGATAAAAATGAGCTTTGTCTCGTCGTTGTATGCCATAATACAATAATAATATTATTATTAATAATAATATAATAAATACAATATATAGGGATTTAAAAGACCTTCCGTACCACACGCGCACGTGAAAATCGCGTGAATAGATTCTAGTTTAGCCCTTGACCCCCTTAAGCGCATTATACGTATTAATGAATTTTACAGCTTAGTTTGGTTCCGTGATAACCTTATAGCCGTTTGCAATCTTCACAGTAATGTAATAAATGGAATTGCATTGCGTCTTACAGAAATAGATGGTCCTATGAGATTTCGTTGCCCATGGTTACCGGCTTGCATTCTTTCATAAATTATTAAATGAAATTAGTTTACTGGGAATATCTCAAAAACTGTTTGTTTTAGGGCCTTAAAATGTGGTTTTCGCCCCCCCCCCCCCCCGAGTTTTGTTTCTCACATTGAGGGGTTGAAAATAAGCTTTGTCTCGTCCTTCTACGCCTATTTCAGCATGTATTTTAAGGGGCCATCCCCTTTTGGAGAGGTACGGAGAAGAGTTACATCAATGATTAGTGTGGTGTCTCTGATGGATATCTGTATCAAATTTTACGTTGATCCACCCAACCGTTCTCACGTTATAAGAACTCCAAGTTGTCCACAGACAGACAAACAAACAAACAGACAGACACACAACAATTTTATTTTTGCGCGCATCCGTCATAAAGCAGCCTGAAACGCGCAAATAACGCAAATTTCCGTGGAAATTCAGAAAAAACAGACAAACTTTCATTTATATATATATATATATATATTTGGATTTCAACCAAATTTCGTATGTGCTATGTGTACCATAACAGCATGGGCGCCCATACGGGGGGGGCATGCCCCCCCCTGGATCCTTGAAAAATAAAACGATATGAAAATCTGACTGAGAACAAACGCTTTTTTGTTTGTTTTCAAAAGTTCTTCCAGTATTCTAATTAACTTGTACTAAACATAAATACTTTAGATATTTAGCATTCCGACAGGCCAAACATTAAATACTGTATAGTGGCAGTGGGCGCATTAAGCCTGTCTGGCACACCTCAGAAATCTATTTTTTTTTTAAATTACAATATTTGCTGAAGAATAGTTTTGCTTCTATTAGTGAATACACTCATTCATTCTCTACATAGTCTATTACGTAATTGTGCTCGATCAGGCGCAATCTGCCTCGCATATCACTTTTGCAACAACAGCAAATGTGTAGAAGGGTCATTGACAAACTGGCCGATATGGACTTGAATGTCATGTCGAAAGACGTAACTACTGAAAGGTAGTTGACGAATATGTTGACGAATATGAGATAAGAATGAACTCGTGCGCCCGTCAGATCAGTAGCACCCACCGGAAGGTTAAAAACATCCTACATATTATGTCAGTTATGCAATAGTGCTGGTGTGCTTTCGTTTTAAATTAGACACTTGAGTAATATTACAAAGGAATGTTGTAATTTATATGCGCGTAGCCTACATTCCATCCGTGTGTATTGTGTTCACTATGAACGGCCGCCTAGACTGTGTCAGTGTGCTTACAGTATTATGTATTAATTTTGTGTGCATCTTCTACGAATGGATTTGTATTTCATTTTAAGGTAAGTATTGAATCTTTTCCTATTATAAATAATCCAAAAAGGAGGCACTCACTCGTTAATCATCGTATCTCTGTAACCACAAGGGCTATGAAAATGAAATGTTGCATATTGATTACTCCCAGAGGCGTCAAGAACCCTAGTCTAAATATGGGCCTAACTGTATTATACTCTCGCCATATCACGCCGGCTCGCCTTTCTGCGTTTGTTATATTCGTGTCACGAAATGCTGTACATTTTTATTTTAAAGGTGTGCAATAGTACGGTGGCTCATTTCTTGACAACAAAGCGATTATTGCTACGAATGAACAGCAATCTAACATTGCAGTTGTAGATTCTTAACCTGTAGTGTTACATTTTCTACAATCGAAGCAATTTATAATACAGTAGTTAAATTATCCCGCAATGTTTGTGCCATAATCAAAGTGACTAAGATTCGCACTCTTAATCGAATATAGACAAAATGGTGAATTCAATAGTGGTAGACTTCGTAATGTTGTGTATGATTTCAATGGAACCCTCTTGCAAAGCAGGCAATTTTGGATGCGTAACATACGGTATGAGACATAAATAGGCCTACATACATTTTAAAAAACTAAAAAAAAAAAAATTTAGATTGTTTAGACAGTATATTATTCACTGAATAAAGATTAAGCTCGACTTGATGCTTAATCGTAACAACCAGCAATTTGAAATGGGTACGGTACTTCAACAAATTCAAAAAGATATCTGATCATCAGTAAACATAAAGATCATAACTTTCATATTTAGGCCTAATATGTGCCTTAATTAGCCTGACAATTCTGGGAAATAGTGTAAAGAAACTTATAAATGAAGGGTGTTAAAATGCACGTTCCAAGTTAAACGGCTGCGTGAGTAGCGCTTTTCTTTTCCTGGCTACTATCAAAAATCTGGAAGACATGAACAACATAGATCTGCTATTTTGCCAAAATGTCACCAATTCGACGTAAATCCATACGTGGGGCATGCATTGTAAGAAAGAGCTTGCCACGGTGGGTGAGTGGATAGCGTGTCGGTCTACTAACCCCAAGATTGCAGGTTCGCCCCTGACCGTGGTAAGTGATTTTTGAAAGGCGGCAAAAATACGATACGCATGTCATACGATGTTGGCATGTCAAAGAACCCATTTGAATTCAGTAGGCCGAGTTCATAATGGCAAAATTAATCTCGGGAGTTTCCGCCAGCACAAAGTTCCTCATTTCTCTACTAGAAAGCGCTATTGTGTTCAAGGAGATTATCTAACATCTAACCTCCTTGACTTTCATAGTCCAGGAACTACGAAATTCGACATGCAAGCTATCCTCTGGGTGTCAAATAGCAAAGCTTGCACCAGGCATCCGAGGCCATACGATATTAAAATTAATTGTAAGAAAGGACAGAATGTAGTAATTTTTTCTTTAAGCCCATCTGTGTAGTTGAGTACCTCAATTTAAGCTGCACGATGACGACTGGTTACCTAAATATTCGAAATTTGATTGCCGACACTGACAGCTGCCATCCATAGTAGGCCTACTATATTTTCAACACTACCTTCAGGGAAATACCACGTATGTATCATGTTTCATGTTCCGGGACACTCATCTCAAAACTGCGGTATCGGTACTCTGAAATAACATTACTTATACACACTCGCCTAATGACACGCTATTACATAAACCGGAATTTCACTCAGTCAAGTACAAGGGATGAAGTTTAAACCTGTTTACAAATAATGCAACAACATTTACAACAATGCCAGTTATTGAATATAAAAATGTTAATTTTCTCCTAAACATATAAATTAAAAAAACTCAACAAGTATTTGTATTAGATTGGTTAGACAGTATATTATTTACGTGACAGGTACAATGATACGGCGAAATATATCACTTGATAATTTTATAAAACTCTACGGAATTATACAATATCTGTTAGTTTCATTTTATCGTCTATTGTTTTCATAAACAGAGAAAAGCTTGAGCATAAGGCTCAATTACACATTGAAAGAAGTGGTTTGTTTACGTTCGTATCACCTTTCCTCTTGTTTCAGTCGAGAATGCGAATAATGGTAGAAAGAAGTACGTGATATAGTGGTTTTTATCCATTTTACTTAGTGGTTAGTAATAATCAGGCGAAATATTTTTATTGACAAAACTAATTTTTACTAAAACCATAGGCTCGAGTTTATCAGTTCGTAGGCTACAAGTGTTTCATGATTCTAATAAGAGCAATGTGAAGGATTTCCGATTGGTTGTTTAGAAGAGGAAAGACGTGACGATCTGCTGTAATGGCCAGTACAAACTAGATACCGTAGCCTACCGTATTTGGAAACAGTGCTATTTAAATAATTGGGCTGATTCAGATGTTGGGATATTTCCACAGTTTAAGTTAGTGATTTGGGATCATGTGAAAATATGTCCAGTTATTTAGAAAGTTGGCGAACTGGATTAACAATACCATTTTAATGAACTACGGTACTTGATTTTTATTTTTGTCGATACCACTAGTGTTTTCCTGCTTTTAAGAACTGAACATTACGACGTTGAATCACGAAGAAAAGCGAACGTTAACGGACAAGAACTCAAAGAAAACATTCCTCCCATACTTGCCACAAAGTAGCCTATGGTTTCAGAGCAGTAAAATAATGAATTTCACGAAGTAAGTAAGAAATGACACGTCTCTTTGTGTGTGTGTGTGGGGAGGAGGTAGGTAATGAAACGAAAATATTTACTTGCCGCCTCCCCCCCCCCCCCCCCTGGAAACAATCCTATGGGCGCCCATGCAAAGCAGATATGACTATGCGTATTCTTAAGAGCAACCAGGGCTGCAAACTGTTAATAAATGTTGTCCCTATGTTTGTTACCCTAATATCAATATATCAGAAAGTAGCCTATGCAAGCCAATAGCTCTAAACTTTGCACACGTATAGTACCTGGCATTCTAGATTAATTTGGAGTAACTAATATACGTCAGTGCTACCAACATGATTCTAAGCCTGCTGATAAGTCAAATTTTAAAACGTATGTAACATGTATACTAACTAATAGATGTAATTCAAAATTGGCACAACAATAGATCGTATTATTTCAGATTATTTGTAACCAATACATGCATGACATTGTTGCCAATATGATTTTACGCGCGCTGTTAGATCCAATGTTTAACTGCATGTAACGTCCATGCTATCCATTGGACTTAAAACAAATTTTGTAATCTGTACCTTAAGAGAAGGAACTAAGAATATATTCTGTCACCAGGGCTGCCAACTGTAGTGCTCTATAAGGCTACATTATGCCAGGTATACAGTATTTCGAACTAATTTGAAATTTCTATATTACCAACTTAATTTCGTCATTATTCTAGATAGATCCATGTAGATTAATCATTGGCATGAATCTTACATTTTAAGAAAAGTAGGCTCTTTAGTTCGTCACGGAACTTCTTGTTTCCGGTACTAAATAAGTCGTGTTATAATTTGGTGGGTGGGTTATAGCACGATGGCAGTGGTTAATGACAGCCGAGGAGTGAACTACATCATACCCATATCAATTTTGAATTATTAGAAAAGGTATTATTGCAAATTTCAGAAGTTATTTTCTTTTCCCCGTGGGTTCATGCCTCCTGCACTGTTACTCCAGTAACGTGTTTTACAACGGAAGTAAATAGGTACATTACAGTATGTCAATGACACTCAAACTACAATATTTAATTGTCTAAGGTACAGAGGTGTAACTAGGAACAGCTTTATGAAGACATTATGTAAGTTTGAAAGCTGTTAGCTGGAGACGATGATGTATCTAGTTCGAACTGGGTGTTTTGTAAGTATAGGGGAAAGTATTATTTTGTGGTGTAAAATACCTGTAAGAAATTAGTGTCGATTTGCAGGAAACATGGTTCACATTCACGAGCCTAATTAAACGTGTTGATAGGTTTTTAAGATATGGTACTTTATCGTCTGCCATTATGATATTTAATATGGTTGTATATGTTTTACTGTTGTTGGCAAATATTCTATATCCGCTCGTTATCAGTGTGCACCTTGAAGTGTCTGAAAATATCTCATTTGTTTTGTTAAATATGAGACTGATTTTGCTCACTGGTATAGGTAAGATCTTTAATTAATTGTTCCTCGGTTCTAGTTTCCTGATCATAATGGAGAAACAAATATTCAGCAAGAGTGAGCCAGAATTCCGTAACATTGTAAGTTGCATTTCAATGTATATATGGTGTAACATTGATATCTTAGTGATGTGCAAGGTTTAGTGACATAATACTTAATAGTAAATGGTACTCTAACCAGGATCTGTTAACTTTTACTAATTTTGACACATGAATCATATTGTGTCTATATATTTAACATAGGGTGATACTTCGCTGGATTCAAATGAGCTGTTGCCCTTTGATAACCTGCAGAACGATGCTGGCGAGATATTTGACTTAATAAAGATAGCAGTTAAAGAGGAACATGAACTTAAGGTAATTATACGTTCTGCATTACTTCCATTATTACACGATTGATTTTTATAATGAATATTTTTTCGAAGATTGGATCACTCATTCTTGTTACACCGAACAATAGCAGATGTAAGTTACCGTAATTGTATTGATACTGCAGTTCCCCTCTGCTGGCGCCCTGGATCCTATTACATGTGAAGTCTACATGACATGCCATGTTTAAACTCAATCAAATAAGGCATTTGAGATATGATTGCCCTTAAGAGAATACGCTGATATTTGTGAATCCTATTGCTTATAGGGTAGACTACCACAGCAAAGCAAACTTGTTACCAGCATAAAACAACGTGAAGATTTTAACTTGGCCATCAGCAATCATATGTCTAAGGAACAATCTTCACCATATCTTTCATCTTCTATTTATTGAAAACGTGACCACCAATGGAACAAACAGAATAACTTCTAACACTTCCTTTGACCTGAATCAATGTAACAAATTCTTAAACCACTGAAATTTGCTAAAATAATGTTAGTAATGGTAGGGAAGGTCTGCAGATGATATAGTAAAAGATGTTCACTCCTCCGCTGTCTGTGACCCACCCGACCACCCCAAATATGATAGACTTATATAGATGAAATTCCAGCTGACTCCGCCATTTTTAGCATCATGTAAATTATTGCCAACCCCACGCATTCGGTACTATTTCGTATTCGGTGTCGTAAAACATATGAGCGCCGTCAATTTACTGTGAAGTACGCCAAGCTGCGGCCAATGGATTTGCCTAGACCAATATTTTCATCCAGACCATTGTTTTTTTCTAGACCAATTATTATTAGGCAGTGTGGCCCTGTGGGCCACGTTAGCCAATATTAACACCCCTGGTTTTTGTCACGCACAGTGGGGGCAGTCACACATCAATAATCTTTATCCAGGCCAAGGGTGTTGCCAATTGTTTCTTTTTGCACATAATTACAATGTAACGTATGTCGTGTGGTGTATTTTGTATCGGACATGTTGGCAACAGTGATGAAACGTGATATGACGTAATATGACGTCAATGTGTCGGCCACAAACATGGCGGGCGTCGTTGAACAAGTAAGAAATTAAAACCGTTATTTATGCAATATTATAAATATTTCCAGTCCAGCAGTGATATACAATTCCTAATGAAAGGATTGTGAATCATATATTTTCAATAATCTACCGGGTTCTGGTTTGGTGCTAGTTCTGGTCAAGGGAAGAGTTGTGCTAAGCAATTACACAACTAATGGTCTTTGCCCGTGGTAGCTCATTTGTTAACTCTTGATGTAAAGGATAAGCGACAATTACAGTGATTGGAAGTTTCTTGGGACCCACATGGCTTAAGTAAAGCGCGACATTGCTTCTGGCTACTTGTCCATCTTTTCATTTTACCACCCCTGGTCAATTCTTCCTTAATTCTTATTCCGATAGTTGCAGGTAATCATCCATTTTCCAACTCTAATTAACTGTTCTCCTTACTACCTGATAACTTGCTCTAATTCTTTATGTGATCAGACCTCTTCCGTCCCTTCATGATATATTGGTGTAATTGCACAGCACAACTGCTTGGAATGTAAAATATTCAGATGTATTCCATCTTTCATGAAGGTAACAAAACTGGGAGGCGTGTCATTGTATAGAGTGGATCCGAAGTAATACATCTGTAATGCTGTTTATTTCGAAATGCACTTAGGCCCATGTGGAGGGCGATATGTGTCAGAGAGAGAGAGGGAAGGGTTCCCTCGTTCTCATATCTTCTTGTACCAAGTACACTCTGCAGGCACATTCCCTAGTATGTTTTTTAGCCCGTTAGGCATGTAGATAGACTTATGAGGGAATGGTTGAAGAAGTGCAGTAGGTTGGGGAGGATATGAGAAGGCACATGGGCTGCTTCATGTCCGGCTCAACTCCTCCATTCTAAGTTCCTTAACTTCGATGGTTAAGGGTATCCTTTGAACTTTTCTTATGTTTATCGTGTCAAATGTTTGAAGACATTTTTATCTATTTTCATCATATTAAACTCGATTATAATAAACTACTACCTCGTCCGACTTGGAACCTGTCTTTTCAATTTTAACACGTTTCACCAGTCCAATGAGGCAACCATGCGATATATTTTTACGTTATTTTATATGTCTGAAACTGTTGCAGATATCACCCTGATAATTTGTATGGTGATAGAAAATATTATGATAAAAACACCTACGTTACTATTAAATACCTGTCACGTTCAAAACTAACATGGTGGCCAAGCAATATTAATGAATTGAAATCGAATGTGTTGGTTTTTTTTAACACTGGCAACTATGCTGTAACAATGCCGTGAAATATAGCCAGGCAATATAATGTATACCTGAGGTATCTTAGATACCCTCATTCCCTCAGCGTGAATGAACTCGTCCTCTACTTGCCATGCATGTGTGCTGCAACAATAACAAGATCGCAGTTTTGAGCACGCGCTTGTGGAATACAGCTGCAATGATTTCGAAGCAAGATCATAGGAGCTGGTTGTAAGATGAATGCGCTAGAGGTCGCAATACTTAGCAGTGTTACGAAGTATTGCAAGAGGCTTGCGGGGAAAGTGCATTAACTTACCACACTGTAGCTCGGTGGATAAAGGCCTTCAAGGACGGACGACAACAAGTGACAGACATGCCACGGCCTGGTCATCCTGCAGTAAGTGATGACGATGTGCTGAACGTGAATTGACCATCGATACGCTGTCGACTGAGCTGCAAATCCTGAAGAAGCTGGGAATGCGGAAAATCGCCTCGAAGTGGGTTCCACATGATTTGAACGATCATGAACAATGGCCGCCATGTATCTGAATAAAATACAAACCATGTATTTTATGTTTGTAGCCTACATACATTTGAAATTGCATTTTTGACCAAAAATTCAATTTTTGTTTTTTCATTGTAAATGGAAGCCTTATTTGTCTGCTACAAAATAACATGTATTTTATGTCAAAATCCTACTTGTTAACAGTTGAAGAACTATTTTAAGGGAGCTCGTGTGCACGTGTCTAAGGGGCGTGGCTCCACAGCATCTTACTTGTATCTAAATATCCTGAAATATCATAAAAGGTAGGCTATGAAAATCATGAAAATGATATATATCAGCTTAGAGCAAGTGTAGGATCCAGGTTCATCGCTCCCGAAGAAGTACCGTCTTGTATATTTCTAAATTACTTTATTGTTGATATCACAAATGTGTAACTTCATTTACGTTATTCTCAGAATTAAAATCTTTCATGACATTCAAATTAACAAAATCATTATCAAAAATTGACGTAGGAATATTATTGATACATCAAATTAAAGTTAATGAAAGTAGGAATGCTGTGAGCTAGGGAGTTTTGGATACATTGAAAACCTTAGCCTTCTTGTTGATTTTAAGCAATAGTAAAATAACATTCCTGTTTTTGAAAATGAAAAAAGAACTTCGCTCTATCTTGCGCAGATAAGTGCACGACTCTAGTCAGAACATTATATGCGTTAAATTGAAGAACTCAGTAAAATAAATTTGATGATTATATTCAGTAATTTTAGGACATTTTGAAAAATTTATGATTTTTACTCTGTTTAAAAAAAAAATCTGAAAATAGAAAACCAAGTTTCTGATACGAACAATTGATGGTTGGGTTTCGTGTGTGACATGGTAAAAGATTCAAAGGCATCGGTTCAAAAATATGCTTTTTCATCCTGAACGTATTGTACCCGAATATCCTGGAGAAGTATCTGCCAACATCCCAAGATGAAGTCGGAGTCCAGCAACTTGTAGTCACCGGTTAGAAAAACTTCTAAGAGCCACTGGCAAATAAAAACAAGGGGTACGCTATCTACTATTGTGCTATAGGACTATTCTACTTGGTTCTTGGGTTACTAACTACTTTTAGAGAGTGAGAAACTTACCAATCTCGGGCGCAACGGGTAATAGGTGTGAGTAGTGACTTCTATTATACCTCAATAACACAATATAATCATCCAATATCCCGCAAAAGATAATTCAAGTATCCTATAACATTTGTCAAACAAACGCAAACACCTGTCTGTTGGTTTATTCAAAAGACAAATTACAACGATGAAATGAAAACGAACTTCCTCAACCATGAAAAAATAAACCTCCTAAACGATCCTGGCGAAATAAACTAGATTCAATAGAATTAAACTCACCTCTGGCATCAAACCTGCTGCGCCCTAGCTTCAAGGAGTAATCAAAGAGATGTTTAAATTACCTAAAATACGAAAAAGAAACTACTACTAGCGGTCGTCATCGCTATCAGAATAACTAACCTTGAATGTATACATAAAGACTCCTTATTCCTCTAAATAAAAATGAAATAATCGATATATTTATATATTATACGCCTTAATTCTCTCTTACTTTTCTTCAAAGTTTTCACAAAATCCCCAATAACATGGGTCAAATTCAGTAATATTCGTCATATATCGGAATCCAAAATCCGTACTTCTAAGCATAGATTACTTATTAACACCTCTCAGATCTCTCATAATAATGAATAATATTAAAACTACAACTCTCCTAGCTTTAAATAATTACCAGTATTCAAGACTCTTCGTTAATAGTGAACCATATGATCCAACAGTAACTTTCACTCTCGCTCCGATCAGCTGTTCACTACGGCTGCATCGTGTCCTACATATTTGCCATAAGATACTTATCATATCTCTCGACCTGACATCATAAAAACAATAACATCTTTATACAAGCTGTATTCCTTCATAATCGGCATTCCTATTCTCTCAGACTATCTGTCCTCGCAGATATCAAAATATTCCAACCTTCAGTGAAACAATGTCAGACAACACATTGTCACTATCACATAACTAAGCATATCTCTCCTCCAATATATGGGATTACTTTCTCAACCTATTTACATAATAAATATTCACGTAGCCTTCGTATGAAAACTTTAATTATCCTTGTATATGTTCCTTTTAGGTAGATTTCTTTAGAAAGCTAACTATTGCAAGGGGTACCATGTTTCGACTTCCGGACAATTTCGACATATTGAACCCTTGCAAAGAAGCATATGAGACTCAATTTCGGGGGTGTAACAGTCCATTTCGTAAAGTTGTTGTTAGCGCTTCTTATAACATGCAGGGTAACATATAACAAAATAACATGCAGGAAAAAGTGAATACCAGGATTAAAACATATGAATTTAATAACAGATCAACAAATTTACACTATTTACAACAACAACAACGAAAAACAAGGTCTCCCAAATGACACCCACTTGAATTAAATAAAATTGCCAAACTAGGCCTGATCTCAGGAGAGATCGTAAAACATCTGGACCAAATGTCCCAAATTACTGGAATGACATGTGCGTGTGCGGCTTTTCTACATGCGTTACGATGTGTACAAATTAATGCGAGATTCGTTGCCATCCAGTAAACCTTCAGGGGACGAATCTGCATTGTCTTAGAGCTTGACAGACACGAGGAACCAACTAAACACTAATTAAACTAATCCGACACTTCCTACACTAAATAAGACAAAAATAATTTCCGTCTGAAATTGGAATCAAAGAACTGCCGTAGCAAACAACATTAACGCCTAAAATTAGGACTTTTCAAATCAACACAAGTAAATCAACACGTGACCAGTCAAGAAAAATACATATATGGCCGCTTGCCATTTTTACAAGAGAAATACAAAATACACCCAACGGTGTCACAACAGACAACAATCTAACAATACAAACAAATGAAATGAGTCACAGAAATCACTAGGCTCAAAGCCAACATTTACATCATAAAACAAACATTTCATTTCATACGATATGCGGTAATTCGTAACGGACATGGCGAACTCCCAATTTAATATTATGATCCAATGACCATTAAAAGAACAGGTTTGCTACGGATAGCTTACAGGGGTCAGTCGGTCAGCTGGACTGCCTCAACGATGAATCACCAGACATAGACGGGTGCAAAGTGGAATCTGCACATCTGTCAACCCACGTGTCAATTACCTCGACCTGCCGTAGCAATGGCTCGAGTCTCGAAGAAGCGTGCTCCCAATAGCACATAATATACGTGTGTGTGTCAAAATATAAAATACCTTAGCATTTCTCAAGGAAATCCAAGAATCAGCACTGGACTAGGTACAGTAGCCTCGAAGTGCGCTCTGCCTTTCCATAAAAATACAACCTCAATATTTGAGGGCGGTAGACACATTCTACCCCTCATCACGAAGAATCAAAACACACACCTTGACACAATACACACACCAGAATCACACGTATGGGTTTGACAGAAACCTGAAATAAAGACATAAATATTTCCACCGACTTGCGCTCCCAATCTAGTCCGTGAATGGAGAACCTGAAAAGGGGTCTCAAAAAAAAAAAAACTCAAACAAATATAGAACTAAGGTGTTCTACAGTGACATCTTAACTTGTTGCGCTCGGCAACCCTAGTATGAATAAAAAACTGTTCGTAAAACATCCAACAACTTTTACCCCCTTCTCCTACTAAAAATGAATTTGAATAAAAACACCATTTATCGACCAGGACGAATCTCGCATTCGCATGAATAAAATCAAAATACACGCGCCGTGCATACTAATAATGACTCATAAGAAAGATATACAATTAAACAAACATTTTGGCCACGTGCCAACGTACATTTAAATATAACACTGTCGGCGCACAAAAATCTAAATTCACAAGAAAAACAATGAATAAAATATTTACAACGTTCCCGCGTCTAATCTAGCTACATATTGAATAAATCAATGGTTTGTACATCACCGTGCAGCTTGTAGAATATCAACCTCCATCCCAATGCATTTCCCCACGGGAAATCTACTTCTTCATCGTCGACGTTCTGGTAGAGGCGTAGCACATCATTCCACCAATCGACCTTCCTGTAGACATCTTGGCGTGGCTTCTTGGAAAGAAATGTTCAAAGTTATTATTCTACCTAGCTAGAATCGCTATGAGCTACTGACTTTCACTCAAAATGTCCTGGGCGATTTCTCAACGTTGAATTGGCCCTATCTAAGCATTTGCTTACTTCACACGCACATATACATCACACAAAATATAACACAAAATTTACAGAAAATATTACAATCTTCGTCCACCACGCAACTGGCTTTTAACAAGTCTCACAAATTACGTCTACCGCGTAGCGCTTATCTCAACTAGAGATCTCCCTCCGCTAGGCCTGAACTCTACTCCCAAGAGCACAATAAAATTTTCGTTCAGACAGACGTGAAGTATGCTCAATAGAGCCTGATAAAATCGTGTCTCAAACTGGTGTGAACGATGCTCCTCAGAGCCCGATAAAGTTGTGTGTCAAACTACTCATCACCGATCAATTTATTAGAAACTGACAGAAAGGAGTGGAGTGGGGGCAATCTGGGAAAATTATCTGTAATTTTCAACTCACAGACTTGGGACTAGTATCAAACTTCTTCTTTTCATTTAAACGTCTCAATGCACTCATGCGGAATCCTATCGCTTCGGCGGTTCTTCATACACGTGTTTTTAGCGCCTTTTTCTTTGGTACGCAAATCTCCGCGTGGTTTAGGCGTCCTCTCTCCTGATTCGCTGATTCAATCGTGTATCGGTTGGAAATTGATTTCTGGCACGCCCATAATGACGCCGACTTGGATGCGCGTTCACCCTGAATTTGTCCTTGAACTCGGCTTAGCTGGTCATCCCCAAGAATAACTACCACGCTACCTCTGTTGCAAGCTTTGCGACACACTACCTGTCTTCCCTTTGTCAATCTCCAACATGCTCTGCCTGGATATCAATAATAATAATAATAAAAAAATCATGAAGACTTATTGATCTGCAAATCAATAAGGGTTCAATATGTTCGCTTTTCACATCCACAGACCCCAAGACCACCGTCAGTTCAAAAGTTTATATATAATTTATGTATATATGTGGACACGATAACTGCCGTAATTTTGCACCAATCACTTTGAATTTTTTACATAATATGTATACCTATAAAATCTCGGTCGAGTTCGTTAATGGGCTAAATCGGTCGAAGGGAGTGAAAATAGGGGGCTTTTCGAAAACGTGAAACATTGCTCTAATTCTCCTTATATGTGAAATATCGAATCCGTTCAAAGTTCATACTATGTGTCGGATAAGGGCCAAACATTTATGTTTGAAAAGTTTTTTGATACCACCAACCATTGACCAAAGGGGTGGGAAAGAGTCGTTTTTTTTTTTGGGAAACATTAATCATATCTCTCTTAATAAGCACAAAACTGTACAAAATGGACAATATTCCCCTACTAATTACTAAAACTTTTGTCTGAAAGAATTTTTGATATGACCCACCATTACGCCAAGGGATGAGCAAAATGATTTCGGAATTAGAAGAAACTGGCAAGAGCCATCAGAGGTTACCATGACAACGCTATTAAATTGATAAGGGATGAGCCATCAGAGGTTGCCATGACAACGCCATTGCACGAGATCATATTCAGTTTTCCATCTGACTCCGTGGGAAGCGTCTTCGCTGACGTAACTGGTAGCATGCTGAAATTCTCTGCCCATGATCGCGGGTTCAAAGCCGGCTGAAGTCGGATTTTCTAAGAGTGCTAAAAGTCCCTCAGTATGCTTTCCTTCAGAGGGGAAGTTCCAACGTTCGCTGCAAGTTGCTGGTTGCGGTGGCATCTAGTAGACGGTAGTATTTGGTAGCAAAATTAGGAACTACTACTTGAAATTGACCGTCCGCAGTCCTTACCAGAATTACAGCCTAATACAGCCATCACAATTAACACAGTTTATCAGACAGGTTCTACACACACCAAAAGTACACGGGGCTTTATGACCGCGTTGTCACAGCCCCTAAATTGAGGAACTATCATCCCTTCGGGAGATAAAATTTTGCGTGAAGAAGTAACAGACCGTTAGATATTTACACATCAGTGTCGAAACCTTGCATAAGGACAGTGTGACCACAAGTATGAAAATGGACCCCAAATGACGAGATGGTTACCGTCGCCATTAGACAATAAAATGTTAAACATATGCATGAAAAGACGATAAACTATGATAATTAGGCTCCAATTGTAAAATTCTTTCTCGTAATAAATGAGGTCTGATCCTTCTATGAACCTGCATATTCTGCCCATTTTCGCCTATCCCCTAGTTTGCCCGATGAAATCTACCGCCGGGAGGAATTTGTTTAGTCCTTGAATTATAACTGAATCTAGATACTAGATACTCGAAGCTCTAATTGGTTGCAAATATGTCAACAACTCCTACTTTATGATGATGATGATAATTGTTGTTTTAAGGGGCCTAACATCTAGGTTATCGGCCCCATCTCCTACTTTAGTTACAGGTTCAAACTCTTCATAAAAATATCTGGTATTGCAATACTTGTTTAATATATAAATAGATCTACTCCGTCATCAGTCGTTCTCACAAATTGTTGCCTGACAACATGTCCATATGGCATGAATTCATCAAATAATTTTCATTGCAATGCTTTATAAATCCTGAGTGTTGGAAGAAATGTCTCCAAACTGTCAATAAGATTTTCCACAACACTTTAATGTTTATCAATATTCTTTCATAATATTATTCAAATACAGTATAATTATATTTCTTCAAGAAATGTCCTTCACTTGGCGACTTTTGATAAGAAAAAACCTGACTTTGATCGAAGCGACGATCGTCAGCCTAAAATTGTAATTAAAAATCAAAAATGTATAAAAATCTCCAGAATGCTAATAAAAATCGGAAAAACATCGAAAATGCGGTCTAATGCCTCTAAATCTCAAATAATCCTACCTCAGAGTTAAAAATATTAATATCCATATAAATCCAAAAATCCTAATTCCAAATTTTGAAGACAAAAAAAAAAAAACCAAAACTCCCAAAAGAATTCGGTCAGCAAAAATATCAATGGAAAACATCAAAAGTGGTCAATCGGATAAAACCATAAATCTTGAACTACCAAAAGTGGGCTACTGAAGGGAATTCTTGTCTACCTTTTGTCGCGTAAAGTTTTCTAGCTGAGGTCCGTTTAGAACTGGATTCCATTACTAAAATCGTTTGTCTCGTACTTCCATTGGATTGTAGTGAGAGATCAGCATTCGCCTCTCTCGTCCATTATGGTTCGCGTTCCTCTATCCCATCGATACCCTTTCCAGCTCCAAGATGTTTCTCCTGGTGGAACAGCATCACCTCGCTTTCCGTCTGCGTCCTCGTTCGACTCCGGCCTCTGGTCTTCCGTTCTTGTACTTCTTCTCCTGACCTCATGTTCTGTTCTGGATAGTTCTTGGTAGTTCCTCAGCGTAGAATTCCATTTCCATAGTAATTAATTTAGTCTAAAATTTATTTGTTCAATTTAGTTAATATAATCGGAGATGGTCTCCTCGTTCTCCTATGACACTCCTGATATTCACATCATCCTCGTGGCCTATGTTTCCGTTTTCATGTTTAGCACTGCATAATTACAACTTTCAAAAAGTTCAAAACTGTCCCTCTCCATTGCACTTGCTTTAACGCGATGATAATAATTTTGCAGGTAAATGTTTGTAATAATTTTCTTCCAAGCATTTACTTTCAATAATATTCAATAATGTCCAATGCAATAATACGCTTTGCGTAATTAGGTAGATTCTCAATAACGTCGTAATTTATTTCGAAAGACATATATTATTTGCGAAAATTCCTTGAAATATAACGCAGATTATTATTTTAATAATGTTCCTCGTATGTCTATCACTTTTATTGTTCACTTCACAGAGTCCAATTCGTTGGCTATGAGACTACTTCTCGAAATTTTACTAAGTCTTTCTCTATTGTTGCTAGTTGAAATTACATTAAGTCCTCATATAAATCACTCGCACGAGCGCGAACACAGGCATTCACTTCGACGGATGTGTTGCCTCTCTTCCTGATATCAAATATATTATACCCGTCGCACTGTTTTGACCGCGGAATAACACGTCTGATCACCTCGATGTCTCAAAAGTTAGAAGCCTCGAATCATCTCCGCAATCTTCTACCTTCGACTCAAATTTGGCGTCAGCAGAAAAAACTCGCACGTAAATTAGGCCGGATACTCTAATTGGTGCAGCAGAAAAGAGGAGAATTGAAGCATTTGAAATGTGGTGTTACAGGAGAATGATGAAGATCAGATGGGTAGATAGGATTACAAACAAAGAGGTATTAAGACGAGTGGGAGAGGAGAGATGTTTCTGGCGACTGCTAATGAAGAGAAGAGATAGGTTGGTAGGACACATACTAAGACACCCAGGAATAGCAAGCTTAGTTATGGAAGGAAGGGTCGAGGACAAAAACTGTAGAGTAGACCAAGGTTAGAATATGTTAAACAGATTGCCTCGGATGTAGGGTGTCGGAGCTATGTAGAGATGAAACGATTAGCTCAGGACAGGGAGGAATGGAGAGCTGCATCAAACCAGTCAAAAGACTGAAGACTCAAACAACAACTCTAATTATCCATATTTTGCTTCAACGAGTCTTCTATCTCGTTAAATAAATACAAGGGAAACTCCGTAGTACCATTTTGTATTATCCTGGTAAATAAAAATACTACCATAATGCCCAGTAATTAGTAACGAGAAGTTTTCACAATTACCGTTAATGGAATTTTCTTTTTGGTTGCAGACCATCACGTGCTTTAGATTGGCGTGCTTCTGGCTCGTGTCATAAAAACTGACTCGTGGCTAATCATTACTCCTTGTTCAGAGTTGCCTTCGTAATCTTGCTCAATACATTAATTTCGTGCATTCTCTGAGCAGTTGTGCAGCATCAAGGCAAGGGGCGACTAATTCATTTTTCTACAATGTGCTGATTTTGTATAATCCCTTTGACCATAAAATTATTCCATTTTCATTCGGTATTCAGGGTTTATTCTCATAGGAATATTATTGATATTGTGCACGTATTTCTTTAATATGCCACAGAGCCAAATGCAAAAAGCAACCCTCGTGAAATCCCCATCACAATCTCATACCACCACAGAAATGGCCTTCAGCTAGTTACAACATGAGAATGTTGGCATGAGGGCATCAGGTAAGGATTGGTTGGAGTTATGCAATTAGCTTAAAATACACGTAAATTAATGAAAAGGAAAGTTCTAATGTACTGAAAGTCACCAACCATTTCAGATAAAAGCGTGTCCTCAGATAATGTATTCATCAATGATCCCTAGCCTACACTTTATTGGGATAAATTAATTTTTTTAGTTAATATTGAGGATGAAAATTATATTTAGCTGCAAATAACTGCTACTACAATACATGTTTCATTTTAAAAAATAACCTAAATATTCCTCATAATAAGGAAGAAATATTTACAAATCATTTAACCTATTTATCCTCTCTAGCATTACAAGGTTGCATTTCCAATCAGTATTAAAAATAAATCTTAACACCTGCACCTCAATCAAGTTTTCACGATGACTGGAGCACCGCCTCCAGGATTATACTTGACATCTGTTATATCTCAATTCGGCATTTCGATTTCCAGGAGCCGGTCCTTCACATTTTGGTTGAACTCACCTTCCAGGCTTGAATTGGATTTGCCATGATGACCTCCTCCCTCTCATGTTGAATTGAGTGGCTCATCATCTTCTGTATGGTGTGAAATTTCATAATAATTGCATCACATCTTCTACATTTGTAGTAAATAAATGCTGTGCTTTTAGATTTATCACAGATGCTAACATAATCTTTCTCGTTCACTTCTCTCTCCTGCCCAACTTCATGTTTAACTCTCTGTCACTTATATCTGATTTCATTTGGGTAATCATGCTTTCAAAGCGTACTACAATTAATTTACGGAGGACAGCACATAATTCTGAATAATATTTGAGCTCTATCTTGTCAGTGGAGCACTTTACAGTTTTATGGCCTCCACTCAAACTATCGCACATTGACCTTGCACTCGACAGTACGCATAATTCAATGATGATGATGATGATGATGATGATGATTGTTGTTTTAAGGGGCCTAACATCGAGGTTATCGGCCCCAAACGCATAATTCAATAAATACACAAATCTTCGTATTAAAT
Source organism: Meconema thalassinum (assembly GCA_946902985.2). Taxonomy (NCBI): domain Eukaryota; kingdom Metazoa; phylum Arthropoda; class Insecta; order Orthoptera; family Tettigoniidae; genus Meconema; species Meconema thalassinum. Next base: position 183,678,042 of record OX336398.1, on the reverse strand, counting down.
CATCGATCGCGTATTTTTAGCATATTCCAATAAAAAAATATTTGCACTCTATATCACGAATACTCAATTCTATACACCGTAGATTACTATGAGGTTCGATGCTCGTTTCCTCCCACTCTGGCGTTCGACAAGTTCTATTTTGTGCGTAGAGTAGCATTTCCGGGTTCTCCGTTCTGTAGCCAGTCAGTTTCTTCCTCCTCCTAATTTCATCCGGGTTGTTCGATATATTTCCATACAATGTACGGTAAATGTCTAACTTAATTTATTGTATTGTCCGTTTCTTCAATCTTTACAATATATATATATAGATATTGTGTTTCCAGTGAAGTACACGGCTCGCTCGACCCATTCACAGCTTTTACAAGTATCATTTTCGGTGTCCTATCTTCATAACTGTACTCAGCTTACAGTCTCGGAGTATTACTCAGTGTTGTCATGGGGTCTGTCATGAAATTCAGATTTTGGAGCGGTTTATGAACAAGTGAATGGGGATATTAAATAAATGTATGGAGATGAACAGACGAAGTTACTCAAGTCTGGGATGTTAACTCTGAAAAGAAAACTACTATTCTGTTCAACATTTTTGATCTACTGTAGGTCTTGTATGTCGCATTATGCATTGAAGGTATTCAAAGTAATAGAAACCTGTGTAAGATTTAATTCCACCTTAGCAAAGGAACATGTTTGTGAAACAAGTAATTTCTCTGCAGGATGATGCTGATCTCACGCAGGATATTAAGAGAGAATATTTCTCCATACCAGAGTTTGTTCCTTGCATCAAGACAGAAACTTCATCTTTAGCGAGTGGTGAAGATTTCAAAGAGGTAAGAACTTGAATAGGTTACTACTTGTTCTATCTTATAAAGGACGTCCTCTTCGCCATCTTCTTTTCACCAATCCTATTTAACGATTACAGAATTGTGTATTCATGCCGCCGTGATGACGAATGGGAGCTCTCTGGTGTTCGGTTTTGTAAGGTACGGAAAGTTCAAGATGTCTAGATTGATGGTAAAGCATTATATTATCCGACTAGTGCTAGACTCAAACCAATCTGTACAGGGTCTTTCATATAAATTAAGATCGGCAAGCGGCAGTTTTGTTATTCGCTGTTGCCGTGGCCTTGGCCGAGCTTGTGGCGCGCCATGGCCCCCTGCTGTACTATTGATAGCGCGCGCATAGTACATACAAAGACCATATTTTTCAAGTTCCGATGAACTGTATTAAAATAACAGATTGGCATACCAAACTGATTTTACTACTAAATGTTTGCTTGTCTTCTACTTATGTCTCAACATAATCGCCAAAACGATTGAAACATTTGTCGTATCGTTACACCAGCTTTCCAATGCCCTCAGCAAAATATTCTGCCGCCACTGCGGTGGGTACGTCTGGACAGCCTCCTGCAGTTTTTCCATTTTGGCGAGGCGATGCCGCCCAACCATACCTTAAATTCTCGAAAAATGTGAAAATCATTCACGACCACACTGTACCAACGTTACGATAGATTTTTACAAAGAATTCAAGTGTGAAGGTTTGGAGCAACTGCCGTTTAGTTCAAACCAGCACTGAATGATTTTCACCTCTTTCGAGAATTGAAGTTATGGTTGGGCGGCAACGCTTCGACAAAACGGAAAAACTTCAGGAGACTGTCCGGACATACCCACCTCAGTGGTGGCAGAATATTTTGCCGAGGGCATTGGAAAGCTGGTGTAAGGTTATGACAAATGTTTCAATCGTTTTGGCGATTATGTTGAGACATACGAATAAAACAAGCAAACATTTAGTAGTAAAACCAGTTTGGCATGCCAATCTGTTATTTTTATACAGTCCATCGGAACTTTTAAAAAATAATTTAGAAAAAACAGCCCGTGTATGTACTATGCGCGCGCTTTCAGGAGTACAGCAGGGGGCCGTGGCGCGCCACAAGCTCGGCCAAGGCCACCTAAGCAGCAGCGAATAACAAAACTGCCGCTTGCCGATCTTACTTTATATGAAAGACCCTGTATGTGTATGCCGTTGGTCTATTCACTGATATAATGGAGGAAATCTTTATTCTCATTGTTGAAGGGTACATTATATGAAGCCAATCATGTTGTATTAGTTGCCTATTGTGACGTTTGTATTTTCGTATGAAGAAGTCACAGTATTTTCATGGACGAGATTGATGGACTGTTATATAACTATTATCCAATGACACTAAATTATGTGGGTTACTTTTCGTAAATCATAGGGCATGTGCATTAGACTTTCTAAAAACTATTTTCCATGCCAGAAAAGTGCCATGTCATTGGATGAGTCTCAATCACCCATACTAAAAGTTAAATATAGAGCAAGTTTTTTCAAAAACGAATGGTATTGGTGGAGACAGCTCGTGTACAACAACTATTTAGAACATGACATGGAATATTTATTTTTTATGGACAGGAGAGCTTTCAATGGAAACAAGTACTTCCGTGAAGAACTATACAGCCTATTTTCATATATCCTACTTATGTTAATTGCCTCTATCAACATACAAAATTTCAGTTTGATTGCTGTAATAGATTCGTAGATATTGAGAACCGACTAAATATTTCGGATGGTCGCCATGTTGGATTTTATATATGTAGGTCCTAGAGTTATGTACTGTTACATGAAGATTATTGTGTACGTGTAACATTCAAACTTCAATCGCATGATTAGGACACAAGAAGTAACAAGGAGATTTTAAAATTTCGCACAGCTGCCATCTTGTGGTCATGGAAACAACTGAAATAAATTAGATTCCAGTGGATTAACATTCGTATAAGGATTTACTGTACCAAGTTTCACTGCATTCGGATGGTCAAATTGCGAGAAACATCCATGTGAATATTTATACTTCGCGTCGCCGCCATGTTGGATTTGGGATCACCAGGTTATTTAAAGTCCTATAGGTGAACTTAGGTTTATAGCCCCTATGAACATAAAAAAAATCAGTTTGATTGCTATAATAGATTCGTAGGCATTCAGAGCCGTCTAAATATTTCGGATGGTCACCATGTTGGATTGTTAAATGTATAGGCCATAGAGTCATGTACCATGAAAGGAAAATTATTGCGTAGGTTCATTATTCAAACTTTCACTTCGATTGGATGATTACGACACAATAAATAAATACTTGATTTTAAAATTCGCACAGCCGCCATCTTGAGGTTATGTAAACAATTGAACTAAATTAGATACCAGTGCATTACAATGTGTATAAACATTTCCTGTACCAGATTTCCTTGCGTTTGAAACATTAAATCGCGAGAAAGGTCTATTTAAAATTTTCAAATTCGCTTTGCCGCCATGATCGTTTTGTAGTTAACCGGTTTTTGAAAGTCTTATAGATGAACTTCCAGTAGGGCCCTTTATCTCCGTACAAAATTTCAGGGTGATATCGCTAATAGTTTCAGAGGTATAGAATGCCGGTGAAATATTTCGCACATCCGCCATCTTGTGGTTATGTAAACAATTGAACGAAGTTAGATGTCGGTGCATTACATTTTGTATAAACATATACTGTACCAAGTTTGATTGCGTTTGGTTGGTTAAATCGCGAGAAACGTCTATTTAAATGTCGCGAATTCGCGTGGCCGCCATGTTGGTTTTGTAGTTACCAGTTTTTCAAAAGTCACATAGGTAAACTTCTAGTAGTTTCCTTAATCACATTAAAAAAATTCAGGGTGATATCGGCAATAGTTTCGGAGATATTGAAGGCTGGTGTAATATTTCGCACAACCGCCATGTTGGATTGGTGAGACGTAACAAAATTTGAAGGGCACGGTCGAGGTCGCCCGGAATAGTGCTATGAACTTACCGAGTTTCATTGAAATCGCTCCAGCCGTCTAGAAGTTATTTTGGGGGGACACACACACACACACACACGCACACACACACGGACAAAAGGTGATCTCATAAGCCTATTTTTTCAAAATTTAAAATAGGCTAAAAATAACTGGGATATATGAAAACGGCTAATAATTTCTACTTTTGCACTGTTGTTTCGTTATCTTGCTCAATATATTAATTTCGGTGCATTCTCTGAGAAGTTGTGATGTATCAAGGCAAGGATCATCTTTTTCTTGTTCCCGGAAAGTGCTGATTTTGTACATTCCCGTTGACCTTAAAAATCTCTCTCTCTTCATGGCTTATTCTTATAGGAGAATATTGATATTGTGCCCGTATTTCTGCCAGATACTACAGGGCTGAAGGCCGAAATCAACCCTCGTGAAATACCACCACAGACATGAGAATGTTACTCTTAGGTCATCAGGTAAGGTTTGGGTGGAGTTAGCTCAAAATACGCGTTAATGAATGAGAAGGAAAGTTCTATTGTACTGCAAATCACCTACTATTTCAGATAAAAACGTGTCCTTAAATAATGTATTTATCAAAGATCCCTAGCCTATACATTAATGGAGAAAATTGAATTATTTTAAGTTAATTGCAAGTAGGATAACACAGTCCTTTTAGCTGCAATTAAATACATGTTCCCTTTTAGAATAAACGTAAATCAACGTAGTCTAAATACTAAGAAAGAAATACTTTCAAACCATCTAACCGACTTATCGTTTCTCCCTAGCCTTTACATGGTTACATTTCAAAACAGTATCAAAAAAGTCTAAACGCCTCCACCTCAAACAAGTTTTCGCGGTAACGGGAGCACCGCCTCCTGGATTATACTCAACATCTGTTAAATCTACATTCAGCATTTCCATTTGCAGAAGCCGGTCCTTCGAATTTTGCTTGAACTCACCATCCAGGCTTGAATAGGATTTGCGAGAATTTCCAAGAAATCACGTTCTCTCTTCCTCTAATGTTGAATTTAGTTACTCTAATGTTAATTGGAATAATCTTATGTTTAGAGTGAAATTCCATAGTAATTTTAACACAGCTTCTTCACTTGTTTCAATATAAATGCAGTGCTTTCAGATTAAGCACAGATTCTAGTGATTTAGCACTGTGAATAATTGTTCTCGTGCACTTCAAACACGTGCTCAACTTCACGTTTTAATCACCGTTACCTGATTTTATCGGAGTAATAGTGCTTTTAAAGCCTCCTACAATTAGTTTATGCAGTACAACCAATAATTCTCAACAGTCTTCTAGCTCTCTCGTATCGGTGTAGAACTTTCAGTTAAAATGAAATGTGCTCCAACTTTCGCGCAAACTTCACAGTTCGCAATATTCAATGAATACAATTTGTTTTCCATACTAAATAATAAAAAACTGCACTCTGTGTCACAACTTATACTCTATAAACTGTGGATTACCCTGGGGTTCGAAGCTCGAATCTCTGAATCCTCCCTCTCAGGCGTTCGACATGTTCGGTTTTGTGCGTGTTGGTACCATTTCCGGCTTCTCCGTTCTGTAGCCAAACAACGTAATCCTACATTCTTCCGGTTTGTTCGAAGTATTTCCCTACAATGTACGTTAAAGTCTAACTCAATTTATTGTATTGTCTGTTTCTTCAAGCCTTATACTATTAAGTTTGATCTCGTTTTTCCAATGAATTCCACGGCTTGCTCGATACTTTCACAGCCTTCACGAGTATCTGTTTTTGTGCCGGTCTTAATGTACGGGGCAATAAATACATATGTATGGAGATCAACTGATGAAGTTACCCAAGTCTGGGATGTTAACTCTGAAAACAGAACTACCATTCTTTTCAAAATGTCTGACCTTGGTCTTGCATGTCGCATTATGTTGGGAAGGAATTCAAAGTAATGGAAACCTGTATAAGATTCAATTCCACCTATGCAACGGAACATGTTTGTAAAACAAGTAATTTCTCTGCAGGATGATACTGATCTCACTAAGGATATTAAGACAGAAGAATTCTCCATACCAGAGTTTGTTTCATGCATCAAAACAGAAACTCAATCTTTAGCGAGTAGTGGAGATTTCAAAGAGGTAAGTACCTCATTGGGTTTTTACTTGTTGCATCTTATAAAGGATCGCCATCCTTCTCTCACCAATGCTATTTAGGGAGTCCAGAATTGTGTATTTAGACCGTAGTGATGACAAATGGAACCTGTCTGCTATTAGGTTGTGAAAAGTACGAAAAATACAAGACGTCTAGATGGATGGTAAAGCATTATATTTTCCGACTTGTGCTAGACTCAAACCATGGACCTCATTTTATGTAGGGCGTTGTTCTATTCACTGAGCTAGTGGAGGCTATATTTTAATCCTCATGGGTGAAGGGTACATGATGTGTAGGCAGTTTATCCTTAGCACAATCACGTATTAGTTGCGTGTTGTGGAGAAGTTACAATATGTTCATGGTATAAGTGTGCCAAATGATCCCATTATGCAAGTTGGCTTGTCATATTGTACCTGATATTTCACTTATCATGGCAGCCCGAACAAACGGGAAGGTTATTATTATTATATTTATATAATAAATCCTTTTTCCCTGCACTGCAGTAACTCTAATTCCTGCTGTTGATATATAATGTGAATACAGTAGGCGTACTGCTTGCAGTTAGGAGCAGTATGTAGTGGCAAAAAGTATGTAAATACTCTACAAATCACTCTCTCTAGAGGCACTTACTGTTGTTGGCTTATTGGAAGATTCTTGACAATGTACCTGCTCTAATCACGAATTTTTGTTAAGATGTTCATGTAGAATATTGTTTATATGGTATCTATGAGTGATTTAAACATTCATTCTTAACATCTCTGCTGCTACAACTATTGAGGACCAAGTCACATGTAATTGACATGTGCATGTATTATGTGCTGCGACTGAAAGTGAAGAAAAGATGGACCAGTAATTGAAAAGTTTTTTACAATCTTGCTGCTAGAAATTTCGAAAATAATTCTTTCAGCCCTTAAGCCTATTACTTTCCTTAAGGTACTGTTCGCCACATTTTATATCACTCTTCAATTTGTTGTTGTTTGGGTTTCATCTCTACATAGCTACAACACCCTACATCCAAGGCAAGCTGTTAAACATATTCTAACCTTGGTCTACCCCTACCGTTCTTGTCTTCAACCCTACCTTCCATAACTAACTTTGCTATTCCTGGGTGTTTTAGAATGTGTCCCACCAACTCATCCAAATCCTCTCGATTGTCGGGTAATATGACGATGTCATCAGCAAATCTCAGAGTTGAAATTAATTGTCTTTGAATTTTTACTCCTACTTCAACTTTTATGGGCCTATAACCTAGATGTTAGGCCCCTTATAACAACAATTATTATCATCTATCGAAATTTTACCAATTTCCTTCATTGCTTGTTCAATTAACAGATTGAAAACTATGGGTGATAAGTTGCAGCCTTGCATTACACCTTTCTGAATACAAGCTCTCTCTCATGTTCTCCGGCTTGAATAACTGCTGTCTGATTTCTTTATAGATTGTATAGCACCATCCTATCCCTGTACTTTATTACAAAAAAAAACTTAGCCCAATCATTGTTGTCAAATACCGTTTCTAAGACTACAAATGCCATGAGCATTCTCTTATCTTTCCTTAATCTTCCTCCCAAAATCAGCCAAAGACTTAGTACAGCTTCCCTTGTTCCTATGTTCCTCCTGAAGCCAAACCGGTCTTGCCCCAACTCTGTTTCTATCTGTCTTTCCATCATTTTGTTAATTATTCTAGTCAGGATATTTGAAGCATGGCTGATCAAGCTGATTGTACGGTAATCTTCACATCTGTCAGCTCATGGTTTCTTCGGTATAGGGATGATGCCTTCTTGAAATCAGAAGGTAACTCGTATCATAAATCCTACACACCAAGTGAAATAACCAGATCAGACTTTCATCACCTATGCTGCGTGGCAATTCGTTCGGTATATCATCTCTTTCTGCTTAAAGTCCTCCAATGCTCTGTCAAATTCTGATTATTTGACCTATGAAGGAGGGATGTCTTTGATAAGCTTCAGATCTAGATAAGACTTGTATAATGCAGTAAGATATGATCGAGAATAAGTAAGTAATTTCAGTAAATTTTACAGCTGATAAATCCTTACTTCATGTTGAGCTGTGCTGTAAAGTTACATTATTTGTTATTGATTGTGTAGAAGCGTAATATGATAGAAAATAAATTAATGATTCATTCTCGTTGCTAGGATGTAAAAGAAGAAACCCATGATGAAGAGAGTCATGCAAGGGGAAATCATATAAATGAGTAAGTGGACAACATAATAAGGAAAAGTATTGTATGTATGATAACTTAAACTGTTGGATGTGAATAAGTTATGTTGACATATCAGTTATTCTCTTATTTTTATCGTTGAGCGTTTTTGTATTTGTCTGTCTTAAGTGGATATTGATATTCACTTTTTAGTTGGCAGCTCAAAAACTAACTATACTCATTCAGAGTTTTAACTGTTGGAAGTATTCCAGTATGAATGTTATTGAGAAGATGACCTACTAGTTGTTCCCGCCATGCATTGCATTGTCAATCGAAGAAAGAAAGCGTTTCTGTTGTAAATTTGTTAATTCAAGTGTATTTTTTATTTCCGTCTGGTGCGTCCATAATTAAATCGGAAGACATTCTGACACGTGAGCAGACAACAAACAACTATCCATGTGAGAGCATTTGTTGAAACGAAAGTCAAAAGTTACATCTAAATTAAACCCCAAGTCGATTATATTTCTTGTTCTGGAAACAAAGCTATGCATGACACATTGTAATGTTCGCACCACGTGACTCCGTAATTTCACGCTGATTCAGCCATCATAATCACACTGGTTATCATACATGTACATGTGACTCCTAGATGAGTTATCATGAACCGTCACCAATGTATACACTCCAATGGCCTACTAATCCAAATCAGCGCACCTGGGGGTGAAAAGACCTCTGCACACATATTGTCCCAAATAGTGTATCCCTCCCGTGGCTCATGATCGCGAGATTATTGTCACGTAAAACTATAGGCTTACACAATGTATCATTTACAACTTTAAAAAACAGGTCACATTGTGGAAACGAGGCCCTGCACACACAGTGTTTATAGCAATGTATACTCCTAGTTCACCTACAAGTCAATACCAGTGTACCCTAGAGGTGACGAGGCCCCTGCACACACAGTGTTTATAGCAATGTATACTCCTAGTTCACCTACAAGTCAATACCAGTGTACCCTAGAGGTGACGAGGCCCCTGCACATAGTTTGTTTTTAACAATGTACATACTTATCTCACCTACAAACTATAACAGGGTCTCGTGGGAATGACGAACTCCCTGTGTATACATGATCCCAAACAATGTATCCATTGAGCGTACCTACAAAATCAAAACCAAGTCACCTGGAATGACGCTAACCCGTTGCTACACTTGGCCGATGCTAGTATTACGTTCACAACTGGTTTAGTATAACTGTATAGCATATTTTGTCTTGGAAGGAACGATTTCATTAGCATTTTCTGCCATTTACGTAAGCCATTTGATACTAAATTTGTATTATTTTGTTCAGTGCGTTCCTAATAGAATATCAATATTGATATGTCGTAACGGTTTGCACACATAAGCGACCGCCATCTTCAAACGATTTGGATGATGACCTTGTAGTTTAGGCAAGAGAATCTTTCTACATGAAGATATATTGTTGCAAACTTTGGTGGAGATCAGATGATTAGGATAGTCATAATTTGATTTAAGCTTTGTACATTTGCGTGGCCGCCATCCGTTTCCGATAAGATGGTGGCGATGTAAATCATGACACTGAGGTGTCCTTTGCTAGTGCTACCTGTGTACCAAATTCGGTTCAATTCGGTTTCGTCATGTTTGAATTGATAGGGGGGAACAGATATACACACAGACTGACAACTTTTGGACCTTGTAGATCTCATAAGTCTACATTTATTTCTTGCAAAAATGGAAAGTAGGCTAAAAATGGAGGATTCACCACCATATGTCAGTATCTTAAAACGTTTTTCTGAAGATTTACAGATGCTTAATTATGTTTTATGTGGAGCATTTTTTATTTGACTAGTGATGTAAGTTTGCTCGTAATAAATGTTTACTAACGTTGGTGGTGAGGTCATCATCATCGTCTTGCACAATTTTCAGCCACTGGCCGGGTCTGTTTGGAACACAAGCCTCTCCTACGTCTTCTGTCTTCCCACCATCTCTCAGCCTCCACCCTTGTCCAGTCTTCTCCTCTCTTTTTCACGCTTTCTTCCACCCCCTTCAGCTACCTGTCTCTCGGTCTTCCGCTTTGTCTCTTTCCTTCCCACTTCGTCTTGTGTATCCTCGTGGGTATCCTCTTCTCCTCCATTCGTTTTACATGTCCATACCATCTAAGTCTAGATTTCTCTAGACCATCCTGTAATGGTTCCTCCTTCATTAATTCTCATGTCCTCTCATTTTTTATTCTGTCCATCTTTGTAGCTCTAATACTGCTTCTCTGCTTCTCACTGGCCTGTATTTTGCTCGTCTCCCTTCCTTGCATAACCCAGGTCACCGAGGCATAAGTCAGGATAGGGACATAGTACGTACTGTACCGGTTATTTTCGAGTTGAGAGTTGAATAATATATTGTTTATACAGCGTGAAGTAGCCCAGTTCGTATTCTTGGATTCTAGCCACAGATGTGAAAGCGGGGTTATTTTCCTTTCGGTTCCAGGTGACAGCGCACGAACACCTCCGAAGCAAAAACGAAGATGTAGCCAATTAATAATATAGTCAATGACGTAATGTCATATATCGATCTCAACCTGAGAAGATCTTATTATGTTTATGAGAAAATAAGAGTATAAAAGGAAGAACTGGAGATGTTAGAATACACATCTTTATAGTAGAAGGCTATTTCATCTGTGGATTTGCATATATCAAGTGAAATCTAGAAATTAAAAGTGTATAACCCACGCTACGACGATATATCGATAGGTGAGTACGACCTGGCGCGCTCGGTGAGTGTCTCGTCACGAGCACGACAGCGTGCAGTGGCAGGAGTGAGTCTACTCTTAGTCAAGGCTTGAAACAGGTGACACTGAAGCCATTGCTATTATAAATTTGAACGGTCCCCCGAGTGTAAGTGTTCGCTAGTGTGGACGACACACTCGAGGGCATTATGTATCTGCTTCTTAGTAGCGAAACGCCACTGATAAATGGAGTCTATAATGTTTTCAAAGACCCATTTGCAGCATAGATATTTAGAACTTAATAAGCTTGTATAATGAACTATACCGTGCATGCGTATTTTGCTCAGTCCGGAGTTCATGTGGCCAGTGGGTGAGATACTCACAGATTTTCACGGAGGACGGCAGTGTTTTTCTTTTATCAGAACGCTTGCCAGTTATTTAACAGTACCCCAAAAGGAAACTGTAACTATTACTGACATGTTTGTGAACCAGATGTCGGAGGGGATGTTTCAGAAGGACTTGATAGCTGTGACCATGTCACACTGAATATAATGGGGCTGCTGCATTCTTAGTGACAGCGAGTTTTATTGCACAACCTAATGCCTGTATATTCTAGGCAGGAAATGTGTCCATCTGCGATGGCACGTCCTAGTGGTGCTTTTAGAACGCTTGCGAGCTCTGCGATGTTGATAAACTGTTCCGGTATTAGGCATTTCTTTCGTGAGTGCACGCGGGTGATCTTAAGCGAGGGGTGTTGGAACACATGTCCGGTTCGACACCTGTGGAACGTGAGGAGGGCAGGGGTTCGAGGTGAGCCTCTAACCAAGAAGATTGTGGTGCCGTGTTTCAGCGTGGAGTATAACATGGTAGTTATTTATCCTTCTATTTCCACTGCTCCGAGAATCAACGTCAAGGTACTGGACACATCAGATTACTAATGTAGCTTAGCATAGCGTCTGGAAGCAATCACAAATTGCCATAGTTATTTTTGTAGATTAAATTGATGTACACAGGCCTAGTTCTGATGATTCTTTCAAAGCTGACCTGTTGTATATCCGGGATTTTGATCCAAGTAAATGGATGCATCCCTTGTGTAAAATTAGATTTGACATTTAACCTTCAGTAAATTGTAGTTGTATTTAATTGTTATGTATATTTTTATTGCGAGAAGTCACGTTAGGGAGAAGATCTACAGTATGTTGTATAAGTATAGAATAATTTTATAGGCAACTTCGTTTAGCAGTGTCGAGAACTCTGTTAGTTTTTCTTGTGGTCAGTGCTCCTTTATGTGCATTTTTGCTTTTTCGCTTCGTTATTTAGATGAGGTTCTCAGTCTTTCCGCTCATCTATTTTGATTTTGGAAAGTTTTCGGATTCCGCTGGATTGATCGTTTTGATCAGTGTTTTTTTTCTTTTCTTTGAGAAAGTACTTAGCTTTGGTGTGCAGAGATCTACTGGTACACTTTCCTAATGCATTGTCATTGGACCGACCTTAGATGTTGGCTTGCATTCATGGTGTAGGAACGGTATACTGGTATTTCCGAGTTCACCTGAGTCAGGGGCGACCTCATTGTAGGGGACATGGATCTTAACTTTTTCGTATAACCTCATTCTAGAGTTACTGTTACGGTTTTGCGATATCATTCTTAGATATGAGTCTTAATTAATATAAAGTTAAATAATTGCTTTTAATGCAATAGTGTGAGTTTTATTACCACCGCGTTTCGGAAAATCACTCAAGCTTCTGAATAAATTTATCCCAGGCAATATAGACTTTGTCTATGAGTTTAATGATATAAAATGATGAAAATGTTTTTGTGTAAGGCAAGATTCGTAGGCACTTGATGCATATTTATGAATTATATTGATGAACGACGTGCAATGGTATTGGTTTTGTTTTCAGGCATAGAGGCAATTTGTAAGATCTTGGTGAGTCTGCGGTCAGCTAGTTGATATGTAGACCACACTTTCGCACGATACACGAGCTAGATCAAGATCGTGTGAAACTTAGTTAGAAGCACTGTGGTGCATATCAGGATTTTTGTGATACAGCTGTTTCGTTTGGATGTAATGCTTTGTGAAGCATTTTTGTATCTTTGTGATTGAGCCAATAAGTGCTTGTGAGCCGATAAGTGCCAATCGTTGTCAGACTTGTCGTAGTCGTGTATCAGCTGTTCAATATATCTGACCCATTTGGGGTTCGTTTGTGGGATGTTAGTTTTGTCGTCGTCAGCTGTTTATCAGGTCTTACAAATACATCTGGCTTGAGAATAGACCATTCCAAAGCAATGCTTGGATAAGTTGTATGATAAAATAGATTAATATTTCTGCAGTCTTATGAGAAATGCCTATACATCCATTAAGATATTAATTAATTAAATAATTAATTAAATTACAATTGTGAAAAGACATTTCGCTTAGCTTAATTGCTTGGCGGAATTTACCCAGCATTATGAATATTGACCATTTATGAAATCCTTACAGAAGCGAATATAGTATTTATGTCAGTATATTAGGAACATTTGAATCTGTCCAAAATTCAACGTGTATAAATTTTGTAAATTAATGTATATAGCGTAGATTGACGCCACAGTTCAAAAAAACCACTAACTTTACAGGAGATCAATGTTTAAATTGAGTTTAATATGCATAAAATCACTATGGTGATTCTTTTGAGGTTGATTAGATAGTCCAATATTATTATTCAAGAATCTTGTATGATCATTCCGCGATAATTGGAATGTGTTTCCAATTCGGATCACACAATTTTGAGGTGATCCAAATAATATTCTTTTTTAATGATCACATTGCTTTTCTTAGGATTTTTGGGTCGTTTTAACGACAGTGCTCATTTTTAGCCTATTTTCAATTTTGAAAAAATAGGCTTATGTGATCACCTATTGTCCGTGTGTGTGTGCGTGTGTGTGTGTGTGAGGTGTGTGTGTATGTCCCCTAATAACTTTTAAACGGCTGGAGCGATTTCAATGAAACTCGGTAAGTTCATAGTTCTATTCCGGGTGACCTCGACCGTGCCCTTCAAATTTTGTTACGTCTCACCAATCCAACATGGCGGCTGTGCGAAATATTTCACCAGCATTCAATATCTCCGAAACTATTACCGATATCACCCTGGAATTTATTCCGGTGATAAAGGGAATGACTAGAAGTTCACCTATGTGACATTTGAAAAACTGGTAACTACAAAACTAACATGGCGGCCACGCGAATTTGCGACTTTTAAATAGACGTTTCTCGCGATTTAACCAACCAAAAGCAATAAAACTTGGTACAGTATATGTTTATACACATTGTAATGCACCGACATCTAACTTGGTTCAATTGTTTATATAACCACATGATGGCGGATGAGCGAATTATTTCACCGGCATTCTATATCTCTGAAACTATTAGCTGTATCACCCTGAAATTTTACACGGAGATAAAGGGCACTACTGGAAGTTCATCTATAAGACTTTCAAAAACCGGTTAACTACAAAACGAACATGGCGGCCAAGCGAATTTGGAAATTTTAAATAGAACTTTCTCGCGATTTAATGTTCCAAACGCAATGAAATCTGGTACAGGAAATGTTTATACATATTGTAATGCACTGGTATCTAATTTAGTTCAATTGTTTACATAACCTCAAGATGACGGCTGTGCGAATTTTAAAATTAAGTTTTTATTTCTTGTGTCGTAATCAAGAAATCGAAGTGAAAGTTTGAATAATGAACCTACGCAATAATTTTCCTTCAATGGTAAATGACTCTATGGCCTATACATTTAACAATCCAACATGGCGACCATCCGAAATATTCAGACGACTCTGAATATCTACGAATCTATTATAGCAATCAAACTGATTTTATTTATGTTCATAGGGGCTATGAACTTAAGTTCACCTATAGTACTTTAAATAACCTGGTGATCACAAATCCAACATGGCGGCGACGCGAAGTATAAATATTCACATGGACGTTTCTCGCAATTTAACCAACCGCGTGCAGTGAAACTTGGTACAGGAAATCCTTTTGTGAATGTTAATCCACTAGCATCTAATTTATGTCAATTGTTTCCATAACCACAAGATGGCAGCTGTGCGAAATTTTAAAATCTCCTTGTTACTTCTTGTGTCCTTATCATGCGATTGAGTTTGAATGCTACACGTACACAATAATCTTCATGTAACAGTACATAACTCTAGGACCTACATATATAAAATCCAACATGGCGACCATCCGAAATATTTAGTCGGTACTCAATATCTACGAATCTATTACAGCAATCAAACTGAAATTTTGTATGTTGATAGTGGCAGTTAATATAAGTAGGATATATGAAAATAGGCTGTATAGTTCTTCACGGAACTACTTGTTAATTTATTTTGTTTGTCGTGTTCTATTTCTTGAATAAATTTTGCTTTCCATTTTAAATTTTATTGCGTGTTGTTTTAGTGAAGTGATGGGAGGTAGTATTAAGAGGGCCATCGCTGGGTATTTCCAGGGTAATCCACCGTTTGAGATTAATCATTTGGAGGAATCTCGTGTCTTTTCGAGCTAGTTGATTTTACACGTAGCTATGGTTCTTCTTAATACCACCTGTTAGGATATCTGCACCCTTCTACTCCTTTATCTGTTGGTAGAACCTGGGTATTTTTTTATCGCCGGGGATTTTCAGGTTCTACGATCCGGCTGTCATCGAGGGATTATAACGGGTATTGGTAGATATTTCGGGGACAGTACGATATACGTCCTTTTTTCTGTTCTGAGGGACATCCTTGCTCCATATCATGCTTCTCACACTCCTCCGGAATGCTTCTGCATGTCTACCCTGCTCATTTATTTCTCTATTGTTTCTTCCATTATCTTGTGTCAGGCTTTCCAGATATTTGAAACTCTCCACTTTCTTCAGCTGTTCCCCACCAATTGTTACTCCCGTTGTGGTTCTTTCCGTCTTCCTTTTTGTGATCACCATCTCACTCTTATTTATGCTAAATTTCATCCCATATCCTTGTATTATTCCTTCCCACACGTCCAACTGCTCATGTACCTCCTCCTCCTTGTTTCCCCAAATCATCAAATCATCTGCAAACACCATTGCTTTCATCATTCCTTCCCCAATTACTTGTGCCACTCGGGTCATTGTGTCATCCATCACCACAATGAAAAGTAACGGTGACAGTGCACTTCCTTGTTTCAGGCCGTTTCTCTGTTCCAACCAGTCCGATCTCTCTCCTCCCACTTTCACACAGCTCACTCTTCCCTTGTACATCTCCTTTATCCTCCGTATAGTCCATTTTTCTACTCCTCTGTCCTCCAGGGACTTCCATACTTTGTTTCTGCATACACTGTCATATGCTTTCTCAATGTCCAGGAAGGCCATCAGTAGATCTGTTCCATACTCATACTGCTGTTTTTGTAACTGCCTTACAGCAAAAATCAAATCCACTGTGGACCTCCCTGCTCTGAAGCCATGTTGTTCTTTCCTCATCCCTCCTTCTAGCCTTGTCCTAATTCTCTTTTCCAAAATTTTCTCAAACAACTTCGCACAATGACTCAACAGTGTTATTCTTCGATAGTTTCTGCATTCTGTTCTACTTCCTTTCTTGAAGATCGGGACAGTTATTGCCTTTTTTCAGTCCTCTAGGATTTTACTTTCCTTCCATGCTGTCGTCATCACTCGGTACAACCATTTTACCACCACCTCTCCTGCTGCTCTCACCATCTCCACACTAAACTCATCCACACCCGGTACCTTCCCTCCTTTCATCTTCCTCCCTGCATGTTTCATTTCTTTCCATGTTAAGTCCTTTTCTGTTTGCAGTCCATCTTCCTTTTCCCCGATTTCTTCCTCCTCGCCGTGGTTTCCATTGGGGTTCAGAGGTTCTTCAAAATATTCTTTCCACATTTTCTTCAGTTCTTCCCTATTTTCTATCTATTGTCCCCTTTAGGTTCACCATTCAAACATAATCCGTCAGTCCTTCCGCCTCTTATTTTTACCATCCCATACAGGACCTTTTTTTGTACCTTCACTATCCTCCTCCATTATCTTTGTCTACACTTCCATCCACTTTCTTCTCTCCTAAGCCCCTACTCACTTTGCCTCCTTCTTTCTTTCCTGGTACTCTTCCTTCGTCTCTGCCGTCCTATGTTGATACCTCCTCCTAAAGGCTCTATTATTTTCCCTTACTATATCTTTTGTCTTCGCATTCCACCATGGTGTTTCCTTCCACCTCTTTTTACTACTTGTCCTCCCACATACTGCTTCTGCCGCACCTACTAGTGTCTTCCTAAATCGAGCCCATTCCTCTCCCACCCCTCTTTCATCTGTTGGAAATCCTTTCTTTACCATTTTGAGGTACTCGACCCTTCTATCTCCTTCTCTCAGTTTCCATATCCTTATACATATTTCCTGGTTATCAGTCCCTTTCTTCTCCTTAGTCACTCTCACGTTCATTATCAGCAATCGTTGGCCGCTATCCAAGTCCTCTGATGGTATAACATTGATGTCTGTGATGTTCTTATTTAATTCTCACTCATATAGGATATAGTCGACCACCGACTTCCCGGTCAAGTCATCTCTGTACCATGGGATTGTGTGGCTCTCTCTTTCTTAAACCGGGAGTTCCCAACTAGCAGGCTGTTCCGTTGACAGGAGTCCGACAGTCTCTTACCTTCCTCATTTTTCTGCCCCAACCCTCTGGTCCAAGCACACTCTCATACCCTTGTCTTTCTCTTCCTACATGGACATTCAGATCCCCCATTACAATCATATTCCTTCCTCCCATCTACTTCTGCATTTCCTCTTCAAACTCCTTCTTCTCTTCAGAGGCACAGCCTACCTGTGGATCATACACTTGTACTATATCCATGGTCTCTCTCCTCAGTGCTCCTTTCACTTTCATCATCCTTTCACTTATTCTTTTCACTTCTTCTTTTAAACCATCTCGAACCACTACTCCCACTCCATTTCTGTTTCCCCTTCATTCCCACTACAGTATAGTCTATAGCCTTTTCTCAATTCTCTCCCTCCTTCACCTTTCCACTTTGTCTCTGCCAATCCCAATAATTTCAACTTCCTTCTTTCCATCATATGCACTATCTCCTCCACCTTCCCCGTGAGCGTTCTTATGTTTAAAGTTCCAAATCTTAGTCCGTGTTTACAGCCGTGTCGTCGTCTATTATATCTGTCATGTCCGAGGCTCGTTCCATTCTTGATGCATTTGGTTTCATCCACTACTGGCTTGCTGGGCCCATCGTCGCTTCACCAGAGCCCCGTTAGCCATCACTTTTCAGGGTTTCAGTAGGACCTTCTCAGCTACCGTAACGGTCCCGGGGCACACGAAGTCCCTACTGTACTTTGCCCCTACAGGCAATCTCCTACTTTGTGCCGTTGCCCGTCTCCCACGACGTGGACGAAGGGTTGGACTTATGGGAGACTGGTGGTGAAGTACGTGTGCTAATAGTTGAGCGTTGATATGATACGTAATTGGTTATATTTTAATATTTATTTTGAAGGGGAGTAACAGTACAGAATTAGCCATGCTTCACTTGTCCCTTAGATGGTGGAGATATTTACAACAATAGTAAAATAACATCTAATCTGCGCACTGCTGCACGGCTGAAATCAGCGGGAATCTCCATCCCTTAACGTTCTTCTCAAAGATATGCACCTCTCTATATGCCCGTTTTTACAATCTCCGGTTAAATTCTTACTGACACTTTTACGGCAAATTTACTGGAACCTGATCCTTACAATGCCCGGTTAGCGCCAAACTGACAGTAAGATAAGCCTTAACCGGCAGATTTCCTATGATGATCTTAACTCCAGCTGATTACAAACATTGTCAATATGCCCAGAATTATCCGTAATTTCCTGGGTTTCGTAAATGCTGATCCTGCTCAAAGAAGGAGGCAAAAGGTGATTATTGAGAGGAGAACAAGATTTTTTAGACGATTCCATTTGACCAAGCTTTCAGTTCGACTAGTTCTTGGTTGTATAAATGCAGAGATTCGTCATAGGGCCGAATGGTAAGTTCAAAGTTACTGTAGACCATATTTATTTATATAATGTAGTTTCTAGAATGCGATACGCTTCTGTTTATATCTACAGTAATATTAAACAATTTACCAGTCGCACACTCTTGCCTTAAACTTCCTCCTCCAGAAATAATGCGGTGTTACCAATGGACCAACTGCTACTCACCCTTTTTGATACTAGGCATCAGGAAGTATGGTAATTGCACTTATTGGAGTTAGTACAGCAGCAGCTTCTGAGATAGTGAAGAGAGTGAGTGTGGCAATCGCAAGGCTTGTGGAAGAATACATCCGACTTCCGGAGACAGGAGGCAAATTACATGCAAGAAAACTTGTTTTTATCTGGTAGCGAGGTTCCCTAAAGTTCTGTGAGCCCTGGAGTGCACACATGTACGAAACGAATTCAGTCACCCGTTGGAAATGATGGTAACATTTATAGAAATAGGAAAGAAAACTTTTCCATGAATGTGTAGGTTATGGCAGACATGAATCTCTGCATCAATGACATTGCTGGGCTGGCTCATCGCATGATAGCAATATCTTTATAATCAGCAGGTCAAGGGCTCGATTGGAAAGAGGGGACTGTAAAGACTCCGCATTTCTTGGAGACTGCGCTTGTTCCCTCAGACGCTACTTATTGAAACCACTTGATAACAAGACTGAAAATCTGTACAATGAATCCCACCTCCGTACACAAAATGTTGTAGTGCGTTGTTTTGGAGTATGGAAACGGAGCTTACCTGTTTTATCGCTGGTACTCATATCTAGTGTCGACACGAGAATGGCCGTTATTGTTGCTTGTGCGGTACTTCATAACGTTGCTCAATAGCAAGGTGATAATGAACCTCCCCTGGAGAGACCAAATGTTGATGAATTCTATACAGAATTACCATCCCTTGAAGATCAACTTGCGCACACTCTAGTATGAGGCACTTTCATTCAGAAATGATTCTTACATATTTAACTTCCCAGTCTGAAGAATCTAATTTTGGACAATGAAAGGAACTCTGCAAATGCAGGTTCCTGTATTTAAATTACAGTTGTAACATAAATATAACAAGTAGTTCCGTGAAGAACTATTCAGCCTATTTTCATATATCCTATTTATGTTAATTGCCTCTATCAACATACAAAATTTCAGTTTGATTGCTATGATAGATTCGTAGATATTGAAACCCGTCTAAATATTTCGGATGATCGCCATGTTGGGTTTTTATATATGTAGGACTTAGAGTTATGCACTAATACATGACGATTATTGTGTAGGTGTAGTATTCAAACTTCAATCGCATGATGAGGACACGATATGAAAATCAATTTTTGAAATTTCGCACAGCTACCTACTTTGGTTATGAAAGCAATTGAATTAAATTAGATTCCATTGGATTAAAATTTGTATTAGCATTTACCGTACCAATTTTTACTACGCTCGGATAGTTAAATCGCGAGAAACGTCCATTTCAATATTCATATTTCGCGTCACCGCCATGTTGTATTTGTGCTCACCAGGTTATTGAAAGTACCGTAGATGTACTTATAATCATAGCCTTGATCAAGATACAGGATTTCAGTTTAATTGCTATCATAGATTAGTAGATATTGAGAACCGTTTAATATTCCGGTTGGTCGCCATATTGGATTTTTGTATATGCAGGCCATGGATGTATGTACTATTGGATGACGATTTTTTGCGTAGGTTCATTATTCAAACGTTGACTTCGATCGCATGATAAAATAAAATAGAAACGTAATTTTAAAATTGCGCACAGCCACCATCTTGAGGTTATCTGAACAATTCAGCTAAATTAAACGCCAGTGCATAACAATGTGTATAAATATTTACTGTAACATATTTCACTGCGCTCAGATGGTTAAATCGCGGGAAAGACTATTCAAATGTTTCACCTTCGCATGGCCGCCATGTTCGTATTGTATTTTCTGGTTTTTAGAACTACCGTATCTGAACTTTTAGTAGTACTCTTTATCACTGTACAAAATTTCAGGCCGATATCAGTAATAGTTTCGGAGATATAGAATGCCGGTGAAATATTCGCACAGCCGCCATCTTGAGGTTATGTAGACAATTGAACTAAATTAGATGCCAGTGCATTACAATGTCTATAAACATTTCCTGTACCAAATTTCATTGCGTTTGGATGGTTAAATCGTGAGAAAAGTCTATTTAAATGTATAAATTTCGCATGGCCGCCATGTTCGTTTTGCAGTTAACAGGTTTTTGACATTGTCTTAGGCAACCTTTAAGTACTGCCCTTTATCACCTTGCAACATTTCAGGGTGATATCGGTAATTGTTTCGGAGATATAGAATCCCAGTGAAATATTTCGCACAGCCACCATCTTGAGATTATGTAAACAATTGAACTCAATTAGAAGCTAATGCTTTACAATTTGCATAAACATATGCTGTACCAAGTTTCATTGCGTTTGGATGATTACATGGCGAGAAAATTCTATTTAAAAGTTTCAAATTCGCTTGACCGCCATGTTTGTTTTGTAGTCGACAGGTTTTTGAAAGTCTCATTGTTGAACTTCTAGTAGTTCCCATTTGTCACGCTACAAAATTTCAGGGTGATATCAGTAATAGTTTCGGAGATAGAATGCCGGTGAATTATTTCGCACAGCCGCCATGTTGGATTGGTGAGACGTAATAAACTTTGAATGGCACGGTTTGGGTCGGCCAAAATAGTGCTATTACCTTACCGAGTTTCTTTGAAATTACTCCAGTCTTTTAGAGGTAATTAGGGGACGCACACACACATCCACACACACGCATACGCACACACATGCACACACGCGGACAATAGGTGATCTCATTAGCCGATTTTTAGCCTACTTTCGATTTTTGCATAAAATGAAAGTAGACTTATGAGATCAACACAGGGCGAAAAATTGTGTGTCTGTCTGTGTGTGTGTCTGTGAGTCTGTGTGTCTGTGAGTGTGTGTACTCTAAATGTCTTTCCCCCTCTATCAATTCGAACTTGGTGAAACCGAATTGAACGAAATTTTTACAGAGATTGCACTAGCAAAGGGCATCTCAGTGTCATGTTTTAAATCGCCGACATCTTGACGGAAACGTAATGGCGGCCATCCTAATTTTCAAAGCTTAATTCAAATTACGACTAACCTAATCATCCGATCTCTACCAAATTTTGCAACAACATATATTTATAAGGCGAGCGTCTTTTGATTAAATTAAAGGTCATCAGCCTAATAGTTTGCAGATGGCGGCCATGTATGTCTACAAATCGATTCCCCCTATCAATTCAAACACGGTGAAACCGAATTGAACAAAATTTGGTACAGAGGTAGCACCTAGCAAAGGGAACCTCAGTGTCATGTTTTGTACCGCTGCCATCTTGACGAAAACGTAATGGCGGTCACCCAAATGTTGAACCATTAAATCAAATAACGACCAACCTAATCATCTGATCTCTACCAATTTTTTCAACATTATACCTTTATGTATGAAGAATCTTTTGACCAAACTACAAGGTCATCAGCCCAATAGATTGCAGATAGCGGCTATGTATGTGTGCAAGTTGATTCCCCCTATCAATTCAAACACGGTGAAACCGAATTGAACGAAAGTTGGTACAGAGGTAGCACTCGTAAAAGGCACCTCAGTCTCATGTTGTATATCTCCACCATCTTGACGGAAACGTAATGGCGGCCACCTAAATGTTTAAAGCTTAAATCAAATTACAACCAACCTAATCGTCTGCTCTCTACTAAATTTTCCAACAACATACCTTTGTATGAGAACCGTTTTTTGACCAAGCAACAAGGTCATCAGTCTAATAGTTTGAATATGGTGGCCATGCATATGTGCAAATCGATTCCCCCTATCAATTCAAACATGGTAAAAGCGAATTAAATGAAATTTGGTACAGAGGTAGCACTAGCAAAGGGCACCTCTGTGTCATGTTTTATATCGCCGCCATCTTGACGGAACTGGAATGGCGGCCAACCAAATGTTAAAAGCAAACATCAAATTACGACCAACCTAATCATTTGATCTCTGCCAAATTTTGCAACAACATACCCTTTTGTGGGAAGCATCTTTTGACTGAACTACAAGGTCATCTGATAAATAGTTTGCAGATAGTGCCCATGTATGTGTGCAAATCGATTCTCCATATCAATTCAAACACGGTGAAACCGAATTGAATGAAATTTTGTACAGAGGTAGCACTAGCAAAGGATACCTCATATTCATGGTCATGTGTAATATCCGTATTACACGTTGTATTTCAACAAACTACTACAACCAACATTCAATTATACTCCTTGGAAAGGACAAAGTGTTATAACAATACCCATGCATTTAGGAGAAAGTAGGCTATATGTTCTTTACTGAACATCTTGTTTTTTTTTCATAAAATGAAAATGGGCTAAAAAACGTGTAGTTTCTAATTACAGTGGTGTCTAAGGATGAGATATTTTATGGCATTTTCTAATTTAATTTGAAGCAAGTTCATTCTCTAAGTGTGCTCTTCCCGTTTCCAGTTTCTCCCGTTCCCACTCGTGTCTCGCCTGTGCTCTCTTCTTTTCTTCTGCGAAGTACTCTCTCTGCTTCTCAAGAAAATCCACGACTATCTTGCCCTGATACTGTCTTTTTCCTTTTTATCATCGATTGCCCATCGTGTTGTGAACATAAGAGTTTGCTCGTAGCAGCGCTGGCGACCAGCTGGACCATGAAGTTTGAGCTTCCCCTAAAGATATATAATTGTCCCCTAAATAGTCCACGTATGAACGACACAATGTATATAAGAAGAAGCATATTGTACTGTAATAATCAACAAATCATTTGAAGTAATATCACTGCTCTTACATCATCAAATAACTCAATGCCTAATCCACTACCTAGCATTTTAGAAATACAATCTATATATTTTACCAACATCCCACTTAAGTCTATCGCTATACTGTATTTCTCACCGTAAAATCACCTTATAGGCCAGTCTAAAGTGACACAAAAATGGCTACATTCGCAAAACATGATGTATCTCTGATTTTTTAGTATGGCCCTATTTTCCGACGAAGGGATGCGTAAAGACACAAAATCAGCTTTTTACGCTGCCTTCACTCAAGCCACAGAGAATGTCAGTGTGCAGGCAAAAACAATTACCTCCTCCATAAAGTCGTGTGGCATCGGAATGATTCGGTACGGGCTATCACATCAAGCTACTTAAACTACATATTTAACCACTTTGGGAGAAATGTGTGTGTAGTCTTCGACGGGTATCCTAAGGATGGCGCCCAAAAGAGCACCAAATTGGCAGAGCGATCAAGACGGTATTCTGCAGCATCAGCGAAAATTGTGTTTGACGCATCGACCATCATCAAAGTCCCCCAAGAGAAGATGCTCTCGAATGACAAAAACAAGGTTCGTCTCATTGAGCATCTCTGTTCTGCTTTTGCTCTCGAGGGGATTGAGACAAGAATATCAAAAGAAGACGCAGACTGCTCTGCAAAAAAGTACCTCCTATGACCACGTCATCATCATTGGAGAGGATGTGGATATGCTTGTGCTCCTCTGCGGTCTAGGATCCACTAAAACGAACGAATACTTCCAGAAGAGTGGCAGAGGTGAGGCGGGTTGCGTCCAATTCTCTACCAGCTCATTCAACCAAGGGGAGGGGAGCTACCACCTGGATTTGAACTTTTCATCCAGGCATTTACTAGGTGCGTCACCACCTCTGTCCTCTTCTGGCAAGGGAAGATGAAAATGTGGGGCCACTTCATACAAAATCAAGCCCTAGTGGACCAAGCAAGAGTTTTCCTCCAGACAGATGCCACACACCAACAAGTCGCAGCAGCCGGTGACAAGTGCCTAGTTGCCTTATATGGAGGAGACCAAACGACAGACACACTCAACTATGTACGCTTCCGTACTTTTGTGAAGACAGCAGCCAACGCCAAAGCGAATCTGACCCGTTTGCCCCCAACCACAGAGGCTGTGTCGTATCACCACTACCGCACATATCACCAGGTACAAAAGTGGTTGGGGGGGGGTGGATAAAGAGGCCACCAACTGGGGTTGGGAATTGACCTCGGCTGCACTCATCCCCATTACCAGTTGGCAAGCTCCTGCCCCCGCAGAGCTCCTAAAACTCCTCTCTTGCAAAAGCTAGAAAGGCTGCAGATTTGGCTGCACTTGCCTGAAAGCAGGGCTCAGATTTTCTGTGATGTGCGCTACCTGCTCTGGGGAAACGTGCCAGAACGCTGCCCTTATCATCATTGAAGAGGACGATGACGACGAGCCTCAAGACAACCTTGACGATCCACCAATACTGGAACACCTACGTACAGGGGACGAAGACGACGAACCACCAATAGTGCAAGACCTACCTATTGAAGAGAGCAACGAAAGTGACGGCCCAGGGCCATCAAAAACAAGGCGACGAGTTAGACGAATTGTCTAATTTGATTGATTGATTAAGTTACTGTACTTTTGATTTCTTATGTTTATTTTATTATTATTCTATTATATGATATATATTATTATATTAAAATACATTTCACCGTTTGTTTGAATGATTATATGCCTTCTTTTTCATTACCAAAACAAAAAACAAAGGATAGGCAATGTTAAGGAACATTTCTGGTAAAATGCGATGTTACCTTATATGGGTTATTTTGAGATTTGGAGAGAACTACGAGGCTTACAGACCCCGTTCTGCGCTTCACTTAAAGCAAATTAAATGGCCTACAAATTATATTTTATAAGTTTTACTCGTAGGTCCAATGGTTTCGACGCAGTTTCGGTCCAAAAAAAGGTCTAAATCTAAAATTTTCAATATTTGGAAAAACTGGCCTATTTTCAAAGTGTCGTAATTCAGTAACCAATTGGCCTACAGAGCTCCGGTTGGGCTTAATTTGTGAAACATATTATGCTCTAAACAAATGTATAGAACAGCTTTCGACGAAGAAAGCTTGGATTAGGAGATATAGAGCACAATCTGAAACAAGTCCAAACATTTCGCGTATTTTGGTATGTAAAAAGTTTTCCACAATTTCTTGAGAGATGCAAACTTGGGTATGCATAGCCCTAATGGGTCCAAACAATATACAAAAAAATCAGAGATACATCATATTTTGCGAATTTATTGTCACTTTTGACTGGCATGTTATGTGGCCGAGCGATTAGTTACTGAGACTGCTGGATTAGCCAGTGGGGCGTATGCTAAGGCATTAAATGAAAGAATCATCCTATTCAACATATTCAAGAATTCAGTTCAATAATGTATTAAAATATATTGTGTGTGTGATAAATAGGAGAGATGTCCTCGCTGTTGTGCCTCTTAAAACAACAGTTATTATCATCATCATCATCATCATATGTGTCATTAAAGCAATCCAAACAGTACCTGTATGGTTTCAGGCTGCTCTGTCACCTCAATGATTTGCATCAATATCTTGAATGTCTATCTGAGAATTAAAACCACAACTTATACTTGTTAATTAAAATGTAAAAAGTTCTTTTACAAGCTAACCTTTAAAAAATTAAATTGCGATAATACATGCTGAATCTTACTTATTCTATCTCCATCAAACGGATTGCACAGTCCCTCAGCCGATGTTCCCATTAAAGAAATACGTTTTTCCACACGGGCAATTTTCTTTGCGGGAGTTTCACTTCCTCCACCCCGTCAGAAAAACCTGTTTTTTTTCTTCACTCAGCTCTTTCTTTGCTTTCTACTTCATGATTTCATACTTATCCCGTATATATTTGACAGGCCTTCTTCAACCTGACCCTGCCTCAAATGTTTGGGCTACTTCCCATGCCTTATACTTCTGTTCCCTTTGAACGGCATCGGACTTCTTATTTTCAATTACAGATTTCTTTTCTTCCAACACCTTGATGAGGACTTCCTCTTCTGACGAAGAGAAGTTGTTATGCCTTTTCCTCCTCACGCGTTTATTCATCTCATTTGGAGATAACTGTTCTTTCATTTCAAATATCAATCTTTACTATCGTAACGTGAATAATGAAAGGAAACAGATTGAGCCAAGAACACAGATCAAGGAATATAAAATATATATTGATTATTTACTCCCTGGCGTATATTCACTCATGCCAACTCTTGAGAGGTATCAAGTAACCAGCAAATCGAACCAGAAATATATACCAACTATTGGAAATTATGCGCAGATCTGCTAACCTACCGTAAACATTAACTGGAACATTGTAAGAACAATCGAATGTTACCGGGACTTTATTCCGACAGTAGCATCAACTGTCATAGTTTACTGTCACGTCACTGGAGATTGTAAGAACGGGCCTATGCATTATTACTTGTGGTAATACCGCCCTCTCCTATAAAATTCAAATTCTGCTGTATGTTGGTCCCACTTTCGGATCTCCGGCCGAGGACTACTCGAGAGTGTGTTAACATCACAAAGTTTGCAAAAGTAGCATCTGACTTTCTACTGGGCAGAAGTGGCTGTTAGAATTGTGATTGACGGAGGCAGGTTTAAAAACGTTGCAAGGGTAATGGTTAGATTGACGTTGGATTTGCTTGGGATTATTGAAGTGTTTAGATCGTAGGCTTTTGTGGCCGTTTTCTACTGTAGTTTATTAACTAGGCTTACTGGATGGAATCGCGTCGTGTATCGGTGAGTGTTTCCCGACGTTTCGGCAATCATTGCAGCCTTCATCATGGGTACGAGTCCATGTCTGTACTCAAACTAACGCACCACTTGATGGACATAGACCTCATGCTGCTCCCTCAATGGTCATAGCCCTAGCCAGTCACGCGCTAGGAGAACTCTCTGTGTATTGCTAAGCCTGAATCTGTCATCGCGATTGAAATTATTGGGATGCTTCAAGGTCTCTAATGTCTCTTTTATTATCCTGTTTTGATATCTAGGAACTTTATAACAGTTTCGGCCTCTTCAAATTCTATGGCGTGTCTCGTGAAGTCAGTATGTTCAACTATTGCAGATCTGTAGTTAATTTGTTTTTTTGTCTCGAATGTGCCCTGATATCGTAATGGAAACGCGACTTTTGTAAACCCTATGTATATCTCTCCACAGGAAGAAGGAGCTATGTAAACTTCTGCGTCCTGGTTTTAGCTGTTTTATCTTGTCTGATTTACGCACCTCTTGCGTCAGCTTGTTTAGTGGTTGCTTAACCGTTGTCACGTTGTTTTTTTTTTTAGCAACTTGACGATTAAATTTGTCACCCCCTGTATATTAGGCAGAAAGGCTCTATTGTGGGACTGATCTTCGTTCATTCAGCAGTTCTTCGGCTTTGTTCTTTATTTCGTATGATCCTATTTATCTGTCCTATGCTGTATCCATTAGCTAGGAGCGTATTCCAATCTCGATCTTTCTCTTCATTTACGCTCTCCTTATCGCAAATGCGGTTGGCTCTGGTGAGGAGTGTCCTAGCTACCATTTCCTTCTGCGACGGTGGATAGCTTGAGTTTGCTTATAGGTACCGATCTGTATGAGCTCCTTTCCTATAAACTCTGTGTCTGTGCGTGTTGTCTGTTCATTTATAAACCAGAACGTCTACTAAGGCCAGTGGATTATTTTCTTCTACTTCCATTTTTAAGTTGATGGTCAGATGTATGGACCACATGAAGTCGAAGAAGTCCTAAAGCGTGTTGCGTCCATGTTCCTAAATTTAAAAAAACTTTTCTAGGTATCTGAACGATCACTAAGGTTTCAATGGGCTCCCTTTAACAGTTTCTTCCTCGAATTTTCCATGAAAACGTTGGCCAATAATGATGATGACGATAGGCTTTTATTCGTCAACGAATGTATAGTATGCAAAATACAATGTTATTTGGAAGCATTGTGCCGTCTCAGATGGCTGACAATCCAATTCTGGTTGCACACACTTTACTGCAGGGACAGCACACACTAGTTTTATCAGCAGATGATTGTGCAGGCTCACCATCCCTAGCATTCGCACGTTCTTTCCTGTTGTTCCTCCTTTCAGTTTCTGGTCTTCTCTTATCTTGTTATAATTGTTCAACTCCGTAGTATACAATTTTACGCCATTTAGTTCTATCTTCGGCTGCGATTTCCCATTTGACCGTATCAATTTGACACTCTTTGAGGTTATGTTTAAGGACATCCTTGTATCGTTTAAGCTGATCTCCAAGGTTACGCAGTCCATTCTTTAGTTGGGAGTACGTGCTTCTGTTTGGGAGGCGTGTATCTGGCATGCGGACAACATGGCCAGCCCAGCCTACCTGATGCCTGAATACCTTTGCCTCCATGTTTGTAGTGTTGGCTTCTTCGAGGATACTAATGTTTGTTCGACGATCTTGCCATTTAACTTTCGGTATTCTCCGTAAGCATCGTTGATGGTATTTTTCCAGGCATTTTAGGTTTCTCCTGTAAGTTGTCCAGGTCTCGCACCATAGATAAGAGTAGGGATTACAACACCGTTGTAAACGTCGAGTTTGGTTCTCACACTGATATCATGATTGTCAAACACTCTTTTTAGGAGACGACCGAAAGCAGCACTAGCACATCTTTAACGATATTGGATTTCTGTATTAATGTTTGCAGATGTGGAGAGGTTGCTTCCAAGGTAAGGAAAATGATTTACGTTTTGCAGAGATTGACCATTGATTTTAATAGCCGGAGTGCTCTTGTTCTCAAGGGTACATTTCTGTGTGTATGTAGTTGGAATCTATGTTTATAACAAATTTTTTACCGAATTTAATAATTTTTGCAGTAACTTGGGTGTCTCCTTCGCTCGACGCAGACTGCGTCCGTGCTGTCCCCGGTACACGCCTCTCGCTCGCGAGTATAAAAGGAGGTGCCAAGGATAGCTTGGGAGCAGTTCAGTGTCGAGAGGGGGAGCGCCCAGAGAGGGGGGATCCCATGTCTTCTCCATATGTTGAATCAGCTGCTCATTGAAGACTAGGAACGTGTAGTAAACGCAGTGTTCAACTAAGTGCGTTGAACCTTCTGTGGCTGTAAGCTTTTACCTGATTATCTGTGTGGCGTCGTGTACAGGAACCTCTGTAAATAAGGACGCCACATTCTGGCTTGCCAGTAGATTGCCGTAACTCAAGTTTATACTCGCTATGATATCTACGAAGTATTGGGAGTTTCTGTCGTGAGAGGCTGGTGGAGGGAATAATGGATGCAGGACCTAATTCAAATATTTAGCAAGAGCGTGCCTTGGGGACGCTATGGCGCTAAATATTGGTCTCAGAGGCACATCGCTCTTGTGTATTTGAGGTAGGCGGTAGAACGTCGGAGATTTTGAGTTGTGAGGTTCTATTTGTTTTTAGATCTCTTCCGTAATTGATGACTCCTTAATTGACCGCATGTTTGTCTTCGCTATTTTCTTTATGGGGTTCCTTGGTATCACCTTAAAAGCTGGATCTGATGTACGCGCCTGGCAAGGTTGATGTTCTGAGAGGCCTCTGTTCTAATTTATTCTGCTTCGTATGGAGGTAGATTGTAGATAGAAAGTTCTAGCCCGCAGGTAATATCTTCCGTAGGAGGACGTCTCGGCTAATGGAGAAGTGAGGTACATTGCTTCGGATGTAGGGTGTGGTAGATTTGTACCGAGGAATGAATTGATAACATCAAAATTTGGAGACTTGAAGTGCTGCATTGAAAGCGCCTAATGACTGATAACTCAAACAAACACAACAACGATATTGAATCATTTTCACTCATCTATTTAGCCGCCTCTGTGAAATCTCACCCAATTAATTGCAAGAATATGCTCATGAACATTGGTGAAGGTCAAGCAGTGTTGCAAAGGGTGGAGGAATTAGCACCATGTTATTATTTATGGCACCCGGCATGTAAAAATCTTACGACATTGATCGGAAGCCTTTGATGGCTAAGATATGATTCAAATACACTCATGCTGTCTGAGCTATGAATCCAATATCTCCAACCAGACACACCTGTATAATCTACAAGTGTGTCTTGTTTAATTGTAAAATGTTCAGACTGTATGTAGAGCATATTATTGATGAGTGGAAACGACGTCAGTTACCGGTAGTTCTTGAAGACAAGTTTTCTGGTAATGGTATTACTAAAAGTTGTCCCATTTATATTTACACTTCTTAGATCTCAAAGATTTATTATTTGTCCTCCGTGATAATGTAGCGCACTTTCAACTGTTATTGGTAATTATTTAAGGCTGATATATCCAAATGCATCGGATCCTGCTGTAAGGAAGATTTACTGAGGTAGTAATATTGTAAAACAATTTGCTATCCGTGCATCTACAGGAAAATTGTTCTCCAGCTCCACTAGGGTACGGGAAATTGATTTTTACACTTTGCATTTTATTAAACATCAAACGGGCTAAAGTCCGTGCTTTGATTAATTACAGTAAAAGCGCAGGGTGGTAAAGGAGTAGCTACATAATGTAACTCTGTTACTTTCAAAGATTTAAAATTCAAGTGTTAAGGAATGTTGGCTATTGTCATTCTTCAGATGAGAATCCAGGCCTAATTTTTATTTTCTGCATTTCTTTTGATCCCATCCAACAATTCCGGCTGCCTGGAGTGGCAAGCCAATCTTTTATGAATAGGCAACGACTGATACTGACCAGTAGGTGTGCTGGCTGCAACAGCTACGAATAGTTGGGAGGGGCTAGTTTCTATATAGCCACTTACAAGTATGGCTGCGAGGTTCACAACACAACAATTAATTTTCATTTGCTTTTATTAAGAACGTGTCTGTTAGTGTTACTCGCAGAGCATTTCAACAGGAATTTCCTGGAGTTAAGGTGCCTTCCAAGACTGCAGTTCGGAAGGTTGTGATGAAGTTCAAGTCTACGGCGTCACTCTTAAATTAAAAACAATAAACGGAGACGTCACTCTTTGACGGAAGGGAAATTGGAGGACATTACGTCTCGATTATTATGGTTAGCGAGAAAATCATGGCGAAAACAAGCCAACTTGTCATATTCAACGGCTCAGAGGGCCAAGAAACTATTTAATTATCGACCGTCCTAAATTATTTAGGTTCAAACCTTTAGTCCAAGAGACCCAATGGCAAGAGCCAACTACTGTAATTGTCTCTTCCAGTCTGTGCACAACGGAATATTAGATCCACAGTTAGTGTCTTTCAGTGACGAGGCGTGGTTTTATTTACATGGACGTGTGAATTCACAAAACATTCGATACTGGTCACCTCTGAACCCCAGACTGATCCGCCAAATCCCCCTGCATATACCCAAAGATCGGTGTATGGTGCGCAGTAACCGCAAGAAGGATTATAGACCCATTTTCTTTTCCGTAAAACTATTAATTCTGCTCGTAACATTCAGGGTATTTTGAATAATTTCTTTGTCCGGTTAACAGACAGGGAAAGAATTTACGTTTTTTCCCCCACAATTCATTGGACGCAATAAGCGCTGTGATTGGTGACAGGGTGATTAGTGGTGGATTGTGGCCCCCTTCAAGCCCGGATTTAACACCTTGTGATCTTTTTTAAAAGACAAAGTGTATCGGTGTATTCCTCGTACCCTACCGGAGCGGAGAACAATATACGGCGGCAGATATCTCTCATTACGGAGGGTGAATTACAACGTGTAAACGCTAATTAATTTGCACGATTCAACGTCTGTCTGTCAGCTGAAGGAGAACATTTTCAAAATCTTCTGTGAAAAGGAAAGTTCTGTAATCATCATTTGCTGGTAAATTTACCATTAGTTAATGTACCATGTTACGGTTTTTATCTGCACGCAACGTGCGGTCTGCAGCGCGAGTTTGCTTGGCTGGCGAAAAGCGTTTGCATGCCTGGTAGCTGGCCGCTGGCCCAGCACCAGCCAAAGAATCTCACTGTATATGCGAAATCAACTCAGCTCTAAGGAGACATTTGAGGACATACGATCGAATCTGTAGGGTCTAGAAACCATGTTTCTGTATTAATTGTGAAGCTTCATTTGCTAAGACAGGATTTTTATATAGTCACATTCTAATTCATTGTGGCAAGTTCATACTTTTGACTCGTAATTGTTGTTGGAGTCATCAGTTTTTTAACTGGTTTGATACAGCCTTTCCGTACCTTTATGCCCTGCGTCTATCGTTTCATTTTTACATCCTACAACCGTGGCAATATTGTAAATATATTCTATTCTTCGTCTATCCCTATACTTTTAATCGCTAACTTCCTTCCTTAACTATGTTAGCTTTTCCTGGGTGTGTTAGAATGTGTCCTGTCAACTCATCTCATTTCTTTATTGGTAGTCGCCAGAAATATCTCCTCTCGCCTACACATTTAATACCTTTCATTGTGTTTCTTTACTACCCATTTCATTTTCAATATCAACCTGTAACAGCGCATTTCAGGATCTTATATTCTCCGATTTTATCCTGCTTCAAGAGTTGAAGTTTTACTTCCTTGGCGTGCCGTGCCGAAGGAAAAAATTCAAAAGTGACTTTCTTATAATAAAACCTATATTTGGTGCCAAGACAATTTTATACTGCAGAAATGCCGTCCTTGCCTCAGCCAACATAATTTTAATATCATCTTTGCTTCGTTCATCACTGTTCATTTTGCTACCTACGTAGCTTTTCACGTGAATATGGGATTCTGATATCTTTCGACTGCATTCCATGATTTTGGTTACATTTATTGATTTTAATCATGATTTACGTTCTTAATACGAAGTCTCTACCATTTAAGAACTCATTCCAAACCTCGGGTGTATCGGCTATGATGACAGCATATCTCAGAGTTGAAGTTATTTCTCCTTGAATATCGACTCCTACTTGAAATTTTACTATATTATCTTCATTGCTTGCCCATGAATAGATTAAGAACTAGCGATGGTAAGTTGTTGCCTTGCCTTTAGTAAAGATTGCTGATCAGCTTCCTATCCCCGTACTTCATTCCAATCTCTTTCAATATGTCAAACAATTTTCTCAACGTTATCAAAAGCTTATTTTAAGTTTACAAATACTTCCTTCCAGGATCAGCCTGTTACTTAAGTACAGCATCCCTTGTTCTCCTGAAACCATATTGGTCTTCACCCAACTTCGTTTCTATCTATATTTCCATGCGCTTGAAATTCGTTCTAGTCAGGTTCTTTGAAGCTCGATTCATCAAGCTGATTGTGCGACGATCTTCCCATATGTCAGCTCCTGTATTCTTTGGTATAAGGATTACAACATTCATCTAAAAATCAGAGGGTACTTCACCTGTCCCATAAATCCTACTGCTTTATCAAATTCAGATAGGCAATCAATATTAACTATCCTTTCTCATCGTCATCAATTTTCTCCTCCCCTTCTAAAAATAAATCATTCATAGTAAAGGGAATATAATTCCAAGTAATGCCAATCCTCATGTCTTTCTTTAATAATTATTTACCGAAAATTTCAAGTCACGACATGATGGTTTGGTCTTTTTGCAAAATCTGAAATAAAAATCTAAAATCTGAAAATAGAATTCATAGTAAAGGGAATGTAAGTCCAAGTAACATAATTCCTTATATGTCTTTCTTTTATAATTAGTTACCGAAAATTTCAAGACATGACATGGTTTGGTCTTCTCGCAATATATAATTTCTAAAATATAAAATCAAAAACTTAAATCTAAAATCAAAAATTAAAAATCCAAGATCCAAAAAATCTAAAAACTAAAATCCAAAATCAAAAATGTAAAAAGAAAACAAATCAAAAATCGAAAATCAAAGTATCAAAAAAATCAAATATCAAAAAATCTGACATGTATTAATTTAAATCCTTAATCAGGTTTTTACAATTATAAATTCAACAAATCTTGGGTTCGCAAAGCCATATGACACCTCACGTGTCCAAATCCGAATATTGGCTTATAAGATCTCAGGTCGATAACCTTGCAGTTTCGTGTATTTTGGGCATATTCATAGGCCACGGGAAAGGGAACTTCGCGCCGAGTCATTTAGCACCTCGCGTGTCCAAATCCAATCATTGGTTAGCGATATATAAAATGCCCATTATCTTTTAAGTTTTGGGTATTTTTGATAAATGAATGAACCATAGAAAAGGAGAGGCGATCATACCGAGTAATTTGACACCCCGCGTGTCCAATTCCGATCAATGGCTAGCGAAATATTAAAAGGGTGATGACTTTTTAGTTTTAGGTTCTTAGGTTAAATTAGATGGGCTGTAGGAAAAGAGGGGGTATCACCACGAGTCCTAGGACACCTCATATGTACAAATCCGATCATTGGTTAGCGAGATATTAAAAGGACGATGGCTTTTTAGTTTTGGGTTCTTTGGTTAAATTAGAGGGGCTGTAGGAAAAGAGGGGGCATCACCCCGAGTCCTAGGACACCTCATATGTCCAAATCCGATCATTGGTTAGCGAGATATTAAACTGCCGATGACCTTTTAGTTTTGGGTACCTTGGTTAAATTAGGGGAGCTATAGGAAAAGAGGGGGAATCACTCCGAGGTAGGTTAAACTACAGCTGCCATCTTGTTAGGTGAGGAGTCAATAACCAATAATCAATAATCATTTGCAAAGCACACCATTCAAGAGTGCGGTTGTGCGTGGCGGCCATCCACCAATCACCTGCTTGCGGCCGTAGTCGTGGTGGGGGTTGGTAGACCCTGCCCTAGACTACTACTTCTATCCCTATAGATTTTAACCTCGACACTTCCTTCCTTAACTAAGTTAGCTATTCCTGGGTGTCTAAGAATATGGCCTGCCATCTTGCCTCATGTTTTCATTGGTAGTCGCCAGAAATATCTCCTCTTGCCTACACATATAAATACCTTTCAATGTGTCGTTCTACTACCCATTTCATCTTCAATACTCTCCTGTAACAGCACATTCAGGATCTTATGTTATCCGTTTTTATTCTGCTTCAAGAGTGCTAGGTTTACTTCTTTGACTTGCCGCGCTCCAGGAAAAAATTCAAAAGTGACTTTCTTATAATTGAATCTATATTTGGTGTCAACACCATTTTGTACTGCAGAAGTGACGTCCTTTCCTCAGCCAACATAATTTCAATATCATCTTTGCTTTCCTTCACCACTGGTTATTTTGCTTACTAAGTAGCAAAAGTCTCCTACTTAATTTAGCTTTCCACTTGCCAATTTTACGTCAATATGGGTTTCTGATTTCCTTGGGCTGCATTCCATGATTTTGGTTACATTTATTGATTACTAGCTATTGTACCCGGCGTTGCCCGGGAGGTGTCTTTATATGTTTTAGATGGATGCGTGCCAATATATTTCGCAGTGTGTATTCATTTTGTCCTTAAGTGAGTTTAGAACAAGGTTCTCCTCGATTCTGATGTTACTCAAGTTCAACATTAACTCACTGTAGTCGAAAGGTAGCCTACAGTACAGTGGAGTACGCTAACGTAGCGGAGAATGCAACAATAGTAAAAAAGGGATGTATATACACAATTCCTCGAGAACTCAGCCTCACAATTACCTTCTCGATAGTGTTTATTAGGTAGATAATGGGGTCCGCTATTCTTACGGCAAAGTGTAATTACTTACTGTGTGGTTCTTGTAGAAAATTATTGCATAATAATAGATATTCGTAGTATAAACACCGTACGTTATTGACATGCTATCAACTAAATCCATAATTTAACATCCGGTTCTATTACAAATGAGCATAGTCATAGAGCAGGATAATTACCGATTACAATATAACCGGAAAACAGAAGGAAATGTTATTCATAGAACAGTCTGCATTATCACGCAAAAGTTACTGTATTTCTGATTTGTAATATAAAAGACAGGTGGTAGACGTAGACACTGTCGACAAAAAAAAAGTGGTATAGGGACATTATGATTAATAAAACATTAACGTCAACATATCAGTAGTAGAACACACCTTAACGGAGAGTTTAAAACTTCGATTCTAGTAGATATTACATACAATATATTACGCGTTATACCTTTCGTCATAAGGTAAAAAATGGAGTGCCATGGTGTCTTACAGAGGTAGATGGAAACCCGGTGGTCATAGCTTGAACTACTCTTGCCGTGGAGAAAATGGAGTGGCATGGCCTCTTACAGAGATAGATGGAAACTTGGTGATCTCGTCCACGGCCGACTGGATGCGAGCTGCGCTCTATACCGGCCTTGCAATTCCCTCCCAGTTAGAACCCATGCATAGCGTGAAAATTTCCTCTAGTTGCCGATAGAGCGCACTCCTTCCCAAGTATAGGCGCGATTAGTAAATAGCTGTTCAATAGGTTTATTAAATGTGTTTCTCACAGTGTTACGTTTAGAACAACAAAGTTTTGTTTCAGTTTCAATTATTGTAAGTAGTCGGTTTTAATATACTGAATGCTTCCGTTGTTTGGAGTGTTTGCTGATGAAATTGTAAAATACTGGGGTAAATTATAAACTATGTTTTGAACGCCGCTGCTCAAATCCAGTATGTCATACTGTTGTTTGTCATTTTGCACTTTAAATAGGAAGAACATAGGAGGTGTGCTTTCATTTCCCGAGTTTACGTGAGACAAAGTTAGGTGGGATGATTGTCTTACGTGATTTCTGGCGATAACTTTGTTCCGGACACAAACACTCCTTCGTCTGTTGTGTGTAGTCGTTATTTTGAGAGACTCGCACCGTAGTTGTGATCGTTAGATCGTGCACCACGGCTGCGGGGGCAGCTGTAGCAAGTCAAGACATCGTAAGTTCGAAACTATCCTGAGTGTGGTTTTTCTACACTCTGTCCAGGCAAATGCCGGGACAGTACTTGACCACTGCTAGTAACGCACATGATAGGGACTTCTTTGCCTCTGAGACACGATGATATCCAATTAACTACGGAATCAACCGTCCAGTGCATATCCATAAGTTATCTTTTGAAAAATGGGTATCGCAATGTTTTCTTGCGATTCTGTTCAATCATTCTTCACTAAATCCCCCAGGGGCTCGCGACTAATGGGATGTGGGCTTGGTGACCTCGGGACCCCAGCTGAGTGCGGTATTGCTTTCACTTACTTGTGCCTGGCTCTCTTCTGTCATCTTTCCTGTCGACCACCCTTGGTCACCTCTCGTTCACTTACGACATTACGACACTCCCCCTCCTTCAGGGGCTTACAACTTGTAGGACGCTGGTTAGCGATCAAGGGACCCCAGCTGAGTTCGCGATTGCTTCCACTTAATTGTGCCGGGGTCCTCTCTGGCATATTTACTGTCGGCCTCCCTTGGTCAACTCTTGTTCTCTTCCGACCTGACGGTATTAGGATATCCAAGGTCTAAGGAGTCTTTCAAATTCCTGCCTTAATGGTTCATCTTTCCTGATACCCTCATTCTTCTTCTTTTCATCATATCCCCTGCCTTCTGCACAAGATCATAAAGGAGGCAGGGTGTGTGTAGCCCCACCAGTGGAGGTGCTACACCCTGAAGGGCACACGGCTGTTGAGTTTGGGAGGACACCTGAGCTGGATCCTTTCCCCCTTTTTTCAGTGATTCTGAGGCGGACTCCATCCTATTTCCCTTCCTATCTGCCTTTCATGGCACACCTTTCCAAATCCGTCAATTCTAATTTTTTGAGGGTTGAGAGAATTCCTTTTACCTGTATGTTATTTCTCTTTTTCCTTCGTTTTTGTCCTTTTCTTCTCCGAATCCGTAAGTTGGTTTTAAGTTGTAGTTATTTTTAGTTCTAGTGTTCATTTTATCATCATTCTTCATATTCATCCCAAAGAATTAAGAGGCCTATACCTTCCATGTTAGGCCCTTTAACATCAACTATTATAATCAAATTACAATTTCCGCAATATCTTTTTCGACGATGAAAACTGAAAGTCTGGTTTAAGTCGTATTCACAGTGGAAATAATTTATTTTATGAAATGTTTGGATTGCATTTCTCAGAACTCCAATCCACTCCACTCATTAACCTGACCGCAGCAGCGGTCTTGCCAGCGCCATATCAGAGAAATTGGTATCACCGATTACGAATATTATAGCAGAAGCCGAAATACCGGTTGCTTGTAAATAACTCATGTACTAACCACTCAGCAGGAAAGTTCATGAAATTTTATAAAAATCGAGTGAACCTAATGGAATTCTATTTTAATAAGGTGCAAAGGTATGTTTAGTTT
This sequence comes from Meconema thalassinum, assembly GCA_946902985.2. Classification (NCBI taxonomy): domain Eukaryota; kingdom Metazoa; phylum Arthropoda; class Insecta; order Orthoptera; family Tettigoniidae; genus Meconema; species Meconema thalassinum. Next base: position 183,639,146 of record OX336398.1, on the reverse strand, counting down.
CTCTCATTTATTATCACTCTATTGTATTTTGTGATATAACTTGCATTTTGATGTTGCGGAAATTATATTGACAAATGATGTCAAGTCTTTGTTATGCTCTACTGGGTTGCCAGTGCTGTGTGACCAGTTGAGTAACTAACGGGATCTAATTTAAAGAGCCTCATTTTCTATACTGGTAGTGGAGATCTTAACTCGCATTCAGTCGGCCGTGTCTCGACATGAGCTACTGTTGCCATGGAGATGGCTGGCCTTGTCATTACGTCATCAATTTATTTTCAGACTTTATTAGCCTTTGCTCGTGTGCAAACAGGCTGATACAGAAGAATGAGAAAGACTATCGAAATGTCATGTAGCCAGCGGTTTATTCTGGGTCCTGAACTATGTGTATGCCAAATTTGTTTGGGATTGGTGGAACGGTGTAGATTTGTATACGGAACAAATATACCCACATACATACGTACCCACATACAGACTTTCACTTTTATATAAGATAATCATGAATTACGTTCTTAATATGAAGTTCCTACCATTCAAAGACTCATTCCTAACCTCTGGTGAATCGGCTATGATGACAACGTCGAAAGCAAATCTCAAAACTGAGATTAATTCTCCTTGAATATTTACTCCTACTTGAAATTTTACTGTAATTTTCTTCATTGCTTGTTCAATCAATAGATTAAAAACTAGGGATGATAAGTTGTAGCCTTGCCTTTAGAATAGATTGCTGAACAGCCTCTCATCCCCGTACTTCATTCCAATCTTTTTCAATATCTCAAACAACTTACCCCAATCAACGTGACCGAAAGCTTATTCAAAGTTTACCAATACTATGAGCGTTCTTTTATTTTTCCGTATTCTGCCTTCCAGGATCAGCGTGTTACTAAGGGTAACACAAGAAAGGGCCAAAAATGTTATTTTTGATGTGTAACATATTTCCACTAGGTTGCTGCTAATGCTATAACTGTTGCTATTTACTGGCAAAATCTAATTTGATTCGGACACGGAAAATAAATAAATAAATACTAGGTTGCTGGATATTTTTGTGGGAATGATTTTGAGTGTAAGACGCACTGCCAGCTGCATCCCTCCTGGCTGGTTTAGCAGTGGTACCATGTGGAATGAATATCACATATGGATTACTCCAAGATTTTGAGGCGCCATTAAAGATATTCCTACAACAAAACATTTTCAAGTACTTTATTTGCTTTTGTCTGGAATGCGCCCTTGAAACGCTACTTTTTGTATGCCCTATGTATATATCTCCACAGCAAAAAGCCGCTTTGTTAACTTCTGCGTCCTGGTTTTGGCCGCTTTATATCGGCTGATTTACGCACATCTTGTGTCTGCGTCTTGTTTAGTGGTTGCTTAACCGTTGTCTCATTGTTTTTCCTTACGAACATGTATATTAGGCAGAAAGACTTTATGTTGGGGCCGAACTTAGTTCTTTCATCAGTTCCTCGGCTTTGTTCTTTTTTCCGTATGATCCTATTTATCTGCCCTTTGCTGTATCCATTATCTTGGAGCGTATTCCAATCTCGTTCTTTCTTTTCATTTACGCGATCCTAATCACAAATGCGTTTGGCTCTGGTGTGGATTGTCCTAGCTACCATTTCTTTCTGCGATGGTGGATGGCTTGGTTTGCATGTAGGTACCGATCTGTATAAGTGCCTTTCCTAGAGACCCTGTGTCTGAGCTTGTTTTCTGTTGGTTTATAGAGGAGAACGTCTACTAAGGCCAGTGGATTATTTTCATATACTTCCTTTGTTATGGTTATGCTCAGATATCCGGAGCACATGAAGTCTAGGAATTCCTGAAGTGAGTTGCGTCCATGTTCCCATTTCAAACATGTAGTTCCGTGAAGACCTATACAGCCTATTTTCATATATCCAACGCATGCTGATTGCCTTTATCACCATACAAAATTTTCGTTTGATTGTTGTGATAGATTCGTAGATATTGAGAACCGTCTAAATATATCAGATGGTCGCCAGGTTGGATTTTTATTTATGTACTATTACATGAAGATTGTTGTGTACGTGTGATATTCAAACTTCAATCGCATGATTAGGACACAAGAAGTAAAAACGAGATTTTAAAATTTCGCACAGCTGCCATCTTGTGGTTATCAAAACAATTGAAATAAATTAGATGCCAGTGGATTAACATTTGTATAAGCATTTAACGTGCAAAGTTTCACTGCAGTCGGATGGTTAAATCGCGAGAAACGTCCATTTAAATATTTATACTTCGCTTAGCCGCCATGTTGGATTTGTGCTCACCAGGTTACTGAAAGTCCTATAGGTGAACATACGTTCATAGCCTCTATGAACATAAACAATTTGAGTTTGATTGCTATAAAAGATTCGTATATATTGAGAACCGTCAAAATATTTCGGATACTCGCCATTTTGGATTGTTATATGTATAGGCATTAGAGTTATGTACGATGAAAGGAAAATTATTGCGTAGTTTCATTATTCACACTTTCGCTTCGATCCCATGATTACGACATAACTTATAAAAACTTAATTTTAAGATTTTGCAAATTTTGCACAGCCGCCATCTTGAGGTCATGTAAACAATTCAACTTACTAAATTAGATGCCAGTGTATTACAATATTTATGATCATTTACTGTACCATATTTCACTGCGCTCAGATGGTTAAATCACGCGAAAAGTCTATTAAAATGTTTCATATTCGCTTGGCCGCCATGTTCGTTTTGTACTTGACAGATTTTTGAAAGTTACATAGATAAACGTTTAGCAGTGTCGTTTATCACCGTACAAAATTTCAGGGTGATATCTGTAATCGTTTCTGAATGCCAGTGAAATATTTCGCTCATCCGCCATATTGAGGTTTTGTAAACAATTAAACTAAATTAGACTCCAGTGCATTAAAATGTGTTTAAACATTTGCTGTACCGCGTTTCATTTCGTTTGGAGTGTTAAATCGCGAGAAAAGTCTATTTAAAAGTCTCAACTTCGCATGGCCGCCATGTTGGTTGTGTAGTTACCAGGTTTTTGAAGGGCTCATAAGTAAACTTCTAGTACTGCCCTTCATCACCGTACAAAGATTCAGAGTGATATCGGTAATAGTTTCGAGATACTGAATGCTGTTCAAATATTTCGCACAGCCACCATGTTGGATTGGTTAGACACACTAAAATTTGAAGGGCATGTTCGGGGTCGGCTCAAATGATGCTATAATCTTACTAAATTTCATTGAAATCGCTCCAGCCGTTTAGATGTTATTAGCATACACACGAATCACACACACGCACACACAGACAAACGGACAAAAGGTGATCCCTTAAGCCTTTTTTTTTTCATAAAAACAAAATGGGCTAAAAACCTTGTTTATGTATCTGAACGATCACTTAGGTTTCAATTGGCTCGTCTTTACAGCTTCTTCCTGGAATTTGCCACGAAATCGTTGGCTAATAATGGAGAGAAGGGGGATTCCATGACTGCTCCCTCCATATGTTGAATCATCTTCTCATTGAAGACGAGCAATGTGGAGTTAACGCAGTGTTCAACTAAGTAAACTAAGTCCGTTAAACCTCCTGTGGCTGTTAGCGTTTACCTGATTATCTGTGTGGCGCCGTAACTGAAGTTTATACTCGCGATGATATCTACGAAGTGTTGGGAGTTTCTGACGCGAGAGGGTGGCGGCGGAAATAATGAATGCAGGACCTGTTTCAAATATTTAGCAAGAGCGTGAGTTGGGGACGCTAAAGCGCTAAATATTGGTCTCAGAAGCATATCGGTCTTGTGTATTATAGGTAGGCCGTAGAACGTCGGAGTTGTTGAGCAAAGAGGTTCTAGGTCTTTTTAGTTCTCTTCTGTAATTGATGACTCCTTAATTATCCGCGTCTTCGTCTTCGCTATTTTCATCATGAGGTTTCTTGGGATTGCCTTATAAGCTGGGTCTGATCTACGGGCATGGCATGTTTGATGTCCTGAGAGGCCTCTGTTCTAATTTATTCTGCTGCGTAGGCTGGTAGATGACGGATAGCAGCTTCTAGCCCGTAGGTAATATCTTCCGTAGGAGGACGTCTCGGCGTGATGGTGAAATTAAGTACATTGTTTTGGATGTAGGGTGTGGTAGATTTGTACCGAGGAATGAATTGATAATATCAAGATTAGGAGACATGAAGTGCTGCATTGAAAGCGTCTAAAGGCTGATGACTCAAACAAAAGCAACAACGATATTGTATCCTTGTCACTCATCAATTTAGCCACCTCTGTGAAATCTGACCCAATTATTCTTAAGAATTGTCTAATTTTCATGAACATTATAGAAGGCCAAGCAGAGTTGCAAATTGTGGAGGAATGAGCACCTTTGTCCTTTACGGCAACCGGCATGTAAGAAATCTAACAACTTTTGATCGGAAGACTTTGGTGGCTATGATGCGATCCTAATACACTTATGCTGTCAAAGCTATTAATCCCGTATCTCCAACAAGACACACCTGTATAATCTACAAGTGTGTCTTGTATAATCGTAAAATGTTCGGACTGTGTGTACAACATGTTATCGAGGAGTGGACACGACGTCAGTTACCGGTAGTTCTTGAAGACATGTTTTCTGGTAATGGTATTAATAAAATTGTCCCATTTATATTTACACTTCTTAGATCTCTACGATTCTATTATTCTTCTTCCGTGATAATGTAGCGCCGGCCCCGTGGTGTTGGGGTAGCGCGCCTGCCTCTCACTCGGAGGCCCCGGGTTCGATCCCAAGCTCCGTCAGTGATTTTAAAACTGACGAGATGGTTGGAACGGGGTGCACTCAGCCTCGTGAGAACAATCGAGTAGCTGTCTGACAGTGAGACAGCGCCCCGATCACGAATACCAAGATTAACGGCCGAGGGGACCCGACGCTCTGATCACGCGAGACCCCAATATCTGCAGGCCAATTGGCTGGGCAGCGGTCGCTTGGTCGGCCTTAGCCCGTCATGGGCTGTATAGTGCCAGGGGTTGTTTTTTGGTTTTAATTTAAACTGTTGGTACTAATTATTTCAGGCTGATATATCCAGATACATCGGATCCTGCTGTAAAGAAGATTTACGGATTTGGTAATGGTGTAAGACAATATGCTAACAGTGTATCTAGAGGAAAGGGTACTACCAAACAGAAATTGAAGTCATCTATTGCTAGTGATACCGGTAGAAAGGCTTATTCATGCAGCGTATGTGAATCCAGGTTTACCATGAGAGGAAGTTTGAAGCCACACATGCTTCTCCATAGCGGCGAGAAGCCATACTCATGTACCGTATGTGAATCCAAGTTTACCCGAAAAGAATCTATGAAAAGACACATGGTCGTCCATAGCGGCGAGAGGCCTTCTTCATGTAGTGTATGTGAATTGAAGTTTAGCGAGAGAGGGAGTTTGAAGAGACACATGTTCGTCCATAGCGGCAAGAAGCCATACTTATGTACCGTATGTGAATCAAAGTTTACACAGAGAGGAAATTTGAAGACACACATGCTCGTCCATAGCGGCGAGAAGCCATTTCCATGTGGCGTATGTGAATCCAAGTTTACCACGAGTGGACATTTGAAAACACACATGGTCATCCATAGCGGCGAGAAGCCATACTCCTGTAGCGTATGTGAATCGAAGTTTACCCAGAGGGGAAGTTTGAAGACACACATGCTCGTCCATAATGGCAAAAAGCCATTTTCATGTAGCGTATGTCAATCGAAGTTTTCGCAGAGAGGAAGTTTGAAGAGGCACATGCTAATCCAGAGACACACTTCCTAAACAACAGAGGCGAGAATCCAATCTTATAGTAAAACCAAGGTCAAATCACCTAAAATGTGAGCATTTTAAATTAATATCTTTATTGCAGCAAAATAGCCGTACAAAATAACATAAACGCTAACCACAACAAAACTTGATCAACGATACTTATCTTTCGGTACATGTAACGACATGATATCTGTCACATAACTCTCCACAGAGACGACATATACAGGTCACGCATGGGTCATGGACTCTCTCTGACCGATGTAACTTATTATGGAAACCATGCACCGCAAGCCTTGGGACAAGATGACTGTCTAAGATGGTAATTCCTCTCTTTCCAATCCTTTCTAGTCATAGTAACTGTACTGTAGAAATCGTGTGTGTCCCCCCCAGCCCTTATAAAATCTAAACGTCTGGAGTGATTTCATTGGCACTCGGTAAGTTCATAGCACTATTCCGGACTACTCTGACCGTGCCCTTCAAATTTTGTTACGTCTCACCAATCCAACAAGGCGGCTGTGCGAAATATTTCACAAGCAATCAATATCTCCGATACTATTATCGATATCACCTTGGAATTTTGTACGGTAATAAACGGAACTACTGGAAGTTCACCTATGGGACTTTTGAAAACCTGGTTACTACAAAACCAATATGGCGGCCCACCGAAGTTGCGACTTTTAAAAAGACGTTTCTCGCGATTTAACCAACCAAACGCAATGGATCTTGGTACAGTATATATTTATACACATTGTAATGCTCCGACATCACACTTCGTTCAATTGTTTACATAACCTCAAGATGGCGGCTGTGCGAAATATTTCACTGGCATTCTATATCTCTGCAACTGCAGTATTACCGGTATCACCCTGTAATTTTGTACGGAGATAAAGGGCACTACTGGAAGTTCATCTACAAGACTTTCAAAAAGCGGTTAACTACATAACGAACATGGTGGCCAAGCGAATTTTATAGTTTTAAAAAGACTATTCTCGCGTATTAATGATCCAAACGCATTGAACCTTGGTACAGCAAATGTTTATGCACATTGTAATGCACTGGTATCTAATTTAGTTCAATTGCTTACATAACCTCAAGATGGTGGCTGTGCGAATTTTTAAATTGAGTATTTATTTCTTGTGTCGTGATCATGCGATCGAAGTGAATGTTTGAATAATGAACATACGGAATAATTTTCCTGGTACATGACTCTATGGCCTATACATATAACAATCCAACTTGGCGACCATCCGAAATATTTAGACGGTTCTCAATATATACAAATCTATTACAGCAATCAAATTGAATTTTCATAAGTTCATAGGGGCTATGAACATGAGTTCACCCATAGAAATTTTAATAACCTGGTGATCACAAATCCAACATAGTGGCGACGCGAAGTATAAATATTCACATGGACGTTTCTCGCAATTTAACCATCCGAGGGCAGTGAAACTTAGTACAGTTAGTCCTTATACAAATGTTAATCCACTGGCGTCTAATTTATTTCAATTGTTTCCATGACCACAAGGTGGCAGCTGTGCGAATTTTTAAAATCTCGTTTTTACTTCTTGTGTCCTACTCATGCAATTGTAGTTTGAATACTACACGTACACAATAATCTTCATGTAACAATACATAACTCTAAATCCTACATATAGAAAAATCAAACATGGCGACCATCCGCAATATTTAGACGCTTCCCAATATCTACGAATCTATTGCGGCAATCAAACTGAAGTATTGTATGTTGATAGCGTCAATTAACGCAAGTAGGATATATGAAAATAGGCTTTTGTTCTTCACGGAACTACTTGTTTTCTTGGTGTTCAAGTACTACTTCTTCATAAGCTAGCGTGGATGGTAGCAGCATTTGCATTCGTAGACCTTCAAGCAACATGGTTTCATTCATCATCTCGTAAACCAGTTTGGAGTGCGTAAATTTATACATGCAAAGTTCTCGCTTCAGGAACGTCGCTTTAATTTTCTCAATGTCTTTTAAGTTATTTCTTGTAAGGTAGTGCCAAATTACTTGTATACCATAAGTGGTTATTGGTTCAATTTTGGTATTAAAGAGCTTCATCGCAGTTTGGATTGAAATCTTGGAGAGTTGTTGAATGTCGTTCATAGCCAGCACAGCCGTTATGCCTTTGTCCTTCACATGCGCCGTGTGGGTGGTTCCTTGGGTTTGCAGTATAAGGCCCAGGTATTTGAATTTATTCACATTGCTAAGTGGTTGGTGATCTGGGATGATTATATCATCCATCGCTTATCTGCCTCGTCTTATGAACGTCACTTTTACCGTCTAATTCCTGTTTATAGTTAGGTCTAATTCCTTGGCCCATGACGTAAACTTGTCAACAGCTGTTTGTAGGGAAGTTCTCGACATCGAAGTCAAAGCCATGTCATCAGCATTGATGTAAATCATGACATCTTCTGCATCAATTGCTCTTACTACGTCGTAGGTAGCGATGTTGAATAAGATGGGACTGACAGGATCCCCTTGTAAGACTCCCGTCGTTTGGTAGATCTGATCTGAAATTGCGATCGTGTCATCACTTTCTATGCTGTTGCTTGACAAAATGTATTTTATGAGTTGCACTATAGGGTTTTCGTCTCCCATTATATGCTCTAGTTTATTTATTAGTTTTGTTCTATTCACTGTGTCGAACGCTTTGGTGTAGTCTACGAACACAACTCGAAGCTTCATTTTTGGGTGTCCCAGTGTCTCAATTATGTGTCTTCGTAAACATTCCACAGCGTGTAATGTTGACCGGTTCCGAATGAACCCGAGCCGATCATCAGGAATGCATTCGTCAACTATTGCGGATAATCTTTGGGCTAACAATTTCTTCAAGACTTTAAGTAGAGTACACACCAGCGCTATACCTATGTATGAGCCCAGATCGCTAGGGTTTCCTTTTCCATTATATAGTGTTTTTACTCTTCCTGTTCTCCATCTTTTAGGAATCCTTCCCTGTCATAAATTCTCATTAAAAGTGTTAGTCCAAACTTCCGCAAGGTGTGGGCCTGCAATCTGTAGATGTTCGTTTTATACCTTATCCTGTCCACAGGCCTTTTTCGTTTTCAATGATTCAATTATTTCTTGAACCTCTTGTAGCGTGAATAACTCAATGTTTGTTCTATTTCCTTCATAAATAGCTGTTTTGCTTGGTATGGTGTCCTTTGACTACAAAACTTGACGTAAGTGTGCTTTCCAAATTTCCATAGGAATGTCTCTTGGAAATGTTGGTCTCTTCGGCTAAAGTGTTGTAGGGATTGCTTACCGCTTCGTCTATTTGTTTCGCTGCTATCAATTCATAATAAATTCGTTTGGTTTCCCTAATTAATTTTTTGTATAATCTCCTTCGCCCGAAGTATTTGTTCAATGTATAAGTGGATGGCTCAGTGAACATTTTATGACATATCTTATGATGGCAAGAAGCGATATTAATGTAGTACAGGGAGATTATTTTGCTGGAGCGCAGAATGCGGCCAGCTACCAGGTGCGCACGCCCTCGGCCAGCCAACCTAACTGGGTTCGCAGAATGCGCGCAGGTAAAAACCGTAACATAGTACATTAGTTAATGGTAATTTCACGCAGCAAATCATGATTAAAGAACCTACCTTCTCGCAGACGATTCTGAAACTGTTCTTCTTCATCTGATAGACAGGCGTTGCATCGTGTAAATAACTTAGCGTTTACACGTTGTAATTCCCTTCTGTTTTGAGGAATATCTCTGCTGCCGTATATTGTTCTCCAGCACCACTAGACTACGGGAAATTAATTTGTATACTTTGTATTTTAAAATAACCCACAATTAAACATCAAACCGGCTTAGGTCCATGCTTTAATTAATTACAGTAACCACACAGGGTGGTACAGGAGTAGCTATATAATGTAACGCATTAACTTTCAAAGATGTAATATTCAAGTGTTGAGAAATGTTGGCTATTGTCATTCGTCAGCTGAAAATCTAGGCCAATTTTAATTTTCTGCATTTCGTTTGAGCCCACCCAATAATTCCGGCTGCCTAGAGTGGCTATCCAATCTTTTAAGTACAGGCAGCGATGGATACAGACCAGTAGGTGTGCTTGCAGCAACAGCCACGAACATTTGGGAACGGTTAGTTTTTATTTAGCCGCACACAGGTATGGCAGTGAGGTTCACCACAGAACAAATAATTTTCATTGGCTCTTCTTTTATTAAGAACGAGTCTGTTAGTGTTACTCGCAGAGCAATTCAATAGGAATTTCCTGGTGTTAAGGTACCGTCGAAGACTGCAGTTCGGAAGGTTGTGACGAAGTTCAAGTCTACGGCGTCACTTTGAAATAAAAAAATAAACGGAGACGTCACATTTTGACGGAAAGGTAATTAGAGGACTTTACTGCTCGATAATTATGGTCGGCGAGAAAATCTTTAAGAAAAGAAGCCAACGTGTCATATTCAACGGCTAAGAGTGCCACAAAACTAATTAAGTATCGACCGTTTAAGTCCAAGACACCCAGAGCCAGAGCCAACTACTGTAATTGTTTTTTCCAGTCCGTGCACGATGGAATTTGAGATCCACAGTTTTTGTTTTTCAATGACGAGGCGAGGTTTTATTTACATGGACGTGCGAACTCACAAAAAAATCGATACTGGTCACCTGTGAACCTAAGACTAATCCACCAAATCCCCCTATATGACCCAAAAGTTGGTGTGTGGTACGAACTAATCGAAAAAAAATGGCCCTATTTCTTTTCCGTGAAACTATTAATTCTGCTCGATACGTTCAGGTTAATTTGAATATTTTCTTTGTCCGGTTAACACATGGAAAGATGTTACGTTTTTCCAGCAAGACGGAGCAACTGCGCATACTGCCCACAATTCATGGGAAGCAATAAGTGCTATGTTAGGTGACAGGGTGATTACTGCTGGATTGTGGCTGTCTCGAAGCCCGGATTGAACACCGCGTGGATTTAGTTGTGGGGATGCTTAAAAGACAAAGTGTGTCGGTCTAATCCTCGTACCCTACTGGAGCGGCAGCAGATAACCCTCATTACGGTAGGAGAATTACAACGTGTAAACGCTCATCTATTTACACGATACAACGCCTGTCTGTCAGCTGAGGGAGAACATTTTCAACATCTTCTCTGGAAAGGTAAGTTGTTTAATCATCATTTGCTGGTAAATTCACCATTAATTAATGTACCATGTTACGGTGTATACCTGCGCGCAATCCGTGGCCCGAGTTTGATTGGCTGGCGAAAGGCGTTCATGCGCCTGGTAGCTGGCCACTGGCCCAATATCAGCCAAAGAATCTCACTGTATGTGCGAGAACAACTCAGCTCTAAGGAGACATTTGAGGACATACGATCGAATCTATGAGCCTAGAAACCATGTTTCTGTATTAATTATGAAGCTTTATTTGCTGAGAGAGGACATTTAAATAATCACATTTTAATACGTCGTGGCAAGTTCATACTTTTCATTTCTAGTTGTTGTTGTTGTTGGAGTTTTCAGTTCTTTAACTGGTTTGGTACAGACCTCCGTACCTGTATGTCTTCCGTCAATCGTTTCATTTCTTCATCCTACAACCGTGGCAATCTTATAAACTTATTCTTACCTTCGTCTATCAGTAGTGGTTTAGGGCAGTGTCTACCCACTCCCACCACGACTACCGCCGCGCGCAACCGTACTCTTGAATATGGCCTTTTCAAATGATTATTTGTTGGTTATTGACTCTTAACCAAACAAGATGGCGGCAGTAGTTTAACCAAACGTATCCTCACCCGCGAAGCGTGATCAAACACTATCCACGCGGCGAATGGTGATATTTCCTGAACCAATGATCGGATTTGGACTCTGGGTGATGCCCCCTCTTTTCCTGTAGCCCTCCTAATTCAACAAAAGAACCCAAAACTAAAAGTTCATCGGCTTTTTAATGTCTCGCTAACCAATGATCGGATTTGGACTTATGAGGTATCCTAGGCCTCGAGTTGATGCCCCCTTTTATTATATAGCCCCCCCCCCCTAATTTAACCAAAAACCCAAAACAAAAGGGTCATCGACTTTTTAATATCTCGCTGACCAGTTATCGGATTTGGACATATGTGGTATCCTAGGACTCGAGGTGATGCCCCCTCTTTTGTTATAGCCCCCTAATTTAACCAAAGAACCCAAAACTAAGAGGTCATCGGCTTTTGAATATCTCGCTAACCAATGGTCGGATTTGGACACGCGAGGTGTCAAATTACTCAGCATGGCCCCCTCTCCTTTTCAATGGTTCATTCGTTTTTTCAAAAATACCCAAAACTAAAAGGTCATTGGCTTTTTAATATCTCGCTAACCAATGATTGGATTTGGACACGCGAGGTGCCAAATGACTCGGCGCGAAGTTTCCTTTCTCATGGCCTATGAATTTACCCAAAATACCCGAAACTGCAAGGTTATCGACCTGAGATCTTATAAACCAATATTCGGATTTGGACACGTGAGATATCATATGGCCTTGCGATCCCAAGACTTGAATAAATAATTGTAAAAACCTGATTTAGGATGTAAATTAATAAATGCAAGATTTTAAGATTTTTGTTTTTCGATTTTTTATTTATGATTTTTTTTTAGATTTAAATTTTTCATTTTGGATTTTGTATTTAAGATTTAGATGTCTGATTTTTGATTATTATTTTAGATTTTGCGAAAAGACCAAACCATAACTAATTATTAAAGAAAGACATATAAGGAATTTTATTACTTGGAATTACATTCCCTAATTATTTTAAGATTTTAGAATTCAAATTTATTATTTTAGATTTTGCAAAAAGACCAAACCATAATTTCACGACTTGAAATTTTCAGTAACTAATTATTAAGGAAAGACACATAAGGATTTGTATTACTTGGAATTATATTCCCTTTACTATGAATGATTTATTTTGAGAATTTAGATTTTAGAATTTAGGTTTATGAATTTAGATTTTAAGAAAAGACGAAACTATTTTTGAATATTTATTACACACGGATATGTTGGTAGAAAGATAATTACACTATATGTTAAGACTAATTTGTTTACGTCTTGAGCGGCCTTACGATGAGAATTTGCTAACCAGACCCGAGTTAGCTACCGGGGAACACTTGGACGAATATGCCTGTTTTTGATTAGTGAATATGGTTCTAGACAGCGGTCAACTCTTTTGTGTTATATACAATAGATGCTTGGAACTATATAGAAACCAAGCGACCATGTTTTTTATTTATTTTAAAACGAGACATTATACCAGAAACGATTAGGATAGCCATGAAGAGCTTATCAAAACACCGTTGTGTAACGCTAACTGCTAGGCGCTGACTAATTACTATACACATGAACACGGTCCCTGTATGTTAGCCAATATTCAATTAAATTTCCTAAACATATTTTAAGATGCTGTTAACCATATAGTAAACACAACGTTCACGGGACTACCGCGATTCGTAACACACGTAAGTATGTAGACCTAATCTTCTTCTTCTTCTACGCGATCAGGCCCAGTGGACCGCGCGCTGCTACAAGTTTCCTTCTCCATCGTCTCCTATCCATAGCTGCCATCCGCCAACTGTCTACGCGTATCGCTGCCTGTTGCAGATCTTCATGGAGTCCATCACTCCACCGCTTCCTTGGTCTCCCTGGTGGTCTTCTTCCTGTGGGGATGAAATCCAGTAGCTTCCGTGGCCATTGGTGGTCTTCCATCCGGGCTACATGTCCAGCCCACTGCAATCTTCTGGTTTTGATGGTTCCAGCTATGTTGGCATCATGGTACAGGTCTTCTACTTCATGATTGTGTCTAATCCTCCATTCACCCGTGTGTACATCCCTCACCGGTCCGAAGATCTTCCGAAGAACTTTTATCTCAAAAACGAGTAGACCTAATAGCCATAATATTTAAATACCCTAACTAGAGGGTAATAACAACTTTGATATTCCAAACCCCATATTATGATTTATTTGGACCCAAGTACACGGGGCTAATGATTTATATATAACGAAATCTATGTACTTACCATTTGTTTTCACGAGCTAACGATTCGAAAAGGGTATCCGGGTGTAAAAACCACACAACACATAGACTTTTATCACACTTTATTTGCAAACGTTAATGGTAAACAATGAAAGCGTTTTAGTAACATGCAGGTCTGTTGTTGACGGGGATAGTATGGACAAGCTGATTTGGTCGAAAAATATCTATATAGTTACCATGATACAATAATATGTTAGCATGACGTAATTGTTGCAGTTCTTAAATTCTAGCTTTCATCTTAACGGTGTGCACTAAGCCTTGTACTGCACCATAACATCTATTTATAAACCTCCAAATGTGACTTTCTCCTTCAATCCCCCAAACAACTATCACAATCAAAAGGTTCATTTTGTAATTGGTGATTTTAACAGCCATAGTAGTATGTGGGGTTACGCTAAGCATGACACTAACGGAGAAGCTGTATTAGAATGGGCAGACAATTTCCAGCTCCATCTTATCCATGACCCCAAATTACCTCCATCATTCAACAGTAGCAGATAGAAGCGTGGTACCAATCCAGATCTGATATTTTTGAGTAAAAACGTGGCTCAACAATATGTGAAAACAATCTGCAATCCGATTCCAAACACCCAACACAGGCCCATGATGTGTCAACTCTGGGCAGCAGTTCAACCAGCAACTATTCCATTCCGAAGGAGATATAACTTTAAAAAAGCAGACTGGCTAAAGTTTAGCACAACTCTTGATATAATGATATCAGACATCCATGCAGTGCCGGAGAAATATGATGAGTTTGTCGATTCCGTGAAGAATGCTTCTAGAGTTTCCGTACCACGAGGATGTAGGTCCAGTTACATACAAGGCCTCACATCGGAAACAGCAGCCCAAATGGACAATTACTTCTCATTATTTCAAGAATATCCTAAGCGAAGAAACTATTTCAGCAGGAAAACTGCTCCTTGCTTCTATTTCAGAAGCTAAGACAGATGCTTGGATACACCTTATGGAGGAAACAGACATGTCGAGAAGCAGCCAAAAAGCTTGAAGATTGTTAAAACGACTCAGGAATGACCCAACTAAAGGACCGCTCCACGCCAATATTTCGGCGAACCAAATTGCAAATCAACTTATCTCGAATGGAAAGACCAATCACCCGATCAGAAAATTGGAACACAGAATCCACCTAAGTGAAGACTCCAGAACTAATGACATGTCTCAACCATTTAAGCTGAGTGAGTTAGAAAAAGCCATTCAAAGCTGCAAAAACGGTAAGGCAGCAGGGCTAGATGATATTACGGTAGAGCAGATCAAATACTTCGGCACAGCTACGAAGGAATGGCTTCTGAATTTCTTTAATAGCTGCTTGGCATCGTCAAAGATTCCCAAAATATGGATAAAAGCACGGGTGATTGCTTTTCTCAAACCTGGCAAGGAAAATTGAGATCCTAAGAATTTCAGACCAATCTCTTTACTATGCCACCTATATAAAATAATGGAAAGAATGCTTCTTAACCGTTTGACGGGAGTTGTAGATGAACTGCTTATACCGCAACAGGCTGGTTTTAGACCGGGAAAGAACTGCACAGCACAGATCCTGCACCTATCCCTATGCATTGAGGACGGTTTCGAGATGAGAAAAATTACAGGAGTGGCATTCGTGGACCTTTCCGCTGCTTATGATACCGTAAATCACCGCATACTACTACAAAAACTGTACTGCACAACTGGCGATATCAAGGTGACGAACATGATAGCTACTCTCCTGGAAATCCGTCCCTTCTTTGTTGAATTTCAAGGACAACGGAGCAGGTGGAAGAATCAAAGGAATGGCTTGCCTCAAGGTATTGTGCTGACTCCTATTCTACTTAACATCCATACAAATGACCAACCACTACCAAAAGGCACTAAAAGCTTGATTTACGCTGATGACCTTGCACTTGTCACCCAATCTAACAGTTTTGATGAAGTAGAAATCTCTCTGACACATGCATTGGAAGAGCTTGGAACATTTTACGACCTAAACCAACTGAAACCCAATGCCGAAAATACTCAAATATGTGCATTTCACCTGCGACACATTCAGGCATCCCGAAAACTCAAAGTGTATTGGAAGGGAAAGCTAGTAAATCATTGTTTCATTCCAAGATATCTATGAATCACCTTGGATCGTACACTGACCTACAGGAAGCACAGCCAAAACATCAGGCAAAAGGTATCCGCAAGAAACAACATTCTTCGCAAGTTGACGGGTACTAATTGGGTAACCCAGCCACAAACCCTTAGCACATCAGATTTAGCTCTGTGCTACTCTACGGGCGAATATGCCAGTCCAGTGTGGTATAAATCAGCACACACTAAACAAGTTGACACTACACTCAACGAAAGATGCAGAATCATTACTGGTTGCTTGAAGCCTACTCCAGTTGAGAAAGTCCTCTGCTTAGCTGGTATTGCTCCTGGGGAGATACGCAGGGAGGTAGGAGCGAACAAGGAAAGATTTAAGGCATCCACATCTCAAACACACCCACTATTTGGATATTCCCCCGCCCGAACTCGCCTTAAATCTAGGGCAAGAATGTGGAAGGAAAGAACTGGTCATCTGTCCGGCTGGATGACCCCAAAAGAAAGCCTTCCTCCGGGCCATATGGAAGGTTGGGCAACATGGAAGGCGCTCAACAGACTGCGGACTGGAGTTGGAAGAACCAAGATGAACCTGCAGAAATGTTTTTTTTTCGAGTGACACTCTCCTCTGTGATTGTGGGGAACTTCAGACAATCCAACATCTTTACCAGTGCCCACTATGTCCAGCAACATGCACAATGGAAGACTCAACACTTGCCAACCCGAATGTTATTGACGTCGCCCGTTACTGGACAAATAACATTTAATTAGGTTGCGGGCTACCTGGCAGTCAGATGTTTGTGTGTTATTCAACTGACTTGTATTTCAGTGTCCTTACTTAATATTAGATTTAGAATAGTTTGTGTCTTTATTAATTATTCCTGCACGTGGTGCCCCTGCATAGGTACTGGCTTGATTCCAGTACTGAACTGAGCATCAGCATTCGACAGCCAGACAATCCTAGTGATCTCCTGGCTTGAAACACATCACAATGAGGAAACCTAAAGGAAATGGTCCTTCTAAGGGCCCACTATGTAGAAACCTAGGACCTATGATCAGAATTCTTCAGCTCAAAATAGAAGGAATAAGCAGAGCTAAGTGTGAACTCCTATCAAGAATAGCTCTCGATAAAAATATTGACTTGATTGTTATCCAGGAAACTCATGCAGCAGATGAAGATCAACTGCACTCTAGAGGAAAAATTCCTGGTTATGACCTCTTAGGAGCAATATTCCATCACGCATACGGAGTTGCCACATATGTAAGACATACTGTCAAAAACGCTTCCTTGTGCACTACAAGTACTGCTGAAAATATCCATTCTGTGATCACCAAAATAGGAGACGTCACGGTCACTAATGTGTACAAACCTCCAGCTGAGCAATGGCCCCCCTATGTTCTCCACCACCAACCGCATCCAGCCGTCTACCTTGGCGATTTTAACAGCCACCATGAACAATGGAGATACACTTCTAGTGACGACAATGGAGAATCTTTGGTCTCATGGGCTGAGGAACACAACTTCCATCTTACTTTTGATGCTAAAGATCTATGCACTTTTAGATCAGCTGCATGGAGACGAGAGTCCAATCCCGATCTGTGTTATGTGTCTACCAACAACTGCACACCTCTGCCAGTTACACGGAAAGTTCTCTCCGACTTTCCCCACAGCCAGCATCGCCCAGTTGTAATAGAGATCAGAATAAAAGTCCCTATTGTGTGATCATAAAGTTCCAAGATGGCGGGGTAGGTTAACTTAACCTAGTCTAACCGTACGAGGTGTGATCAAAATGTTCCAAAATGGCTGCCGTAGCTTAACTTAACCTTTGATTGATCCCTGTTGATTGACCCCTTTTGATTGATCTCTGTTGATGTATCCCTTTGGACTGGTCCCCGTTGACTAGCCCCCTTTGGACGGATCCTTTTTGAAGGGAGTCATTTCTTTTACGGGTCCCGGAGGACGGGTCCTTTGGACTGATCCCTATGGACTGGCCCATGCATTTTATTATTATTATTATTATTCAAATTATGTCAAAGGCCTAAATTGTACAGCCGAAATGAAACCATTTCTCATTTAGTGCAATTTTGCATACGTCCCCCTTAAATTGCATTTTGTGACAATTTTGAATCTAAATTACATTTTGTAAGTATTTTCTATCTAAATTGCATTTTGTAAATATTGTCAATTCAAATAGTAGTACAGTAAGTATGTAGTTAGTTTTAGTTGTAAGTAGGGAGTTAGTTTGTCTATTAGATATATGTCATTGTTCTATTAGACTGTGGTGTATGGGTGTGTCTGGTAGCAGTTGCATTGTTTATTAGTTATAGTTCATTGTTTCAGTAGACTGTGATGTGTGAGGGTGCATGTGAGTGTGCCTGTTGACAGACTGTTTTAGTGGTAGTATTTGTTGTTGGTGGAACTTAAGTTTTTTGTTAGTAGAGTTTTGGTATTTAATTGTTAGTACGGTAGAAGGTTAGTATTTTTGTTAGTAGAATTGCTCTTTACTTATTCTGAAAGGGAGTAGCAGCCTTTCAGAATAAATCAATTCGTTACTAGTCTTATAGACGGTTAAGATATTGATAATATAAGCCAATAATGGCTACACTGCGTCTTGCTGCACGGCTGAAAGCAACGGGAAACTACAGCCGTATGCTATTCCCGAGGATATGCACCTCTCTATGCATAATTACATGTGATGATGGCCTCCTCCCTTGTAAAATTTCAATCCGGAGGTAAACTAGTCCCCCGTTCGGATCTCCGGGTGGGGACTACTCGAGAGGGGGTTAACATCACAGAAGTGACAAAGAGGAAATCTGACATTCTACGGATCGGAGCGTGGAATGTTAGAAGTCTGCTGGGAAGTGGAAGGTTAGAAAACTTAGAAAGGGAAATGGATAGGTTGAGGTTGGATTTGGTTGGGATTAGTGAAATGCGCTGGCAGGAAGAACAGGACTTTTGGTCAGGAGACTATAGGGTCATTAGCACTAAATCAAACAATGGCCAAGCAGGGGTTGGCCTCATATTGAGTAGGAAACTTGGACAGCGGGTGGAATATTATGAGCAATATAGTGAACGGATTATTGTAGCAAAAATCAATACAAAACCTACCTGCACTACAGTGGTACAAGTCTATATGCCTACCAGTCAAGATGATGATGAGGATGTTGAAAAGGTCTACGAAGAAATAGACGAAATTCTGAGGTATATCAAGGGTGATGAAAATGTTATAGTAATGGGAGATTGGAATGCTGTGGTAGGAAAAGGGAGAGAAGGGAAGATAGTAGGAGATTTCGGATTAGGTGAAAGGAATGATCGAGGAAGCAGGCTGGTAGAATTCTGCACCGAGCATGAATTGGTCATAGCTAACACCTTATTCAATAACCACAATAGAAGAATATACACATGGATGAGACCAGGAGATACAGGGCGTTACCAAATCGACTTCATTATGGTCAAGCAGAGGTTTCGAAACCAGATTTTGGATTGTAAAACATATCCTGGTGCTGACATAAACTCTGATCACAATCTGGTTGTAATGAAATGCAGATTAAAGTTGAAGAAACTGAAGAAAAGCCAAAAGCCAAAAAGGTGGGCAATAGACAGACTGAAAGAGAAGGATGTAAACGAAAGATTCAAGAAGAGTATAAAGGAAGGACTAATGAAAAACCCTAAACAAACTTCAATTGCAGACGAATGGGCACTTTTGAAGAATGAAATAACAAAATCCGCAGAAGAAAACATTGGTAGGAAAGAAAGAATAGGTAGAAAACCGTGGATCACTCAGGATATACTAGAATTGATGGATGAAAGGCGGAAACACAAGAATGTAAGAGATGAAAAGGGGAAAGCAGAATACAGACGTCTGAGAAATGAGGTTCACAAGAAGTGCAAGGAAGCGAAAGAAGAATGGTTGAAAGAGAAATGTGCAGGTATAGAAAATTGTCTGAAATTAGGAAAAGTAGACACAGCTTATCGAAGGATTAAGAATACTTTTGGGGAAAAGAAGACTAAGTGCTGTAATATTAAGGACACAAATGGAAAGCCTCTAACAGATAGGGAAGAAAAGGTTGAGAGATGGAAAGTTTACATAGAGAGTTTGTATAAGGGAAAGGAGATTGAGTATCATGTAATGGAAAGGGAGGAGGAAATTGATGAGGATGCGAAAGGAGATTTAATATTGAGATCAGAATTTGATAGAGCTTTGGAAGACTTAAGCAGGAACAAAGCACCAGGCATAGATGATATACCGATTGAGTTGCTACGCTGCATAGGAGATGAAGGTCTGATCAGGTTATTTCACTTGGTGTGTAGGATTTATGAGACAGGTGAGGTACCCCCTGATTTCAAGAAGAATGTAATCATCCCTATACCAAAGAAAGTGGGAGCTGACAGATGTGAAGATTACCGTACAATCAGCTTGATTACTCATGCTTCAAAGATCCTGTCTAGAATAATTTACAAGAGGATTGAAAGCCAGATATAAACGGAGTTGGGTGAAGACCAGTTTGGTTTCAGGAGAAATGTAGGAACAAGGGAAGCTGTACTAAGTCTTAGGCTGATTTTAGAAGGTAGAATAAGGAAAGATAAGAGAACGTTCATGGCTTTTGTAGACTTAGAAAAGGCTTTTGATAACGTTGATTGGACTAAATTGTTTGACATTTTGAAATCAATTGGAATAAAGTACAGGGATAGGAGGGTGATATACAATCTGTACAGAAATCAGACAGCAGTCATTCGAGTTGAAGGACATGAGAGAGAAGCTGGTATTCAGAAAGGTGTAAGGCAAGGCTGCAACTTATCACCCATACTTTTCAATCTTTACATTGAACAAGCAATGAAGGAAATTAGAGAAAAATTTAAAGTGGGAGTGAAGATTCAAGGAGAATTAATTTCAACTCTGAGATTTGCTGATGACATCGTCATCTTGGCCGACAAGCCTGAGGATTTGAATGAGTTTTTGAATGGTATGGACTCCGTCTTACGGAAAGAATTCATGATGAAAATAAATAAATAAATGTAAAACAAAAATACTGGAATGCAGCCGAAATAAATCAGAAACCTCTATGGAGATCAAATTGGCAGGTGAAAAGCTGAAGGAAGTAGTAGACTTCTGTTACTTAGGAAGCAGAATAATCAGTGATGGACGAAGCAAAGAGGATATTAAAAGTAGGTTGGCTCAGGCAAAGAAAGCATTTCTACAAAAAAGGAATCTGCTGACATCGAATATAGATTTAGGTATTAGGAAGTCATTTTTGAAAGCCTTTGTCTGGAGCGTGGCGCTCTATGGAAGTGAAACTTGGACTATTGGTGCAGCAGAAAAGAGGAGAATTGAAGCATTTGAAATGTGGTGTTACAGGAGAATGATGAAGATCAGATGGGTAGATAGGGTTACAAACAAAGAGGTATTAAGACGAGTGGGAGAGGAGAGATGTTTCTGGCGACTGATAATGAAGAGAAGAGATAGATTGGTAGGACACATACTAAGACACCCAGGAATAGCAAGCTTAGTTATGGAAGGAAGGGTCGAGGACAAAAACTGTAGGGGTAGACCAAGGTTAGAATATGTTGAACAGATTGCCTCCGATGTAGGGTGTCGGAGCTATGTAGAGATGAAACGATTAGCTCAGGACAGGAAGGCATGGAGAGCTGCATCAAACCAGTCAAAAGACTGAAGGCTCAAACAACATTGTGTCAACAACTCCCCATCCACGCTGGAACTTCCGAAAGGCAAACTGGCCTGCCTTTACTGAACAACTTGATAAGGTCCTGGGCTGGATTACCCCAACAAGTGAAAACTATGAGAGACTCACAGGTGCTGTAATAAGCACAGCAAAGAAGTTCATACCTAGAGGATATCGGAAGGAGTATATTCCTGGATGGAGTGATGCTAGTGAAAAACTGTATCAAGAATTCGAAACAACTGGGGACAAGAATACAGCTGATCAACTATTACACAGCCTGGACACTGCTCGCCGTCAGAAATGGACAGAAACTGTGGAAAACCTCGACTTCAAACATTCAAGCAGGAAGGCGTGGTCCCTATTAAGGAAATTAGGAGATGGAAGCAGAGTAGCTCGAGACATTATTCCTATAAACCCCAACAAGGTCGCGTCCCACATTGTGTCAAGTTCGAAAGCTCCAAAAGATCGTGACCACACCTCTGCAATCAAAACGGAACTCAGAGCACTGAAAACAGACAGTCTTGAGGTCGGCAGATTTTCTTATCCCTTCACCCCAGAGGAAGTTGCGACAGCTTTGAAAGATGTCAAATCAGGAAAAGCCCCTGGTTTTGATGTCATTCATCCAGAATTTTTATTGCATGCAGGGAATTATGCAATTACCTGGTTAGCAAAGTTCTACTCCAACATCTTAGAGGCAGGGTCTAACCCCCGACTTATGAAACAAACAAAGATCATCGCCATTCTCAAACCAGGTAAATCTAGTAAAAATCCTCAAAGCTATCGTCCAATTGCTCTTCTGAGTGTAGTTTACAAATTATTGGAGAGGCTTCTCTACAACAGAATCGGCTCAGTAGTTCTTGACCATCTACCCATCGAACAAGCGGGCTTTCGCCCAAACCGAAGTTGCACAGACCAGGTTCTCTCTCTAACTACACACATCGAAGCTGGATTCCAAAAACAACTAAAGACTTCAGTTGTGTTTGTGGACCTAACTGCAGCATACGACACAGTATGGAGGCTAGGACTCATCTGCAAACTACTTCGAATAATACCCTGCAATAAAATTGCCAAGCTCATTGAAAACATGCTTACAGACAGAAGGTTCCGTGTAATTATGGGAAACAAGACCAGTAAGGAAAGGACTCTTAATAACGGTCTTCCTCAAGGATCGGTACTAGCACCTCTGCTGTTCAACTTATATATATCAGATTTGCCGAAAACAACCTCCAAACCATTTGGGTACGCAGACGACTGGGCATTTGCAGTGCAGGACAAATTTATGGAGAATACCGAAGATACGTTGACAGCTGACCTCAACATCTTAGATCAGTATTTTCATAAATGGAGACTTAGGCCAAGTTTGAGTAAAACTGAAGTCACATGTTTCCACCTCAACAACAAACTGGCCCACCGTGAACTTAATGTTAATTTCCAGGACACTAGACTTCGCCACAACAGATACCCAAAATACCTCGGGGTAACCCTTGACAGAACTCTGTCCTTCAAGGAACATCTGAAGAGGACAACAGCCAAACTCCAGACACGGAACAACATCCTCCATAAACTGTGTGGTACCACCTGGGGTTCTTCAGCTTCAACCTTAAGAACTTCAGCTCTTGCCCTTGTCTTCTCAGCTGCAGCATATTGCTCTCCAGTCTGGCTGAACAGCTGTCATACAAAACTGGTTGACTCGCAGCTAAACCATACTTTGCGCATTGTGTCAGGAACCATAAAATCTACCCCCACTTCTTGGCTGCCAGTTCTGAGCCATATTCCTCCACCACACTTACGGAGAAAGAATGCCCTGTTGCGAGAGTACCAGAAGTTGTCTAGAAATGCCAATCTGTCAATCCATGGAGACATCCCCAACGCCATGGTCAGCAGGCTCCGTTCCAGAAATCCACCAGTTAGGACCGCCAGAAACCTGGTTGATAATTTCAACCTACAGCAGGACTGGATGCAAGAATGGACATCCACAGCTCCACCTGAGTATCGGAACTTTCCCTGCATCACAAGAACACCAACAGGATTTCATCTGCCCCGCAGTACCTGGACAACTCTCAATCGCATCAGGACAGGCCATGGCAAGTGCGCTGACTCCCTCCACAAATGGGGCAAACTTTCCTCCCCGGAATGTAGCTGTGGTGCCCCAAAACAAACAGTCCATCACATTGTGGAACAGTGCCCCCTGAGTGCATATCAGGGCAATTCAAAAGACTTCCAAAATCTGAATCCGCCTTGCATAGACTATATTGAGAGCTTGAAGTTAAGACTGTAACCTACTGTACATAGTGTATATTTAATTTGTGATTGTGTCTATTTGTATTTTTATGATGTCATACGCTAAATAAAAAATAATCATTATTATTTTTTATTTGAATTTGATTCTCACTGTTTACCATTTGTGACATATATTAGTGATTGGTGCTCCTGATATGAATAAAGAAAGACTAAGCCTTGTGATACAAAACAGAGGAGAGAGGACTTTAATTCCCACTATTAACCATTCTGGAATGGTTTTCCACTTTTAACTCTGGCTAAATTCAGGGATGATACTTAACTCAAGGTTACGGCTCTTTTAATTCATTTTTTTGCATAGCGGCTAATACTTTAGGCTTTTGCAATAGAGGTTTTAACTTGATTCCTAGCTTTAGGCATAGAACAGACCACTCTACAGAAAGAGATTGCGCGATAACGTCGTGGCTAGCACTTAAGGCTGCTGTACTGAAGGTTTTAACTCCATTCCCAACTTTGAGGACTAAAACATAGCACTTTATAGAAAGAAGAGGTGCTATAGCTTAGTATCAAGCTGTATACCCCTTACGGCAAAGGCTTGGGTTTGATTTTTAGCCATGTCAATAAACAATGTACACTCAACCTCGAGAGGTAAAACTAAAAAGAGACCTTAAAATGCTCTTAGGACGATACTTTTTGACAGGCCACGGCAGCCTCATATCCAATCCTATCTCCTTGCATAGTGGCTAACACTCTTGACTCTTGTACTAGAGGCCTGGGTATGATTGTTGGCTTGGTCAAGAAATTTTTTTTTGGTCTTAGAACAGGTACGTTGTATACTTATTCTCGTGAGACCACACTAAAAACACATGGGTTTGAATTCCTTACCTGGCATAACTATTACCTCAACATTGGATGGCGACTCTGCATTATTATGCCACTTAGTACACATAACCGCAAATGAAATGCATTATTTAAGGCAACTCTATCAGAACATTGCCGGATACTGTCCATGGTTAACGAGTGCATTAAAAGTGTGGATAGCAATTAAGAAAAACAAGAGATATACATAGACTAATTTAATTAAAATATTTTTATAATTTATACACATAGAATACAACTCTCGATATCTTTACGATTGCTTGCTACAGTTTTAAGTGGATGACTATACTCTACCTGTAGTAGAATAGCCCTAGAATGTATGTTAAGACTCACTCTAAGTGGTTACGTGAACCCGTAACACAATAAATTTGGCACGACGAAGTTCATTTTCTGTATCCAATAGTTCTTCCTCATATCCAGTATATCCAGCCTGTTTACGGGCATGCAATTGCTGAAGCCGCCGAATTAGCTCATTGGAATTTTTCCAGTAGACAAATTTAACAAATGATTCTTTAGGTGTAAACAGAACATTACCCTACTACTTGAAAAAAATTGCAATCAAAAATTCCATACGCCGGTTTCCTAATATAGCTGTGATACACTTACCATACAAAGTTTGTTACATTTGGTAGAATATTATGGGAGAAAAATGGGATTTAAATATAAAATTTTAATAGGCGGGAAAATTAAAGCAAAGTTCAAGTGACGTTTTCTTCCTGATCCATTACTTAAAAGTCACCAGAATCGTATGTTTTTACTTCTCCTTCCTTCTTAGCATCTTCTGCACGAATATTGGCAACTCTGGAAGCTTGTCTCCTCTTCTTTTTCTCCTTCTCCAATGAACGGTGGACACTTAGTTTTACTTAACGACGGTCCCTCTGTTTACTCTGGAATCTCCTCACCTCGCACATCGGGCTATTATCTGGAGTACTACCGTATATTCTCCTTGGTTGACCAATGAAATAATTACCATTACCATGCGACACCTTCCTGATGAGAACAATCTGCTTCCGATAACATTTCATGACCTATTGTCCCTGGTTTATTAAATTGAGGCTCCTGATTGGCAATAGATGATCTCCCTCTCTTTCCTATCAAACGTTGAGCATTTCAACGCTTAGATAAGGTTGAATTATATTTGCCCATATTGTTTGTTCCGTTGGATACAAGCTATCAATTACTATAGAACACTATCTTTCAACAATAATAGTATCTTGATACACAACTACAAGAAGCTACTTGCGCTCGTACCTCACAAGAGTAAACAAACTGGCTACCGCCATATCCAAAGATGAAACATACAAGAATAACAAAACTTAGAGATGTTGTCATTATAGTGCCATCAGGAATTCCAATACTAGCAGACGAAGTTGCTCAGTGACAGTCGAGTGAATTCTTTTTTGTCTACAGCAGGCTCTAAAAAACATTTAGAAATATGTTAGATCTTACAGCTCGATTCAGTATAAATATATCGGGAGAGAGCCAGATGGCCCATTCCCTGGATGCGTAATTGCAAATAACATGCATATTTGACCGAATGGAAACATGACAATGACATCATAACCTAACAAAGCAGTTTCGCAGATGACACGCCCATTTCTGCTGTATGCTGACTGACAAACAAAGCATCATTAAGGTGACAATTTGTTTGAATTCAACTGATTAACTTCGTGACAAGAAAGAAGAAACTCAATCCTTTCAATTTCAGCCATAAAAATGATTTCGCCTTAATGACCAAAATATCGATTATGATCTCTGGAGTGTCGCCTTATAGTGTGAGTTGTAAAACAAAACAGTTAGTTATTGAGGATTATAGCGGCGGAAGAGCGAGGTCATGTGCCCCGGATCCAAAAGGAAATGTTCATTCTTTCTATCCAAATACTATAAAATGACTGTGTTAATAAGAAAAACATAGAATTGTCTTAGTTGAGTTTGTCATTAACCAAACATAATTCATCACAACAAATTGGTTGAAAAAGTGATGGCAGTTAGCCCTAAAACTCATCATTTTGCACCGAATTTTACAAACGCTTACCGAGGAGGAACGCCGGACCCCCATTTCTTTAGGGGCTATTCCCTGCTACTCAACCCCCGGTTGGGCCTAAAATGAAACTCTATATATGCCCTGCGGGCAGTCTGTTTCCGGGTTAGCTCGAGGATGACAACTGTTTTATGTCTTGTATTCATATTCAAATTGAATTTTGTACTTTAACCTAGGGGCAGATGACCTTGTAGTTCCGCCCCTTAAAACAACAATGACTAACTTACTTGTATTGTAACCCTTATAGCGCCAGGGGGCGATATATCCCTTCTGCTAAAGAATGCCAGGGGCCGGTTTATCGGCCCTGTTATTGTATATGTGTTATTATTACTACTTCTAGCCAAGCAGTGTTGTAACCCTTATAGCGCCAGGGGGTGATATATCGCTTCTGCTAAAGAATGCCACGGGCTGGTCTATCAGCCCTGTTATTGTATATGTGTTATTATTTACTACTTCTAGCCAAGCAGTGTTGTAACCCTTATAGCGCCAGGGGGCGATATATCGCTTCTGCTAAAGAATGCCACGGACCGGTCTATTGGCCCTGTTATATGTGTTATTATTACTACTTCTAGCCTAGCAGTGTTGTAACCCTTATAGCGCCAGGCGGCGATATATCGCTTCTGCTAAAGAATGCCACGGGCCGATCTATCGGCCCTGTTATTCTATATGTGTTATTATTACTACTTCTAGCCAAGCAGTGTTGTAACACTTATAGCGCCGGGGGGGGCGATATATCGCTTCTGCTAAAGAATGCCACGGGCCGATCTATCGGCCCTGTTATTCTATATGTGTTATTATTACTACTTCTAGCCAAGCAGTGTTGTAACCCTTATAGCACCATCGGGCGATATATCGCTTCTGCTAAAGAATGCCACGGGCCGATCTATCGGCCCTGTTATTCTATATGTGTTATTATTACTACTTCTAGCCAAGCAGTGTTGTAACACTTATAGCGCCTGGGGGCGATATATCGCTTCTGCTAAAGAATGCCTCGGGCCGGTCTATCGGCCCTGTTATTGTATATGTGTTATTATTACTGCTTCTAGCCAAGCATTGTAGTAACCCTTATAGCGCCAGGGGGTGATATATCGCTTCTGCTAAAGAATGCCAGGGGCCGGTCTATCTGCCCTGATATTGTATATGTGTTTTTATTACTACTTCTAGCCAAGCAGTGTTGTAACCCTTATAGCGCCAGGGGGCGATATATCGCTTCTGCTAAAGAATGCCTCGGGCCGGTCTATCGGCCCTGTTATTGTATATGTGTTATTATTACTACTTCTAGCCAAGCAGTGTTGTGAACCTTTTAGCGTCAGGGGGCGATATATGGTTTCTGCTAAAGAATGCCACGCGCCGGTCTATCGGCCCTGTTTATGTATATGTGTTATTATTACTACTTCTAACCAAGCAGTGTTGTAACGAAGACAATGTAGGAATTATTTTCTCTCTGGATATCGATATATTTGTGTTCCATAAATAACTTGGTTCATAATACGTATCCATTGAACATGCTGTAGTCAGCTGATTTATCCGCACGTGAGATCTTTTGAAGCTATGTTTGTTTTCATTCTTACTTGTAGCTAAATGAAATACGTGGTGATAAATATGGCTAGATCTTTCAACGATGGGGAAATAAGTGAGGTTTTTACGCTGAGCTGAGTGAAGCGTGTGAAGATAAGTTTACGACTCAAACCACGAATTTGAAAAATGTCCATATAAAAAATGGTAGCGTTAGGCCAATATTACCGTGTTATTTCAAGCTTTAAGGCCTAAATCGAAAATTGTTCTCTCTGTTAGTTAGGCAACCGCATTTTAAAATTTGACTCCCCCCCCCCCCCCCCCCAAGATTGTGAGGAGTTTTATGCCCTTGAACTAAATGCATACTTTGAATGATCTAAAAAAGGATTTAGGTCGGGGGACTGGGTGAATTGTATTCCTCTGGCCCAATTAAATCTGGGAAGCAGGAGACGAAGAAGAATCTTTGTAGAGTTCATTTACTGTAACTTTGCACTTTTTTTTACAGCTAGGGTTGCCAACGTTCCTATGGAAACACTCAATTTATAACCTGTAGTCCATATCAAATATATACATGTTTTAGTCACGTGTATTTTTTCAGGTTATTTTTTTCGCTAGTCACAGAAATTGGGAATATTTTGGGAAAATAATCTGTCGGCCAGACTGAAAAGTTGCCATATCAATCTGAAGAGCTCGTGGCATGGATATGAGGTCGGTAATGAACGCATTACCGTGTTCATTCGCCTGTTCAAATAACGGGATTATTGTGTTAAATTATAATAATATATGTATATTATAGCGGAAAGTATTATTTTAATTTGAACGCGTGTTCACTTTCCAGATAAATATATAGTAGTTATCTTAAATGTGAGTAAATATTGTACCCTTACGTACATTGGACAGATGGCGCGCTGCAACTGGTAAATTTGAATTACTCCTCATGATAAATACAAAAAAAAAATAACTTTATAAACTTGGAGGCCTGAACCAAGGACTCAAGGGGAGGACCATAGATAGCACTCAGCACATCATTTTGGTGCACACATCTAATATTCAGCCATAGTATTCTAGTACTTCGAGAGCGTGATGGCGCAGTGGCTTAGCTGCTCATCCTTCACCCAGACGGCCAGGGTTCGAATCTCGCTGAGAGCGGGGTGGAATTTTCACTTGAAAAATCACGTGGCGTCAGGAAGGGCACCCGGCCTTAAATCCATGGCCAGAACCAAAATATGCCTGGTTGGCTTCGGCGACCCCAATTATTTTGGAAAAGCCGAGGAAAGTTTTTAATATTCTAGTACATGGCTTGTATCAGATAAGTTTCATCAGCCTCAGGGACGTTAGGTCTGAAATTTCACACAAAGGGCCCCTATGAACAAAGACGAGGCCTGTTGATTAGCTCGCAGTACGTGTCACGTTTTACGGTCCAGTAATTAACCGCGCCTGAGCCGTTAGAGTACCCCAAATAGAAATACAGGTCGTACAGGATCGTGATGGATATGGAAATTAGGAGGAACTTACGCCGAGACCCCTGATATTAAGATCTTCGCTGAGTTCGGTCTACGAAGTGAAATATTTATTAAAAACCATCCTTGAAATCACTACGCGTATTTGAATGTCATTGGCTGCAGTTCAAAACTTCCAAAATGTCTACCCCACGCCGAGGAACTATGTTTTTGAGCATCTAGGACGCTTTTGATTCAGGAAAAAAACAGACGTTCGAACCAGGGACTCGAGATTCCAGTGCGATCGTCATAATTGTATGTATCTCTGAGAACCTGAGACAGCCCCCTATAAGCATGGCTTGAAGAAGCGGATTAATCACGGAAAAGAACCCATTGTGTGTACGGGCTTGGACTATAAAACTACCCTTGGCCAGCCACTAGCCAGTCCCGAGTCAGCCGCTGAGAGGCAAACTCCACGTCGCCTTTTATATAATTGTATTGTGGACTCATGTGTGACATAATTAGGGAGGAAGTGTTTAAAATTATATGTGATGTGTGCGTTAATAATGTACCATACCTTTGTGTTATAAGTGTCGTGCAGAGCAAGGCCATGCTCGAGGATGAGATAAGTTTGCAGTTGTTTTTATCAAAATTATGTTGAGAGCATTTCAAAACGACTCGACAGTGGGTGTGATTGGCCAGAGCCCAGGATGCGGTAAGTCATATTGTAGACCTAAGTCCACCATTTAGGGATTTTAGCTAAATACACAACCTAATGTGTGTGTTAAGAGGGCGCTAAAGTCAGCCGGCTGGCCGCTCGTGGCAGGCTTTGCTTATAGCATTGAGGGAGAGTTAAAATCTGCGTATTAAATAGGTCATTGGCTAAAATTAAACAAAACTTCACTTTCAAATCACGGAAATAACTTCAATAGCACGTATTAAACTTTTCCAATGAGATTTCATTGATAATAACATTTTGTATCATTGAAACTGAGAAGCAATTTTCCCATAAGGCAAGGCCTTTTTTTCACCGATTTTACTTCAGAAATTAAAAATCAATGTGAGTGTCAAAAGTGATGAAAAGTTACATGGTTGTAAAGGGTATTTGTTTAAGAATGCTTCTATAGAGATCAATCTTGCTTTTCTCCTGCGTGTTTCTGTAAAAGAAGCAGTTTTTGATGCCCTACACTTTCAGTCGTAATGCCGCTGCCGTAGAAGTTCGCTACTTAGCCGCAAGAGCGCAGGCGTAATGGGTCGATAAGGCAGAGTGGCAAGTTATTTTTAGCGCTGAGATCAAGACTTACATCTGATGTATTGTGTTCATTGAATAGGATTCTACTGTGTTAATTTCGTTTTTTAAACGAACTGTTAGTAGGTTAATCTTCTGTATACAGTGTTATTAATTCAACGAATTTAAGTATAATTTATAGTGAAACATTTTTCATTATACACTTATTAATTAAAAGTACAGGGTCCTTCTTTCTTATCCATCTAGCAAGTTCGTTATTGTTGTTTTTTTAAGGGGCGGAACTGCGTGGTCATCTACCCATGTCCATCTAAAAACATAGCAGCGCTATATCTCTCGCAATGAGTCACCCGGCTACGCATGCATTTTGCCGCCGCGTGGCTATGTTGCTAGACCGAAAAAAGTACCCTGTATACAAATCATATCTATTGTGATTTCACAGTATTGTCCTACAATAATACTCTGGTAGAGCGGCTTCAGTGGCGTAGTCGGTAGCATGCTGAACTGCTGTGCCCAAGATAGCGGGTTCAAACCCGGCCAAAGTCGTCGGATTTTTAAGAGCGTTAAAAATCCTTCAGTATGCCTTCCTTCGGAGGGGAAGTAAAGCCGGCGGTCCCATGTCATAGATTTATGGCATGTAAAAGATCCTTTCACAGACTAAACTTGTGCAAAGCAAAATTGTTAGGTTAGATTTCGTCAGAATGCTATATCAAAGTTCCAACGTTCACCACTAGGTAGCATTGATATCTGGTGGCGAAAGTTGGAACTACTTGAAATTATACGGAACTTGTAGCTCACCCTTTAGGGTGTCCGCTGGAAGCAGCTACAAACTCATGCGAGCCGAACATGTCCTCGGACACTCCCGGCACTAAAAGCCATACGATGAATAAATAAAACTCTGGTAGTTTCTTATAGTTTAACTAATTATGAACCTACAGTATAAGATAAGCGTAGCACTAAAAACATGAGGAAACTCATGACGAGAAAAAAGCTACTCATGGAAAGGAGTGACATCATAGCGGCGAGAACTGTATTTTTGAGGCTACCGGTACCGTAATGTACGTGATCGGTGAATCAGGGACATAAGTTACTGCATTTATTACCTTGATGAAGCGTAATGTAGGTCAAAACTATACAAGGTCAATGCTGGAAAATGAGCGACGTTTCCGGAGGACTGGAAGTTTTGGTTAGGACGGTCGGCTCGAAATGCAACGTCAGTAGTCGCGTGGATTACAATCGTAGGCCAATTTTTAATGGGTATTTCATTTGTTCTTTTTTAAATTTGATTTTCGATTTTATAAGAAGGCTGGGGTGTGATGAATATAATAATCATAGACAAATACCATAGAGGAAAGAACCGGAAGGAGATGCCTTCGCTGCGCTGGCTAGTGCAACATAATATTTTGTTGTTTGAGTCTTCAGTATTTCGACTGGTTTGATGCAGCCCTCCATGCTTTCCTGTCCTGAGATATAATATAATATTAATAAACTCAACCTACAACAGAATTGCATGGATACAACTTACAACGGTTCAGCGCAATTGATACTGTAACTTTCAAGTATGGTAAATAATAGGCCTACTATATCTTTATGCTTCATGATATGTTCTGTTTTGTCGATTCGTACCACCATAGGCACTACACGCCATTATTAGGAAAAAAAAATCCGAAATAACCATGCACAATGCTCTGCCGCATACAAGTCACAGAATACTAGGTTACGCCCACTTTGGACTCAGAGCTTTGCTTCACTGACACGAGCTCTGGGCAACTCCTCTCTTTCTTTCCTCCATGACAAATACATGAAATACCAAATATTTTGACACAACATGAAAACTTATCTAATTCTAACTTTTGAAAGAAATTTGGCAGTTTCCCGTATTGAGAAAAAACATGAAATATTTGCGAACAGATGAGCATTTTTCTGCAATTAAGTGTTCCTTAATATATTCAGTTTCCCAATTCTATACAATGCTATACAAGCATGGGCACCCGCAGGATTTTTTTCCGGGGGGAGGGAGGCAAGTTGTATTTTTCATTTCTTTACCTACCTGTCATTAGTTGATGATGATACGTACCTCCGCCCCGCAATTTAGTTTCATTTCTAACGTGCTTCCTGTTACTCATTATTTGGCTGCTCTAAAACCGTCGGGTTCATATCTTCATGGCATGAATGGGAGGAGTTTTTTTTCTTTCTTTTGTGAATCATCGTCATAATGTTCATTTCTTAAGAACAAGAAAATTAAAATCAAGCAGTTCATTAAAATAGTAATGTTAATCCAGTTCGCCGATTTTCTAAATAACTGGAGATATTTTTAAATAATCCCAAATTACTAAGTTAAATAAAACTGTGGAATTATCTCTACATCTAAATCAGTTAACTATCAGTATCCTCAATTTATAAAATGAACTGGTGTGACAATGAACAGTCGAAATATTCTCGGGATTCCAGGCAGGGCCCATGGCCCCTTCTTGCCCCCTCCCCTACGGGCGCCCATGAGTAAAGCCCTACGCGGATGCGGTAATCCGCAACATTTTTCGCCATGCATATATAGTTTGCATGGCTGTGCGGATATCGGATAAGCTGCGGATAATGTTTCGAGTAAATTTGCGGATAGCTTTTAGAATACAATCCGAATTTGTTGAAATTCATTACTAGGACCCGGATGTCTATGAGATGACTTTTTTCCGTTATGTTATTTTCATGAGAAATGTAAGATGATTATTTAAGCTAATCTCAAATTAAGTCATTAAGCATAATTAACACTCCGAACTGAAAAGGGTTGCAATTCTGGCCGTGTAACATTCATTTTAAACATAGAACTTGACATACAAAGCCTAAAGGAACGACTTTCTTCTCAAATGTGGAAATGTGTTGCTTTAATGCGTTATGCTTTATCTAATTAAAAATATTATAGTAAAGCCAGTAAATTCGGATAACAATCGTGCGTGCGGATGCGGATAACGCTTTGTTTACCCATGAGTTCCGCAAATAGTCGCCTGGAATACAATTGACTATTTGGTACACCACTGGCACGCTATATAGTGGCAATTGATGTAATATTTCACGGTGATTGTAATGGGAAGAACTTCTTGGAAAGGTACTGAACAGAATGTACCGAAATCTTGTGTATTATGTTCGTAGATATAAATCAAATGAACCTTGATTGCAATAGTAATCTGCGCGACCAAAGGAGGGTTAGTATCGAACTCTGAGAAATCTGACCATTGCCGTTCAGGAGAGACACGCTCGCTTTAAACAAAGGTTTACTGAATAATTACTGCCAGACCTTCGTCCACATTCAGTTATATGGACAATGTGAGCATTCTCTCAGTGCAAATTAACAAAGCTCCGACCTCGAATAACAGAAAGGCTTACATTATCGAGTGGTTGTCCTCTAATGTTATTCCCCACAACTCATCACAAACCAGAGTGGAATTGTTACTTCACAAATCCGCTCATTGTACGTACGAAATTGATGAAATATCAAGACAGCGCGGACACAGGTCCGACGAGAAGGAGGGGCAAATGGGGCTACAGCCCTGGGGCCCAAGCTTACTGAAGGGCCCGAAAGGGAAAACCACGGCTTGTTAATTGCTATACTGTATCAGTCTTTTAAATATAAGTCCAAGCAAACTCTTGAAAGGTAAAGTGAGTAAACTTTAAAACAATGGTGATTCTTTGGCCGTTGTAGAGCGAAAACGTTGGATCCAATTTCAGATATTTCTAAAGAACTGTTATTTACCTAAGTATATACTGTAGTCTATTGGCAGCAGGTAAAATTTCAAGCGTTACAGTGCTAAAGGGAACTTAGAAAATGTAAGCACGCTACGAAATTTAAAAGTACAAAATTCACGAATGAATATAAAATGAGATTATGTCCCCGCAAAAGGCCTGGTTGGTGAAAAATCAATAAGTTGAATAGCTTCCCTTTCTCATATAATATTGAAATTTTAATTTATTTTAAGAATACCGTGGGGCCCAAGATCACTCTCTATCGTCGCGGCCCTGCGTGGACATTGTGTAGTTTTGGTACAACCCAATTGTGGGCGCACGTGAAATCTTATGTTGCAAAAAAAAAAAAAACATTCCGAATAGCAGACGTTGAGAGAATTACGAAGCGACGATTGACATGCGCTTGGGCAGGTTGCGTAAGTCCTGCCGAAAGACTGAGGGAAGAAAACTCAGAAGTCGGCTGAGTGGAGGTTGGATGCTTACTGACTTGTTTCATAGCAATTAGCAACACTGCGAGACGAGCAGTCTGGCGACATCGCAGTGAGTGTCTCTGTCTCTTAATGTCCAAACCGCTCTCTCTCTCACACCTGCCACTGTACGCGCTCTACTCTGTAGCATGATCGGTAATGCAGATTACGCGACAATAGCGCTCACCTCTCAGGTGGCCATTTCTGGAAATAAAAGGCGATTCATGACCAAAGTTTCACTCCCTCTTAAGTGGCTGGTAAGGTGAGTTATATTAGGGAGTTGTGAATCAGTACAGGTAAACGGTCGGCGGGCAATTGCATCCAGTAAAGATAATTTGATTTAGGGTAATTTAGCCACCGATTTTTGAACAGGGTTGTTTTTTGAACATTGGCTGAGGCCAGATGCGAGTTTCAGTACATGTTTTTGTTCCCCTGTAAAATTTGTTCAGTCATAATAATCGGAATAATTTGTGCCGAAGTTGGGGTCTCGTGAAGAATAATCGTGTCTCGCCCAAGGTAAGATGTGGTTTGTTTGAGTATCGTGGGCATGACGAGATGTCATGATTGCCACCTATGTTTTTCAGTGTTATCCGGCGAGGGACTGGATTCGAGTCTCAGCCGATGTTGAACCCGTCATTGTTTTATTATTTTATTTTTATTTTGCAGCGGTATTTGATTTCGGGCGGACACACAAAGATGCAGAGAGTTTGAACGAGAAGAATAAAAATACCCCGCTCTCCTTACTAAGCAGACCTTTTGCGTGATATCTGTGGCTAGGGAGTCACTATCTTTACTTTTAAATGTTTTGTAAGGCTAGTTACTGTTTTTAAGCGACGCCCTTTATGTTTCGAAGCCGGGTAGTTGACAACCGCGCGCCTGTAAGGTTGCATTGTGCAGCGGGGAGGATTTTGATCCTCTAGCCTTGGCCGTTATCAACTCCCCAATCTCGGCTCTGACGAGGTAATGAGCGGCCATGTTCCCAATCAGTTCCTTGTTTATTAGTTATTGTGTGCTCTTAGTTGTGTTTTATCATTTTTGGATTCATGTCGAGAGCACCAGTGCGGTTGGGAAGAGAGGTCGCAATTTTTTCGGATCTGGGCTCCATCGTCCGTTGCCAAGCAATTCACGTGTTTTTGTTTTAAATGTCAGGAGATTTCTTTGTAGCGTGTCAAACCCAGTACATTGCGCCCACTTTACCGGGTATATCGAGCTTAAAAGCGTATGGTTTATCCACCTGGGGGTGTGTATAGCTATTTAACCAACCCCAAATCATAACCGATAATGCAAACAGATCACATGCCAACCAGATAAGACCATATGTTTATGATGTTGCTTATGGATCATGTCACTACATTTTTATGCAAGATTTTTTTCTTTATAATGGGTTGATTTTGTGTATTTTATATTTATCTGCTTTTCTTCATCAGATTATTATGATTTCATGAGTGGTATCCTCTAATAATAATAATAATAATAATAATATCGTATGCAGGGTGCCGGGTGCAAGCTTTGTTATTTGACACCCAGAGGGTAGCTTGCATGTCGAATTTTTCGTTGTTCCTTGACTATGAAAGTCAAGGAGGTTAGATGTTAGATATCTAAGCTCCTTGAACACTATAGCGCTTTCTAGTAGAGAAATGAGGAACTTTGTGTTGGCGGAAACTCCCGAGATTAATTTTGCCTTTATGAACTCGGCCTACTGAATTCAAATGGGTTCTTTGACATGCCAACATCGTATGACATGCGTATCGTATTTTTGCCGCCTTTCAAAAAAATCACTTACCACGGCCAGGAGTGAACCTGCAATCTTGGGGTTATAGACCGACACGATATCCACTCACCCACCGTGGCAAGCTAGTGGTATCCACTGCCCATGGCCTTTGTTACCTTGTTGAGCTCAAACAAATCAAGTGAGGGTGTTGTAAGTATTATTATTATTATTATCAATCATGTAAAAGAATTAATTTATTTTAATTTAATATTCCCACGTTCATGTGAAGTGGAGGATGGTTTATGATTATTCCTGTGAGGAATAGATTTCTTTAAAACCTTGGGCTCTTTAAGCATCCAGGAGATGTTAGTTGTTGTTGCCTTATTTTGTGAGATCTGTGGATCTGGGCACAGCTGATGGACCTTACGGACACTTTGCGGACTTTTAGTTTTTAAACAGCTGTTTGCCCTGTTAAGGTAACTTTTGTTATTCTCCTGGAAGGTTTATATAGGCTTCCTTTTGATTTTGTTATTAACGCGTTTTTATTATTATAATTCATTTCATTTTTTGTTCGATATTTTCTGTTTATGATCGTTATTATTATTAGTAGTAGTTTCTTGGGTCTAATGTTCTTGTGTTTATATTATCTGTGTAATTTGGATTTTTTTTAGTAAATTTTAATTTTAATAAATTAGTGTGCTTACTCATACAATAGCAACTGCTGTATTTTCCCCTAGGCATATAAGTATATTAACATAAAAGAACCGTACGTGACCCTGACAACAGATCTTGGAGCTTGGGAATGACGCGTGAAAAGGGCACACAAGCCATCACCATATTACTCTTTTAGATTGGAAATACAGGAGGCACACACAATAGCTAGTGGGTTTTATTTCGCCCAGGGCTATAGTTTATTTCCGCAAACTCCAGTAAAGCAAGGTAGGATTCCTTTGCATTCCACATGAATATAGCTCAATGAAGTCCCCCCACCGCCTTTATTTATTTTTATGGTTGTCCAGTCATGGAAATAAGACAAGGAAATATGTATACCCGATGTAAATAAAAATGGCGCCCAATTGGGTTGGTCCAAATAATTAATCTACTGGGTGATCTAATTAATTTAATTACTGCGCTAATTTCACTAGCAATGTCCAGTGATACTGCAAGAGAGGTTTGATGCCAGAGGACCAAAGGGAAGGCAGCTAGAAACGGTTAGTAGAACGTCAGGTTTTTCTTCAGAGTGAACGTGTAGGCTCTTTACACATGTCTCTCCCTTATTTTGCTTTTCTTCATCTTCCACTAAAGCAATTTTCTAGCCTGACAGCGTGTCACATACACGGTGCTGGAAATGGATACCTAATATAATTTATTGTGCAATGTGCAGCCATTGATGAAGGCTTCTTATTTACATTACATTTAAATATTGCACCTTAAGTTGCATCTGCCTATTCGTGTCAGAAGGGATTGCATGTTTACATGAACATGGTAGGCTGGGGAAGCATTGGCGAACCCCATATTGTTTTATATTTTTCTTGTTGTGTGTGTATTGTGAGATGGGAAGCGTAGAGCAGTTGATGACTTTGGTCAACACAAATAAGGCATTCTAAAAGCACAGCATGTGGAGGAGGGATGAGATGAAAGAGGGAAGGGGTTTGATTGAACCTCAGAAACACTGTGTAAAATGAGAATTTATTATCTACCTAACATCTAATGTTAACACAGAAAAGTCATACATATGTACGCTACAGAAGCTACTTAATTAGCAATAGTATTTTCACATTAACATTCATCAATATCAGCTAATTGATCCCAAGAACCTCCTCTACGTCATCTATTTCATCTTCTGCATCTTTGTTCCTACAACCGTGGCTGGCGCAGTAACTACACAAAGTTGAACATTTCAGTCCAACTATTCCGGCACTCACAGTTCTTGTTGCACTTACCTTGACAACTACAGGAACTTATGTAGTGTATACCTGATGGTGATGGAGGCATGGTTGATGTGCTTGGACGGAGACTTCTTTCTTCTCTCTTCCAGCCAAACTGGAGAGAGTCCTTTTTCACGTTGAGCCACTGCTGAACCTGGTGGTAAGCTTGTAACGAGTGTTGTTGTGCCACTGCAGTCGTTGACGGCAATACATCCAACCTGAATTGAGCATGGATTGGTTGTTAGGTACAGCTGAAGGCTGGATGTGTTCAAGTCGCCTGAGCACTTGCATTGTATGTCGATATGAAGATTCACCAGCATTTCCAGGGGTTCTAGTGATTCTCAGATTTAATTGAAGACCAGAAATTTTTTCTTTAGCTTAATGCTTGTTGCAACAATTCCCAGGTGTAGTTTTTCTCATTTCTTATCAGTTACACAGCCGGTGAAAGCATGCAGTGGTAGAAAAACGCCGTTCTTATCTCCTATGTTGGGATTTATTGCCACGTATATCGTGAATCTTGTGTGGTGTTTTATCTTTTCGAGGCATAATCATTTTCAGATTGTGTTCACCCTGTGCAACGGCAACCAAAAGAACCAGTAGATCAGTGTGATCCCAGGTATCACTTCATCAGCGAGATGTTCATTGCCATTAGCGTGGGAAACAGTGAGCATTCAAATGCTTGAGTCTCCACGTTTTGTTGAATGATTTGGCTGCTGTTTTCAAGATTCTTCGTTCTCGATTGTTGTGCCCAATATTGCAGGTTCGAATCCTGGCGCAGTCAGCTGGTATTTGAGCGTGCGCTAATATGAGGGAGCCGTGTCAGTAGATTTATTTGCACGTTAAAGATCTACTTCGGGGCAAAATTCCGGCACCCTGGCGTCTCTAAATGCCTCTGTAGTTAAAAGGGACGTAAAACAAATAACAATATTATTCAAGATTCTTACCTCTTCTCCCTCTCCATCAATGCAACGGCTTCTGTACCATTCATCATGCAAGATGTGTTAAAACAAATTACTGAATCTTTCCCTGGAATATCTGATACAAAACCAGAATCTCAAAATGATTTTCAATTTCTCTTTTCAGATAAATATTAGTATAGTGCTCAACTGTTGAATGCAAAATGGCAAACATAGCCTATCTTGTAGTTGTTTGATTGAGTACCGGCACTCATCATTAGGCCTACTTTCCACAGTGTGGCAGAAATTTTCATCATCAGCCCTGCTCCCTCCTCTCTTGCCCCCTTCTCCAGGTTTTTAGATCCTATTCTTTGGAAAGTACTTACGCATTATCGGTGGTATTTTCCCCCGCAGATACACGATCAATTATAGCCTACCGCTCAGTCTATGAAGTACGGTACTTCATTTCCCCACTCACAGTTTCGCTCAAATGCAGTTTTACATTCGTTGTTGATGAATTGCATAGTTGTGACGCTCTTCCATTCTTCCTTTGTAGCATTGCTGTATTGGTGTAGTCAATGCACTCACGGATACAAAACAAACAATGCGTTTCGAACGAGAATTCGGCTCGTTTTCTTGGTTGAACCTCTGCACATTCCTGTGATGAGGGAGGTTTTGGACGACCGATGCAGAGACGACCCTAGCAAGGTTTTCAGGGGGTGCGAGATCTCATTGAGGCGCCCCCTCCTCTGTGGAGACTAAAATGTACATAGAGACTAAGGATAACACAGATTTTACATTATTTGTAACTCACACCTCCGATAGATTAGTATAGTAGTAGTGTGGATGTAAAACAATAACAGTGAAAGGTTTATTTCAACTGTTATGTCGCAGTTATCGCTCACATCTTGCATACGTCAAATTTACATCAAAAATTAATTTAAAATTGTAACAAATACAGAAAAAATAACTAGAACTATATTGCTTGCATTCTTTTAATTAATACTATTTTCTATAGATAAAATTGCCAGATATGACAGTCAATCCTGACACATGGTTGAACTTAAATAAGTTTTAATTTAGTGAAACTTCGCTCCCCTTTAGCGACAGTTACGGTTATGGTTAGTGTAGTCCTCACATTCAAGAATTTATCCTGCCAACAATTTTGTTTAATAAATTGAAAAACATTTATCGGTTCAAGTGTAAAATTAGAACGGAGACTCATTGAGGCCGTGTGGCGGCCGGGCCACTGTGAAATACAGCGTGTCGAGCACGACATTGGCGCTAACATTTGCACAAGTTCACGATCGACTGCCCAGAAAACCGCTGATGGTCGGGGAAAGAGGCATGGCGGTGGACAGATGTATACTGTAGATATTGGCTTCAACTCGTTTATATATCTTGTAGATTGTTAAGTGTGAATTTCACGCTATATGTCTCTACCTTTGAAATGCGCACACTCCAGCTCAATGATATATAGAATTAATTTTTGCTGGTAGTGTTAAATACAGTAGTATTAAAGTGATTGGGTTTTATTTTTGCGCTGACAATCTATCGTTGCCTTTTCTGCGCCCCCTAATATGACAGCGCCTGGCGTGGTCGCACCGTGCGCACCACCCAAGGGCTGCCCCTGCACCATGGACTTCAATAACAACATGGTTGGCGAACTATTCTTTAACTCCGTCCTGCTTGATTTCACTGTATTCAATTATTTTCTGTACCCATGTTCATTTAATACAACTACTTTACAACCTCTGTCTTTGCATGACTGCAGTGCACATTCCATATCGAGTAAATTATCTAAACACTAAAAAAACATCACCACTGAAACATATATGATGCTTAGACACCTTGCAAACCATTAGGTAGGCCTATTTGTATGTACTTATTATCGATCCTATTAGTTTGAAATACCGAAAAATGAAAAAGAGGGTACAAACAAAACAACAACCGCACCAGCCGGAGGTAGAAACAGACTGGTTGACTACGAGTGGGGAGGCAAAAAGAGGAGGGAGGTGGAGGGGGCGGAAGGGGGGGGGGGGTATTTTGGACATGAAATATTTGGGGGACCATCTATGATCAAATTGTCTTTATCCCCGAAAATTCCATCAATATCCGGCAACAATCGTGGACGTTATGCTTGCGGCAAGCAATAGCTTTCAACCGCCTCCACCCTGGTGTATTCCTTTGAATACACGTTTCATCAGAGTTAGCAGTCACCGCTCGATGCTTTTCTTTTTTATCTTTAGTTCGTTTATTTCTCTTCTGGCAGACACCAACAGTGCCCGTTCATGTATTCCCGTTTCTTTGAATACAGGTTTATTCTATGTTATAGTCTGTTTCAGATGTGCATTTTCTCTGGAAACGTTTAACCTACAGCTCTACATGCGGCAATTCAAGGAACCCCATGATTCCAGTCATCTCAAAAACTACGACTGCAAGTTCTACACCCTTTGAAGCTTTGAACTCAGCAATTTCAAGAATGAATTCAACCCATGAAAGCAGATGTCACCCTTGTCGGTATCTGCAATCTCCATGAAGACTTATACTATGTATTGAATCTGAATTGTGTTCAATTTCTTGTTTTTCACATGTTTCCTCCAATGTATAGCTTCTCTTGTTTTCCCCTCCCTTCCCCTCTTCACGCTGGCTAACGGAGTGCTTGAATTTCTCACTCACTTCTCTTCAAGTGAGGCTTCGTGAAAGTTCAGTCCTCTTGTCAGGAGGCATATCTCCTTTACCCATGAGATAGTTTGAAATCGACGCCATGTCGTAAAAGTTTGTGTAACGGTTAGCTGAAACATCATCTACTCTGCAATAAAAAGTAAGTACAATCTAAAGTGTTTTAACCACATTTTGAAGGTTTTAAACAGTATTAGAAGCTCTTAACGATGCTAAAGGCAGTATTTGAATTTTCACAATATTGTGCAACATTGTGTAATTTTCCAACTGCTCGTCGTGGGAAATCTCTCTGTCATGCTTAAGCTAACTAGGCTTGCTTCTAAAAGTCATGAAACCTAGTAATTTTTGTACGAAATAAGGGGATACTTGCCCTACATCGAAGGATTTTTGCTAAACGAATAGCTGTCTAAGAAATAACTTTGCTTGCTACGGGGGATCTCCGCCTGCCCAATTCAACTATAGTTACATCTCTAGAAATTTCCATTCTCAACAGGCTCTAAACTGTGAGAAACTATGCTCAACAACGTCTAAGTACTGTTAACTTCCAATTCAATTTGAACCACAAACTGCAATAAGTGACATTTTGCTATGTTCCACAAACTTCCAGTGCTTCGAAAAGGGTATGTGTGGCTAACTTCCGCGTCGCATTTCGTTCGAACCAGTAAAATCAGCCAGAACTTAAATTCCCAATTTTCTATACTCCCAATTTTCCTTTACTAACAATTTAGGGTTATTTAAACTATTTTCTTGCATTTCAACGAGGCTTAGTAAAAAAATAGACTCCCTCCCATCTTTTTGTTATCACATTTCGTAATTTCTGTATAAATAATCCATGTCGTTATAAATCCACATTTTTAAACTCCTTTGCGTTTTCCTGCTGCGTTCAGGAAGTTATAATTTCCCAATTATTAAGCGCTTGTATCTAATCTTATGTAATTCAGGCTTCGCTAATGCGACCTGCCCTATTTGAATGTAGCACTTCTTAATTTCTGCATAAACAATCCAAGTGGTTATAAATCCACTTCATAATCTCCTTTTTCTTCTCCTGCTGTGCCCAGGAATTTAAAATTACTTATTTATAGCTTTCTCGTTTACTACAAAAGCATTCTTAAAACATTGATATTCTACCTAACCAATCTAAAGAAACATTTACGCATTTCTAAACGAAATATCCTTCAATTTGTAAAACTTTTTATTATTGTTATTACAGGTCCAAGACCTCTTAATTGTTCGTAATATTCGAAACCCTTATATGGGTATATATTATCTTTTATGTTCGACCCTCACTATTATGTGTTAGAAAACTGCATCATAATGATGGTCATTAAAACACCATTTTTCATTATGATACAGTTTCTCCAGCCAATTAGAGCTCGTTCATTGACCAATTAGGTAACGATACCTTCGCGCATGCACTCAAAATCCAACATGTCGGACATAAACACAACATCGAACTATAATAAATTACCGACATGGAATACACATCGTCCATATGTTCGCGTAAATAAACTGGCGAATATGAGACAAGAAATAGCACTGTACCGGTACCTTAATATCCCCAAAACCAATTTCTACACAGCGCGTGGTTTTGACACGACTTCAGTGACAGTTTTACTGAATACTGGTGGGCAATCTGAACATATGGTATTGAAGCACACAGAGAGCATGCGTCGT
Organism: Meconema thalassinum; assembly: GCA_946902985.2. NCBI lineage: Eukaryota > Metazoa > Arthropoda > Insecta > Orthoptera > Tettigoniidae > Meconema > Meconema thalassinum. The sequence goes on along the minus strand of OX336398.1, from coordinate 183,595,135 downwards.
TTGTCCAGAGAGCTTGGACAAGAGAGATATACTACCCACCGCAGCACCCGATCACAACATTCTACCGTAGTGACTGAACAGATATTTATGAATATTTATGTTAAAACAAATAATAAAGTTATAATTATCGTCGAACATAAACAGTCCTATGCAACTCGCCTATAATGGTAATTAAGACACTCATATGGAAATTATAAAACTCGCATACGCTCGTTTTATAAAAATACTCGTGTCTTAATTATAGCCATTGTAGGCTCGTTGCATAATGTACTATTTTGTAGGTGTAAGACCTTAGAATTGTACAAACTGTTACATACTACTTCTTAATTGTACACACTGTTACAAAATACTTCTTAATTGTAAAATCGTTACAACCCTATTATTGTTGAAGCAATTAAAATTGCAATAATTTTGGAGTTGTATTATATCGCTCGAGGATCGGTTAGGCATGACCTTCCTTTCCTTATCTTATCTTTCGAATTACTATTTCATTCAAAAAACAATCCAAATTACTGAATGATAAGTTTACTCAATCACTTGTTGCGTTTAGAGCATAACTTCTGCTAACATCACTCAAAAGGTTTCTTTTAGCTATTTTAGCTAATTCTAGTGAATCACTTAAGGCAAGTATAGCTTGCTCGGCCAGCTTCCTACTTGAAGCGATTTCCGCTGTGTCCTGTGATTCACTGTCTAGAATTTTGGTTTTGTTCAAGTTAGGTTGCGTTTCTAACGCTTTCTAAACTTTTAGTCGGCACTCTGCTGGGTAAGAGTTTAGCCTTCTTTAAACGCAACGGTTGGTTCTTTTCAAAAATTTCTAATAATAACAGTAATCTTACTCAAAGCTCTGAATGCGCTTTATCTCTGTCCACTCTGGGGGCATTTGGTCTCTCTCTCAGGGATCCGATCGTGGTGGGGATTAAAATTATTCCTATTCATATCAATGTCTTCAAAATATCAGTATTTGCTCAAAAACATTTCCTTTCAGAAAGGAAAGGGTACAATTTAAAATTCCATCTTTGTTTCTACTCGCAAGCGAGCAGTGTACCTACTTCCTTCATAGTACCGTATTTTAAGCTCGGAAGGGATGGGGCACCCAGCGCCCGTTTGCCGGTAACCTCAGCTCATGCTGCTCTCTCCGTTAAGGTCACCGCACACATAAAGCTACGCTATGCTAAGCAATGCCAAGCTATGGTGTGCTATGACACGAACAAAAAGCTTAGCTAAACTACTGTAAGCTAGGCAGCACATTTCTTATTACATGCTTCTCTACTAATGAAAATTTCTTAGAAGTGTAGGTACTCTAAATTAGTTTAAAATTAAAATTCCCTTGATTTAGTAGCTTTATTGGAAGAGATCCTACGGGATTAAATTAGATTAATAATATTATTTTAATACTGCTTTCAAAATTATTTTTTGTGTAATACTGTATATGTAACATAAAAATAGGAACGTAGCCAGGATTCTGTTTAGGTGGGGGTCCAGGTGTTGCTATTTTATTAATTAAAATTGTGGCCCACTATAGCTATGTAGATACGTGTTTTTTTTTCTAAAAGTATTCAAATTTTCCTATACGTATATAAAATAGCAATAGAGTAGATACTTCTATATTACCGTATTTGAATAGCCTATGTCTTCATTTAAAAATGATATTATTAGATTCTTTGCGTTATCAACTATATTCAATACTATAAGGGTTACCGTATTCGACAAAATTAATTTAAAACTGTAATAATACCGGCACTATTAACAAGAAAATAAGAATAATACGATAATATCACAATTGTCAAACGATACGTTTGCCTCTTGGTTTAACTTCGAAGAGAATCCGGACCGGCCCCCCTCCTCTGACTACGTCTCTACTACAAATTAAAACTAAACAATTAATTAATTAATTGCCTCCGTCTTATTCGTTAGTTATAATTACATTTTGTTGTTGGAGGCTGGATGGACCAGTATGGGTATTATGTGAAGATAATAATAGAAGATTATTATTTCTTAAAGCTAAATATTCCTCTTCAGCGATTTTCTTGGCTTTTATACTCGCTTAGGCACTCGCTCTCTCCCCTTTCCTCCACAAGCTTTGATCAACATAACTTTTCTTTTCTCACTATCTAATTATTTATGTTGACTTGGATTCTTTCCGCCTAAGATCGTTTCCGCTCCTAAAGCTTTTCTTTTTCTTTTCAAATCATCTTCCCTCACGTAGTGTCTGAGCTAAGGCTTAACCTACTACACCCCTCCTACCCATACCTGTAGGACAAACAGGTGGAATTTTCTAGGACGCGTTATGTGGTGTACGAATAACTAATTGAACGCATGCTCGCTTTGATATTTTGAATCAGGGGCGTACAACTCCTCGAAAACTTGGGGGGGGGGGCAGTTTTTAACTGCGGTTGCTTACCTACCAGGGAATTTTATTTAGGTTAAGACTTTAAAGCTTGAAATAACAAGGTAATGAATGCCTAACGCTATATTTATACAAATATGATGATTTTTATTCATTATTTCCAATTAAAATACAATAATAATATGAAGACTATAAACATAAAATGATGAACTGCTGGAGCTCCATCGATTTGGATAAACATGACTCAAGTATAGCACCGAATGTCAAGCTTCTGACGTCTCGTGCATCACTGCTTTTCGAACTTGGTAGCACAACAGCAGGGTGTGCCTAAGACCCATGAAAAAGCAAAGGCACGCGCGCTGTTGTTTCCCGGCAGGTGTTGTGTGTTGTGTGTCACAGTATCTTACCTCAGTATAGAACCGGGGCTCATAAATATTAGTTCGAAAATGCACTTTTTCGGATCGTCGTGGTAGAGGACGAAGTTCAAAGCGCCGCGACTCTTGGCTCAGTTGGTGCCTCGACAGGAAGCGGGTGAGGGGGAAAATCACACCGTTTGTTCGGTAGAATAAAGAAATTACTACCGTACTAAGCTAGGCAAGATGGCTTTTCCAATTTTCAGCCTAACGTAGTATTGAATCATTTATAGAAGAGTTTCGGGTTATTTTACTATTTATTTTAAGGATACCGTACTTAATTGTCCCTGTTTTGAATGTTGGGGTTCAATGCTGTTTTCATGTATACCGTAGTCTACTCTAGGTCGTGCCTGGTAGCAACGTAATGATAAGTTAATCTACGGTATACATAGAGAGACGTTCCTATATTATCGGTAGTTGACAGGTACCACATATGGATTCGTCACTGGAATTAGTATATCTGATATACTTTTCGGCAAGATGTTAGTGTAAGAACTTCTTAATACACACAAGTAACAAGTCCATGTTTTACAGCGGAAGTAAAAAAAGCGCAGTCCAGGTTGTCAATGACACTCAAATTACAATATTTTATTGTCTGACTTGTGTAACTAGGAACAGCTTTATGTCGACATTATACAATTTTCACACCTGTGATGATGAAGAGTTTAATTTGAACTGTGTGTTCTGCAACGAGTGGAGGAAGTTTTAATTCGTGGCGTCAGTCAATACTTGTAAGCAATTGGTGTAGATTCGCAGGAAACTAGATCCATTTTCACGTAGCCATTATTAATCGTGTTGATAGGTTGCTTCCCAAAATCTAATTTTTGTGTATATAGGAATAGAGACATCGAATGTAGGATTCTTTATTTCCCTTCTCTACAAGCGGGCACCATAAGCTATATCTATTCAATTACAATGATACATAGTGACGCCTTATTTGACCGTGACGGTCAACTTGCAAACATATGATTTAGAGTAGCCTATATGTTGAGCATCATGGTTGTATATGTTTTTACCAGTGGCGTAGCGTGAACTTTTGAGCTGGGGACGCCAAAGTTTTAAACGACAGTTAAACTACGGAACAAATCAAAAAGCTAATATGAAAGATACTGTCACATACCTCACACAGTCTTGTACATCAGCTTCATTCGTCGTTTCTTATTTTCTGCGAAAACGTCTATGATGTGTTCAAGGAATGCGGGCTCTGATGAAAGCTCACTTTTTTTTTTCAATAGCCAATGAATTATACACGACAAGCGACTATTGCTCATAGAATTTCTAAGGTAGGTTTTAATTCTTTTCAGCGTGCTCATGCTGCGTTTACTACTAGCTGTAGTAGTTGGTTGGTTGGTTCTTAAGTTTAGGGGCTGCGACAACGCGGTCATGTAGCCCCGTGCACTTTGGGTGTGTGTAGAATCTATCTGATAACCGGTGGTAATTGTGATGACTGTATTAGTGTGTGTTACCTGTTTTTTTAATTTAAGTACAGACTGCAACTTAGAATTTTTCAAATAGTTCCTACTTTTGCCGCTAAGCGCCACCGTCAACGACTACTAGGCCAAGTTCAGAACTTAAGTACTAGACGCCACCGCAGTCGGCTCTCGGCAACGAACGTAGAAACCTAAGAGCGTTGTTTACATTCTTAACCTATCCAATTTAGCTTCACACAGGTGTAATTACTGGAAGGTTCTTTAACATGCCATAAATCTATGACATGCGACCGCCGGCTTTACTTCCCCTCCGAACGAAGGCATACTGAGGGATTTTTAACGCTCTTAAAAAATCCGACGACTTTGGCTGGGTTTGAACCCGCTATCTTGGGCATATAAGCTCAGCATGCTACCAACTACGCCATCGATAGCTGTAGTAGTTGGAATAGTCAGTACAAAGCGTAGTAGTTTAGTTACTTCCTGATAGATGGAGTCAAGACCGTTCGTAACAAAATATTTTAAAATATCTTTTAGAGCTAAATGCTTTGTCTGATCTGCATAAACAATGTGAAGTTCATTTATAGTAATTGGTTAACATTAAAGAATGGATACTGTTTTACCAACAAAATCTAATTTGCTATGGGGGAATGTTTCGGTGTATTTTTAAACTTCATTTCCTTGTACTAACTCTATGGAATTTAGATGAGTACGATCTTCGAATCTACTTTTCATTTGAGCTGTTAGTGAATCTACTATTCCAAAAGTCAGCACTCTCAAAGTGTTCTTTTGATTGCCATCATACGTTACGTTTTCATTCAACTCGATGCTTTTTTTGAACGCATATGTCAGTGAGATCTTCATTTCTTAAGTTTTCTATGCTTTTGACGACAGCCTCTTTCTCATTATGGTAAGTTACAATACTCACTGTCGATGATGGTAACAATTTGAAAATATGATCAGTGTAAAAGAAACAAGCTTCGAATACACATAGGTAATATACAAAGATTGGGTCATCTATATGTTATTTGAGACCAATGGCACAGTTCACAGAATCGTCATCCCATTCACTATTTTCATCATAAATAATTTCATCAAAATACATTACAATTCTTGGAAATGTTTAATAATGGTGAAAACTGCCCTCGAATGAAAATTCCATCTCGTATTGATTGCTCGTGGAAGCTTAAATCCTCTTTTGGTCAACAAAACTGTCCTTTTAGAAGATTTGCTGAAAAAACTGTGAAAAGCAGTCAAGGTACAGACAAACAAACGAATCTGATTTATTGTTTTTGAGCCATACAGGAGTACCAAATTTAATTGGTGGGCGTAACAATGGACGAAAAGAGCATATGGGCAAAACTGTTTCATTAGCTTTTGAACGCCTCCTTATCAGCCTGCCATTACAGCTGCGCCATCGTATGTCTGGCTTACGCCTTTTTCTCCATTTACTTCCCAGTCAAGTAAAACTTTGTGCACGATTTCTGACAATCCCGCAGCTGTTTTATTCTTGGTAACGTCATAAAAGCCGACGAATCTCTCCTCTATTCTATCATCCACACAATATCTAAATATTATGCTCATCTGGCTCTTACATGACACGTCTAATGTCTCATCCGATTGTATGGATAGAAAGGGGGATTCATTTATTTCGGATTTGATTTTTTTCATTTAATGCAATTATTTTAACTCCTATCAAGTCATTTTGAATGTCTGGAGATATTCCTTTTAATAATGATGATGACTCTAAATGGTCTCTAACTATCGATTCATTTTGAGCGAGCAGATTCAACAATTGCAAATAATTACCCTTGTTAATAGAACTTTCATCTTCTCTATGCCCTCGGAAGGCTAGTTCTTGTGTACTGAGAAATACTACAGATTGAATGAGTCGTCGCGCATACTGCCTGTTTGAAGACACGATCTCATTATGTTTTACTGCTTGTAGTCGAGCAACTTCAGAAAATGCATGCTCAATGCGAGTTTTACCTAGCAGATGATATGCTTCACAATGTAACAAATGGTATTTTGAAGACTGGTGTTTTACAGCTTTGTTAATTGAATTATTCAGGTCCGAAATTCCTTATGTTGCACCATTCAGTATCTTTCGGCCCAAACATAGGCAAACGTAACAAAACATTTTGTTTATTTCAACACACCCAGTTCGACAGGAAAACCTGTCATACCAAAAAAACTGAAAACTCCGTGTGCGATTTTTACCAGCTTCTTTAATTGATAAATTTGGCTTTGGTTTTTTTGTTTTTAATTCACATCGCTGTTCATATGATAAAGTGCTCAAAGGAGTTGCCTTTAGAAAATTAATAACATTCGAGTCCTGTGAACTTACTTCAGTCATATTGGCAGCATTAAACACACTCGCGCACAATTAAAATTAACTACACTTCTACAGTTCGAACTATCACTAGCGCAGCGATTGGGCCATTGAGTTAACAGAACAGTGATCATACAAAGTTTACGCCAGTGGGTGTCAACCAGATAGGATTTATTTGGCACCATCGGTGTAGTACGTAATCTGTGGTTTACGCCAGCCAAACGCCGGCGTACGGAAGCACTTCCCTTCCGAGAAGCAAGAATGAACTCGCGCATGCGCTGATCCGTGGCCTGGCCGGGGTGGTACATAGCTCTTGACGCCAAGAAGTTCTGGCGTACAAGAAAAGCAAAGCACAGCAGTGGACCGTGGCTGGGCTAAGACTAGTTATATGGTGGGTGCGGAAATAAAATAACTAAGCGCCATGTAATATGCTATCGCCGCATTTATATAAATTAAAAACGAATTTATATTTTACTCTTTGATGAATACACATTCTAATTTTTAAATCAGGGAACGCCCGGCGTATCGGCGTATTATAGCGCTACGCCTCTGGTTTTTACTGTTGTTGACAAATATATAACCGCTTGTTATCAGTGTGCACTTCGAAGTGTCAGAAAATACCTCATTTGATTTGTTAAATAAGAGACTGATTTTGCGCACTGGTAAAGGTAATAACTTGAATTAAAATTGTACCTCTGTTCTAGTTTCCTGATCATAATGGAGAAACAACTTCTCATTAAGAGTGAGCCAGAATGTTTGGCTCATGAATTCCCGGACATTGTAAGTTGCTTTTTATTTCGTACATGGTGTAACATTGCTATCTTAGTGATGTGCAAGGTTTAGTGACATAATACTGTAGGCCTACTTATATTAAATGGTACTCTAATCAGGATCTGTTAACTTTTACTTATTATGATACACATAGGCTAACTTAGTACTGTCATTGTGTCTATATATTTAACATTGGGTAATACTTCGCAGGATTCAAATGAGCTGTTGCCCTCTGAACCTGCAGGACGAGGCTGGAGATATATTTGACAACGAAGGGATAGCAGTTAAGGATGAACATGGCATTCAGGTAATTAACTTATATGTTCTGCATTACTTATGTTATAATAATACGAATGATTTGTACAATAAATACAATTTGGAAGGATGACTTACTCTTGGTCTTGTTTTCTATGAGAACACCTAACAATAGCAGATCCTATTAGTACTGCAGTTCCACTCTGCTGGCACCCTGGATCCTATTACAGGCGTAGTCTGCACAACATGCGATGTTTAAACTCAATCAAATAAGGCATTTGAGATATGTTTGCCCTTAAGTGAATGCGCTGCTGTTTTTGTACCCTATTGCTTGTAGGCTAGAGTACCTCAACAAAGCAAGATTGTTATCGGCATAAAACAATGTTAAAATTTTAACTTGGACTTCAGCAATCATATTTCTAACGAATAATCATCACCATATCTTTCTTTTTCTATTTGTTGAAAATGCGACCACCAATGGAACAAACAGAATACTTGCTAACACTTCCTTTGACCAGAATCAAAGTAACAAATTCTTAAACTATTGCAATTAGCCAAAATACCTGTAGTAATGGTAGGGAAAACATCTGGAGATGATATAGTAATAGATGTTTACTCTTCCGCTGTCTCTAACCCACCCGACCACCCAAATACGACCACGACTTATATAGATGAAATTTCAGCCGACTCCGCCATTTTTAGCAAAATGTACAGTCTTGCCAACCCCACGCCTTCGGTACTATTCCTCATCTGTTATCGTAAAACAATTGGCGTTAGTCAATTTAATCACCTGGTTTTTGTCGTGCATCAATTATCTTTATCCTGGCGAATGGTTTTGCCTCGACCAATTCTTTCATCCAGACCACTGGTTTTGCGTAGACAAATAATTGTTAGGTAGCGCGGGTCTGCGGACCACGTTTGTCAATATTTGCCACGCACAGTGGGGGCAGTCAGGCATCAATAATCTATATCCAGGCCAATGGTTTTGCCAATTCTTTCTTTTTTACATAATTGCAAAGCAACATGTATCATGTGGTGAATTATGTATCGGGCATGTTGGCAACAGTGATGAAACGTGATATGACGTCAATGTGTTGGCCACAAACATGGCGGGCGTCGCTGAACAAGTTAGAAATAAAAACCTTTATTTATGCAATATTATAAATATTTCCAGTCCAGCAGTGATATACAATTCCTAATAAAAACCTTTATTTATACAATATTATATCCAGCAGTGATATACAATTCCTAATGAAAGGCTTATGAATCATATATTTTCAATAATCTACCGGATCCTGGTTTGGTTCTGGTTCAGGTCAAGGGAAGAGTTGTGCTAAGCTCATTTGTAAACTCTTGATGTAAAGGATAAGTTTGTACAGTGCAAAGCTCTCTAGAATTAGTTGTATAAATGCATGTTTTAGGTAGCTCAAGTGAATACGGAGAATCTAAATATTAACTTGACACAATTAAAGTAACTTAAAGTTGCTTGAGACCCACATGGCCTGAGGAAAGCCTGACATTCCTTCTGGTTACTTGCCCATCTTTTCACTTTACTACCCCTGGTCAACTCTTCTTTAATTCTTATTCTGATAGTTGCAGGTAATCATCCATTTTCTCACTCTATTTCACTATTTTCCTTAATACCTCTTCCTTCTCTTCATGATGTAATTGCACAGCACAACTGCTTGGAATGTATATTATTCTGGTCAGTAAACTGAAACCCGTGCGCTTATTGGGGGAACCTTTTTTATGATTGCAATTCATTTCTGACATGCTAAGGATAAAATTAATTTGGGAGCCATTTCTGTGATTTCGGCGTTTGGCCGCCATATTAAAAAATGGCGACCAGTCTTTTCAAACTACTTGGACAATTTTCATGGTTAAGATACCTCTGGATAGGTATTTAATCGTTCTATATATTTTACAATGTGACTGGTTCTAATATGAAAGGGAAAAGGAAACAAAGATGCAGTTTTGTTATGTTTTTTATGAATGTATACTTTTGGTGTAATATAACTGATTATCAAATACCGGTAATGTCATTAGTATAATACCTTCATAGGATAGACGTATCTATAGTAGTATCAATAGGAATGATTTGAAATCTATGTGCATCATTAATTTTATGTCCGTTGAACATGTGAAAGCCACAATACATATCCTTCTGTCAATCACTGAACTCCTCCTCTGAGTAGCTGTATTCTATGGATCAATCATGAACAGGTGAAAGCCACAATACATATCCTTCTGTCAATCACTGAACTCCTCCTCTGAGTAGCTGTATTCTATGGATCAATCATGAACAGGTGAAGTGACTTCTTCTATTTCTTCGACAAATTCTCTGCAAGAGTTTATTTGGTTTGAGGAAATTGGACTACACTTGGAAATGAGGGTATTGTGTGCTTGATGGGTCGCAGTCCATCTTGGAGCTGTTCCCATCCAAAGTTAGTCGGGAGCAGCCGTTTTGCAAGCCTTGCATTCTTATATTCATAAGCTTGCAAGTGACTTCGAAGACAGTGTTGTCTAAATGAGTGTTCGTCGGGAGGCAATCTGGCAGAATCGTAACATCGCAACTGCCGCCATTTACGTGCTCGGGCTTCGCACAATCTTTTGCTCACTGGGTCATTGTAGATGATCCTAATTGTGAACAACTGCAGTTGAAGGAACAGCTCATCGGATAGTTCGTCATTAACTCCAAGTTGCTGTATTATCTGTAAGTGTGTTATTTGGCTGAAGAATGCGCTTCATTTCTTTGGCCTTCCCCAAGCCGAAGAAACCTTCTACTGCGTCACAACCGGTGAATGTGAAGACTCCAAGAGCAGCACAGGCTTTGTCTTGTTCTGAGAACAGTGAGTGACAGTTGTAGAATTCTGTACCGTTTCCGGATTTCTTCTTGTACATATACATATTCTGTTCAGTTAAGTGACTGTTGTATGAAGCAATAACCCATACATCTGGTTTCCTCGAAATAAAAAGCAATTGAATGAGAACTGCCTAACTGTGCTGCTTGGAAAAACGCCCTGGTATCGGCTTCAGATGAACATGGTGCTTCCAATCAAGGGTCGCATTTGCCAGATGTGAGATCATAGCAGGAAAGAACCATGGTGCACTACCAGTCAGCATTATGTTCGTACATATGATTATGCGACTCGCCGTGCACGGCTTTCACCACCTTATCTGCCAGAACAAGAGCTACCACCAACCAGAAGACCATTGCATTTGTAATCCGTGTTACAAACATTGTGATAGATACCACGTCCTTTACTGTGACAAAAGAGAAACCTCCCTAACTGACTTCTGTCGAGGTTAATGTATGAAATCTGCACATTGTGCGTTATCTGTATTATTATTATTATTATTATTATTATTATTATTATTATTATTATTATGCTCGTAGGATTGCCACGCATTCAGAAGGAAATGTTGCAGCGTCTGATTGTTTTCAGGCTTCGACGCAAATGAATGCCAGACATTCCCTGTAGGCATTTGCTGGTCAGCAACTGGGTAAACGTTTGCGACGAACCCATACGACTGCATACGACGTTTTTGCTCATGATATTTCGTACTGTAACCGTGTGAAAGAGCGTCAGTTGCTGGTTATGGAGATGTTGTTTTTGTCGCGGCTATATTTTGAATTTGAAGCGAGCGCCTGACTGAGTTGAGTTTCACTGCCGTTGGTTGCAGGTTGGATGAGATGCGCGGACAGCGATGCGCGTATGTATGTTAACACCTGACAGTCTGCAGGGTCGAGCAGGCAGCTGTTAGGACTGTGACAGTCGTGTTTGTGCAGTTAATACGTGCATAAGCGGGCGGCTTAATCAATCTCAAGTTACTAGTACCTGACCTGGAAGCCAAAAAACGAGGCCTTGTTCAAATGTGCTCAGGATAGTTTTACTAGATGGGACTAGCTTTTGTAAATGCAAGGTTGTGTTGGGTATGGCCCGAGCTTACAGCATATTAAGGCATATGGGCTGGAAATAACTCCTTACTTGAGTTATGTGAATATAATACCTCATACCAGGGTAGATTTCTGGCTAGCAATTGACTTGGAATTAAGGCTAAACAGGTGTGTAAGCGTACTGTGATAACTACAGAAGGATTACAATCAAGTAACCGGGAACATTACTGTGACTATTCGGAGTATTTCGGGACGCTAAAACACCGGGTGATTGTCGTAAAATCGGTGACAGTATTAGACACGTGCTTTTTCATAGCAGAAGCTATGGTGTTAAGACAATCCGATCAGGACGTCATGGTAGCGAGACGCCGGTATGAACTTTTGAAATCTACCATGAGTCGAGCCAGTATTATGGTGCGTTAAATATGAGTTGGGAGTACGATGGATGCTGACGTCTGGATACTTGGGACTCGGACCCGTGGAGCCATGAAGTCTAGCCGTACACATTTCCGTGTGCGGAGGATCGCGTGGAATTTTATGCTCCGACTGAGGGCCTTCCGCAGGAACTTGGACCTTCTTCAAGAACATCTGAAATGGACGTACCGGTGAATATCAGACCTTAGACTATACCATTCAACCATGTAGGAATCGTTTTACACGCCATAGATCTTTATTTTCTGCATTAAATCGGGACATAAGCATGGATCTTTTTGATGTTGTCCACTCTTCGAATTTCATTTTATTTCTTTTGAGGTAGCATATCCACGGTGGGCATATCGTAGAATGAGTATATTTTTGGAAGGCATCCAGCTGTTCTAATTGGACAGGAGTTTCATCCTGATTTTTGTTGTACAGTTCCGTGCATATTTTTATGGCACATTGTTATTTTAGCGATCGTTTTGAGATAGTTTATTGGTAATTTGTTTATTTAAATGTAGTTCTTGATCATTTTGATGCAATTCGTCTTGGATGAGTTCTGATTGTCATTCATCGTAAAATGATTTGATTTTTCTGGTGGTTAAGGATTTTCTTTAAAATGATAATGCGGAATGATCATGTATGAGAATTTACATGGGGAAGTAAGGAGGCATATTCATAACAATTTAATGGATCTTATGAAAAATAGAACATGGTAATTATCCATGAGAATTTCATATTAATAATAATAATAATAAATGAATGAGTTTGGATTATTTAGGCGATGTTTCTTTAAAACAAATATGAGAAATTAACATGAATTAATGCACATTGGATTGATAAAGCAATCGTAACGTAGTTTTGTTATTAGAGCAAGGTGTATCAATTAGGAGGATTTTTGTTATGGTGACAAGCGGATAATTGAACAGGTTAATTAGAGACAGTTACTTATAACATTCATATGATAGATCTGATAGGGTGATGAGTTGAATTGGGAATGCGCGTAAGCATTTGTCCCATTGATAATTATGATAATCCATTAAATACAGTAAATATGACTGGATGGAAGTTAATATGTGAAAATAATATGTAAAAGAATTATAGTTGTTGAATATAATGAAATGTTGGAATTTGGAGGATGTTGCCTCATATTACTCAAAAGAAGGGCGGTGCCGCTGTTGCAGCCCCACGCCGCTATCTAGGTCTGTCACCAGTGGAATTCTAGATTCTACTTTAATTTGCTCTAACCATAATTACATATTTTCTGGTTGAATTATATAACCCTGCAGATAGATTAAAATGCCTAATAATTTTGCCATATTGTGATATCAAGGAATAAACCAAATTGATAAAGTGCATAAAGAAATGGGGCATTTAAAATGCGGCCTCATGTGTTTGAAATTGGTTGGAATAATAAGGTTGGGTTGCAATTAATATCACTAAATAATTAATCCCATAATTTATTTTATTATCGAGGATAAATCACAGATCCATAATTTATATTTCTAATATGAATATTCCTTGTGTGGGAATAATGAAATATAAATGGTATTACGTTTCTAATGGGTCCATCTTTGTTCGACTTGGTCTGACTTGCATCAAGTTGTATAATTAACAATTCTAGTATGTTTTGGAATTTCTTCTCGTTTCATGGAAGAGAATATCCCATAGGATTATCCATGATTTTGGAAATATGGAAATGTGTAGAACTTCAGAAATAAAATTTTATTCAAGTGTGATAGGACGATCAGTGATCTACACAACTTGAATACTGTAAATATCGTTTATAATATAATAGAATACCATGAAGGAATTTAAATATTTGGGTGAATGGATTACCGACAATTGTAATGAAAAGAGGTCCATTACAACAAGAATTCAAAAAATGGAAACTGCTTTTCAGTTAACGAAAAATACTTACAACAAAAAGAGTCTTTCCTGGAAATGCAAAATTCAACATTATACAACAGTGATCGGGCCCGAAGCTCTCTACGCTTCAGAAACTCTCACTCTTCAACATAGAACACTTCGAGATCAGTTGGAAGTGAAGGAACGTAAAATAATGAGGAAAATCTTAGGGCCGAGAATCAAAGATGGTGTTCATCTTCCAAAGCCAAATGCTGAAATATATAAAACCATCTCCAAAATCACAGACAAAATGCGTATGCGACGAATCCAATTCTTGGGGCACCTGGAAAGAATGGACCCAAATAGACTAACTCACAAAATTCACACATACTTGAAAAACAAAACAACTAGATCAAATTGGTACAAACAGACTGAAAAAGACTTGCAAGAATTAGGATCGCCAAATCTCCTAGACCGAAATGTCATCAGAACACTTGCACTCACACGGGGTTTCGAGGAGGAAGAAAGACGGCCAAACCACCATATCTGGTCTGCACAACGTAAGCAAACCCATTCGTTGCGTATGAAGGAGTACTGGGCTGCAAGAAAGGCTAACCATTGTTGATTCCGCGTGGTCCTAAGAGACCCATTCGCGACGAAGAAGAAGAAGAAGATGAATACCATGATGGACTATTAATTTCATGGGTATTCTAACACGATGAAATGTTTAAAAGTTCACGTTTTCGTTGCATATTTTTTTTTTGGGGAACGTTATTCTACACCTGCGATTAAATAGTATAGGATCCCAGGGGGAGCGCAGGATGTTATTTTTTTCCAGGTGGTGTTTTAGTTTTCTCCCTGAGGATGCCCTTGTAAAGATTAGGATGGTTGAATGGATCAATTAAATTGATGCAAATTTTATCTTAACTGATACTGTGGTCATTCATGATTCTTGAAATATGCCTTCTATCCTTGCTGTAGTGTGCATCTGGGGAACAGCAGAGCTTTTCTTTTTCTTTATTCTACATTTTTGTAGAATGCTCACTGTTAACCCCGAGATGTTTTTGAGTCTTTGTGCTCGACTGTTGTTCGGATGCGCACTTGTGTGGTCGTAGGACGTTCGTCAAACGGTCACAGTACTTTCAATCATTGTTTCTTCATTGTAAATATCATTGATTAGGTGAAAAGCTACTGCTTGAGAATGGCGATTTAGTATGTATTTGTAGAGGTTAAAGGCATAATGACTCCAAGCCTTGCACGCTGGTACCTTGTCCCATGCCATTCCGACATATATGATGGCATGGTAATGTGGTGGCTGCATCACAGGTTAAAGAGTCAACAATGTCCTGAATTTTGACTTGACTGGTTTATGGAACATACAGTCAGCTGTAAAAAGATATAGGCTCCCTGTTGTTATTCTGTACTGCATGATCTAGCAGGGTCAAGGTAGGAGTTTCTCCACTCGTTAAGAGATTGATAACTTGCTTCATTGCAGTGTGGTCTACCAATATCCTTACATCTAGCTTGCTCTTTGCAATGCACACTGTCTGTGTGGCAAATTTTTTGCTTTTTCTTTTGCTGATGGAATTGTGCAGAGATCTAGTTCCAGAAGAAAGTCTGTCCAATGTGGCTACTATCGTGGTATTCCCCTCATCAAGGGCTGTGTGCAGGCTCTTGACTACTTCCTCCGTCGCTGGATGTCCAGTGCACAGTGAGCGAAGATTTGGTTGGCTTATGTTCCATGAGTCCTTATCCCATTCCTCCAGGGCAAGTTTTACTTCATGAATTACTTGCAAGCCTTTCTTAATCTTTGAAGGACTCAATTCTGGGTAGAGGTAGATAAGCTTCTTTAAATTCATGATTTGTTGTAATTGCTCCCTTAAGTACAACACAGCAGGTCTGCTTAGTATGTTAACAGCAATCATGGGGAGATTCTTGGAGAATCCAACCCAGCCACCAATTCTTCAAATCTTAGACTGTGTGTTCATGGTCATTTCAATAACCTGATCGGGAGACAATTTTCTGAAACTCTTGCCTGTCAACGAGAATGAGTATATTGAGGACATATGTATCCTTTCTTCCTTTGTCAAGGTGGACATTTGCCAGTAGTAGAGAGAGAGGTAGCGCAGATAATTTATGTTGCCATATGCTGCTAGAAGAGGAAGCATTCTGCGACAACCATCTAAGTATTCATCAAACTTACTCCACTCCTCAGACAATGGAAGTGCCGAAACAGGACTTCCATGTCGATGATGTAAGAGAGACAAACTTTTGCCATATCTGAGTCAGAAAGATATCTCGAAACATCCCATGCACAAATTTGTTAAATGAATCTGATGCAACGAAGTTTTCACTTTCTTGTTCTGTTGTGATATCCACTACATATTCTAAACCGTTATGTAGATCTGGGTGATTCTCAACACATCTTTGAATCAGCATGCGTAGTAAAGCTTCTGCTATCAATTTGTGCAGACGCAGTGCCCTGTTGTAGTGTTTTCCAGATAATGCTTGCTTTACACTGCCTGCAGCAACAACATCTGTAGCAACAGCTAGCTCCTCAATACCACTTCCTGCGAATCTTTTTCCTAGAGCATTATGGTATGACATCTCTGTGTGTGTGAAATCCACCTAATACGCCCTTTACGAGAGACCACCTATTCTCTTCCTCACACAGATATCCTTCAATATATTTATATATTTTATATATTTGCTTGATCACCAACAAGTTGAATTAGTGTCATTTTCTTGTGTTCCGCAACTCGTTGACACCAATCCAACACATCTTTGACATCCTCTTTGCTTGGTGGCTGTGAGTAAGATTTGACATTATATGTTTCCCACTTTTCAATATGGCTTTGATGTTACAGTGTTAACCAGTATATGACGGTACATTTTCTCCCAGTTGAATCACATGCACAAGTGAGTGAGCAATTAATCGAAGCACTACAGGTGCTTCTTCGCTGGATTCCAAACTCTTTAGCTGTGAATTATTGCATACGTCATTGTGGCTAAACGTTTTGGGGACAACAGGATAGGATAGAGCTCTTTTGACTTCAGGCGTTGGTATAGATAACGCTGTTCCATCGCTAACAGTTTCATAGCAAGAAGATATTGGTTGTTCCATTATGATGTTCGTGTAATGTCTAGTCTCGGATCCTGTTAGTCTGTCTTCTCGAAAATCGTCATTATCCATAACAACTGTTCCCGTCTGAAGTTTGTTGTGGACATAACATGACGTTTGAACCCATTTCATTTTGCTCTGCCTTATTGCGTTTCTGTAACGCCAATGCTAATAACTCATCAAGTACGTCGTTATATGAAATGCCAATTTTCAATTTTTTGAGTACAGTAATAAATTCCTTGATACCAGTCAAATTGTATCGCTTACTTGTAATGGTTGGCGTTTTCCTGTGATTAAATGCATTACACCTTCAGAAATGAAACGTACGGCTGATTGCAATCGTTCCGCAACCACTACGCAATCTTCTTTCAGTTTAGCATGGGGATCCGCAAGCAAAGCAATTAAGGTATGAATATCATTAGGCGTATTTTCCTTTTGCAGGGCAGGGCCATGGTAATCCAGGTTCCTTCCGGTGCCTACCGTGTAGAATTTAGCAGCATTTTGTATCAAGTTGAAGGTGTTCGTGCCCCAACTATTCAAAGCACTTTCGACATATGCTCCCCATGTTTAGGAAAAAAAAGTTATTGATGATTCAGGAATCTCCGTTTCGCGGGCTTATAGGTCGTGTTCCAAGGACATTTTGTCGTCCTGACGTTTCGCTGAATACTGCGTTCAGCATGTTCACAGGTTACATAAAGCGAGGTAAAACAAGTAAACAGAAGATATATAAATAGTCAACAACCCACACATAGAGGCTACCATAGCAACGGCGTACCACATAAAAGTAATGCATCAAGGACAGGGCTGCTTGTCTGTTGCATCTTCTCGTCTACGACGGTCAATAAGGGCAGGCTTGAGGGGATTAAGGACTGGAAGCCAAGCTCTGTTCACACGTTCTGCTTCCTCCTTAAGATTGAAGCTGTTAGTATGCTTCAGGATTTCAATGGCCTCCCTTTGTAGCCTGGCATGATAAGACACCGTGGTGGACAGAACTTCGGTGTCTCCATATCTTATATCGTGACCTGCAAGTAGCGAGTGTGCTGCTACAGTGGATTTATCTGTTTGTCCCAGCCGGCTGTGTCGTTCGTGCTCCTTGAGGCGAGTGGCAATACTTCTTTTCGTTGTTCCAATATATACTTGGCCACAATCACACGGGATTTTATAAACCCCTGCCGCGGTATGAGGATGTCGCTTATCTTTAGCGGACCTAAACATGTCCTTAATTTTTCGTGTAGGCCTGTATATGGTCTTTATATCATGGGACTCGAGTAGCCTCCCTATTCTGTCCGTGACCTTTTTTATATATGGAAGAAAAGCTCTAGCCAGGGGCTGCTTGTCTCCAATTACCCTTGTAGTTGGACGTCTCGGATGGAGTGCTCGCTGGATATCTTTCTGGCTGTACCCATTCGCGCATAAGGCCTCGTTGAGGTGTTCAATTTCTTGTTTTAGGCACTGCTTATCACAAATTCTTTTAGCGCGGTCAGCCAGTGTTTTTATAACTCCGTATTTCTGTCGTGGGTGGTGGTTGGACGTCTTATGTAGATATCGGTCAGTATGGGTCGGCTTACGGTAAACTGTATGTCCCAAAGTTAGATCAGCGGTCTTCGTTACCATAACGTCGAGAAACGCGATTTTCTGTTCATTTTCTAACTCCATGGTAAACTGAATGTTCGAGTTCTGGCTGTTAAGATGTTGTATAAACAGATTTAATTGATCTTTACCATGGCCCCATATTACAAAGGTATCGTCCACGTATCGTAGCCACACTTTAGGTTTCAAAGGTGCGGTCTCTAGTGCTATTTGTTCAAATTGTTCCATGAAGAAATTCGCGATCACCGGACTAAGGGGACTGCCCATGGCGACGCCATCAATTTGTTCATAGAAATCACCCTTCCACAGGAAATAGCTAGCGGTGAGGCAGTGGCGGAATAAGACGGTGATATCATCAGGAAAAATCCGTGCGATGTACTCCAGGGCTACCTTTATAGGTACTTTCGTGAAAAGAGAGACCACGTCAAAACTTACTAGTAAGTCACCAGCTTCTAGTTGAATAGTTTTCAATTTTTCAATGAAATGGCCGGAATTTTTGACGAACGACTGTGTACCGCCGATATGTGGTTGAAGTAAGGTAGCTAAATGTTTGGCAATGCTATAAGTTGGTGATCCAATAGCACTCACGATAGGACGAAGAGGAACATTATCTTTGTGTATTTTAGGTAAACCATAAAGTCTTGGTGGTAAAGCTTCACTTCTGGTGGTTACCTTCTTTACGTTTTCAGGTAGCGAAGATACCTTGATCAGGCCGTTTGTTTCACGAAGAATCCGGTTGGTAGGATCTCTCAGTAGCTTGCGGTAGGTACCCGCGTCTAAAAGTTCCAAAACCTTGGCAGTGTAGTCGTCCATGTCCAAGATAACCGTTGCGTTCCCTTTGTCTGCAGGAAGAATGATTATGCTCTCGTCCATGTTGAGAGTCTTTATAGCCTTTCTCTCCTGAGGTGTGAGGTTACTCTGCGGTGCCGGTGCCTTCTTGATTATACGTGAGGCTTCATGACGAATTTCATCTGCTTGTTCAGATGGTAGCTCACGGATTGCCGCTTCAATATTGGCGACAATGTCTTCCACGGGAATCGAAGGAGGGGTCACTGCGTAATTTCCTCCTTTCGCTAGTATAGAGATTTCCCACTCTGACAGGTGGCGATTGGTCAGGTTAACAATTGTCCGTGAGATGTCCAGCGTAGGCGCAGGTACCGGCGCGGGTTGGTCTCTCTGTAACCGCTCAAACTTTTTCTTCTGCCGGATGCTAGACTGTTCAAATGTTGAACGCATAGAGTAGAAGGTGATGCGATCTACATTTTCCCAGTCCTGATATGAGAGTGTGCTGCTGATGCGGTAGTGCAGCTGTAAGAGTGCCTGATCTGTAGTAGCGAGCCCCTTACGTGCAAAGCTTATGCGTTCACGTAATAGCGAACGTTCAGTTCGATCATATATTCTATGGGCTCTAGCTGAGGTTAGTGGTCTCTTCATTTTAATAAACTTGGGAATCATACCTGTGTCTCGGCATCGAAGAAGAAACGTGAGTGATGACAGACGTTGCGACTTTTTCTTCCTTAGCCCATAGAATATATGATCGAACTGAACGTTCGCTATTACGTGAACGCATAAGCTTTGCACGTAAGGGGCTCGCTACTACAGATCAGGCACTCTTACAGCTGCACTACCGCATCAGCAGCACACTCTCATATCAGGACTGGGAAAATGTAGATCGCATCACCTTCTACTCTATGCGTTCAACATTTGAACAGTCTAGCATCCGGCAGAAGAAAAAGTTTGAGCGGTTACAGAGAGACCAACCCGCGCCGGTACCTGCGCCTACGCTGGACATCTCACGGACAATTGTTAACCTGACCAATCGCCACCTGTCAGAGTGGGAAATCTCAATACTAGCGAAAGGAGGAAATTACGCAGTGACCCCTCCTTCGATTCCCGTGGAAGACATTGTCGCCAATATTGAAGCGGCAATCCGTGAGCTACCATCTGAACAAGCAGATGAAATTCGTCATGAAGCCTCACGTATAATCAAGAAGGCACCGGCACCGCAGAGTAACCTCACACCTCAGGAGAGAAAGGCTATAAAGACTCTCAACATGGACGAGAGCATAATCATTCTTCCTGCAGACAAAGGGAACGCAACGGTTATCTTGGACATGGACGACTACACTGCCAAGGTTTTGGAACTTTAAGACGCGGGTACCTACCGCAAGCTACTGAGAGATCCTACCAACCGGATTCTTCGTGAAACAAACGGCCTGATCAAGGTATCTTCGCTACCTGAAAACGTAAAGAAGGTAACCACCAGAAGTGAAGCTTTACCACCAAGACTTTATGGTTTACCTAAAATACACAAAGATAATGTTCCTCTTCGTCCTATCGTGAGTGCTATTGGATCACCAACTTATAGCATTGCCAAACATTTAGCTACCTTACTTCAACCACATATCGGCGGTACACAGTCGTTCGTCAAAAATTCCGGCCATTTCATTGAAAAATTGAAAACTATTCAACTAGAAGCTGGTGACTTACTAGTAAGTTTTGACGTGGTCTCTCTTTTCACGAAAGTACCTATAAAGGTAGCCCTGGAGTACATCGCACGGATTTTTCCTGATGATATCACCGCCTTATTCCGCCACTGCCTCACCGCTAGCTATTTCCTGTGGAAGGGTGATTTCTATGAACAAATTGATGGCGTCGCCATGGGCAGTCCCCTTAGTCCGGTGATCGCGAATTTCTTCATGGAACAATTTGAACAAATAGCACTAGAGACCGCACCTTTGAAACCTAAAGTGTGGCTACGATACGTGGACGATACCTTTGTAATATGGGGCCATGGTAAAGATCAATTAAATCTGTTTATACAACATCTTAACAGCCAGAACTCGAACATTCAGTTTACCATGGAGTTAGAAAATGAACAGAAAATCGCGTTTCTCGACGTTATGGTAACGAAGACCGCTGATCTAACTTTGGGACATACAGTTTACCGTAAGCCGACCCATACTGACCGATATCTACATAAGACGTCCAACCACCACCCACGACAGAAATACGGAGTTATAAAAACACTGGCTGACCGCGCTAAAAGAATTTGTGATAAGCAGTGCCTAAAACAAGAAATTGAACACCTCAACGAGGCCTTATGCGCGAATGGGTACAGCCAGAAAGATATCCAGCGAGCACTCCATCCGAGACGTCCAACTACAAGGGTAATTGGAGACAAGCAGCCCCTGGCTAGAGCTTTTCTTCCATATATAAAAAAGGTCACGGACAGAATAGGGAGGCTACTCGAGTCCCATGATATAAAGACCATATACAGGCCTACACGAAAAATTAAGGACATGTTTAGGTCCGCTAAAGATAAGCGACATCCTCATACCGCGGCAGGGGTTTATAAAATCCCGTGTGATTGTGGCCAAGTATATATTGGAACAACGAAAAGAAGTATTGCCACTCGCCTCAAGGAGCACGAACGACACAGCCGGCTGGGACAAACAGATAAATCCACTGTAGCAGCACACTCGCTACTTGCAGGTCACGATATAAGATATGGAGACACCGAAGTTCTGTCCACCACGGTGTCTTATCATGCCAGGCTACAAAGGGAGGCCATTGAAATCCTGAAGCATACTAACAGCTTCAATCTTAAGGAGGAAGCAGAACGTGTGAACAGAGCTTGGCTTCCAGTCCTTAATCCCCTCAAGCCTGCCCTTATTGACCGTCGTAGACGAGAAGATGCAACAGACAAGCAGCCCTGTCCTTGATGCATTACTTTTATGTGGTACGCCGTTGCTATGGTAGCCTCTATGTGTGGGTTGTTGACTATTTATATATCTTCTGTTTACTTGTTTTACCTCGCTTTATGTAACCTGTGAACATGCTGAACGCAGTATTCAGCGAAACGTCAGGACGACAAAATGTCCTTGGAACACGACCTATAAGCCCGCGAAACGGAGATTCCTATTTCAACGCCGGTCGTGAAAGTCTACATTTTTACTTAATTCGCCTCTACGGGGAGGAAATATCACACTTAGTTCGTCGCTTTGAGAGGTTAAGGAAGAAAAAGTCGCAACGTCTGTCATCACTCACGTTTCTTCTTCGATGCCGAGACACAGGTATGATTCCCAAGTTTATTAAAATGAAGAGACCACTAACCTCAGCTAGAGCCCATAGAATATATGATCGAACTGAACGTTCGCTATTACGTGAACGCATAAGCTTTGCACGTAAGGGGCTCGCTACTACAGATCAGGCACTCTTACAGCTGCACTACCGCATCAGCAGCACACTCTCATATCAGGACTGGGAAAATGTAGATCGCATCACCTTCTACTCTATGCGTTCAACATTTGAACAGTCTAGCATCCGGCAGAAGAAAAAGTTTGAGCGGTTACAGAGAGACCAACCCGCGCCGGTACCTGCGCCTACGCTGGACATCTCACGGACAATTGTTAACCTGACCAATCGCCACCTGTCAGAGTGGGAAATCTCTATACTAGCGAAAGGAGGAAATTACGCAGTGACCCCTCCTTCGATTCCCGTGGAAGACATTGTCGCCAATATTGAAGCGGCAATCCGTGAGCTACCATCTGAACAAGCAGATGAAATTCGTCATGAAGCCTCACGTATAATCAAGAAGGCACCGGCACCGCAGAGTAACCTCACACCTCAGGAGAGAAAGGCTATAAAGACTCTCAACATGGACGAGAGCATAATCATTCTTCCTGCAGACAAAGGGAACGCAACGGTTATCTTGGACATGGACGACTACACTGCCAAGGTTTTGGAACTTTTAGACGCGGGTACCTACCGCAAGCTACTGAGAGATCCTACCAACCGGATTCTTCGTGAAACAAACGGCCTGATCAAGGTATCTTCGCTACCTGAAAACGTAAAGAAGGTAACCACCAGAAGTGAAGCTTTACCACCAAGACTTTATGGTTTACCTAAAATACACAAAGATAATGTTCCTCTTCGTCCTATCGTGAGTGCTATTGGATCACCAACTTATAGCATTGCCAAACATTTAGCTACCTTACTTCAACCACATATCGGCGGTACACAGTCGTTCGTCAAAAATTCCGGCCATTTCATTGAAAAATTGAAAACTATTCAACTAGAAGCTGGTGACTTACTAGTAAGTTTTGACGTGGTCTCTCTTTTCACGAAAGTACCTATAAAGGTAGCCCTGGAGTACATCGCACGGATTTTTCCTGATGATATCACCGCCTTATTCCGCCACTGCCTCACCGCTAGCTATTTCCTGTGGAAGGGTGATTTCTATGAACAAATTGATGGCGTCGCCATGGGCAGTCCCCTTAGTCCGGTGATCGCGAATTTCTTCATGGAACAATTTGAACAAATAGCACTAGAGACCGCACCTTTGAAACCTAAAGTGTGGCTACGATACGTGGACGATACCTTTGTAATATGGGGCCATGGTAAAGATCAATTAAATCTGTTTATACAACATCTTAACAGCCAGAACTCGAACATTCAGTTTACCATGGAGTTAGAAAATGAACAGAAAATCGCGTTTCTCGACGTTATGGTAACGAAGACCGCTGATCTAACTTTGGGACATACAGTTTACCGTAAGCCGACCCATACTGACCGATATCTACATAAGACGTCCAACCACCACCCACGACAGAAATACGGAGTTATAAAAACACTGGCTGACCGCGCTAAAAGAATTTGTGATAAGCAGTGCCTAAAACAAGAAATTGAACACCTCAACGAGGCCTTATGCGCGAATGGGTACAGCCAGAAAGATATCCAGCGAGCACTCCATCCGAGACGTCCAACTACAAGGGTAATTGGAGACAAGCAGCCCCTGGCTAGAGCTTTTCTTCCATATATAAAAAAGGTCACGGACAGAATAGGGAGGCTACTCGAGTCCCATGATATAAAGACCATATACAGGCCTACACGAAAAATTAAGGACATGTTTAGGTCCGCTAAAGATAAGCGACATCCTCATACCGCGGCAGGGGTTTATAAAATCCCGTGTGATTGTGGCCAAGTATATATTGGAACAACGAAAAGAAGTATTGCCACTCGCCTCAAGGAGCACGAACGACACAGCCGGCTGGGACAAACAGATAAATCCACTGTAGCAGCACACTCGCTACTTGCAGGTCACGATATAAGATATGGAGACACCGAAGTTCTGTCCACCACGGTGTCTTATCATGCCAGGCTACAAAGGGAGGCCATTGAAATCCTGAAGCATACTAACAGCTTCAATCTTAAGGAGGAAGCAGAACGTGTGAACAGAGCTTGGCTTCCAGTCCTTAATCCCCTCAAGCCTGCCCTTATTGACCGTCGTAGACGAGAAGATGCAACAGACAAGCAGCCCTGTCCTTGATGCATTACTTTTATGTGGTACGCCGTTGCTATGGTAGCCTCTATGTGTGGGTTGTTGACTATTTATATATCTTCTGTTTACTTGTTTTACCTCGCTTTATGTAACCTGTGAACATGCTGAACGCAGTATTCAGCGAAACGTCAGGACGACAAAATGTCCTTGGAACACGACCTATAAGCCCGCGAAACGGAGATTCCTATTTCAACGCCGGTCGTGAAAGTCTACATTTTTACTTAATTCGCCTCTACGGGGAGGAAATATCACACTTAGTTCGTCGCTTTGAGAGGTTAAGGAAGAAAAAGTCGCAACGTCTGTCATCACTCACGTTTCTTCTTCGATGCCGAGACACAGGTATGATTCCCAAGTTTATTAAAATGAAGAGACCACTAACCTCAGCTAGAGCCCATAGAATATATGATCGAACTGAACGTTCGCTATTACGTGAACGCATAAGCTTTGCACGTAAGGGGCTCGCTACTACAGATCAGGCACTCTTACAGCTGCACTACCGCATCAGCAGCACACTCTCATATCAGGACTGGGAAAATGTAGATCGCATCACCTTCTACTCTATGCTTTCAACATTTGAACAGTCTAGCATCCGGCAGAAGAAAAAGTTTGAGCGGTTACAGAGAGACCAACCCGCGCCGGTACCTGCGCCTACGCTGGACATCTCACGGACAATTGTTAACCTGACCAATCGCCACCTGTCAGAGTGGGAAATCTCTATACTAGCGAAAGGAGGAAATTACGCAGTGACCCCTCCTTCGATTCCCGTGGAAGACATTGTCGCCAATATTGAAGCGGCAATCCGTGAGCTACCATCTGAACAAGCAGATGAAATTCGTCATGAAGCCTCACGTATAATCAAGAAGGCACCGGCACCGCAGAGTAACCTCACACCTCAGGAGAGAAAGGCTATAAAGACTCTCAACATGGACGAGAGCATAATCATTCTTCCTGCAGACAAAGGGAACGCAACGGTTATCTTGGACATGGACGACTACACTGCCAAGGTTTTGGAACTTTTAGACGCGGGTACCTACCGCAAGCTACTGAGAGATCCTACCAACCGGATTCTTCGTGAAACAAACGGCCTGATCAAGGTATCTTCGCTACCTGAAAACGTAAAGAAGGTAACCACCAGAAGTGAAGCTTTACCACCAAGACTTTATGGTTTACCTAAAATACACAAAGATAATGTTCCTCTTCGTCCTATCGTGAGTGCTATTGGATCACCAACTTATAGCATTGCCAAACATTTAGCTACCTTACTTCAACCACATATCGGCGGTACACAGTCGTTCGTCAAAAATTCCGGCCATTTCATTGAAAAATTGAAAACTATTCAACTAGAAGCTGGTGACTTACTAGTAAGTTTTGACGTGGTCTCTCTTTTCACGAAAGTACCTATAAAGGTAGCCCTGGAGTACATCGCACGGATTTTTCCTGATGATATCACCGCCTTATTCCGCCACTGCCTCACCGCTAGCTATTTCCTGTGGAAGGGTGATTTCTATGAACAAATTGATGGCGTCGCCATGGGCAGTCCCCTTAGTCCGGTGATCGCGAATTTCTTCATGGAACAATTTGAACAAATAGCACTAGAGACCGCACCTTTGAAACCTAAAGTGTGGCTACGATACGTGGACGATACCTTTGTAATATGGGGCCATGGTAAAGATCAATTAAATCTGTTTATACAACATCTTAACAGCCAGAACTCGAACATTCAGTTTACCATGGAGTTAGAAAATGAACAGAAAATCGCGTTTCTCGACGTTATGGTAACGAAGACCGCTGATCTAACTTTGGGACATACAGTTTACCGTAAGCCGACCCATACTGACCGATATCTACATAAGACGTCCAACCACCACCCACGACAGAAATACGGAGTTATAAAAACACTGGCTGACCGCGCTAAAAGAATTTGTGATAAGCAGTGCCTAAAACAAGAAATTGAACACCTCAACGAGGCCTTATGCGCGAATGGGTACAGCCAGAAAGATATCCAGCGAGCACTCCATCCGAGACGTCCAACTACAAGGGTAATTGGAGACAAGCAGCCCCTGGCTAGAGCTTTTCTTCCATATATAAAAAAGGTCACGGACAGAATAGGGAGGCTACTCGAGTCCCATGATATAAAGACCATATACAGGCCTACACGAAAAATTAAGGACATGTTTAGGTCCGCTAAAGATAAGCGACATCCTCATACCGCGGCAGGGGTTTATAAAATCCCGTGTGATTGTGGCCAAGTATATATTGGAACAACGAAAAGAAGTATTGCCACTCGCCTCAAGGAGCACGAACGACACAGCCGGCTGGGACAAACAGATAAATCCACTGTAGCAGCACACTCGCTACTTGCAGGTCACGATATAAGATATGGAGACACCGAAGTTCTGTCCACCACGGTGTCTTATCATGCCAGGCTACAAAGGGAGGCCATTGAAATCCTGAAGCATACTAACAGCTTCAATCTTAAGGAGGAAGCAGAACGTGTGAACAGAGCTTGGCTTCCAGTCCTTAATCCCCTCAAGCCTGCCCTTATTGACCGTCGTAGACGAGAAGATGCAACAGACAAGCAGCCCTGTCCTTGATGCATTACTTTTATGTGGTACGCCGTTGCTATGGTAGCCTCTATGTGTGGGTTGTTGACTATTTATATATCTTCTGTTTACTTGTTTTACCTCGCTTTATGTAACCTGTGAACATGCTGAACGCAGTATTCAGCGAAACGTCAGGACGACAAAATGTCCTTGGAACACGACCTATAAGCCCGCGAAACGGAGATTCCTATTTCAACGCCGGTCGTGAAAGTCTACATTTTTACTTAATTCGCCTCTACGGGGAGGAAATATCACACTTAGTTCGTCGCTTTGAGAGGTTAAGGAAGAAAAAGTCGCAACGTCTGTCATCACTCACGTTTCTTCTTCGATGCCGAGACACAGGTATGATTCCCAAGTTTATTAAAATGAAGAGACCACTAACCTCAGCTAGAGCCCATAGAATATATGATCGAACTGAACGTTCGCTATTACGTGAACGCATAAGCTTTGCACGTAAGGGGCTCGCTACTACAGATCAGGCACTCTTACAGCTGCACTACCGCATCAGCAGCACACTCTCATATCAGGACTGGGAAAATGTAGATCGCATCACCTTCTACTCTATGCGTTCAACATTTGAACAGTCTAGCATCCGGCAGAAGAAAAAGTTTGAGCGGTTACAGAGAGACCAACCCGCGCCGGTACCTGCGCCTACGCTGGACATCTCACGGACAATTGTTAACCTGACCAATCGCCACCTGTCAGAGTGGGAAATCTCTATACTAGCGAAAGGAGGAAATTACGCAGTGACCCCTCCTTCGATTCCCGTGGAAGACATTGTCGCCAATATTGAAGCGGCAATCCGTGAGCTACCATCTGAACAAGCAGATGAAATTCGTCATGAAGCCTCACGTATAATCAAGAAGGCACCGGCACCGCAGAGTAACCTCACACCTCAGGAGAGAAAGGCTATAAAGACTCTCAACATGGACGAGAGCATAATCATTCTTCCTGCAGACAAAGGGAACGCAACGGTTATCTTGGACATGGACGACTACACTGCCAAGGTTTTGGAACTTTTAGACGCGGGTACCTACCGCAAGCTACTGAGAGATCCTACCAACCGGATTCTTCGTGAAACAAACGGCCTGATCAAGGTATCTTCGCTACCTGAAAACGTAAAGAAGGTAACCACCAGAAGTGAAGCTTTACCACCAAGACTTTATGGTTTACCTAAAATACACAAAGATAATGTTCCTCTTCGTCCTATCGTGAGTGCTATTGGATCACCAACTTATAGCATTGCCAAACATTTAGCTACCTTACTTCAACCACATATCGGCGGTACACAGTCGTTCGTCAAAAATTCCGGCCATTTCATTGAAAAATTGAAAACTATTCAACTAGAAGCTGGTGACTTACTAGTAAGTTTTGACGTGGTCTCTCTTTTCACGAAAGTACCTATAAAGGTAGCCCTGGAGTACATCGCACGGATTTTTCCTGATGATATCACCGCCTTATTCCGCCACTGCCTCACCGCTAGCTATTTCCTGTGGAAGGGTGATTTCTATGAACAAATTGATGGCGTCGCCATGGGCAGTCCCCTTAGTCCGGTGATCGCGAATTTCTTCATGGAACAATTTGAACAAATAGCACTAGAGACCGCACCTTTGAAACCTAAAGTGTGGCTACGATACGTGGACGATACCTTTGTAATATGGGGCCATGGTAAAGATCAATTAAATCTGTTTATACAACATCTTAACAGCCAGAACTCGAACATTCAGTTTACCATGGAGTTAGAAAATGAACAGAAAATCGCGTTTCTCGACGTTATGGTAACGAAGACCGCTGATCTAACTTTGGGACATACAGTTTACCGTAAGCCGACCCATACTGACCGATATCTACATAAGACGTCCAACCACCACCCACGACAGAAATACGGAGTTATAAAAACACTGGCTGACCGCGCTAAAAGAATTTGTGATAAGCAGTGCCTAAAACAAGAAATTGAACACCTCAACGAGGCCTTATGCGCGAATGGGTACAGCCAGAAAGATATCCAGCGAGCACTCCATCCGAGACGTCCAACTACAAGGGTAATTGGAGACAAGCAGCCCCTGGCTAGAGCTTTTCTTCCATATATAAAAAAGGTCACGGACAGAATAGGGAGGCTACTCGAGTCCCATGATATAAAGACCATATACAGGCCTACACGAAAAATTAAGGACATGTTTAGGTCCGCTAAAGATAAGCGACATCCTCATACCGCGGCAGGGGTTTATAAAATCCCGTGTGATTGTGGCCAAGTATATATTGGAACAACGAAAAGAAGTATTGCCACTCGCCTCAAGGAGCACGAACGACACAGCCGGCTGGGACAAACAGATAAATCCACTGTAGCAGCACACTCGCTACTTGCAGGTCACGATATAAGATATGGAGACACCGAAGTTCTGTCCACCACGGTGTCTTATCATGCCAGGCTACAAAGGGAGGCCATTGAAATCCTGAAGCATACTAACAGCTTCAATCTTAAGGAGGAAGCAGAACGTGTGAACAGAGCTTGGCTTCCAGTCCTTAATCCCCTCAAGCCTGCCCTTATTGACCGTCGTAGACGAGAAGATGCAACAGACAAGCAGCCCTGTCCTTGATGCATTACTTTTATGTGGTACGCCGTTGCTATGGTAGCCTCTATGTGTGGGTTGTTGACTATTTATATATCTTCTGTTTACTTGTTTTACCTCGCTTTATGTAACCTGTGAACATGCTGAACGCAGTATTCAGCGAAACGTCAGGACGACAAAATGTCCTTGGAACACGACCTATAAGCCCGCGAAACGGAGATTCCTATTTCAACGCCGGTCGTGAAAGTCTACATTTTTACTTAATTCGCCTCTACGGGGAGGAAATATCACACTTAGTTCGTCGCTTTGAGAGGTTAAGGAAGAAAAAGTCGCAACGTCTGTCATCACTCACGTTTCTTCTTCGATGCCGAGACACAGGTATGATTCCCAAGTTTATTAAAATGAAGAGACCACTAACCTCAGCTAGAGCCCATAGAATATATGATCGAACTGAACGTTCGCTATTACGTGAACGCATAAGCTTTGCACGTAAGGGGCTCGCTACTACAGATCAGGCACTCTTACAGCTGCACTACCGCATCAGCAGCACACTCTCATATCAGGACTGGGAAAATGTAGATCGCATCACCTTCTACTCTATGCGTTCAACATTTGAACAGTCTAGCATCCGGCAGAAGAAAAAGTTTGAGCGGTTACAGAGAGACCAACCCGCGCCGGTACCTGCGCCTACGCTGGACATCTCACGGACAATTGTTAACCTGACCAATCGCCACCTGTCAGAGTGGGAAATCTCTATACTAGCGAAAGGAGGAAATTACGCAGTGACCCCTCCTTCGATTCCCGTGGAAGACATTGTCGCCAATATTGAAGCGGCAATCCGTGAGCTACCATCTGAACAAGCAGATGAAATTCGTCATGAAGCCTCACGTATAATCAAGAAGGCACCGGCACCGCAGAGTAACCTCACACCTCAGGAGAGAAAGGCTATAAAGACTCTCAACATGGACGAGAGCATAATCATTCTTCCTGCAGACAAAGGGAACGCAACGGTTATCTTGGACATGGACGACTACACTGCCAAGGTTTTGGAACTTTTAGACGCGGGTACCTACCGCAAGCTACTGAGAGATCCTACCAACCGGATTCTTCGTGAAACAAACGGCCTGATCAAGGTATCTTCGCTACCTGAAAACGTAAAGAAGGTAACCACCAGAAGTGAAGCTTTACCACCAAGACTTTATGGTTTACCTAAAATACACAAAGATAATGTTCCTCTTCGTCCTATCGTGAGTGCTATTGGATCACCAACTTATAGCATTGCCAAACATTTAGCTACCTTACTTCAACCACATATCGGCGGTACACAGTCGTTCGTCAAAAATTCCGGCCATTTCATTGAAAAATTGAAAACTATTCAACTAGAAGCTGGTGACTTACTAGTAAGTTTTGACGTGGTCTCTCTTTTCACGAAAGTACCTATAAAGGTAGCCCTGGAGTACATCGCACGGATTTTTCCTGATGATATCACCGCCTTATTCCGCCACTGCCTCACCGCTAGCTATTTCCTGTGGAAGGGTGATTTCTATGAACAAATTGATGGCGTCGCCATGGGCAGTCCCCTTAGTCCGGTGATCGCGAATTTCTTCATGGAACAATTTGAACAAATAGCACTAGAGACCGCACCTTTGAAACCTAAAGTGTGGCTACGATACGTGGACGATACCTTTGTAATATGGGGCCATGGTAAAGATCAATTAAATCTGTTTATACAACATCTTAACAGCCAGAACTCGAACATTCAGTTTACCATGGAGTTAGAAAATGAACAGAAAATCGCGTTTCTCGACGTTATGGTAACGAAGACCGCTGATCTAACTTTGGGACATACAGTTTACCGTAAGCCGACCCATACTGACCGATATCTACATAAGACGTCCAACCACCACCCACGACAGAAATACGGAGTTATAAAAACACTGGCTGACCGCGCTAAAAGAATTTGTGATAAGCAGTGCCTAAAACAAGAAATTGAACACCTCAACGAGGCCTTATGCGCGAATGGGTACAGCCAGAAAGATATCCAGCGAGCACTCCATCCGAGACGTCCAACTACAAGGGTAATTGGAGACAAGCAGCCCCTGGCTAGAGCTTTTCTTCCATATATAAAAAAGGTCACGGACAGAATAGGGAGGCTACTCGAGTCCCATGATATAAAGACCATATACAGGCCTACACGAAAAATTAAGGACATGTTTAGGTCCGCTAAAGATAAGCGACATCCTCATACCGCGGCAGGGGTTTATAAAATCCCGTGTGATTGTGGCCAAGTATATATTGGAACAACGAAAAGAAGTATTGCCACTCGCCTCAAGGAGCACGAACGACACAGCCGGCTGGGACAAACAGATAAATCCACTGTAGCAGCACACTCGCTACTTGCAGGTCACGATATAAGATATGGAGACACCGAAGTTCTGTCCACCACGGTGTCTTATCATGCCAGGCTACAAAGGGAGGCCATTGAAATCCTGAAGCATACTAACAGCTTCAATCTTAAGGAGGAAGCAGAACGTGTGAACAGAGCTTGGCTTCCAGTCCTTAATCCCCTCAAGCCTGCCCTTATTGACCGTCGTAGACGAGAAGATGCAACAGACAAGCAGCCCTGTCCTTGATGCATTACTTTTATGTGGTACGCCGTTGCTATGGTAGCCTCTATGTGTGGGTTGTTGACTATTTATATATCTTCTGTTTACTTGTTTTACCTCGCTTTATGTAACCTGTGAACATGCTGAACGCAGTATTCAGCGAAACGTCAGGACGACAAAATGTCCTTGGAACACGACCTATAAGCCCGCGAAACGGAGATTCCTATTTCAACGCCGGTCGTGAAAGTCTACATTTTTACTTATTGATGATTCGTTTCGTTGGTATCGCGACTGAAACCCAATCTCCTTTCCAAAGTGGGTTTCCAGTTTTTGGCGAAGCGAACGTAGGGCCTTTTTGTCGTCGCAAGTTTTTCTAATTTCCTCGTTTGTTATTAACATATATCTCTGAATTTGCTCATATTCGCATAATAAGTCCCTGAGCGTGTACACTTCTTCACGGGTGTCCAAGTACTTGATAATATTTTCACACAGTTGATTAAATGCTTCGGTTTGTTTTTCTGTTGCCCATGTCAATCGCTGAAGACGTTGCTCTTTTGCGGTATCGGTCTCGTTCTGGTTGTACACTGGTCTGCAGTATGCCATCCAGCAATCTTTATGATATCGTATATCCATCGCAGCAGCTTTCAGTATCCCTCCATCATTGTTACAGAATGTGATTAGAGCTTGAAGTCTATTCTTGGCTTGCTTATCTTGAACATAGTCAACCGCTTTCGAGAAAGTTTCCCAAGCATCCTGCGTTTCCAATCTATGATATTTTACTGGAGTTCTTCCACCAAAATTGTTTCGAACGGTTTTTCCTTCCAATGTTTCGGTGCAAATAATGCAAGACGAATGAGTAGAACCCCTACGGCTACTTCGCATTTGTGGTTCATGAGTCTGGGGAGTAGGATTTCCAGCAGCTTCTCCCACATTTGCCCCAAGACCAGATTTCCTATATGTATCCCGTGCTCACCAACAATTTCAAGTCTGCGGAGTTTGTGAATTTTCATAGGCACAGCGTCAACTTGTATTTTCCTATAAATATCATCAAAGATTGTTCCCAAACCCGTTCATTCTTGTGTATTTTCGGCAATTTTGTTCCAGGTGTCCTGGTTTGGTTGTCCTAGCGTTTTTTTGACAATGTTGATTGTTCATATATCACACATTCGTCATATGCTTTATATTTCTTGCTGATAGGTACTGGTGGAGATGCAACCAGTAAAGCTTGCCTCTTTATTGGTCTTGATGGACCAGGAATATCCATTTTTCCAATTGTCTGTTACTTATTCACTGTAATAAAGTAACAAAAGATAAAATTAGCATTTTAAAAAGGGGACTTATAATTGAATGTAATAGAGCCATAACTGTAGAATGAAGAAATACCAAGCAAACGATACCTTATCCTTCAGAGTGCTATTGACAAAACGTTTTGTCGCTAAGCACGCGCCTTTTTGGTTTCACATTTCAGCTGCTTGAAGCGACGCCGTTGGAAAGTAGACTTAGCTGCTCTCTTGTGGTAGGCCATGGAACCATTTACTTTGCTTTTTTTAAATCTCTATGGGGATGTGAATTACGCTATTCATATGTTCAAAGAGATGGCACAATTTTGACCTATATTTGACATTCTTTGTGCAGTAATGGCTGACAACAGACCAAGTAGTAGTTCGAGTTGAGGCGGTTCTAAACGTCTACCGTACCCAGGATGGGACATAGAGGACATAACCTCCCTAAAAGTCGCCCTTAGAGAAAAGCCGTTTAGGCTGTCGCTACATAAGGCACAAGCGAGGGCATTTGTAATTGAGGTAGGATTTGGGTGGGAAGCGGCCGTGGCCTTAAGTTAGGTACCATCCCAGCATTTACCTAGATTAAAAATTGTAATCGCAGAAAACCACTTTTAGAATAGCAGAGGTAGGAATTGAACCCTCCTCTTCTCAGTTTAGCCTCACGCGGCTGAGTGTACCCGGTTCCAACTCTCAGACCAGAATTAAATTTCTTAACCGAGCTGGGAATCGAACCCGATCCTCTGTGGTGACGGCCAAGACTGCTATCCACTATGCAACGAGGTGGACCATCTGAAATACATACCAGTTAAAAGGCTAAACATGAATATTGTCTAAGTAGTTTGGGAGATTTTTGTATTTTCAAATATCGCCATTTTTCAAAATGGCGACCAAACGCCAAAATTACAAATATGACTCTCCCTCAAAATTTCATCCTTAGGATGTCAAGACTAAATTGCAATCATAAAAAAGGTCGCCCCCTAAAGTGCATGGGTTTGAGTATCCTGACCGGATTATATAGGCCTATATAAAGCTCAATGTTTGTCTGTTTATTTCTTTGTCTGTTATTTATACATATCTACACCGTTTCACCGATCTGAACCAAATTTTAGATAGGCCTACTTACCCTTTGGAACCCGACGACTATAACAGACAAAGGGACATGAAAACCAGGTTTTTAGGCCCTAGGACCAATAATGTCCTTAGTAGTGTGACTGTAAGAATATTTATTAAACCATATTTAATAAGCGAGTTGCATAACTCCGCACCTTCCAGTGTTCTGGTAAAAAAAAATGCAAAAATACTTATAATATCTTGTACTGCTTACAAATTACAGTCACGGGGAGTAAGTAGTGACAAGAATGTTCAAGCCCCTAATGACAGGGTCATCATCATCGACATGCATAACTCTAGGCCACATCTGTACACTAATTATTAGTCCTCTGTTATTTATTCAAATCTACACTGTTTCACCGATCTGAGCCAAATTGTATGTACTTTCTTTTGGAAGACGCGTGTTACGTGTCTACTAGAAATTTGAATAGCCCTCTTTTTCCGTAGATCTAGTCCGTTCGGCACATGGGCGAAATATCGAATTTGTCGTCGAAGGACCAGTCTAGGCTCATTTTAAGCCTCGCAATGCATGTAACAAAACTCGCGACTTAATATTTGTTTCAGTTCGGTACAACGTTGTAGATTTGTATAAGGCTCATTTTAGGCCACGGACCGCAAGAAATAAGATTGCAGGCAAGTCTTTAAACCAGTGCAGATTTGTATCAATAACAAACAGAGAAATGGACCCGAAAACCATGTTTTATGAGCCTAGAGCCAGCCGTGCCGGAAGTATTCCGGTGTTGAAGTGGGGGCCCAGAAATACGCGAAATGGAGGTGCATCTATTGCTGGCGGGCAATGCGGGCTGCATCTTGCTGCCGCTACCCGTGTTCTGGTGCAGAATTGAGAAAATAGTTACATCTTGCGCTGCTTACAAATTGCAGTCACGGAGAGTAATTAGTGTAAAGAGATTTTCTTAAGCCCCTTAAAACAGTTGTCGTCATGAAAATATTAGGCCTCCGTATAATTGCTTTGGTGTTGACGCAGTACATTGAAATTATCAGCTGCAATTTAGTGCTCTAAAATTTTCTTTGATGTATTCTGATTATTTTAGTGTGGCGCTATGTGGCGATAATTGAGACTATTGCTCTTTCAGAAGCTCGGAACAGCCGAACTTTTCCGAAGTGCTCCGATTATTTTCCTTCAGCGCTATGCGGAAAAAGACGGCATTGCTCACTACTATTCTAACAGCCAATGAGATATAAGCCCTAGGCATCGTCTTTTATTTCACTTACTCCTTTTTCTAATATGTTTTTTCAATTCGTTTGTAAATTACAAGTGTCAGTACTATAGTTAGTAAATTGCTGTCTACCTGTTCATTATTATCATTATCATAAGGGGATAATGGCCTATATGTTACGTCCATTATACTGTACTGCTTATTACCACCACCGCCACTACCACAAAAGTTATATTTTCATAATATTTCTTTCTAATAGTTTGTAAGTATCATGTGGAAGTTCTGTAGTAGTATTCATTATCATCCATAAAGCAAATTAATAAATCCACCGGGCGAAGCCGAGTATTACTGCTAGTGTAAAATATGCAGATGATTTCCATTTTTCCTGAAAGGTAACAAAAATGGATGGTGTGTACAAGTATAGATTGAAACCGAAGTAATACATCTGAGATGCTGTTTATTTCGAAATGCACTTAGGCCTGTGTGGAGGGCGATATGTGCCATGCTGAAATTCACACGTGAGAGAGGGAAGGGTTCCCTTGTTCTCATATCCTCTTGTACCAAGTACACTCTGCAGGCACATTCCCCGTGTGTTTTGTAGCCCTTTAGGCATGTAGATAGACTGCTGAGGGAATGGTTGAAGAAGTGCAGTAGGTTGGGGAGGATATGAGAAGGCACATGGGCTGCTCCATGTCTGGCTCAACTCCTCCCATTTAACTTCCTTATTCTTCTTTGGTTAAGGGTATTCTTTGAAGTTTTTCTTAATTATGTTCATCGTGTCAAAAGTTAGAAGACATTTTTATCATATTTTCATCACATTAAACTCAGTTATAATTTACTACTTCCTCGTCCGAATTGGAACCTGCCTTTTAAATTTTAACACGTTTCACCAAACCAATAAGGCAACCATGCGAAATATTTAACTGGTATTTTAATTCTACGAAACTTTTGCAGATATCACCCTGATAATTTGTACGGTGATAGAAAGGATAAAATCACCTACGTGACTAGTAAATCCCGTCACGTACAAAACTTCGGTGGCGTAGTTAATCGCTTCAATAATGTGGATTTTCTTATTGAACGTATTTTACCCGAATATCCTGGAGAAAAATCTGCCAAAATCCGAAGATGAAGGCGGATTTCAGCAACTTGTAGTCCCCGGCTACAAAAACTTGTAAGAGCCACTGACAAATAAAACCAGGAGGGGCACGCTATCTACTATTGTGCTATAGGACTATTCTACTTGGTCCTTGGGTTACTAACTACTTTTGGAGAGTGAGAAACTTTCCGAGGGAGCAACGGGCAATAGTTGTGAGTAGTGACTTCTATTGTACATCTATGTTGTTGTTTAAGTCTTCAGACTTTTGACTGGTTTGATGCAGTGCTCCATGCTTCCCTGTCCTGAGCTAATCGTTTCATCTCAGCGTAGCTACCACACCCTACATCCGAGGCAATCTGTTTAACACATTCAAACCTTGGACTACTCCTACAGTTCTTGTCCTCGACCCTTCCTTCCATAACTAAGCTTGCTATTCCTGGGTGTCTTAGTACGTGTCCTACCAACCTATCCTTTTCATTAGCAGTCGCCAGAAACATCTCTTCTCTCCCACTCGTCTTAATACCTCTTCGTTTGTAACCCTGTCTGCCCATCTGATCTTCATCAGTCTGCTGTAACACCACATTTCAAACGTTTCAATTCTCCTCTTTTCTGATGCACCAATAGTCCAAGTTTCTTTTCCATAGAGTGCCACGCTCCAGACAAAGGGTTTCAAAATGACTTCCTAATTCTTAAATCTATATTCGAAGTCAACAGATTCCCTTTTTGTTGAAATGCTTTCCTTGCCTGAGCCAACCTACATTTTATGTCCTCTTTGCTTCGTCCATCACTGGTTATTTTGCTTCCTAAGTAACAGAAGTCTCCTGCTTCCTTAAGCTTTTCACTTGCCAATTTGATGTCGATAGAGGTTTCTGATTTTTTCGGCTGCATTCCAATATTTTTGTTTTACATTTATTAATTTTCATAATGAATTCTTTCCTCAAGGCAGAGTCCATACCGTTCAAAAACTCATTCAAATCCTCAGGCGTGTCGGCCAAGATGACGATGTCATCAGTAAATCTCAGATTTGAAACTATTTCTCCTTAAATCTTCTCTCCCACTTTAAATTTTTCTCGAATTTCCATCATTGCTTGTTCAAAGTAAAGTTTGAAAAGTTTGGGTGATAAGTTGCAGCCTTGCCTTACATCTTTCTAAATACCAGCTTATCTCTCATGTCCTTCAGCTCGAATGACTGCTGTCTGGTTTCTGTTTAGAGTGTACTCCTATCCATGAACTTTATTCCAAACGTTTTCAAAATGTCCAACAATTCAGTCCAATCAACGTTATCAAACGCCTTTTCTTAGTCTACAAATGCCATGAACGTTCTCTTACCTTTCCTTATTCTACCTTCCAAAATCAGCTTAAGACTTAGTACAGCTTCCCTTGTTCCTACATTTCTCCTGAAACCAAACTGGTCTTCACCCAACTCCGTTTCTATCTGGCGTTCCATCCTCTTGTAAATTATTCTAGACAGGATATTTGAAGCATGAGTAATCAACCTGATTGTACGGTAATCTTCACATCTGTCAGCTCCCACTTTCTTCGGTATAGGGATGATAACATTCTTCTGGAAATCATAGAGTACCTCACCTGTCTCATAAATCCTACACACCAAGTGAAATACCCTGATCAGACCTCCATCTCCTATGCAACTCAATCGGTATATTGTTTTATCCCTCTGTTAGGGGTGGGATAAACAGGGTAGTGTAGATGTATTAATTTTAGGGATGTTTCCGAAAAAGGGTAGTTTCCCGTAATTGGGGAAGACTACTAGTGTAATGTGTTGGTGTGAGTATGTGATCTGTTGGGGATGTTCCTACAGGGTGCTTCTACCTGTTAGGGGATGAACGTCTAAGAGTGGGCTATTAACCTAGCCTGCCAATTATGTACGAGCGAGCGTTTAGCGAGCTCACGTGCAGAGTCGACACTTCGGCACGCTACAGTTTGGCTCCCTACTCGAGTACAATGGGATTCCTGACGGTGCAGTTCCTGGCCTTCACGGTCAGGGGCAATTAGGACTAAGGTCAGGTTGGGTGTAGGGATGTAAAACTGGGTGAAATGAGTAATAGATGTGTGTGTTTACTGACCAAGTATTTATTGGTCAGTGGCGGTGATGTACTGTCCCCTTTAGGTGGTGGACAGGTATGAAACAAAGTACAGAATGTGTGAAATACAAAGTGTTCTGGGTAGGTGTTACAATAATTAGGAATCTGAGCACACGGCTAGTTCTGACCTGGTGAAGAGCTTGAACGGACCTTGGAGGAGCAGAGCCGCTGGCCTCGAATAGATAATGGGGCTCCTCTGGGTCTAGCTTTTAAGGCTTTCCCCCACTGCTTGGTCGGCGTTTCCTCACCGTCGCTGACCCAGATAGTGTGTTTATGTATGTGTTATGTAAGCGTGGCTGTCAGCAATATTGCTGGGCCTGTGTTGAGGAAGTATGTGAGGCTTATGGTATGCCTATGAGGGTGGTTTTGGTGAAAAGATGTAGGGGTGGGTCTTAGGGGTACTGCCCCTGGGCTGTACAAGACCTGCTCGGCCTTTGTTCACGGCCTCGCGAACGGGAAATATAGTAGGCGTGTCGGTGTAGGTATTCTTCTTCATCATCTTGTCCCTCTTCTTCTTCTTCTTCTTCTTCTACTACATCTTCGGTGTCGTGTGGATGTGTAGATGTCGTGTTGTCCTTCTGGTGATGTGAGTTTAGCGTGTGCTCAGGGAGGGTGGGTTTTAGGTGTGTACATGTACATAGTAGATTTTGGTTAACATTATTATCTTGATGTTGATGCTGTTAGTAAGAAAACGAAGAAAAGAAAAAAGTACATAGGTATGTGCATACTGGTGCCATGCAGGCAGGAAAAAAAACATGGTTGGACGGGTGGTTGTGTCGTCCGCCACTGTGTGGGAAAAGAATTCCTCCCTGCATGTACCTTGTGTCTATAAATATAGGCAAAGTATGGCATAAAAGGTAGAAGAAAATAGAAAAACAGGTGCCCCAGGGTTTTAGTTTAAGTTATATATCAGAATGATTTATTGTTGTTGGGATGAAACAGGACACCTTCACAAAATTTAATTTTAGTACAAAGAAAATGAAAGAAAAACAGTAAATTTCGTGTTAAATGGTGTGCCATGTAAGTATGTATACACTTGTGCGTTGATATTGTGTATATGGCTTGAATTCACAATGTTTGTACAATTATTTTGTTACATAAAATACTAATCTATATACTTCTTACTATTCCGTCTCGCTCATGAGCTTGGTACCTATCTCGCTCACTTTCACCTGGCAGTTCTCTTACCTCGCCTCGTACGTACCTTCTCCATCCATTCCTGGCCATTTTCTGTTCGGCGCTTTGCTGTGGTTTAGTGGCTGTGCCGCTAATTCCTAGTTATCGTGAATTTTCTCCCGTGGGTGAGAAAATTGCACCTTGGAAGCGAGGGAGAGCGCTTACAAACTCTGCGCTGGCCCTGGCCACCGTAGGTCGCTCATTATTTAAGCGTTTTCTAATTTTGTTTGTGCCAGTAGCGTTCAGTGTCCCACGAACACTTCGCGTTACTGATGCGTCGCCGTCACCTTATCGGCGCGACTGAAATCGCTGAAAAGTGTATATGTTTGTGTGACATTTAATTTATGTGTTGATTTGTTTCTTTGTGTTTGGGGGATTATATGCAAGGGGTGTGCACATATATGTCTTCTTTTTTCTGTAAAGTAAATACATTAGTGCACTTTGATGTGGCATTGCGCCACCGATGTCGCCTCCTTGTTGATCTGGAAAAAATATATAGTGGATTATTGTGATTACATATCAACTACCAAAATACCCTTCATGTCTGCTATGTTGCATGTACATTTCTATATGGCGCCGTCTAAATCTTAACTTATTCTATGCCGGCTGACACTTAGTTTACTTTACTATATAATTACTCTATAATTTGTGCTGATGTGTAGTTGTCCGTCTTCTCAATGTATCTCGGTGTATAAGTGTATGTGTTCGTGACGTCACCTTTACCTTAGCATGATCATTCTTGTGCTTTTCTTCTGCGGTTGACTGTATCGTTGGAGCTCTTGCTGAAATACAATACATGATTAATAACAATGCTCTTGGCCAAATATTACCAATACGCGCCTATGTCGCGCAGCGCTGTTTTAAGGGTCGGCTTGGATGGTGCCACCACCCTTGAGACCTCTTCGGACGTCTCGTATATTACTGCGGTTGGTCAGCCTCGGTTGCTGTACCGTTTATTGTTGGCGCGTTATCGGACTTACCCTAGTCGGTGCCGAACGCCCTGTGTTGCGTTCGCATGTCAGTTTCAATTAACCCTATACGGTGTCGGTCTTAGCCTATACGGTGCCGAACGCCCTGTACTGCGTTCGCATAGTAACATCAATTAAAACCTATATGGTGTCGGTCTTACCTTATACGGTGCCGAACGCCCTATGATAAGTAAAGTGTGCTTAACCTAGATTATGTTAATTAATGCTATAAAAATATTTGTATGTACATGCCGAAATAGTCCTTAACCTAATGCCGAAATATGTTGTTGCTACTGTTTTACAACAGTGCTTGTTAAATTTGCTTAAATCTAAGTTGCCTTCTAAATGCAACTGTATCTTATATACTAAAATTTTGACGTGAGGATCCCCCCGGTCGGTCTCCCTTCCGAGGTGCCCTTGTGACATCCTGCTGGGACCGGAACCCAACAGGAGCCCGTAGTCCCCTCCTATAAACTAACTGTCGACTTCCCCCCTTAATAACTAATATAGGCCTGTGTGACTGCGTTGCTAGGGAGCAAACGTTTCGCGCGGATATCCTTTTCATATGTATTTATATATGCTTATATTGGCATTATTCGCCATTTTATATTTATTAATCGGTTGCCCAGGCCGCTGTGAGGGCTCGCCGCATTCCTCATTTACATCACTGGCCGCTCGCTGCGTTACCATTTAAGCTCTGGGGGCTCGCTGCCCTCCATGTACTTGGGCACGGGAAATCGTTCGGGAAAAATCATCCGATGAAATAATATCATCCGGGAATTAAGCGTCCGGGAATCCTCTTCGCCCCTTGTCCGAATGAGGTCTTGCGTGGCCAGGGGTTGTCCCGCTGAACCCTTGGCGCACTATCTTCACTTCACACGAATGGAAGACTCGTTCCCCGCCTTAGGAACGCTACTTATGTTACAAACTAACTAACAGTCTAGTCCAAGTTGGTCGTCTCTAGGTTTGTCTCCTGAGTCTAATATGGAGCTGGCTAATTCTCCTACTAGATGTCAAAAGTCTCCCCTGCAGTTCTGGCTTTGACGACCGCAGTGCATAATGGGCGTGAGTTTCTTCGTCCCAGGGATA
Source organism: Meconema thalassinum (assembly GCA_946902985.2). NCBI lineage: Eukaryota > Metazoa > Arthropoda > Insecta > Orthoptera > Tettigoniidae > Meconema > Meconema thalassinum. The sequence goes on along the minus strand of OX336398.1, from coordinate 183,552,589 downwards.
GGCTAGGTACTCCCAGGATTCCGAAGTTTGCCCGCACTGAGTCATCGGCGCTTCGACCTTACGTCCATCTGTCATTAAACTGGATCAGGATTCATCGCCGCCTTCTCCAGCTCTGTCCTCGTGTGGCGCTTCTGCTCTCCATCCGTTTACCTTTTCGTCACCGTATAGTGTGACTTCAGATTCCTTTGAAAATAAGTGTGATACAGTATACTGTAGTGTTTAGTGTGATTTGTAAATATATTTTTGTGTACTGTGTAATTATGTAAAATTCCCAGTGTTCTGGGGTTGTAGAATCTTCGAAATGCAGTGACTACTTTAGGCCTGTTATTGCCGTATCGGATTTCCAACGCTGATGCCTTGGTACTTTTCTGGAGGTGTTAGTAGGTTTATAGGGTTTTGGGTCCCTTGTCATTAGGATCCGAGGGTGTTATTTGCTGAGTGGGGTTAAAGAGTGGTGGGAGAGGGTTGTGCGTCGTTGGACTCCATGTTTATGGTGGCCGGGAGCCGATGATGCTATTAGGATATATTTACTGTGAGTGGATGGGGTGGGGATTTTCCCAGGTGTCCAAAATTTGAAAATATCATGTGGGTGTGATAGTAATACAACCCTTGGTGTGCGGTTGGGATATCTCATGCAGTGAGATGGATATGAGGCGTATCTGCTCTCATTTGAGGATAAGGCGTGTGCTAGGATACAATAAGTTTATGTCCCTTGCATGCGGGATTATTTAATAAAATATTTGTTAGTATCAGTATGGCCTCATCTCTGTACATAGAGATGTGCATCGCCGCTTAATATTTGTTTCCGAATCACCTCTAATACTCAGGTGTAGGCGTTCGGGTTCAAGGTGTAGCAAACCTTAATTTGTGAGAAGCATGAAGTCCATCAACCCCGATGTATAATTTGCAATGGAGTGTAGGTGTTTTCATGTATCTGCATGTCTGTGCTGGATAGTGTTTCAGGTGATGGGGTATGTAGGAGGAAGGGTATGCGGATGGTAGCCCGTAGCTGGTACTATGGCCATCCTGATTGCATTATCCACCTCTACTCCTATTGTAGTGTGTCCTCCTCTCTTGGTCGTTATGAGTTTTCCTCCCGCTCTTTGGGATTTACGCTGCCTGAGATGAGATGCCATATAGCACCTAGTGTCTCCCAAAATACTAATCTGTGGAGTAACCGTGGGTCTGTCATTCCTACGTCGTGTAAATGTTTATGTATGTGGGCCCTGCCCTCGGGCTGCCCCTATGATGTCCAAGTGTGGTGACGCTGTGTCGTTCACGGCCTTATCTGGTCCCCTGTTCATAATGTGGGATGGGGTAGCATGTGGCTGCGAGTATAAATCGGCATAGCATAATTGCCTGTAATGGATTTTAGGCGGAAAAAATAACCAAGAAAAGAAATTATTAGGGGGGGGGTTGTTCCTCAATGGAATCTGTCTGTATCCGCCCCTAATTAGTTTGTATGTTCGCGTGTAATTGCCTGTCTGCCCCTAAGTGCTGGGCGCGTGTGGGAGGGGAGCGGCCGTGGCTGTAATTGATGCGCGCTTGTGTGTATGGAGCCGCCTACCGCTGACTCCTGCCGGCGCGTGTGCTGTTATCGGAGAGGGCTTATCACGTATCGCGTGGCTACTTGTCACGCGCCGTGTACAGTCTGTTATCACCTTTGTATACATGTTCCTAGTCCAGTCACTGGTAGGCGTAAAATAGTCTGTCTTCTCAGATCAATCTGGTCTGCAATATTTGTGTAATATATGATGCGAAGCCTAATGTAATGCCGCTCTCACTTCCTGTATCAACATCCGTGTTGTCACTCTATACCATTACTGTTATTGTTTTATGTTAGTGTCATCATGGCTGTATGTCATTGTCACTTTCCGCTGCTACCAAAATTTCTTCCACAAACAGCGAATGGCGACACGTTGGAATTCGCTTATTTGCAGCGCGGCGCTTCCTGTATGGGTGTCTAGTGTCCTTGTGTACGGAAAGTCTTCAATGATCTGCAGGAAGGATAACAAAACGTGACTTCTGCCACTGTCCGTGTGTCGACATGTGTTTGCATTCTAGAAAGGCCAACGTTTTAATTTGTCATGTTTTCGCTCTTAAGCTTGTTTGGGAATTTGTTTCCGTGATTACGTCCCCTTTGTGTCTTGCTCTATTATTTTATGTCCGGGGTAATCTACATGCCCCTTGTATTGGATTGCCATGATTTTTGGCCGTAGAGATGTGGTGTTCCCTACTTTGTGAGAGTGTTTGTCTGTGCCCTTGGCGTCCCCCGTATTCAGATTTCGGGCGCTATGGTCCAAAAGAGTATTTGTGGTCTCCGTAGAGGCCTGGTGTTCCCCGTACGTCCCCTATTGTTAGTCCCGGGGTCGCTAATGCCCTAAGTAGGTTGCTATAGCGAATACCTTGGAACGGGCCCACGCCCCTGTAAGTATGTACCGTGTATGTCGTCTGTGTGAATTTTGGTTAGCCCTGGTCTTAATTTGTGGGCGTAGTGTGGTTTTGAATCCCTGGTGAATGATACTCTGTCGGCCGTAATACTGTTATGTCTGTGAGTGCCTCCAGCCGACTAGTGCGTCACGTATTCGCGCTGAGCGTGCAAAGTATTGGGTTACCTCACGTGATAACGCCGCTGTTGGGACTGTGTTTCCTGTCCGGCAGTTAACATTTGAGGTGCACAGCAGTTATGTTGTGACCTTGCCACAAATGTTTTGAGCGTTTTTTTAAATATGTTGTCTACGAGGCCCTACGTTTCTTCATGATGACCGTGCCTGATCTTTTGGCCCTACTATCGTGATGACGCTATCTGTGTCAGACTTGTGTATTTTATGTGTTTGTACATGTATTCCCTGTATGTAAAAGAACCTTCCCGTGTTCATGCTTGTGTGGCTCAATTGTTCTTGTGCTTGTGTGTCCTGGCCCTTAGTTGCCATGTCGCGCCCTTGAGGCTGACTTTGGGCAGTAAGCTATTGCTGTATACTCCCGTGTTGGTGTACCTACCTTGTAAAAGAACCTCCCCGTGTTTATGTCTGTGCTGTGAGTGGCATTAGTGCAATTCATATGCCTTCCCTGGTGTATATTTAAGATGTGTACACAATGATAATATGCAATTCACATACATTTAATATAACCCTTCTTATACATACATTAATTCTTAGCTATAACTCTATGGGACACAGTGTCTATATGGGATCCTATGGCTTTTCTATGGTATTGTGTATACATGCTGTCTGTGTGATGCCGTCTGTGTAATTGTCTGTCCCCGTGTCCATATTCCTGGTTTAGTTTTAATGTGCCTCGAATTGCCTTTAGTTCTGGCCAGTTTTTGTCTAGTTGGGAGTGGATTTTCCCCCGTAAATGTGTTTATCCTCGCCCGTGCCTTGTTGCCCGACGGGGTGAATACCTTCGCCCTGTCATGAGGGTATAGGCCTCCGACTCCCATTGAGGTGCTTCTTTACCATTTTCTGGGGTGTTTTAAGTAAAGTAAGCCTAAGTCTACGTTCACCGTAGTGCCTGTTAATAGGCATAGGTGTGCTGGCGCCTGAAGGGTTGCGTTGGCTCCGCGCTACCCTATCAGTGTCTGTGGGGGTGTATGCCCTCCTGTCTGCCTGGCCTCGTGGGGTGTGTGCTAAACTTCCCTTATACCCCGTGTACTTTTTTTTGGAGGCAGGATAGTGCGTGCAGGCGTGTGTGTTACACCCTGGTGAATTGTAAGCAATCCCCCTGTATTTCATTGCCTCGGGGGTGCACATGTTCGTGTCCGCCTCCATTCTGGCGAAATCGCCCTTTGAACTGGCGGAAGGGGTCGTGTAGTTGTCTGTGAGCGCCCCTCTAATGTATTGGAGGGTAGTCTGGCCGTTTTCTGGACTATGACCTCGGCAGACTCCTTCCTTTGTGTCCGTCTATGTGTGTGGGTCTGTATGGGTTTATTAAGCTGTGGCACGTTCTCTACGTTCTCAGCCCATGATATAGTTTCCTCCAGGTTCCTCTTTGTATTATCGTGTGTGTTTGAGAGCCCTGGCGTCAACTCTCTCTCGTTCATTTGTTCTGAGGGGGTTGGCGTAGGTTTCGCCCCTCGGTCCGGCAAAACTGCCTCCCGGACCGGAGCTGCGGGACGTGTGTCTATGTGAGTTTGGCCCTGTAGTGTATTGGAGGCTAGCCTGACCGTTTCCTGGCCAATGGCCACGGCAGACTCCTTCCCTTGTGTGGCGGTACGTGTCGAGAGGGACATCTTCGCGAATTGCTGTGTTAGCGTATCTACGCCTATGTCCTCTCTTGGTTTCGTTGGTGGCCCTGTCGTGAACTCAAAGATGGCATTGTTGGCTTGGAGTTCCCGATATCCTTCCCAAATTTGGGCGTACTGCCGATTAAGGCATATGGCCTGTTCGGCCACTTTGGTACCGCTGGTTCCTATTTGTTTATGTTGATTGATGGGTGCCTCCCATTGCTGGAACATGACCTCGTGTCGGCAGTGTAGTTTCCAGTGTGCTTTGTTGAGTTGTGTACGGAGGGTGGGGATTTTCGCCCTAGTCTTTCGATTCTTGGCGCTGCGGAGTGGCCGGACAAGTGCCCTTATGATTCTCATATATTGAGCGTGCAGGAGCTGCTGATACCTCCTGAGGTAGTCCTGCCTTGTCTCAAAGACCTTATGCCAGGCAATTAATTCCTGGCATTCCCCAATGTTCTTCAGCACAGGTAAACGGTATAAGGGGGCCATCCTGAACTACGTGTGTGTATTAAAAAAATGTGTGTGGCTTCTAATGTATTAAATCTGCTGATTCTTCCCAGGGGGGGGGGGGTGGGTGGGTTGGCTAAAATTTCCCTTATATTCTCAGAGAGGGGAAAAAATAATGCTTTCCCTCAGAGAGAAAAAAAATCAAATTTCGCTTGGCTGCTTTCAGTATGGACCGCTCTACCGCGAGGGCTCGTTGTTTGAGTCCCTTACTCTTATTTTGCGTGGTACCCGGCCTCCACCAATCTGTTTTATCCCTCTGTTAGGGGTGGGGTAAACAGGGTAGTGTAGATGTATTAATTTAAGGGATGTTTCCGAAAAAGGGTAGTTTCCCGTAATTGGGGAAGACTACTAGTGTAATGTGTTGGTGTGAGTATGTGATCTGTTGGGGGTGTTCCTACAGGGTGCGTCTACCTGTTAGGGGATGAACGTCTAAGAGTGGGCTATTAATCTAGCCTGCCAATTATGTACGAGCGAGCGTTTAGCGAGCTCACGTGCAGAGTCGACACTTCGGCACGCTACAGTCTGGCTTTCTACTCGAGTACAATGGGATTCCTGACGGTGCAGTTCCTGGCCTTCACGGTCAGGGGCAATTAGGACTAAGGTCAAGTTGGGTTTAGGGATGTAAAACTGGGTGAAATGAGTAATAGATGTGTGTGTTTACTGACCAAGTATTTATTGGCCAGTGGCGGTGATGTACTGTCCCCTTTAGGTGGTGGACAGGTATGAAACGAAGTACAGAGTGTGTGAAATATAAAGTGTTCTGGGTAGGTGTTACAATAATTAGGAATCTGAGCACACGGCTAGTTCTGACCTGGTGAAGAGCTTGAACGGACCTTGGAGGAGCAGAGCCGCTGGCCACGAATAGATAATGGGGATCCTCTGGGTCTAGCTTTTAAGGCTTTCCCCCACTGCTTGGTCGGCGTTTCCTCACTGTCGCTGCCCCAGATAGTGTGTTTATGTATGTGTTATGTAAGCGTGGCTGTCAGCAATATTGCTGGGCCTGTGTTGAGGAAGTATGTGAGGCTTATGGTATGCCTATGAGGGTGGTTTTGGTGAAAAGATGTAGGGGAGGGTCTTAGGGGTACTGCCCCTGGGCTGTACAAGACCTGCTCGGCCATTGTTCGCGGCCTCGCGAACGGGAAATATAGTAGGCGTGTCGGTGTAGGTATTCTTCTTCATCATCTTGTCCCTCTTCTTCTTCTTCTTCTACTTCTTCGGTGTCGTGTGGATGTGTAGATGTCGTGTTGTCCTTCTGGTGATGTGAGTTTAGCGTGTGCTCAGAGAGGGTGGGATTTAGGTGTGTACATGTACATAGTAGATTTTGGTTAACATTATTATCTTGATGTTGATGCTGTTAGTAAGAAAACGAAGAAAAGAATAAAGTACATAGGTATGTGCATACTGGTGCCATGCAGGCAGGAAAAAAAACATGGTTGGACGGGTGGTTGTGTCGTCCGCCACTGAGTGGGAAAAGAATTCCTCCCTGCATGTACCCTGTGTCTATAAATATAGGCAAAGTATTGCATAAAAGGTGGAAGAAAATAGAAAAACAGGTGCCCCAGGGTTTTAGTTTAAGTTATATATCAGAATGATTTATTGTTGTTGGGATGAAACAGGACACCTTCACAAAATTTAATTTTAGTACAAAGAAAATGAAAGAAAAACAGTAAATTTCGTGTTAAATGGTGTGCCATGTAAGTATGTATACACTTGTGCGTTGATATTGTGTATATGGCTTGAATTCACAATGTTTGTACAATTATTTTGTTACATAAAATACTAATCTATATACTTCTTACTATTCCGTCTCGCTCATGAGCTTGGTACCTATCTCGCTCACTTTCACCTGGCAGTTCTCTTACCTCGCCTCGTACGTACCTTCTCCATCCATTCCTGGCCAGTTTCTGTTCGGCGCTTTGCTGTGGTTTAGTGGCTGTGCCGCTAATTCCTAGTTATCGTGAATTTTCTCCCGTGGGTGAGAAAATTGCACCTTGGAAGCGAGGGAGAGCGCTTACAAACTCTGCGCTGGCCCTGGCCACCGTAGGTCGCTCATTATTTAAGCGTTTTCTAATTTTGTTTGTGCCAGTAGCGTTCAGTGTCCCACGAACACTTCGCGTTACTGATGCGTCGCCGTCACCTTATCGGCGCGACTGAAATCGCTGAAAAGTGTATATGTTTGTGTGACATTTAATTTATGTGTTGATTTGTTTCTTTGTGTTTGGGGGATTATATGCAAGGGGTGTGCACATATATGTCTTCTTTTTTCTGTAAAGTAAATACATTAGTGCACTTTGATGTGGCATTGCGCCACCGATGTCGCCTCCTTGTTGATCTGGAAAAAATATATAGTGGATTATTGTGATTACATATCAACTACCAAAATACCCTTCATGTCTGCTATGTTGTATGTACATTTCTATATGGCGCCATCTAAATCTAACTTATTCTATGCCGGCTGACACTTAGTTTACTTTACTATATAATTACTCTATAATTTGTGCTGATGTGTAGTTGTCCGTCTTCTCAATGTATCTCGGTGTATAAGTGTATGTGTTCGTGACGTCACCTTTACCTTAGCATGATCATTCTTGTGCTTTTCTTCTGCGGTTGACTGTATCGTTGGAGCTCTTGCTGAAATACAATACATGATTAATAACAATGCTCTTGGCCAAATATTACCAATACGGGCCTATGTCGCGCAGCGCTGTTATAAGGGTCGGCTTGGATGGTGCCACCGGCCTTGAGACCTCTTCGGACGTCTCGTATATTACTGCGGTTGGTCAGCCTCGGTTGCTGTACCGTTTATTGTTGGCGCGTTATCGGACTTACCCTAGTCGGTGCCGAACGCCCTGTGTTGCGTTCGCATGTCAGTTTCAATTAACCCTATACGGTGTCGGTCTTAGCCTATACGGTGCCGAACGCCCTGTACTGCGTTCGCATAGTAACATCAATTAAAACCTATATGGTGTCGGTCTTACCCTATACGGTGCCGAACGCCCTATGATAAGTAAAGTGTGCTTAACCTAGATTATGTTAATTAATGCTATAAAAATATTTGTATGTACATGCCGAAATAGTCCTTAACCTAATGCCGAAATATGTTGTTGCTACTGTTTTACAACAGTGCTTGTTAAATTTGCTTAAATCTAAGTTGCCTTCTAAATGCAACTGTATCTTATATACTAAAATTTTGACGTGAGGATCCCCCCGGTCGGTCTCCCTTCCGAGGTGCCCTTGTGACATCCTGCTGGGACCGGAACCCAACAGGAGCCCGTAGTCCCCTCCTATAAACTAACTGTCGACTTCCCCCCTTAATAACTAATATAGGCCTGTGTGACTGCGTTGCTAGGGAGCAAACGCTTCGCGCGGATATCCTTTTCATATGTATTTATATATGCTTATATTGGCATTATTCGCCATTTTATATTTATTAATCGGTTGCCCAGGCCGCTGTGAGGGCTCGCCGCATTCCTCATTTACATCACTGGCCGCTCGCTGCGTTACCATTTAAGCTCTGGGGGCTCGCTGCCCTCCATGTACTTGGGCACGGGAAATCGTTCGGGAAAAATCATCCGATGAAATAATATCATCCGGGAATTAAGCGTCCGGGAATCCTCTTCGCCCCTTGTCCGAATGAGGTCTTGCGTGGCCAGGGGTTGTCCCGCTGAACCCTTGGCGCACTATCTTCACTTCACACGAATGGAAGACTCGTTCCCCGCCTTAGGAACGCTACTTATGTTACAAACTAACTAACAGTCTAGTCCAAGTTGGTCGTCTCTAGGTTTGTCTCCTGAGTCTAATATGGAGCTGGCTAATTCTCCTACTAGATGTCAAAAGTCTCCCCTGCAGTTCTGGCTTTGACGACCGCAGTGCATAATGGGCGTGAGTTTCTTCGTCCCAGGGATAGGCTAGGTACTCCCAGGATTCCGAAGTTTGCCCGCACTGAGTCATCGGCGCTTCGACCTTACGTCCATCTGTCATTAAACTGGATCAGGATTCATCGCCGCCTTCTCCAGCTCTGTCCTCGTGTGGCGCTTCTGCTCTCCATCCGTTTACCTTTTCGTCACCGTATAGTGTGACTTCAGATTCCTTTGAAAATAAGTGTGATACAGTATACTGTAGTGTTTAGTGTGATTTGTAAATATATTTTTGTGTACTGTGTAATTATGTAAAATTCCCAGTGTTCTGGGGTTGTAGAATCTTCGAAATGCAGTGACTACTTTAGGCCTGTTATTGCCGTATCGGATTTCCAACGCTGATGCCTTGGTACTTTTCTGGAGGTGTTAGTAGGTTTATAGGGTTTTGGGTCCCTTGTCATTAGGATCCGAGGGTGTTATTTGCTGAGTGGGGTTAAAGAGTGGTGGGAGAGGGTTGTGCGTCGTTGGACTCCATGTTTATGGTGGCCGGGAGCCGATGATGCTATTAGGATATATTTACTGTGAGTGGATGGGGTGGGGATTTTCCCAGGTGTCCAAAATTTGAAAATATCACGCGGGTGTGATAGTAATACAACCCTTGGTGTGCGGTTGGGATATCTCATGCAGTGAGATGGATATGAGGCGTATCTGCTCTCATTTGAGGATAAGACGTGTGCTAGGATACAATAAGTTTATGTGCCTTGCATGCGGGATTATTTAATAAAATATTTGTTAGTATCAGTATGGCCTCATCTCTGTACATAGAGATGTGCATCGCCGCTTAATATTTGTTTCCGAATCACCTCTAATACTCAGGTGTAGGCGTTCGGGTCCAAGGTGTAGCAAACCTTAATTTGTGAGAAGCATGAAGTCCATCAACCCCGATGTATAATTTGCAATGTAGTGTAGGTGTTTTCATGTATCTGCATGTCTGTGCTGGATAGTGTTTCAGGTGATGGGATATGTAGGAGGAAGGGTATGCGGATGGTAGCCCGTAGCTGGTACTATGGCCATCCTGATTGCATTATCCACCTCTACTCCTATTGTAGTGTGTCCTCCTCTCTTGGTCGTTATGTGTTTTCCTCCCGCTCTTTGGGATTTACGCTGCCTGAGATGAGATGCCATATAGCACCTAGTGTCTCCCAAAATACTAATCTGTGGAGTACCCGTGGGTCTGTCATTCCTACGTCGTGTAAATGTTTATGTATGTGGGCCCTGCCCTCGGGCTGCCCCTATGATGTCCAAGTGTGGTGACGCTGTGTCGTTCACGGCCTTATCTGGTCCCCTGTTCATAATGTGGGATGGGTTAGCATGTGGCTGCGAGTATAAATCGGCATAGCATAATTGCCTGTAATGGATTTTAGGCGGAAAAAATAACCAAGAAAAGAAATTATTAGGGGGGGGGGGGGGTTGTTCCTCAATGGAATCTGTCTGTATCCGCCCCTAATTAGTTTGTATGTTCGCGTGTAATTGCCTGTCTGCCCCTAAGTGCTGGGCGCGTGTGGGAGGGGAGCGGCCGTGGCTGTAATTGATGCGCGCTTGTGTGTATGGAGCCGCCTACCGCTGACTCCTGCCGGCGCGTGTGCTGTTATCGGAGAGGGCTTATCACGTATCGCGTGGCTACTTGTCACGCGCCGTGTACAGTCTGTTATCACCTTTGTATACATGTTCCTAGTCCAGTCACTGGTAGGCGTAAAATGTCTGTCTTCCCAGATCAATCTGGTCTGCAATATTTGTGTAATATATGATGCGAAGCCTAATGTAATGCCGCTCTCACTTCCTGTATCAACATCCGTGTTGTCACTCTATACCATTACTGTTATTGTTTTATGTTAGTGTCATCATGTCTGTATGTCATTGTCACGTTCCGCTGCTACCAAAATTTCTTCCGCAAACAGCGAATGGCGACACGTTGGAATTCGCTTATTTGCAGCGCGGCGCTTCCTGTATGGGTGTCTAGTGTCCTTGTGTACGGAAAGTCTTCAATGATCTGCAGGAAGGATAACAAAACGTGACTTCTGCCGCTGTCCGTGTGTCGACATGTGTTTGCATTCTAGAAAGGCCAACGTTTTAATTTGTCATGTTTTCGCTCTTAAGCTTGTTTGGGAATTTGTTTCCGTGATTACTTCCCCTTTGTGTCTTGCTCTATTATTTTATGTCCGGGGTAATCTACATGCCCCTTGTATTGGATTGCCATGATTTTTGGCCGTAGAGATGTGGTGTTCCCTACTTTGTGTGAGCGTTTGTCTGTGCCCTTGGCGTCCCCCGTATTCATATTTCGGGCGCTATGGTCCAAAAGAGTATTTGTGGTCTCCGTAGAGGCCTGGTGTTCCCCGTACGTCCCCTATTGTTAGTCCCGGGGTCGCTAATGCCCTAAGTAGGTTGCTATAGCGAATACCTTGGAACGGGCCCACGCCCCTGTAAGTATGTACCGTGTATGTCGTCTGTGTGAATTTTGGTTAGCCCTGGTCTTAATTTGTGGGCGTAGTGTGGTTTTGAATCCCTGGTGAATGATACTCTGTCGGCCGTAATACTGTTATGTCTGTGAGTGCCTCCAGCCGACTAGTGCGTCACGTATTCGCGCTGAGCGTGCAAAGTATTGGGTTACCTCACGTGATAACGCCGCTGTTGGGACTGTGTTTCCTGTCCGGCAGTTAACATTTGAGGTGCACAGCAGTTATGTTGTGACCTTGCCACAAATGTTTTGAGCGTTTTTTTAAATATGTTGTCTACGGGGCCCTACGTTTCTTCATGATGACCGTGCCTGATCTTTTGGCCCTACTATCGTGATGACGCTATCTGTGTCAGACTTGTGTATTTTATGTGTTTGTACATGTATTCCCTGTATGTAAAAGAACCTTCCCGTGTTCATGCTTGTGTGGCTCAATTGTTCTTGTGCTTGTGTGTCCTGGCCCTTAGTTGCCATGTCGCGCCCTTGAGGCTGACTTTGGGCAGTAAGCTATTGCTGTATACTCCCGTGTCGGTGTACCTACCTTGTAAAAGAACCTCCCCGTGTTTATGTCTGTGCTGTGAGTGGCATTAGTGCAATTCATATGCCTTCCCTGGTGTATATTTAAGATGTGTACACAATGATAATATGCAATTCACATACATTTAATATAACCTTTCTTATACATACATTAATTCTTAGCTATAACTCTATGGGACACAGTGTCTATATGGGATCCTATGGCTTTTCTATGGTATTGTGTATACATGCTGTCTGTGTGATGCCGTCTGTGTAATTGTCTGTCCCCGTGTCCATATTCCTGGTTTAGTTTTAATGTGCCTCGAATTGCCTTTAGTTCTGGCCAGTTTTTGTCTAGTTGGGAGTGGATTTTCCCCCGTAAATGTGTTTATCCTCGCCCGTGCGTTGTTGCCCGACGGGGTGAATACCTTCGCCCTGTCATGAGGGTATAGGCCTCCGACTCCCATTGAAGTGCTTCTTTACCATTTTTCTGGGGTGTTTTTAGTGAAGTAAGCCTAAGTCTACGTTCACCGTAGTGCCTGTTAATAGGCATAGGTGTGCTGGCGCCTGAAGGGTTGCGTTGGCTCCGCGCTACCCTATCAGTGTCTGTGGGGGTGTATGCCCTCCTGTCTGCCTGGCCTCGTGGGGTGGGCGCTAAAACTTCCCTTATACCCCGTGTACTTTTTTTTTGGAGGCAGGATAGTGCGTGCAGGCGTGTGTGTTACACCCTGATGAATTGTAAGCTATCCCCCTGTATTTCATTGCCTCGGGGGTGCACATGTTCGTGTCCGCCTCCATTCTGGCGAAATCGCCCTTTGAACTGGCGGAAGGGGTCGTGTAGTTGTCTGTGAGCGCCCCTCTAATGTATTGGAGGGTAGTCTGGCCGTTTTCTGGACTATGACCTCGGCAGACTCCTTCCTTTGTGTCCGTCTATGTGTGTGGGTCTGTATGGGTTTATTAAGCTGTGGCACGTTCTCTACGTTCTCAGCCCATGATATAGTTTCCTCCAGGTTCCTCTTTGTATTATCGTGTGTGTTTGAGAGCCCTGGCGTCAACTCCCTCTCGTTCATTTGTTCTGAGGGGGTTGGCGTAGGTTTCGCCCCTCGGTCCGGCAAAACTGCCTCCCGGACCGGAGCTGCGGGACGTGTGTCTATGTGAGTTTGGCCCTGTAGTGTATTGGAGGCTAGCCTGACCGTTTCCTGGCCAATGGCCACGGCAGACTCCTTCCCTTGTGTGGCGGTACGTGTCGAGAGGGACATCATCGCGAATTGCTGTGTTAGCGTATCTACGCCTATGTCCTCTCTTGGTTTCGTTGGTGGCCCTGTCGTGAACTCAAAGATGGCATTGTTGGCTTGGAGTTCCCGATATCCTTCCCAAATTTGGGCGTACTGCCGATTAAGGCATATGGCCTGTTCGGCCACTTTGGTACCGCTGGTTCCTATTTGTTTATGTTGATTGATGGGTGCCTCCCATTGCTGGAACATGACCTCGTGTCGGCAGTGTAGTTTCCAGTGTGCTTTGTTGAGTTGTGTACGGAGGGTGGGGATTTTCGCCCTAGTCTTTCGATTCTTGGCGCTGCGGAGTGGCCGGACAAGTGCCCTTATGATTCTCATATATTGAGCGTGCAGGAGCTGCTGATACCTCCTGAGGTAGTCCTGCCTTGTCTCAAAGACCTTATGCCAGGCAATTAATTCCTGGCATTCCCCAATGTTCTTCAGCACAGGTAAACGGTATAAGGGGGCCATCCTGAACTACGTGTGTGTATTAAAAAATGTGTGTGGCTTCTAATGTATTAAATCTGCTGATTCTTCCCAGGGGGGTGGGTGGGTTGGCTAAAATTTCCCTTATATTCTCAGAGAGGGGAAAAAATAATGCTTTCCCTCAGAGAGAAAAAAATCAAATTTCGCTTGGCTGCTTTCAGTATGGACCGCTCTACCGCGAGGGCTCGTTGTTTGAGTCCCTTACTCTTATTTTGCGTGGTACCCGGCCTCCACCAATCTGTTTTATCCCTCTGTTAGGGGTGGGATAAACAGGGTAGTGTAGATTTATTAATTTAAGGGATGTTTCCGAAAAAGGGTAGTTTCCCGTAATTGGGGAAGACTACTAGTGTAATGTGTTGGTGTGAGTATGTGATCTGTTGGGGGTGTTCCTACAGGGTGCGTCTACCTGTTAGGGGATGAACGTCTAAGAGTGGGCTATTAATCTAGCCTGCCAATTATGTACGAGCGAGCGTTTAGCGAGCTCACGTGCAGAGTCGACACTTCGGCACGCTACAGTCTGGCTTTCTACTCGAGTACAATGGGATTCCTGACGGTGCAGTTCCTGGCCTTCACGGTCAGGGGCAATTAGGACTAAGGTCAAGTTGGGTGTAGGGATGTAAAACTGGGTGAAATGAGTAATAGATGTGTGTGTTTACTGACCAAGTATTTATTGGTCAGTGGCGGTGATGTACTGTCCCCTTTAGGTGGTGGACAGGTATGAAACGAAGTACAGAGTGTGTGAAATATAAAGTGTTCTGGGTAGGTGTTACAATAATTAGGAATCTGAGCACACGGCTAGTTCTGACCTGGTGAAGAGCTTGAACGGACCTTGGAGGAGCAGAGCCGCTGGCCACGAATAGATAATGGGGATCCTCTGGGTCTAGCTTTTAAGGCTTTCCCCCACTGCTTGGTCGGCGTTTCCTCACTGTCGCTGCCCCAGATAGTGTGTTTATGTATGTGTTATGTAAGCGTGGCTGTCAGCAATATTGCTGGGCCTGCTTGTGTTGAGGAAGTATGTGAGGCTTATAATATGCCTATGAGGATGGTTTTGGTGAAAAGATGTAGGGGTGGGTCATAGGGGTACTGCCCCTGGGCTGTACAATATCAACTATGCCTGGTGCTTTGTTCCTGCTTAAGTCTTCCAAAGCTCTGTCAAATTCTGATCTCAATATTAAATCCCCTTTTTCATCCTCATCAATTTCCTCTTCCCTTTCCCTTACATGATTCTCAAACTCCTTTCCCTTATACAAACACTCTATGTGTGCTTTCCATCTCTCAACCTTTTCTTCCCTATCTGTTAGAGGCTTTCCATCTGTGTCCTTAGTATTACAGCACTTTGTCTTCTATTCCCCAAAAGTATTCTTAATCCTTCGATAAGCTGTGTCTACTTTTCCTAATTTCAGACAATTTTCTATACGTGCACATTTTTCTTTCAAGCGTTCTTCATTCGCTTCCTTGCATTTCTTGTTAACCTCATTTCTCAGACGTCTGTATTCTGTTCCTCTTTTCACCTCTTACATTCTTGTGTTTCCGCCTTTCGTCCATCAATTCTAGTATATCCTAAGTGATCCACGGTTTTCTACCTATTCTTTCTTTCCTACCAATGTTTTCTTCTGTGGATATTGTTATTTCATTCTTCAAAATAGCCCATTCGTCGGCTATTGAAGTTTGTTTAAGGTTTTTCATTAGTCCTTCCTTTATACTCTTCTTGAATCTTTCTTTTACTACCTTCTTTTTCAGCCTGTCTATTGCCCATCTTTTTGGCTTTTGACTTTTCTTCAGTTTCTTCAACTTTAATGTGCATTTCATAACAACCAGATTGTGGTCAGAGTTTATGTCATCACCGGGATATGTTTTACAATCCAAAATCTGGTTTCCTAAATCTCTGCTTGACCATAATGAAGTCGATTTGGTAACGCCCTGTATCTCCTGGTCTCACCCATGTGTATATTCTTCTATTGTGGTTATTGAATAAGGTGTTAGCTATGACTAACTCATGCTCGGTGCAAAATTCCATCAGCCTGCTTCCTTGATCATTCCTTTCACCTAATCCGAAATCACCTACTATCTTCCCTTCTCTCCCTTTCCTACCACAGCATTCCAATTTCCCATTGCTATAACATTTTCATCACCCTTGATATACCTCAGAATTTCATCTATTTCTTCGTAGAACTTTTCAGCATCTTCATCGTCAGCTTGACTGGTAGGCATATAGACTTGTACCACTGTGGTGCACGTAGGTTTTGTATTGATTTTTGGAACAATAATCCGTTCACTGTATTGCTCATAATATTCCACCCGCTGTCCAAGCTTCCTACTCAATATGAGACCAACCCCTGCTTGGCCATTGTTTGATTTAGTGCTAATGACCCTATAGTGTTCTGACCAAAAATCCTGTTTTTCCTGCCAGCGCATTTCACTAATCCCAACCAAATCCAACCTCAACCTATCCATTTCCCTTTCTAAGTTTTCTAACCTTCCACTTCCTAGCAGACTTCTAGCATTCCACGCTCCGATCAGTAGAATGTCAGATTTCCTCTTTGTTACTTCTGTGATGTTAAGCCCCTCTCGAGTAGTCCCCACCCGGAGATCCGAATGGGGGACTAGTTTACCTCCGGATTGGAATTTTACAAAGGAGGAGGGCATCATCACATATAATTATGCATAGAGAGGTGCATATCCTCGGGAAGAGCAATACGGCTGTAGTTTCCCGTTGCTTTCAGCCGTGCAGCAGGACGCAGTGTAGCCATTAGTTGGCTAATGTTATCAATATCTTAACCGTCTATAAGACAAGTAAAGAATTGATTTATTCTGAGAGGCTGCTACTTCCTATCAGAATAATGTAATAGAACAATCCTACTAACAAAACTGCTAACCTTCTACTAGGAATTAAATACCATAATTCTACTAACGAAAAAATACTAAAGTTCCACCAACAACTAAATACTACCATTAAAACAGTCACGCTCACATGCACCCTCACACATCACAGTCTAATGAAACAGTGAACTATATCTAATAAACAATGTAACTGCCACTAGATATACACTCCACAGTCTAATGGAACAATGGACTGTATCTAATAAACAAACTAACTACCTACTTACATTCTAGAAGAGGAAATGGAAAACGCAAATAAGAGTAAGGGAATCAAAAGACTGAGGAAAAGGAAATGTCATCAACCCACGAGGAATGAGAATTAAGGGACTTGGAAGAAAGAAGAGCCAGGAAAAGTAGATAGGAAAGGTAAAGAGGAGAGGGACCGACGGACGATTGTAAATAAAGAAATAGATACCAGTAATAAAACTTTGTAAATAGTATAAAATAATAATTTAATAATTTATAATAATTGAGATTTGTTGAACTGGGAAGATACGTGTATTATATAGGATGAGATAATGTAAATAGCGACATTTAAGAGATTTGACAAGTTACAGCTGATTACTACAGACTGTACAACAAGTAATTTAACAAGTTCAATCATTGAAAATGCGTGTTTGTATTTACTTACAGTGAAAGTTTTATTATGATGAGGAGGACTCAAGTGGAGTTCCGAATTCCTTCTGTATAGGCATTATTTGAAGATAGAAGATCGATCTAATTTTTAATATATTATTTTATGTTTTGAAACTACGTTGTTAGTGTCAGGGACATATACTGTAGTGACCTTATTTGAATAAACATCACAAGCACTTTTTAGTTTGCTTGTCCATTTTTTATAGAAACTGATAATCTTCTTATTTAATAATCGACACATACTGTAATAGTACTACTGGTTAGATACTTGCGCCCACTTAATCTTATTTTAACCGTTCACCCTCGAGATACAAGTTTCTTGTCCTACCAATATTTTATATTATTACGATCTTGTATGTAACTAGTTAGTACTACTATTGCATGGCCGGTGTGCACCGAGAGTTTCCTAGTTATTCACCTAGTAGGGAAGTGTTGGTTTATCTAGCTGGGTATCAACGACCCTGCAATCCTTTCCATGCTATGTGGAATTCGGGTACAGTACATACAGCACTGGAACCTGGAATTTAGCTTACTCACCAACCTTATGCATGCCTACAATACACCCTTTACTTGGCTGCTTCAAGCCCTCTTCTAACAGTTTAATGCGTTCGGCCGCTTCCTCTAATTCACTCTTAAAGTCAATTTATACATTCTGTATTCTTCCTTCTAGGATTTTAGAATTGTCTTCTAATTTATTTTCCATACTTAACAAGTTTCTCTCAATTCTTCTTTTAAGTTATTTCAGTTCTCTTCCAACTTATCTGCTAAGCTTTCTAATTTATCTTCTAAGATTTTAGAACTTTCTTTCAACAACGTACCTATATCACTGGTGATGCAGCTTGTCTCAAATACGAGTCTGTGCGGGTCCACAACGGCCTGCTTTAAATGTTGCTGAAGCACTGACTTCATTCCTGACGTGTCCATTTCGCGCTCCGCCAGTTCACGGTTTCAATCGGCCAATTTTATCTCACTTACGCTCTCTAATTTTGAAACCATGTTCACTGTCAAAACGACGCACAGATATATTTAAAATGTTATTGTCGCCTTATCCCAACTTCTGACGCCAATTCTTCCAGTGCACGTAGTTCAAATTACAAGGCAACAAATTATTTTTCACCCTCCACTATTTATTTCCTCAATCCAGTACAAAACTACCAACATCTTACCATCTCGCCTCATTTCTGGTTACTGTTTTTGATCATAAACACTCTGAGAAGGAAAACACAGCTATCATTTTTGGTTTTTATCCAGACCTGGTCAAGAAGGCTAAGAGCCCAAAGAGATTCGAGGTCCAGTTAGCTCTCGGATGACTTAGAAGCCGGTCAAACTAACGAGAGCAAGGCGCTTGCAGTGGATCTGACTGCGCCCGCCACAGTATGGAGTTAACAATAACAAAAGAAATTCCTCTCAGCACGCCGTAAGGCAGAGGTAGATTTTTCCGGTTATAAGTCTTTCAGATGAACGTTTTAGGTACTTTTAGAGGACTATTGACCCCTTTAAAATATTTTGATATTGTGTCTATTATGGGAGGTATGATAGATAAAATGTAATTCAGAGAAATGATGTAGACTGTATGGTTACAAAATGTAATAACTCGTGTTCATTATTGTAAAAGCAAGGAATCGTAACGTTGGGAAGAATTTTGGATTTTTTTATGCTCTGTTGGTCATTTATTGCTTAATTGAATGATTGTCTGTGAACAATGTTGAAAGTGATGTTTTATATTTCATTGTCATGAAGAAAGAAAATGGACCTTTGCTGTCAGAGTACGATTCGATTTCAGATCTAAGAGCTGATGATATCGTCATCCTGATTGAAGGGTGTTGCGACAATTGCGAATGTACAGGGCCGGGACATCCTGATGTAAAGCCGTGACATCTGCACAGGAAATGATCGTGTCTCCATCAAAACTATGAAGACACATTCCTTTTTTTCTTCTTTTTTTCGACTTTGGCCAACTGTGGACCGCATGGAACCTAAGGCTTTCTGGTCAATTGTTTCTACTTTTCTTCCCAGAACCTCTTGATTCTTTCACTTCTGATCTTTCTCTGCTCCTCTGTTATTAAAAAATTTGGCCTGTGTTGTGGTGGTTTTTCTTTGAACGTCTTGCTATTGTCAACTCGGCTTCGTAATATTTTCTATCGTGAATGGCAAGTTCAGTTAGTCCAACTTCAATACCGTCTCTTTTGACCTCTTCCACCCATCTTGTAGTAGCTTTCAACCCTGTGATATCTTTAAAAAAATTCTTTTTCAGCCAGTTCCCGTCCATTCTCACCAAATGCCCGTAAAAGTGTAGCCTTCTTTTACGCATTGTGACCACAATGGTTTCGGTCTTCATATACAGATCTTCATTTTTCCTTTTTTTCCATGTTCCGTCATCTCTTTCCGTGGTCCGAGAATTTTCCTCAGGATCCTCCTTTCCTTTATCTCAAGTTCCTCCAGCTCCCCTTTTTGTTCAGGGTTAGACTCTCGGAGGCATACAGACACTCTGGCTTTACCACTGTACTGTAATGTCTGAGTTTTGCTTTGTATGATATCGCTCGTTTGTTGTACCTGTTCTGAGTTAATCTAAAGGGCAGGTCCAATTTTCTTGCTCTTGCCTTGTTTGCCTCTTTATCCACTCCATTGGGTTGTATCCATTCCCCAAGATATTTGAAATTAGTTCTTTCGACAGTTCCATGTACCACCACCATACGTCTCTCTCCCCGGTGTACTCAGTCTTTTCATATGATACCTTAAGTCCTGTTTTCTCAGCTATTTCGTGCAAAGTGTCCAGCATATTTCGTGCATCATCTTTGTTCTGAGCTAAGAGGGCAAGGTCATCAGTAAAAGCCAAACATTTATTTCCCAGGTTTTGGCCTGTCCTCCCAAGATGTATTTTATTATACTATAAAAAATGTACTGCTGCCAAGTAAGAGTTTGAACTTTACGCATGTTGGTGGTTTCCAAATGCATGAAAAACTTTTGTATGTGGCGTATTTTGAAACCATCAGTTTGGTGTACAAAAGGCTGTTATGAAAGAACTGATATCATTTTCAGCTCAATTAACTCGGTCTATCCTGTACTTTTGACCCATAAACTTTGTGAACAAGAGAATCTTATTGTCCAGTATAGTGGGAGGGAGAAATGACCCGTTTTATTTGTCTTAATTAGTACCTTCGTCATTCATTACGACGAAAATGATCTGTAACGCTACCTGTTGTTCGAGAATCGTATTCGTCTGTCGACTGTACGATACTTCCATCTAGCGGGGAATGCTAGTACTACTGCTACTTGATTTGCCGTTGGTGGCTTGTTGCTCATTTGTTCACGAGTACTCCCGATGTCTACGAAAGTTAACAAAGATGTTTACCTTGGAAATGTTTGTTGAGGGAAGAAGATATTGATTCCGTTGGAATTCTTTTACAAGCAAGATGTGAAAATTTGCAGGTCTGAGGGCTAGACCAGTTACCTTCCTGGAATATAATAGTGTTCAACTTTATTCTGAACTATTTCCCAACCTCCGTGGGGGATATTTTGACTCATGTATCGTATATTTTCGAAACTCGACCTGAATGGCCTGAAAAGGTTAGTAAATATTGTTAAGGTACTTGGAAGCTATTTTGTTATTGTCGATTTATGTTTTATTGTATTGGCCGTATTGGAAGTCGCTTGTCTATGTTATCATATTCTGTTGATTGTCCATTAGTTTCAGACACTCCCCTTGCTGTGTCTTGTCGTGCAACTAATGGTGATGTATTTTGTCGGTATATTAAAAATAATTTCCAATTATCTACTACCTGTACTATGTAATCTTTTGGGGAATGTGTTTGTCTTATTTTATCTGACCTACTATCTGAGTAGAGTTAAGAATTCACCTTTGCTTAGAGCAAGGATTTTCATAACCTAAAAGATATTATTTACTAATGTAATTATTTCTTTCCATTTCTCCCTGTCTCTATGTAGAATACCTCTTAAAGGTACAGGGGCGTGGTGGCTCAGCGGTCTAGCTGTATGCCTCTCACCAAGGCGGTCCGGGTTCGATTCCCGGTCAATGCATGTGAGATTTTCGAAGTGAAATGCCATGTCCTGTGGTTCGGATTCCACGTAAAAAGGAGGTCCCGTGGCTTATGATCTCAAGATTAACGGTCACGTTAAACTACAAGCTCCCTTCCTTTTTTTTTCCTTAAAGGTACTGTATTTACTGTCGATGATTATGATACGTATTTTATTCTTTGTAAGATAGTTGCCTGGAAACGTCTCCTGGCATTGTTAATCTTTCACTTTTTTCTGAGAAACAATGCTGATTTGTTTTCCTGTCGATATATAGGAGAGGCATTTAGGATTTCTTCATGATCAGACGTACATTGAACATCGTGCTGCTATAAAAAAACTTTCATTAATTTCAATTAAGTTGAAAGCGGATTTGAACTTAAACTCTTAACGTATCATATCTTGTGTATGTCTGAAGGTAATTTCTTTATTTTTCTCATTTAACGAGGGGTAATTTCATTTGGCCTTTGACTTCATATGTATAATTAAGATGATTAATTCAATCATTTCCTCCTCATCTACGAGATTCCTTGCTTATTTTTAATTAACCTTGTTGTATTAAGTATTATTTTCTTCTTCTTATATTAAAATCTTTAATGTGCATGTAATGTAATTTATGTTCAATTATATATTGTCTAAAGTGACTTCTGTGTTCTTATGCTTTCAGCTTAGTTATTTTTATTTTGTTCTATATTTTAGCCTTCCACTTTTCTTATGCTGGAGTTTTGGTTATTCTTGTTTTTATTAATTAGCTTGACCTCATTCTATTGCTATCGTATCAGTACCCTCGTTTTGAAAAGTTCCATCGCTGATTCAAGCAATATTGAATTAATGTATCTTATGTCATTGATGCTTTTACTGCTGCAGCACAATATAATCCTCCAATGTACTGCAAAAGATAATGCAAGTTTCCTATAAAAATTGTCAAGCAAACGTAAACATGTGCCTGTTGGTCTATTCATAAGACAAATTACAACGATGAAATTAAAATGAACTTCCTCAAACCATGAAAAAATAAACCTCATAAACGTTCCTGGCAAAATAAGCTAGATTCAATATAATATAACTCACTTCTGGCTTCAAACCTGCTGTGCTCTAGGATTAAGGAGTAATCAAAGAAAATGTTTAAATTACCCAATATACAAAAACAAAACTACTACTAGGGATCGCCTTCGCTATCATAATATCTAACCTTGAATCTATACAGTAAAACTCCATATTCCTAATCAATCCCTACTCTAAATGATTATGAAATAATCGGTCTATAGCTATTTATATACATACTAGCTGTTACCCGCGACTTCGCCCGCAATAACATTTGGAATCCCATTATAACATTGGTTATATGCATTAGTTATATACATTTTTCCTGTAGTGGAAGATAATGACGGCAACATGGAGCGTTGAAATTGGAAATCGGGTGCAATATACGACGGGGAAAGACGACCATTTACCAATATCTGACAAACGGCTGACAGCTTTACTCATTGCGTCCTTCAGGTGCACATATTCCTAACTTCTCAACTTTTTCTGATTGATGCGAATACAAAGTAGTCTCTCTGTCTCAATCTTTGCATACATATCAACCTGAAACTGATTGAGAAGATTGCGAATTAAGTAAAGATAAAAATTATCACCCTCAAGCTCAAATATTCCGAAGCTGTAAAAGTTTGCGGCAGACACGGTCTTCTTCAAAGGTGCTCGAGTGCTGCTGTGACGTTGAGGGATATTCTCCTAACATAATAAAACAAATCTTTACTTAAAAATACCTGATAAATGGAATAGATCTAGCTCAACTTAACAAATTTAACGTTGGTAGAGGTAATTTTCTTTTACCAAAGCCTACTTTTCATTATAACTATGTTTTCATCTTCTTCATCATTTCTCCTTTTCCAGCTGACACTGGGTGGGGGCAAATATGGTTCCTTTCCACTTTGTTCTGTCGTTCCACCATTCTTCTTCCGACACGGTGTTCCAATCCAGGTTCCGTTTTCTAATGCTATTCTCCACCGAGTCCATCCAACGCATTCTTGGTCTTCCTCGTCCTCTCTTCCCTGTCATCCGTCGTTCCAGTGCTCGCCTTGGTAGCCTAACTTCATTCATCGTTTGACATGTCCAAACCATCTCAATCTGCTTTGCTCCAGTTTGTCATTTAGTTTATGTACTCTCAGTTCTTTCCGTATATCTTCATTTCTCACTCTGTCGCTCCTCGTTTTCTGGACCATACTTCTCAGGAATCTCATCTCAGCTGCCTCGTGTCTCTCTAACTATGTACTACCAAGAAATGATGAAAAACGTCGTACCTAATCCAACAAACAAAGGAACTCTACAGTTACGTCAACTAAAGGCTAATATATAATGCAATATGATGATTATAAAGTTATGGTGAAAGTATAAAGTACAAACAGAAATTACATAGAAGTACTGTTTTAACAGAGAGAGTGGGTAAAAGTCGGGAGCGCAGATAACAATGACGTGCACGTTATGAAAGTAAGCTCACTGCCTGCAAAGACTGGTAGGAGAGACGTGCTGCAGCCCGCATTGCTTCATATAATCGCGGCTATCACGGTTTAACCAAGATCCCGAGAGAATTTTTTGAAAACCTTTCTTATCGAGCACCTACGGCCACTGAGGAAGCTGCATACCAAATTTCATTCCAATCCGTTCGGTGGTTTCTGAGATTTCGTGATGATGAATGAGTGAGTGAGTGGTATTTGACAAATATATAGTATAGATAGATGAAATTTATGAAAAAACGGTCGAACACCGATTTACTTATTTTTAAGCTGTTTTTTTCAGTTGAGTTTCAAACTCCTCGCCTATGTCGAAGAGATACACGCTCCGTTAGGAATCCTTCAACCCCCACTTTTCACCCCTTTCACCTCATAATATACAGCACATCGAAAAACCCTTAGACACGTGTCTTCTTATTTTTAATGATGAGTTTATACGCCGAGTATCACATCCCCCAATGAAACAAATCGGGAGTATTGCTATTCAATGAAATGCAGGTCTACCCCCTTAACACCCCTTTAGAACCTGAATATCCAAAAGTACTTCCTTAGTGGGCGTTTGCGGCCATTGAGGAAGCTGCATACCAAATTTCATTCCATTTTGGCTGGGCGATTATGAGTGAGTGAATCAGGACATTTTCTTTCAATTTTCTTTTTTCAGAATTTCACCTCTCCCCATGAACCCCTTAAATTTGATTTATGAAAAAAACTGTCGAACAGCTATTTACTTATTTTTAAGCAGTTTTTCCCCCCTGAGTTGGATGAGTGAGTCAGTCAGTCAATTAATTAGGACACTTTCTTTCCTGTTTTTTCCCCTCCAGAATTTCACCCCTCCCCATGGGCCCCTTAAATTGGATTTATGAAAAAACTGTCAAACACCTATTTACTTATTTTTATGCTGATTTTTTTCCGCTGAGATTCAAACTCCTCGCCTATGTCGTTTAAGAGATACGCGCTCCGTTAGGAATCCTTCAACCCCCACTTTTCCTCCCTTTCAACTCATAATATACACCACATTGAAAAATCCTCGGACACGTGTCTTCTTATTTTTAATGATGAGTTTATATACCGAGTATCACAACCCCAAATGAAACCAATCGGGAGATATTGCTATTCAATGAAATGCAGGTCTACCCCCTTAACACCCCTTTAGAACCTAAATAGCCAAAAATACTTTCTTAGTGGGCGTTTGCGGCCCTTGAGGAGGCGGCATACCAAATTTCATTCCAATCCGTTCGGTGGTTTCTGAGATTTCGTGATGAATGAATGAGTCAGTCAGTCAGTGAGTGAGTGGTATTTGACAAATATATAGTAGATATTACACGTATTAATTCTCTCTTACTTTTATTCAAAATGTTCACATCATCCCCACTAACTTGGGTCGAACTCAATAATATTCGTCATATATCAGAATCCGTAATCCGTACATCTAACACCTCTCAGAACTCTCTCATAATAATGAATAATAATAAAACTACAACTCTCCTAGCTTTAAATAATTACCAGTATTCAAGAGTCTTCATTAATATTGAACCATATGATCCAACAGTAAATTTTACTTTCGCTCCGATCAGTTGTTCACAACTACTGCATCGTGTCTCACATATTTGCCATAAAATACTACTCATATTTCTCGAACTGACTTCATAAAAACATTGACATCTTTATACAACCTGTATTCCTACATAATATGCATCCCTATTCTCACAGACCATCTGTCCTCTCAGATATCAAAATACTTCAATCTTCAGTAAAGCAATTTTAAAAACTCATTGTCACTATCTCATAACTAAGCATATCATTCCTACAATATATGGGAATACTTTTACAACCTGTTTACATAACACATATCCACGTAGCCTTCATATAAAAACCTTAAATATCCTTGAATATGCTCCTTTCTTTAATCCTTGAACAATATCTGACACTAGATATTTCAAGTTTGAAGCTCGAAATGCTTGCAAATATTTCAACAACAACTCCTAGTATTTTTACTGGTTCAAACTCTTCACAAAAATATCTGGTATGGCAATACTTGTTTAATATATAAATAGCTCTACTTCGCCATCCATCCCTCTCAGAAATTGTTGTCTGGCAATGATGGTACATGTCCATATGGCATCAATCCATCAAATAATTTTCATTACAATGCTTTATAAATCCTGAGTGTTTGTAGAAATATTTGCAAACTGTCAATACGATTTTCTACAACACTTTAATGTTTATGAATATTATTTCATAATATTATTAAAATACAGTATAACACATTTCTTCGAGAAATGCCCTTCATCTGCCTTGTAAATTTGTCGGCTTTCGATAAGAAAAATCCTGACATCGATCTAAGTAACGTTCGTCATCCTAAATTTCTAATTTTAAATCAAGAACGTATAAAAATATCCATAATGCTAATTAAAAATCCGAAAACGTCGAAAATACGGTCTGAGACCTCAAATCTAAAATTATTCTACCTCCATATCGATAATATAAAAATCCTGATAAATCCAGAAATCCTAATTCAAAATTTTGAAAATACAAAAATTACGAAAATGCCTAAAATTCGGTCAACAAAAATATAAATGCGAAACATTGAATGTGGTCAAACGGATACTACCAAAAATCATTAACAACCAAAAATGGGCTACTGAAGGGAATTCTTGTTTACCTTTTGTCGCTTACAGTTTTCTAGTTCAGGTCCCTTTAGAACTGTATTCCGTTACCATAACCATCCGTCTCGTACTTCCTTTGTATGGTAGACCAAGATCAGCATTCGACTCTCTCGTCCATAAAGTTACGCCCTGCAGCTCCATGATGGTTCGCGTTCCTCGATCCCATCGTACCCCTTTTAGCTCCAAGATGTTCCTCTGGTGGAAGAGCATCACCTCGCTTTCCGTCTGCGTCGTTTTCGACTCCGGCCTCTGGTCTTTCCTTCTTGTACTTCAGGACACCATGTAGAGTTCGCCTTGGAACTGACCACAATATTTCAACAAAGTTTGAGGCCATATTACTACTATACCATTAATTTCAAAGCATTGAAACTTTGCACATGCATTTAGTGATATCTCCTCAACACAGGGAAAGAATATTGGTAAGATCCAAATGCCCAGTTTATGTAAAATACATTTTAACTTTTACCTGAAAAATAATTTTTGAGAATGTTTTAATCTCTTTAGGTACACTTTTCTCAGATAGTAGCAGACAGAGAGCAACTAAACTGCCCACATATGTCGTGTAGGCTTTGATTTACACAGTAGGTGAATGATTTTATTCATTAGATTATTATTTGGCCAATTAAAAAATATTATATTTGATGTACCAAATTTTGGTAAATGTTTTGTAATATTTAACTTTTTATAGGGCTTGATATCTGATAATATCCAGTTATATTTTACCTATTGTGTTTATAATGACCCCACACCAAGAATCAGCTCCTTTGGGGCAAAGTCCATGCTCAGGTTTATCGTCCTACGAACATTTATGAAAAAAAAAGTTGCCCAAGCAGCCTTCCTCATTTCAGCAATGTCTTTCTCCCCAGCATGTCTTCTTATGGCGAGGCCATACCCATAAAAAAATTCATGACAATAAGTTCAGTAGTTTCAGAGAAAAGTGTACCTGAATGTCAAATAAATATAAGTTACGGTAAATGACAAAAAAAAAAACAAAGACATGAGTTTTTGACACATACCAGCCTGTTAGAATTTTCCCTCTCCATACTCCTCCTCATTCTTGCTTTCCTCATCTTCTTTCTTCTTCTTTTCAGCTCTCATCTTTATTCTGGCTTCTTTGGTCATCTCCTGGACACTCTTTTCAACTTCCTTCAGTCGCAGCATATCACTCTTGCGAAGCGCACATGACATGTCATTGCCTGGTACAATGCCAAGTTTTTCTGAAACTTGTGTTCTAATCACAGAACCATCATTGAAACAAATGACAGCATCTAGCACACCTAGTCTCAAAGTACTCATTCCAACAAACACATTTTTGGGTACTTTCTCCCAAATGCAGTGGTTGAAACTTTCATTGGGATTTTGTGTGTGACCATGCAAACATTTTCTAAGGAGCTGTGGATGGCACAGATCACTATTAATAGGCTTTATCTGTTCCATAATTGCCATTGGTAGAGAATTGTCATGCGCATAAGTGCCTCCCGTTGCGACAGCCTTCTGGTACCCACACCAAGAATCAGCTCCTTTGGGGCAAAGTCCATGCTCAGGTTTATCGTCTTTCGAACATTTATGAAAAAGAAGTTGCCCAAGTAGCCTTCCTCATTTCAGCAATATCTTTCTCCCCAGCATGTCTTCTTATGGCGAGGCCATAGTACAATTGAAGCTGATTAATCGCACTATCTGTTAGTCTTCCCCGCCCACTGAGAGGTTTGCCATCACTCAATTTTACTCCCTTTTTATCTTTTCGTAGCTTCTGAGTCTGTACCCCATTCTTTTTTGAACATGGCCACAACACTCCAGCTTTTGCAGCTCAATATCATTCCCATACACATGTGCTGCATTCACCTTGGCAAACCCTTTTGAGTCTCCATCACCTAAGTACATTACGTATCTTGCCCCACCACGATTTGCTACAGAACGTTCATACATGGCAAGTACCCCATCACTCTCCATCCCACCACTGTAACCTTCATAATTCTTGCTGCAGTTGTGCTGATCTCCTTTACGGCAACCCTGGCAGTACTTGGTCAGGCATTCCACATCAATAACCTTTCCATTTTCCAGTGAGGTGGCTGTCACAACACCATTCAAGGAAGTGTGGCCACGTTTTTGCCAAAATCCATCGAATGCTGCAGTGATATCACTACTACCCTCATTCAGTATGATTGTTTCTTGAGTAGCACGCTTCATGCTCTCTTCTGCCACTTCCTGAAGGGCCTTTAGAATATAATCTGTGTAGAGACTAAATCTAGTGGGTGGTGGAGGCATGTTCATCATCGCACACAATGTGACAACAGCCCTCTGTCCCTTACCAATGCACCTCATTCCATAAACAAACCTCAAATTAACCTCATATTTCTTCTCAACTAATTTTGATGTCATAGTTGATTTATTGCTGCCACATGAATTACATTGTATTTCCAATCTTGTGGCTAAGCCCCTTCTACTTTTTTCATCTTCCTATAGTTCAAAACAGTCTACACCATCGCAGTGTTTACATTTAGCAAATGAGTGTAGCAAAGCAGAAAGTACACTTATATTTACAATTACATAACTATCACAACTACTTGCATTACTCACAGTAAACGTGGCATTACTCTCGGCTTCCAAATAATCGAGTTTCCTTTTCGAGGCACTGCTTGCTCTTCCAATGTCATATTTTGAGTCTGTTGAAGGCAACCCAAAATCGCCCTTCACACCTTTTGCAACACGGTGATAATATTTACCTTTACCAAACTTCCTAATTCGACCCATAATAACACACGGGAACACAAAACTGTGAAGAAATATTATAAAAACAACGACGACTGATATACACGAGGTTACCACTGAAAATTCAAAACATCAACAAGTTTCCGCGGAAACCGATGCTCAGATGTTTCCATGGAGATTATATAATAGAGGCAGCTACCAGAACTACTCAGATGTCTCCATGGAGATTATATAAGCCACCAGAACTACCACAGACAAAACAAGACTTCCTATTAGCATGCCGAAAAACAACATTTGGTGACAGTCCACGCCAGGTGGGCGTGGTCAGTTGAGCACCATAATTGAATGCCCCGAAAAAGGCATTTAGAGGGCCGGAAGGTGCAAAAATCATATGCCAGCTTATAGAATAGACCTTCCCTCACACATTTATCAAAGAAAAAAAATCCGTTTTTTCATCCCTCAACTCAACTAGGTGTCCTTCATCTCCCAACCTCATGTTCTGTTCATTATAGTTCCTCAGCGTAGAATTCAATTTCCATAGTAATTCAAGTAGTCACACGTTTATTTGTTGTATTTAGGTAATATCATCGGAGATGGTCTCCTCCTCGTTCTCCTATGTCACTCCTCATATTCTCATCATCCGCGTAGGCTGTGTTTCCATTTACATGTTTATCTCTGCATAATCACAACTCTCAAAAAGTTCCCTCTCAAAATCACTTGCTTAACCGTGATGGTAATAATTTTGCAGGTAAATGTTTGTAAGAATCTTCCTGGAAGTTTTCACTTTCAATAATATTCAATAATGTTCAAATCCATAATACCACTTTGCGTAATTGCTTAGATTCTCAATAACGTCTTAATTTATTGTTAAATAAATATATTATATCCGAAAATTCCACTGTTGAATAATAATGCAAATTATTATTTTAATATTGTTTCTCGTATGTCTATCACTTCTATTGTTCACTTCACAGAGTTCAATTCATTGGCAATGAGACTACTTCTCGAAATTTTACTAAGTCTTTCCCTACTGTTGCTGGATGAAAATACATCAAGTCCTCAAATAATATCACTCACTCGAGTGCGAACACAAGCATTCACTTCGCCCGATGTGTTACCTCACTGCCCGATATCACTTATATTAGTTTCGTCGCACTGCTTAGACCGCGGAATACCACATCCGATCACATCGATGTCTCGAGAATAAGAAGCCTCGAATCATCTCCGCAATCCCCCACCTTCGACTCAAATTTGTCGTCAGCAGAAGAAACTCGCGCATAAAATATGCGGGATAGTCTAATTATCCATATTTTGCTTCAACGAGTCTTGTATCTCGTTAAATAAATACATGGGAAACTCTGTAGTACAATTTTGTGTCATCCTGGTAAATAAAAATACTACCTTAATGTCCAGTAATTAGTAATGAGAAGCTTCCACAATTACTTCAATTCAATTTTGTTTTTGGATGCAGACCATCACGTGATTTAGATTGGCGTGATTCTCACTCGTGTCATAAGAACTGTGTCGTTGCTAGTCGTCCTTCCGTCGGAAAAGACCATTGGGAAATATGAGAATAGGCTAATTATTTCTACTTGTTCACAGTTGCCTTCTTAATCGTGCTCAATATATTAATTTCGTGCATTCTGTGAGCAGTTGTGCAGCATCAAGGCGTGGGTCAACTTATTCATTTTCACGCAATATGCTGATTTTGTACAATCCCATTGACCATAGAATTATCCCTCTCACTCCCATTTTCATTCAGTTTCAGGGTTTATTCTCATGGGAGAATTATTGATATTGCGTACTTATTTCTACAATATCCCGCAGAACCAAAGTCAAAATGAAACCCTCGTAAAATCCCATCAGAAACACATACCACCACAGAAATAGCCTTCAGCGAGTTACAACATGAGATGTTACTCTCAGGGCATCAGGTAAGGATTGGGTGGAGTAATGAAATTAGCTCGAAATACATGTCAATTAAGGAGAAGGGGAGTTCTAATTTACTGTAAATAGCCAACCATTTGAGATAAAAGCGTGTCCTCAGATAATGTATTCATCAAAGATCCCTAGCCTACCTTATATTGGGATAAATGAATAAATTTTAATTTAATTTTGAGGATTAAAAGCATATTGAGCTGCAAATAACTGCACTACATTACATGTTGTTGTTTGAGTCTTCAGACATTTGACTGGTTTGATGCAGGTCTCCATGCCTCCCTGTCCTGAGCTAATCGTTTCATCTCTACATAGCTACCAAACCCTACATCCGAGGCAATCTGTTTAACATATTCTAACCTTGGTCTACCCCTACAGTTCTTGTCCTCGACCCTTCATTCCATAACTAAACTTGCTATCCCTGGGTGTCTTAGTATGTGTCCCACCAACCTATCTCTTCTCTTCATTAGGATTCACCAGAAACATCTCTCCTCTCCAACTAGTCTTAATACCTCTTCGTTTGTAACTCTATCTACCCATCTGATCTTCATCATTCTCCTGTAATGCCACATTTCAAACGCTTCAATTCTCCGCTTTTCTGTTGCACCAATAGTCCAAGTTTCACTTCCAAAGAGCGCCACGCTCCAGACAAAGACCTTCAAAAATGACTTCCTAATACCTGAATCTATATTCGATGTCAACAGATTCTTTTTCTGTAGAAATGTTTTCCTTGCCTGAGCTAACCTACTTTTTATATCCTCTTTGCTTCGTCCATCACAGGTTATTTTGCATCGTAAGTAACAGAAGTCTTCTACTTTCTTTAGTTTTTCATCTGTCAATTTTATGTCCATAGAGGTTTATGATTTATTTCGGCTGCATTCCAATATTTTTGTTTTACATTTATTAATTATCATCCTGAATTCTTTCCTCAAGACTGAGTCCATGCCATTCAAAAACTCATTCAAATCCTCAGGCGTCTCGGCTAAGATGACGATGTCATCGGCAAATCTCAGAGTTGAAGTTGTTTCTCCTCGAATCTTCACTCCCTTGCTTTACACCTTTCTGAATACCAGCTTCTCTCTTATGTCCTTCAGCTCGAATGACTGCTGTCTGGTTTCTGTGTAGATTGTAAATCACCCTCCTATCCCTGTACATTTTTCCAATTGTTTTCAAAATGTCAAACAATTTAGTCCAATCAACGTTATCAAAAGTCTTTTCTAAGTCTACAAATGCCATGAAGTTCTCTTTCCTTTCCTTATTCTATCTTCCAAAATCAGCATAAGACTTAGTACAGCTTCCCTTGTTCCTATATTTCCCCTGAAACCAAACATGATTCTTTTAAAAAGAGATTGAAAATAACCTAAATAGTCTTCATTATAAGGAAGAAATATTTACAAACTATCTCACCTACTTATCCTCTCTCTAGCATTACAAGGTTGCATTTCAAAACAGTATAAAAAGACTCTTAACACCTGCATCTCAAACAAGTTTTCACGGTCACTGGAGCACCCCTTCCTGGATTATACTTGACATCTGTTATATCTCAATTAAGCATTTCCATTTCCAGAGGCCGGTCCTTCGCATTTTTGTTGAACTCACCTTCCAGGGGAATTTGATTTGGCATTATGGCCTCCTTCCTCTCATGTTGAATTGAGTGGCTCATCACCTTCTCTATGGTGTGAAATTTAATTTTAATTGCATCACATCTTCTACACTTGTAGTAAATAAATGCTCTTCATTCAGATTTATCACAGATTCTAACATTGCAGCACTTACAATCATTGCTCTCGTTCACTTTTATCACCTGCCCAACTTCTTGTTTAATTCTCATATCTCATTTTATTTGAGTAATCATGCTTTCAAAGCGTCCTAGAATTAATTTATGGAGTACAACAAATAAATCTGAACAACATTTCAGGTCTATCTTGTCGGTGTAGCACTTCCCAGTTTTATGACATGTACTCAAACTATCGCACATTGACCTTGCACTCGCCAGTTCGCAAATTTCAATAAGTACACAAATCTTTTTATTAAATCATCGATCGCGTATTTTAAGCGTGTTCCACTCTGAATAAGAAATATATGCACTCTATGTACCTAATACTCAATTCTATACGCCGTAGAATACCTTGGGGTTCAATGCTCGTATCCACCCTCTCTGGTGTTCGACAAGTTCTCTATTGTGCGTAGAGTAGCATTTCCGGCTTCTCAGTTCTGTATATAATCTGATTCTTCATCTTCATATTTTCTTCCGGGTTGTTCGAAGTATTTCCATACAATTAACGGTGAATATCTAACTCAGTTTATTGTATTGTCCGCTTCTTCGTTCTTTTCAATATACATTTTGATATTGTGTTTCCAGTGAATTACACGGCTCGCTCGATCCTTTCACAGCCTTAACAAATATATTTTCCGTGTCCTGTCTTCATTGTACTCAGCTTACAATATCGGAGAATGACTCAGTGTTGTAACGGGGTCTGTCATGAAATTCAGATCTGGGAGCGGTTCATGAACAATGAACGGGGATAATAAATAAATGTATGGAGATGAACAGACGAAGTTACCCAAGTCTGGAAAGTTAACTCTGAAAAGAAAACTACCATTCTGTTCAATTTTTTTTAATCTACTGTTGGTCTTGTATGTCGCATTGTGTTTGAAAGGTAATCAAAGTAATGGAAACCTGTGTAAGATTTAACTCCACCTATGCAAAGGAACATCTTTGTGAAACAAGTAATTTTTCTGCAGGATGATGCTGATCTCACTCAGGATATTAGGATAGAAGATTTCTCCATACCAGAGTTTGTTCCTTTCATCAAGACAGAAACCTCATCGTACGCGAGTGGTGGAGATTTCAAAGAGGTAAGAACCTTATTGGGTTACTACTTGTTGCATCCTATAAAGGACATGGCCTTATCGCCATCTTCTTCTCACCAATCCTATGGTGTGAAATTTCGTAATAATTGTAACATAGATTCTTCACTTGTTTCAATAGTAGTATATGAATGCATTGCTCTCTTTAGCACAGATTCTTGTAATTTAGCACTGTGAATAATTTTGCTCGTGCAATTCACAAACGTGCTCAACTTCACGTTTAAATAACTGTCACTTATACCTGATTTTATCGGAGTAATAGTGCTCTTAAACCCTCCTACAATTAATTTACGCAGTACAACAAATAATTCTGAATAATATTTCAGCTCTCTCGTGTCGGTGTAGAACTTTCCAGTTAAAATGAAATGTGCTCAAACTAACGCGCTAACTCCACAGTTTGCAAACTCAATACATGCACAATTTTCTTCCACACTCAATAAAAATAATCTGCACTCTGTTTCATAACTTATACTCAATTATATACTGTACACTGTGGATTAACCTGGTGTTCGATGCTTGAATCTCTGTATCCCCTCTCTCAGGCGTTCGACAAGTTCAGTTTTGAGCGTAGTGTAGCATATCCGTCTTCTCCGTTCTGTAGCCAATCTATGTAATTCTATATTCTTCGGTTTTTTTTGAAGTATTTCCATACAATGTACGGTAAATGTCAACCTCAATTTATTTTATTGTCTGTTTCTTCAATCCTTATACTATTAATTTTGATTTTCCAATCAATTCCACGGCTCTCTTGATTGTTTCACAGCCTTCACAAATATCTGTTTTCGTGCCTTTCTTCATAATTGTACTCAGCTTACAATGTCGGAGAGTGACTCGGCATTGTCTCGTGGTCTGACATAGAATTCAGATCTTCGTGCGGTATATAAAGAAGTCAACAGGGGCTATGAGTATATATTGAAATCAGCTGGTGACGTTAACGAGATCTGGGATGTTTACTATGAAAAGAGAACTACCATTCTGAATCTGTACAGACTTCCTTATCTAGGTTTTGTATTGTATGTCGTAAAATTTGGAAGGAATTCAAAGTAATGGAAACCTGGATAAGATTTAATTCCACCTATGCAAAGGAAGATGTTTGTAAAACAAGTAATTTCTCTGCAGGATGATGCTGATCTGACTGAGAATATTAAGAGAGAAGAATTCTCCATACCAGAGTTTGTTTCATGCATCAAAACAGAATCTCCATCTGTAGCGGGTGGTGGAGATTTCAAAGTGGTAAGTACCTTATTGTGTTACTACTTGTTGCGTCTTATAAAGGACATGACCTGATCGCCATCTTCTTCTCACCAATGCTATTTAGGGATTCCCGAATTTTGTATTCAGGCCGTTTGTGATGACAGATGGAACCTGTTTGCTATTAGGTTGTGGTATGTACGGAAAATAAGAGGCGTCAAGATTGATGGTAAAGCATTTTATTGTCCGACGTGTGCTTGACTGAAACCCATGACCTCCCTCTGTGTATGCCTTTGTCTATTCACATAGGTAAAAGAGATTATATCTTAATGCTCATAGTTTGTGGATACATTATATGAAGCCAGCATATCCTAAGCACAATCACGTTGTATTAGTTGCCTGTCGTAAACAAGGTATTTCTGTATGAAAAAGTTACACTAAACGATCCTATTATGCATGTTGGCTTGACGCATTATATTTCACCTTTCTTGACAGTCCTGCCAAAGGGGAAGGTTATTATTATTATTAGAAAAAAATCATTTTTCCCTTCCCGGTAGTAACTCTGTAACTGCTGTTGATATAAAATGAGAATTCAATAGGCCTACTGCTTGCAATTAGAAACATTATGTGTTGGCAAAATGTATGTTAAATAGTCTACAAATCACTCTCTCTAGGGGCGCTTGCTATAATTGGATTACTGGGAGATTTTTGAATGTGTATCTACCCCAGTCGAACATTTTGCAGTTATTTGGTAAACTGTTATTGTTGAATATTGTTTATATGCCTTATATGAATGATTTATACATTCATTCTTAAAATATGATGACGATGATAATTGTTATTTTAAGGGGCTTAACATCTAGGTTATTTGCCCCATTCTTAAAAGCTGAGCTGATAAAACTATTGAGGACCAAGTTACGGAAGTGACATCTGCATGTATTATGTGATGTGTCAGAAATGGATCAAAGGAAGGACTAGCAAGCTAAAAGGCTTTTATAGTCTTGCTGCTAGAAAATTAAAAAATAATTCTTTCAGCCCTTATGCCTATTACTTTCTTTAAAGTACTCTTCTATACATTTTCTATCACACTTCAATTTGTTGTTTTGGTTTTATCTCTACATAACTACACCACCTTACATCCGAGGCAATCTGTTCAACATATTCTAACCTTGGCCTTTCCCTACCGTTCTTATGCTTGACCCTACCTTCCATAACGAACTTTGCTATTCCTAGGTGTCTTAGTATGTGTCCCTCCAGTGGCCTGTATAAGAGAAATAATAACTGCAAATTCAAGCCCATCTCTTCTCTCCATTAGCAGATGCCAGAAACAACTCTTTTCTCCTACTCGTCTTATTACCTAAATCTATATTCGATGTCAACAGATTTCTCTTTTCTAAAATCCATTCCTTGCCTGAGCCAACCTACTTTTTATACCCTCTTTGTTTCATCGGTCACTGGTTATTTTGCTTATGTAACAGAAGTATCCTACTTTCTTTAGCTTTTCACTTGCCTATTCTACGTCCATGGGGTTTTCTGATTTCCTTCGAATGCATTCCAATGTTTTTGTTTTAAATGTATTCATTTTCATCATGAATTCTTTCCTCAAGACAGAATCCATACCATTTAAAAAGCTCATTCAAATCCTCTGGTGTAACGGCTAAGATGACGAGGTCATGGGCAAATATCGGAGTTGAAACTATTTTCTCTGAATCTCTAGTCCTACTTAGAATTTTTCACCAATTTACTTCATTGCTTGTTCATTTTATACATTCAAAAGTATGGGTGATAAGTAGCGGCCTTGCCTTACACCTTTCTTAATACCAGCATCTCTCTCATGTCCTCCGGCTTGAATAACTGCTGTCTGGTTTCTGTATAGATTGTATAGCACCTTCCATCTCTGTACTTTATTACAATCATTTTCAATATGTCAAACAACTTGCTCCAATCAGCGTTATACAATGACTTTTCTAAGTCTACAAATGCCATAAACAGTCTCTTATCTTTCTTTATTCTTCCTCTCAAAATCAGCGTGAGACTTAGAATAGCTTCGCTTGTTCCTACATTTCTCCTGAAGTCGAATTGGTCTTGACCCAACTCTGTTTCTATATGTGTTTCCATCCTCTTGTAAGTTATTCTTGTCAGGATCTCTGAACCATGAGTGAACAAGCTGATTGTATGGTAATCTTCACATCTGTCCGTTCCTGTTTTGTTCGGTATAGGGATGATTACATTCTTCTTGAAATCAAAGTGGAACTCACCTGTATCATAAATCCTACACCCCTAGTGAAATAACCTGATCAGACCTTCATCACCTATGCTGCGTGGCAATTCAATCGGTATTGCATCTCTGCCTGGTGATTTGTTTCTGCTCAACTCTTCCAATGATCTGTCATATTCTGATTTACTTGACCTACAAAGGAGGGATATCATTGATACATTTCAGATCCAGATGAGACTTGTGTAATGCAGTAAGATATGATCGAGAATAAGAAAGTAATTTCACTCAGTTGTACAGCTGATAAATCCTTACTCTAAGTTGGTCTGTGTTGTAAAAGTACGTCGTTATTGATTGTGTAGGAGCGTAATATGAGAGCAAATAAATTAATGATTCATTCTTGTCCCTAGGGTATATCAGAAGGAATCCACGATGAAGAGTGTGTTGCCAGTGGAAATCATATACATGAGTAAGTGGACAACATAATAAGGAAAGGTATTGTTTTTTTATGTATGGAAACTGAAAATGTTCAATGTGAAGACGTTTTGTTGGCAAAATGAGTTGTTCTCTTATTTTTATCGTTGAACGTTTTTGTATTTATCTGTCTTTAAATACATTGATTTCTCTTTTTAGTTCGCAGCTCAAAAACTAACTATTCTCATTCAGCGTTTTAATTGTTGGAAGTATTCAAGTATATATATGATATCCAGTATGAATGTTATTACACTTATAACCTACTAGGTGTACCCGCCGTGCCATGCGTTGCATTGACAATCAATGAAAGAAAGTGCTTCTGTTTTAACCTTGTTTATATAATTGTGCACAACTCATCAACAATGTTCATTTGTTAAAATGATTAGCGCGCCAAAACTAATTTGTTGGAACTTCTAGCACACCACCGTTTGTGACATGGATTTACTAATTAAGAAAATTGCTCGTGCTTGCAAAAAATATTCGTTGAAACGAAAGTCAAAAGTTTTATATACATGATACCACAAGTCGATTAGACTACTTTTTCTCGAAACAAAGCTATGCATATGACACAATGTAATGGTCGCACCACGTGACTCCTTCATTTCAAGCAGATTGTGTGGGATATCCCGAACAGCAGTGTTCCATCATCTTTTCGTTTTAATAAACAAATGTACAATCAGGGAATTACCCTGCAAAACCTAATCCATTTATTGAAAACGATCATAATATCTGGGATATGTTAATGCCTTTTCCGCAAATGTACAGTGAAAGTAAAAGTGAGCTAAGACGTAAAATAAATAAATAAATGCATTAAATAAAATATATAATAAATCAGCTATATACAGACAATAAATTGAAATTGTTTTGGTATAATACAAAACCTTTCATTCCATTATAACAACTACTCCCTGCTTCAGTACGGTGCAGAATCACTGTAGTAATACAGTATACCGAACCTTGTGTAGCAGAACTAAGAAGAAATGACTTCGTTTCCAACCCCTGCCATCCTAAAAATCTTTTTTCGTTGCTTCCCCACTTCTTCTCTAAGCAATTTCTGGGATTGTACCTAAATTCAGATCATGGCCGCCTCCTACCCAAACCTTTTGCTCAATAAAATACATTAGTTCAGCCATCACTATGACACTGGTTATCAAACATGTACACGGGGCTTGACGACCATGATGTAAACCATATTATCATTAACTATCACCAATATATATACTCCATTGGCTACTGGTCCTAACCAGCGCACTTGGGGGTGACAAGACAGCTGCACACACATTCAGTTTTTATAACAATGTTTACAATATTCACCTACAAAGAAACGTAGGCATCCTGGGAATGACGAACCCCCTGCATATACATTGTCCCAAACAATGTACGTATTGAACTCGCCTACAAATCAAAACCTGGTCACCTAGGATAAGGTTATCTGTAAAGTAACACCCAAGTTATTGGGATGCCGATTGTGTGGCCGACGGACGTTATCAATTTTCACCCTGAGATCCATGTTAGCCATGCGATTATTCAAGTGAAAGGAATGAACTTGGCCATACTCGGCTAAAGCCTCCAGTTGCAAAAGTAGTCCTCTAGGACACTCATGTCTGTTGTTAGTGTGATCTCAGATATTTGAAATTCTTGTTGCTATCGCCCAGTCGTCCGCATATCCAAATGCCCTTGATTCTGCCCTCGGCATATCAGCTATATACAAGCTGAAAAAAGTCCAGCCAGGACAGAACATTGTGGTAATCCGTCATTCATTTTCCTTTGCGCTTTAACTGTAAGACTCATGACAACTCTAAACACTCTGTTAATCATCATGTTATTGACTAGATTGGTAATGGTCTTGCAGGGAAATGCCTGAAGTTGTTTGTTAATCAGACCTTCCCTCCAAACAGTGTCGTATGCTGCCTTGAGATCAATTAATGCCACTGATGTCTTAAGGCAATTTTGGAAGGCTGCCTCAAAGAATATCTTTAGTGACAACACTTGGTGTGAACTGTTCCCGTATCCAGAGAGATATCGTTAAGTGACAACACCTGGTCTGTACTGTACCCGTATCCAGAGAGATATCGTTACGTGACAACACCTGGTCTGTACTGTACCCGTATGCAGAGAGATACCGTTAGTGACAACACCTGGTCTGTACTGTGCCCATATCCTGGGCGATATCTGCCAGAATCCGAAGATGGAGATGAATCGCAGCAACTTGTAGTCCCCGGCTAGGAAAACTACGAAGAAACTACTGGCAAATAAAACAGGATTGGTACGGTAAATCAGCATTGTGCTATAGGACTATATTACGGGGTTGGTTGGAAATTCATCTCACTAAGTAGAGTGAGAAACCCTTTGAACACTCGGGGGATTGGGTAGCATGTGTGGGTAAACAAATTCTATATCGCCTTTATAACACAATTTATATCCTTACTTATCTGCAAATTATAACTCAATATTTTCTATAAAATATGAGAACTACGTAAACACGTATCTGTTTTGATTTATTCAAAATTAACCATTTACAATTGAAATAAACCAATCCCTGGTTAAAAATAATAATGAAAGTCTCTATCTAAAACTATCTAACATTACAAATCGGTAGAGTAATTGAAACTCATAGCAAAAGCCTGCTGTTCCTAGTATAAGGAATAAAATAAAAATGTCTTTAAAGTTACCTAGCTCTTAAAAATGAAATTAGCGATGTCTTTTCGCTATTACATTTACCATATTTAACTCTGTACAAGTCTCCTTAAACCTGATTAATCCCAATTCTATTAAATAGCTGAATATTCGGTCTATAATTAATATTTATACAAGTATTTGCATATCACAATCTCTGCTCAACAACTATTTCTAAATCGAAACCTGTCAGTAACCTTGGTCTAGATCGTTGCTGTTCGTCAAAATAAGAACTAATGATCTGTTCAATAAAGCCTGGATTACAATAATGTCAACTCTAGTGCATTCTATCCAATAAAAATACTAATACGAATAAACTTCATTCCACTTTAAATAACAATTAGGGGCAGATGACCTCGTAGTTCCGCCCCTTAAAACAACAATAAATTACTAACTTAATAACAATTACCATTGCTACAACTTGCTCTGAGATAAATGAGCCTTCAATAACCTAGATCTGAGTATCTTTTATTACAATACCGGTACATCTATAACAGTTGATCTCAAATAGAAACCTATCTCACTATCATACAAGTTACTCTCTCTTCCAACACATGCAATTCATTCCACTGTGCATTGTACACATATCAACAACATCATTTCATCAAATGTCAACAATTATCACTAATTTTCATATTGTGTAACAATGTCAAACTCGCACATTACCACAATCGCTTCATAATATAATCTTCTTCCACAGTATGCTGGAATACCATCCGTCAATTTTAAATTACACGATGATTTCAACTGTGTTTCAACACTATCAACAAAGTCAGCAACTTGACGTAAAATCTCAGCCTTCAATATTTAAATATGCTCACACTGATCGCTACCATGAATATTAAATAAATTACTGATCCCTTTAATCTTCTTCACAATGTAATTCAATAATGACTATAATAATAACTTGATTTTTCTGGTTTTAAAATGCGACAAATGCATTCCACAATTCTTACTGTTCACTCAATATTTCTCAATAATATTTCCATTTAAGCATTATAAAATGATTAATTCGTAGTACAAACCATTCATAGAAAACTATAAGGTTCTCTACGACATGTTCCGAGTATTTCTTATCACCATTTATTTCAATGTATTTTCATAACAGAAAATCATATTTCAAAATATCTGTCTTCCGCTTTGAGTGATATTACCTTTTGAAATTCGAAACAATGAAAATGATCAAGAAATGATCATTTTATCTATCCTAATAAGTCGAAGAATAAAAATCGAATTCGCATATCACAAAAATGCCAAGTATTAAAGAAGAACTGCAAAGCTCAAATATTCGAAAATTCGGTCAGTGACATCAAATATAAAAACACTAAATAAACTATACTCAAATATACAAAAATCCGCAACTATCAAACTCAAACGCGCAATTAAGCTCATTTCAAATTCGAAGAAAAATATTGAAAATACTCGACAATGCAGACATTAAATTCCTACAGCCAGATATCGAAAATGTTACTTCAAATCAATTCAAAAATGTCTTCAATCTACAAAAATTCTACTTGTTGGATTCATTTCTACTTGGGAGTGACATAAAGTTGTCTAGAGGAGATCCGTTTTGGTCTTAGCTGGATAATAATGCCGGAATAGCGTCACCGTTCCTGCCTCGTCCTGGATCGTCTCTCTCGAACCTGGGAAATCGCCTGGCATCATGATTAAGTCCACGACTGCTCTCGATTGTTTCGTCTCTCGGAATACCATCGCCTCGTTCTGGATCCTTCCCTCGGTTCGACTCCGATCTCTGGTCTTCCCTCGTCATCTTAGGCAATCTCCTGACATCCTTGTGTTGAAGTGGTCATGTAGAACTTCTTTTTAGTAGCATTTCTCATAGTTATCAATTTGATCTTTTATCTGTTGAATTTTTAAAGTGCTGTACTAAACCATCGTCTTCTCTGCTTCATTTAGTCAACTCCAAATATCTTCAGCATCTCGCACGTTACGTTTCCTCTATGTATTTAGTAAGCCATCTCTTCCGCCTTAACAATGTTCGAAATCGTCTCTCTCAATTTCAGCGTAATATACATTATGATGAATTTTGGAATATTTAATGTGTTGCAATATTCCCCTCAGTTCTCGCTTCATAATGTTCAATATGCTATCGTCACATTATATCACACAAAGAAATACGATGTCCCTGGAATGATAATTCGCAGTAATAATGTTGCAAATTTGTTGTACAATATCACTGAAATATATCGTCAATGTTTTTTATATCGTTATTTTATAAATTTTTAATTCGTTCGAATTCAATAAATATTTGTTCAAGTATTATCGCTAGTGGAATATTGTCCAAGTCCACTCCTTAAAATATCACCAAGTCTGTGTTACACGAGTGCGGCCCTCGGCCTTTAATTCACCCAGATTACCGTGCCACTTCCCGATAACCGAACTTGCTATCGCTCGCACTAAGAATTGGACACTCAAAAATACGTTTTGCTCCTTTGAGTGTCAGACAATAAGAGCCTCGAGTCCTCTTGGCGGGCTCCGAGTCGCAAATAGCGTCTTCTTCCAAAACAGCGCGAAAATTTTGCGGAATCCTTGAAATATCTAGTTTCAGCTTTTCTGAGTCTTTATTGATAAAAACCAATATACAGATAATTTCTTGAATAGATTATGGATTTTTATAAGCCATTAAAATTTCTTCTCAAATGCTTGCTAATAAGCAATGAACAGCTTTATAAAGTGCACAAATCCCTTCTATTCATTGGCTATGGGTGGTCACGTGTGTCAAATGTGGCGCGCGACTTCTCCACCCCTCTGTTTTTCGCGCGCACAGTTCGTGTGGGCAAGTCTAGTTGCCCCTAGCACAAAGCTTGCCGGTCCACGCGACTACCTGTAACTGGCGCGGTCTTCCTATCCAAACAAGCTTTTGCCGCTACGCCTAGACTCATTCGTATCGAATTTTGTGAGCCAGGGCATCTTCATACTCCCACAACGAACGCCAGGACCGAGTGCGAGATAGACTGGAGGGAATGAAGCTGGTCGGCAATACGTCCTGCCGGCCCCTTACTGCGATCCGCCGGGAGAACCGCAGGCTGGGGATCCTTACTTGGCTGGCGCCCCTCGTCCGCCCCCGCGTGATCCGCGTCCTCGGCCGGCTCCCGTCGGAAGCCCTCCGCGGGTGACCGCGGGCTGACGAACTGGCTGCTGGTACTGGAAGTTCGGAGGCAACTCGAGGATCTCGTCGCCTCCGGCGCTGTCCATCTGGATGGCGAATGACCATCCTTTGGTCAGGGCTGCATACAAGAGGTTAGCCCTGTTTAAGGCATACTTCCGTTGGCACGGGTCGAGATGTCTCCAATTGGACAGGA
Organism: Meconema thalassinum; assembly: GCA_946902985.2. Lineage (NCBI taxonomy): Eukaryota > Metazoa > Arthropoda > Insecta > Orthoptera > Tettigoniidae > Meconema > Meconema thalassinum. The sequence continues at coordinate 183,509,085 of OX336398.1, read as the reverse complement.
GAAAGAGGATGGTTTGTGCGTCGTGATGGTCCCTGCCGGTTGGGATCTAGACAAGCTGCTGTTTGAGAGCGGCGGACAGGTTCCAGACTCGTTGATCGGATGGCGTTGGAAGACCCTTTGTGTAGTCCATGGGCGCTAGGGTGTGCCATTGGAAGCCGGGTTGATATTCTGCTTCCAGATCGTCCTCTTCCTCTTCCGCGTCGGGTGGTTGTTTGTATATAAGGAGCGGAGTCGGGCGGCTCGGGAGCAGTCGTTTCGGTGGAGGAGCTGTCAGCAGCAGTCAGCGTCATATTCTCCTCAAGCTACCCGCAGTGGCCCACCACGAGCACATCGGAGCATGCCACCTAAGACTACGCCTAAGACTACCTCTGGCATGGCACAGCGACCAGCACGCTCACTACAGACTAGTGTCACGCAGCATTTTCCAGAAGTGCGACCAGGTCCCAGTGGCCAGAAAGGAAGGACAAAGCAAACAACAAACCACAGACGCCAAGATCCCGAACGCCTTCACCTGCCAAAGGTCGGACCCAGACTGCCACCACGTCGGAGACTCCAAATACGTCAGACACCCACTCCGTCACATCAGCAGCAACCATGGCCACCGCCGAGCAAATCCGTGAACTAATTGAACTGGCGCGCGGATTCGACCAACGCCTAAATTTTTTAGAGCAAGGCGAACAGAACCACGAACCACCCGACGCGGAAGTGGAAGAGGACGATCTGGAACCAGAATATCAACCCGGCTTCCAATGGCGCACCCTAGCGCCCATGAACTACACCAAGGGTCTTCTAACGCCATCCGATCAATGAGTCTGGAACCTGGCCGCCGCTCTCAAACAGCAGCTCGTCTACATCCCAACCGGCAGGGACCATCACGACGCACCATCATCTTTCTCCTGTCCAATTGGAGACATCTCGACCCGTGCCAACGGAAGTATGCCTTCAACAGGGCCAACCTCTTGTATGCAGCCCTGACCAAAGGATGATCATTCGCCATCCAGATGGACAGCGCCGGAGGCAACGTGATCCTCGAGTTGCCTCCGAACTTCCAGTACCAGCAGCCAGTTCGTCAACCCACGGTCACCCGCGGAGGGCATCCGAGGGGAGCCGGCCGAGGACGCGGATCATGCGGGGGCGGATGAGGGGCGCCAGCCAAGTAAGGATCCCCAGCCTGCGGTTCTCCCGGCGGATCGCAGTAAGGGGACGGCAGGACGTACTGCTGACCAGCTTCATTCCCTCCAGTCTATCTCGCACTCGGTCCTGGCGTTCGTTGTGGGAGTATGAAGATGCCCTGGCTCGTTTTGGAGGAAATCATACCGCAGCGGAAGCTAGTGACTGTTTATATTGTGAAGAGTGAGGGACGCCCGGTGGAGTTGGGTCAAGTAGGGCAACGGAACTTTCTACATCATTGAATGGACCAAATTCTCATTGTGTATCTATATATTGATGTTTTGTGTGTTTAGGGTTCATTCTGTCTTTGTTTTGTGTCACTGTTTATGTTGTTTGTATTCGTTCCATTTGGAACACCTCCTGTAATTGCTGGCATGTAAAATTTCTTATTATAATTAAGCATTGGGCCTTCAGCTCGACCACTCATTCACTGCACTGTCTCTAATGCAATTCTTAACAATAAAATTCGAGTACAGTACCGCTGCTATGTGGTCGAAATTCCGCTTGCTCAATGGGTATCTCCACAAGCAATCTTGGAGAAATTACGTTCGGGAGTTGTCGTTCAACTAATGGAGAAATAGAGAAATTGGTCTGTAACTCTCTGGCTTATTAATTGGTTTTCCGGGTTTAAAGATAGCGATGATTTTTGTTTGCTTTATCAAGTGAGGAAACTTACCAGTCTGCTGGATTTTGGTAGCATACATACAGAGCCATAATCGTGCATTTCTACCGCAGTTCACAAGAAATTCGGGATGTAGTCCTTCAAAATTCCGTGGTAATATTGTACTCTTCTGTAAAATTCTGTTTCTATTTTGGTCTCGCTAACGGATCTCCGGCCGAGAACTACACGAGAGGGTCATAACATCACACATTTTACAAAGGCAAATTCTGACAGTTTACTGGACAGAACGTTGGTGTTAGAATTGTTATTGAAAAAAAACCAGTTTACAAACAGTGAAAGGTAAATGGTTAGGTTGAAGTTGGATTTGGTTGGGATTATTGAAGTATTTTGATCGTAGGCTTTCTTGGCTGGTATTTGGTTCATAATCTAGGCTTACAGGATGGCGCCGCTTCGTGTATCGGTGATTGTTTATGGACGTTTTGGCTGTCATTGCAGCAGCCTTAATCATAGGTACGAGTTCGTGTCTGTACTCGAATTAACCGTCGGTTGTCAGTCAGTCGCTGCTTGATTGGCTTTGACGTCAAGCTGTTCCCTGATTGGTCCGAGCCCCAGCCAGTCGAATTTCCATGTATTGCTAAGCCTAAATCTGACTTCGAGATTGAAATGATTGGGATCTTCACGATCTCTACTGCCTCTTTAATTATCCTGTTTTGATATCTAGGAATTTTAGCAACAGGTTCGGCCTTATCAAATTCTATGACCTATCTCGTGACGTCAGTATGTTCAACAATTGCAGATTTGTAGATAAGTTTGTTTTGTTTCTCGAATGTGCTCTGAAATCCTAATGGAAACGCGTCCTTTTGTTTCCACGTTGTACATCTCTCCACAGGAACATGGCACATTGTGAAATCATGCGTCCTTGTTTGGCTGATTTATCTCGACAAATTTACGCACCACTTGAGTCAGCTTGTTTATTGGTTCCGTAATTTTTGTCACTTTGTGTTTCCTTAGCAACCTGGCGATCCTTTCTGTCACCCCCTGTACATTCGGGAGAAGGGGTGTATTATATTAATGTTATTGGTTTTACGTCCCTTTTAACAATTGTGGCTTTTAGAGACGCCGCGCCGAGGTGTCGGAATTGTGCCCCGAAAAGGATCTTTAACGTGCCAGTCAATCTACTGACGTGGCTCCCTCGCATTTACGCACCCTAACTGCCAACTGGCTACGCAAGGATTCGATCCTGTAAGCTTGGACCTAGAAAGCGAGGTCGAAAGCGCTGAGTTACGCAGCCAGCCTAGAAAGGATTTATAGTGGGTCCGATCTTCGTTGTATTCAGCAATTTTTCGGCTTTTTACTGTATTCCGTATGAGCCTATTTATCTGTCCTTTGCTGTACCCATTATCTAGGAGCGTATTCCTAACTCCTATTTTCTCTTCAGTTACGCTGTCCTTATCAAAATTCGATTGGATCTGGTGAGTGTCCAAGCTACCATTTCTTTATGCGACGGTAGATGATTTGAGTTTGCATGTAGGTACCGGTCTCTATGAGTGCCTTTCCTATAGACCTTGTGTCCTAGCATGTTGTCTGTTCTCTTAAAGAGCAGAACGTCTACGAAGTCCAGCGAATTATTTTCTTCTACTTCCATTGTAAAGTTGATGCTCAGATGTCTGCACCACATGATGGCTAGGAAGACCTGGAGTGTGTTGGGTCCATGTTTCCATATCAAAAAGACGTCATTTACGTATCTGAACCAATACTCGGGTTTCAATGGGCTCTCTTTTCCAGCTTCATCCTCTAATTTACCATGAAAATGTTTGTCAATATTGGAGAGAGGAGGATCCCAAGGTTGCTCCCTCCATATGTTGAAACGTCTGCCCATTGAAGATGAAGACTGTGGTGATTACGCAATGTTCACCAACTTAGTCTGATGAACCTCCTCTGACTGTAAGCTTTTACCTGATTATCTGTGCGGTGACAGGTACTGGCACGCTGAAATATAAGGACTCTGGATCAAGTCTTGCCAGTAAATAGCAGTCACCCGTTTATACTTGCTATGGTAATTACGAAGTGTAGCGAATTTATTACGTGAGAGGATAGCGGAGGGAATAATGTTTGCAGGACCTGATACAAATATTTAGCAAGATCGTGAGTTGGGGTTGCTATGGCGATAACTATGGGTCTCAGCGGCACATCGGTATTGTGTAAGACTGTAGAACGTGAGATTTCTTGAGTGGCGAGGTTCTAAGGATTTCTGGTTCTCTTCTTCAATAGATACTCCTTAATTAGCCGCGTCGTCGTCTGCTCTATATTCTTTAAGGGGTTCCTCGGGATCACATTATGAGCTGGGTCGGAGCCACGATGATCTGAGAGGCCTGTGTCTCATTTCATCTGCTTCGAAGGGTGGTAAATGACGGATAGAAAATTCTACCCCGCAAGTAAATCTTCCCTAGGAAGACGTCTCGGTCTCATGGTGAAATTAAGTACATTGCTTCCTATTCATCTGTAAAAGTCCTTGTTCGTTCGGCAGAGCCATCTGAGTAGGTGATAATGTGTTCACCGTGGCATTTGAGTTTGGACTATTGCAATGCGGCAACATTGTCAATAATGGAGTATGTCTACATGTTGCCCTTGTTAAGTGTGCGTACTGTTCCATTCCGCTGTGTTTTAATCACTTTATTGAAACTCCACATTTTCACTTCGACGTCGAATGAAGGACAACACAGTATCTTCTATTGAGGGAAAGATGACTATGTCAACATGGTACTCCATGTGTTAAGATTTCTTGTTGCAAGCATGTGATCAATCTTTTGCCAGGCTATAATGCACCACATCTGATACTTGTAAATATAATGGTCACAATTGCCTGTTGCACGGTAGTTTCTTCTGCGAATTGTGTTATCGCAATCTTTTTTTAATGTTACCACAGATAAGCTAAAGTCTAACCAATTGCTAGGAATGGATTTTCCCTAATATAATGGTCCGAATTGCCTGTTGCACGGTAGTTTCTGCTGCGAATTGTGTTTCTGCAATCTTAGGACGCCATAACTTCCAAACATTGATTGTTTACTAATGCGGGGCTTTACAGATAAATGCCCGTGATGAGTAGCAGAACAGACTTATCTTCGTAAGTTAAGCGCACTGCCATTCGGTTTTAGCCGTTCAAGCTTCTCTCGTAAGATCTGTAGGTCTTTATAGTGTTATTCTACTTCCGTGATAATGTACCGCACTCTAAACTGATAGTACTACTGATTTCAGTCTGATATGTCCAGAGACGTCGGAACCTGCTGTAAGAAAAAAAAAACGCTTGTGGTAATGGTGGAAGACAATTTTCTAACACTGCATCTAGGGGAAAATTTACCATCATACAAAAATTGAAGCCAAAAATTCCTAGTGATACGGGTAAAGAGGCATATTCATGTAGCGTATGTGAATCCAAGTTTACCCGGAGAGTATATTTGAAAACACACATGCTCATCCATAGCGAAAAGAAACCATTTTCATGCAGCGTATGTGAATCGAAGTTTACCCAGAACGAAAGTTTGACGACACACATGCGAATTCATAGCGGCATGAAGCCATTCTCATGTACCGTATGTGAATCCACGTTTGGCCTTAGGGGCGATTTGAAGACCCACATGTTGATCCATACAGGCGAGAAACAATTTTTATGTAGCGTGTGTGGATCTATGTTTAGCCAGAGAGGAAGTTTGAAGACGCACATGCTCGTCCATAGCGGCGAGAAGCCATTTTCATGTAGCGTGTCTGAATCAAAGTTTAGCCTTAGAGGACACTTAAGTACGCACATGCTCATCCATAGCGGTGTGAAGCCGTTTTCATGTGGCGTATGTAAATCAAAGTTCTAAACCGTGGGAAGTTTGAAGACTCACATGCACATCCATAACGGCGAGATGCCCTTTTCATGTAGTATATGTGAATTGAAGTTTATCCGCAAAGGCCCTTTGAAGAGACACAGGCTAGTCCATAGCGGTGGGAAGCTAATTTCATGTAGCCTATGTGAATCCAAGTTTTCCCACAGGAAGTTTGAAGACACACATGCTCGTCCATAGCAGCGAGAGACTGTATTCATGTAGCGAATGTGATTCCAAGTTTACCCACAGGGAACATTTGAAGACACACTTGCTCATCCATAGCAGCGAGAGGCCATACTCTTGTAGCGTATGTGATTCCAAGGATACTCAGGGATGGAGTTTGAAGACACACATGCTCGTCCATAGCGGTGAGAAGCCATACGTATGTAGCGATCGTGAATCCAAGTTTTCCCAGAGAGGTAATTTGAATAGCCACATGCTAATACATAGCAGTGAGAAGCCCTTTTCATGTCAATCTACGTTTAACCTCAAAGGATCTTTAAAGAGACACATGCTAGTCCATAGTCGCAAGACGACATTTTCATGAAGCGTATGTGAATCCAAGATTTCCCACAGGGGAAATTGGAATAATCACTTGGTTATCCATATCAGCGAGAATCCATATTTGTGTAGTGCATGTGAATCAAATTGTACCCTTAGAGGACATTTAAAGAGACAAATGGTAGCCCACAGGGGCAAGAAGATAATCATTTAGCGTAACTTATTTCAAATTTACGTCAAAAAGATATTTTAAGAGACACATGCTAATCCGTCGCGGCGGGAAGCCATTTTCATGTAGCGTATGTGAATCCAAATTTATGGCGCAAGGACGTTTAAAAACACACATGCTCACGTATAGTGGCGGAGAGACATTTTCTTAGCGTACGTGAATCCAAGTTTTCCCTCAGAGGATGTTTGAAGAGACTCAAGCACATCCATAGCGCTGAGAAACTATTTTCATGTAGCAAATGTGAATCCAAGTTTACCCGTAGAGGATATCAAAAGACACATACGCTCAGCCATCTCGGCGAGCGTGTGTCAATGCAAATTTACCCAGGGAGGACATTTGAAAACACATATTCTCATCCATAAGGGCGAGAAATCATATTCATGTACCGCATTTGATTCCGAGTATTCCGACAGGGTATTTGAAGGGTCACATGGCTCATCCTTAGCGGTTAGATGCCCTTTGCTTGTGGCGTATGTGAATCCAAATTTAAACACAAAGTACCCTTGGAGACACACATGATAGTCTTTAGCGGCGAGAAGCCGTTTTCATGTAGGGTATGTGATGCCAAGTTTTTCCACACAGTAAATTTGAAGAATCGCTTGCTTATCCATAGAAGAGAGAGGCCATATTAATGTAGCGTACGTGAATCAAACTTACCTTAAAAGACATTTAGATTGACACATGGATGTCCGTAGTGGTGAGAAGCTTTAATCATGTTGTGTATGTGTATCCTAATTTACCCATGTAGGACATTTATAGAGAGACATGCTTATTCATAGTGACTCATGTAGCGTTTGTGAACCGAAATGTACCTTGAGTGAAAGATTTAAGAATCACTTGCTAATCCATGGAAGCGATAAACCATATTCGTGTGTCGTGTGCAAAGGGAAATTTACGATGAGAGGATCTTTCAAGAGACACATGTTGATCTATAGGTGTTAGTAGCTAAATTCATGTCGAGTATCTGAATCCAAGTTAACTAAGAAAGGACCTTTTGTAGACAAACATGCTAATTGTTATTGGCAAAAATCCATACTCATGTATCGTATTTGAAACAAAGTTTACCCTTTCAGAACATTTGATATTACAAATGCTTATCTATAGCCGCGGATGCTATACTCATGTTGCGTACGTGAATTCAAGTTTAGACAGTGAGTACATTTGAAGAAACACTTGCATATCCATAGAAGTGATAAGACATATTCATGTGGCATATACTAAGCAAAATTAACGAAGAGAGGACCTTTGAAGAGCCACATGTTAATCCATTGCTGCAAGTATCCATATCCATGTACCGTATATGAATCCAAGATTACCCAAAGAGGACAATTCATGACAAACATGGTCATCCTCAGCGGCGAGATGCTTTACTCATGTAGCGTATGTCAATCCAAGTTTTTCCATAGATGACCTTTCAAAACACACGTGCTAATCCATAGTGGCGCGATGTGTATTCATGTGACGTGTGTAAAGGCATATTTACCAAGAGGTAAAATTTAAAGTCGAACATGCCAATCCATAGAAGTGAGAACTGGAGTATAGTACTGTTTGCTAAGCAAAATTTGCTCTCACTCAACATTTAAAGTCGCATTTCTTAAACAATAGAGCCGAGAAACCATTGTAATGTTGTAATTGCAAAGTCAATTTACCTTACAGTGTATGAGAACCGTTAATCACATTCTAATTAATTTTGGCAGTTAGCTATATTCACGTAGTATTTGTCAAACAACTCAGCTCTAAGGGGACATTTGAGGACCATTGTTCTAATCAATAGACCCTAGAAATCATAGTCATATAACAATTGCGAAGATTTATTTGCTAAGACAGGGGAATTGAATAATCTTATTTTAACTCATTGTGGCAAATACGTACTTTTCATTTGTAGTTGTTGCTGTTTAAGTCTTCAGTTTTTGAACTGGTTTGATCCATTCCCCTGTACCTTTATGTCCTGAGTTAGCCCTCTCATCTCTACAGTATATCTATACAATCGAGGCAATTATTTTAACATATTCTGACCTTGGCCTATCCCTATAGTTGATATCCTGTACACCTCCTTCCGTATTAAAGTATCGTTTTCCTGGGTGTCATAATATGTGTCTTGCCAATGCATCTCGTCTCTTTGTTGGTAGTCGCCTGAAATATTTTCCCTTGCCTCCACAATTACATGCCGCTCAATTTGTTGCTCTGATAGCCCCCTCATACTCTGTCACACTGCATTTCGAGTACAGCCATTGTCCGCTTTTATGCTGCTCAACTGGCCAGGTTTCACATCCTTAGCATGCCACACCCAAGAAAGATTTCGAAGAGACCATTTAATACCTATACTCTCAGAAATTCCGTCCCTGCTTGTGCCAACCTAATTGTAATATTCTCTTTGCTTCGTCCCTGTTTATTTTGCTTTTTTATTAGCAAAAGTCTCCTACTTCATTTTGCTTTTCACTTGCTACTTTGGTGGCAATGTAGGTTTCTGATTTCCTGTGCCTGAATTCCATGATTTAGGTTTACATTAATTGATTTTCATCATGAATTGCGTTCTAAATACTATGCCCGTCTGTCCACATGGGATGGTGGTAGTTTAATCCGGAGCTTAAACACTACCTGAGGGAAGATGATTGAAAGAAAAGGGGAAAGGTTTAGGAGTGTAAACGATCATAGGCAAAGACGAAGAGAATCAAAATCAGAAAGTAACAGTGATATAAAGGATAATTATACTGAGCGAAGCCCGTGAAGTAACTAAAATAAGCGGGAGCTTGACCACGGTTAACGGAGAGATCGGCGTTAGCTACGGTTATCCGCAGGCTATCGCTAAGTGCTCTTTCCCTCCCGAGCAGGTATTTGGGTACAATGGGGATAGGCAGTGCGCTGGCAAGCATGGATATATAAGATGAATTGGATTTATATACTTTCCCTTCAAAAGGGCGAGTTTTTCTGAAACATTCTGAAATGCTAGAAATACTGAAATTAGCCGGAATAATTTTATTTCCCGACACTCATGAATCCCCGACAGAAAGGCCGAACGTCCCCAGAGGGAGCAGAGATAAGGAAACTCTAGTGCTTTTAGCAATATCTTTATTATTAGTAGTAAAAATTTTAGGAGAGGACCAATTATTTTTGCGTTTAACGAAGGCTAAACTTTTACCCAGCAAGATGCCGACTAACAGTTTAGAAAGGATGAAAACAGTAAATCGTAAGCCAGAGAGAAAATCTCTACAAGTAGGAAGCTGGCGGAGCAAGCTATACTTGCCGTAATTATTTACTAGAATTAGCTGAGATAGCTACAAGAAACTTTGTAAATGTTGTTAATAGAAGTTTTGTTTTAAATGCAACAAGTGATGGGTTTTTAATAAATGATTTGCTATTTTCTTTGAATATAGAATAATTCAGGAGAAAAATTAGCATAGAGAAGGTCCTGCCTAACCGTTTTTCTAGCAATAGAAGTAGAAATCAAATAATAAATAATTTTTAACAAAGTATTTAAGTGGAATATAATTAACAATTTAAATCTCAGATCTATTTCGAGTTATGAACAAAATTGTTTTAGTAAACATTTGCGGTCTCATACCTGTAGTAACAATAAGAAACTTTACAGGCGTTTTCGAATTTTACATACAATTAAAAGTCTTAAAGCCTATAACAATAAAGGACTTACAATTTAGTTTAATATTTCGTTAGATTAATTAGGTAGAATATTAAATTAAAAAGGCTTTATGGATACCTCAGTAGCAAGCAAATGGATTATGCATTCCTGGGCGCAGAAGTATAAGAAAAAGGCGATTAATAAGTGGTTCCTATAACCACTGTTTTATTGACAAAGAACTAAAGAGATGCTGAATTCTAACAGGGCAGGTCATCTTTTGTGAAACCTGGATTACTCAAATTATATAAAAGTTTAACAATTGGAATATTAGAACTTCTTGGTTGCAACAGGAAAAAATAAGTATTAAAATGCGGATTATAACCACGGTTATTTTTACAGAATGAATAAATGTTAAATAGAGCCTTCATTGGGAGTTCGCCTAATTTTTGGCAAGGCCTCGTAGAATAGAAGTAAAAGGGATTGGGAGTGTAGGAATTATCGGATAGAATCCTGGCCAATTTTTTAATAGGAACGAATTGCGACGCGGGAGACTGATGAATGGACAATGTTTGTAGCACTCAAGTTTGTTGATAGATTGTAAATTTTCACTATTGCAGTATGTATAGGTTCGTTAAGTTACACTTTGACGGGTTTTAGCGGTATGTAGTCTTGATATTGCAGTTAATGAATTCAGTAATTCTGACGGTATTGAGTATAGTTCTTCGCTGTTCAGAGTTTTTTAATGGAAAGTTCCAGAGCTGTAGTGACAATTTAAAGGAGCAAGTAGACATCCCACGGAGGTAGACAAGTTAAGTTTCAGACAGCTATGAATTCAACAGAAATCCCTCGTTGCAGGAAAAGTATTCCCTTATTTAGTTCAAGAAATTCTGAATTTCATAAATTTAGTGGCAAGTTGGCGAAGAATGGCGATTCCCATATGGGTACTTCATGAACTCCTTTTATTGTCCAGTATTTCCCCTTAATAAACAAAGCAGGGAGGAAAGCGAACTACCAATAAGGAAATGACCAGGGGTTAATGGAAGCAAGTCATCAGGATCATTAGAAAGCGGGGTCAAAGGGCGAGAATTAACAAAACATTCGATTAGGATAGACAGTGAGTTAAATTCTTCATAGGTTAGAATACGATTACCTGAAACCTCTTTTAGATGACTTTTGGTTAGCTTGACCCAAGACTACCACCTGCCGCCCTGATTAGGGGCGTAAGGGGTTATGAATCGACATTCAAAACCTTTAGTATAAGAAAAGTTAAAAATTTGGTCGATGGCAGGAGAAGATGTAAGAGCTATCTTCCACAAAGAAGCTGCGCCTTGAAAGGTGGAGGCGTTATCGGGGAACATTTCAGGAGGAACTCTATGCCTGGCAGTAAAACGAGAATCAGCTGACAGAAAATACGAAGTAGTGGCATTTGTTACTAGATCCAGATGGATCGCACCAGTAACCATGCGGACGAAGAGAGAAACATAGAGTTTTCCAAACAATTTGCGTTTAGCTTCAGGGGAATTGCGTTGATATTTAAATGGACCCATGTAATGCACGCCAGTTAAAGCAAAAGGACGGTTAGGGGAAGAGCGGAAAGAAGGTTGATCGCTCATAAATTGAGTGCTAACCTTAGGTTTCACCTTAAAGCAGGGGATGCATTTGTGTATTACTAATGAAACTTCATGAAATCCATTTATTGACCAGTATTTTCCCCTTAATGAACAAAATAGGGTGCGAGTACCAACATGCAGATTTCGATAATGGAAGCCACGTATAATTAAGGAAGTTACATGATGCTTCGAAGGCAAAATGACAGGATGCTTTTCGTCTTCAGAAAGTGAAGAATTAGAAAGCCTGCCGCCTACTCTGAGTAACCCATTTTCATCAAGGAAGGGGGCTAGGGCCTGAAGATGACTAGATTTTGAAACATCTTTCTTAGCTGAAAGCAAAGACAATTCGATAGGGAAGGCTTCTTGCAGGGTGAGTTGCAAAACTTTGATAGTAGCGAGGGTTAATTCGTGATTGGTTAGATGCGGTTTAGGAAGAAGAGGCTGGTCAACAACGAAATATTTCTATCTAAGAAGATAAGCAAAAGTCCGAATTAGTTTATGAAAGGAAGAATAGCGAAACGATAAGGGAAATGAAACGTTGGAAATAAGACACGAAACAGTGGATTTAGCTACTTTATCGTCAGGCAAGTTGGAAAATGAAACTGGAGGTTTAGAAGGCCAGCAAGAAGAGTCATCGACTAACCACGAGGGCCCAAACCAGTACAGTTGCGATACTGCTAATTGAGAGGGTATGCAACTACGTGAAATAATGTCAGCGGGGTTATCAGCGCTAGGCACATGTGTCCATTGACAGCCCAAAGAAAGGGTTTGAATTTTAGAAACTCTATTGGCAACGAAGGTTTGCCAGCGTGTGGAGGTTTTGACGATCCAAGAAAGAGTGATCACGGAGTCGCTCTAAAAATAAATTTCAGAGAATTTAATTTTTAAAACTTTCTGCAGTTTTTAGCAAGTTCTGCGGCCATGAGAGCGGCGCACAATTCAAGTCTGGGCAAGGTGATAGTTTTAAGAGGGGCTACTTTGGATTTAGCACAAATAAGACTCGAGCGTGAAGATTCGTTTAGAGGATTGCAATAAACAAGGTATGCATAGCAACGGTAAGGTTTTTCGGAGCTGTCGGCAAAGACATGAATAACGAAAGGTGTTTTAGAAGAAGCGTTGATTAAATTTCTAGGAATTTCACTAAGCGAAAGGTTAAGTAAACTACATAGAAAAGAAAGCCTTCTATTAAGGAAAGAAGAGGGAATAGCTTCGTCTTATTCTCATTTAAGAGACCATAGCTCTTGCATGAAAAGCTTAGCAATAACAATAACTGGATCAAGAAATTGAAATGGGTCGAAATTTTTTGTTATTGCAGACAAAATTTGCCTTTTTGTGTTATGGAGCTCTTCGGCAAGTGAGACTTTGTAAATGCGAGTATCAGTGCGAGTGCACCAGTGTACTCCTAACCTCTATATTGAGTCGAAATCGCCACAAATTTCGACAGAAGAGGGATCTACATCTTCGACAGGAAATTAAGCAAGGAACTCGGGTGAATTTGAATTCCACTTATGAATTGGGAATCTTTCATTCTTTAGCAATGCTTTTAGTTCAAGAGATATGAGAGAAGCTTCTTCAAGACTTTGAAAGGATTGCAGATAATCATCGACATAAAATGATGTTGTTAATGCTTCTGAAGCTTTAGCGTGAAACAAATGACCATCTTGAGAGGCTATCATATGTAAGGATCGGATAGCTAGGAAAGCGGAAGGATTAAGACCATAAGTAACGGTTTTCAAACGAAATATTTTGATGGGTTTACTCGTTTCGTCACGCCGTAAGATTCAGTGAAGATCTTGCTGTTCAGATTGAATTAAAACTTGACGGTACTGCGCTCGAAATCATGTCTAGTTGAGAGAAGAAGACAGGATGCGGTACGAACTGAGGACCACCTCAGAAGAATGGCATATTTAAAATATGGAATTATTGATATAATTTGCAGTCTGAATGGAAGATCATGATTATATAAGCATTTGGAAAAATTTTCGTCTAGAGAAATATTTTCCTTTCGAGAAATATTGGAAATTTTATAACTTGGTAATTTTTAACCCAGCATACATGATTGGAGATCAATCCTGGAAATGTACACTTTAGTCGAGGTTTAGCCGCGAGAAACCTGTTTTGAGCCGAGGGAGAGGAAACATGGTCGACTTGAGGACAGACACGCGCGACGGTCTAGAGTGGGGGAACAGACCCGTGTTGGGAGCGCGCCAGAAGTAACTATTGACCAATGAGAAAACAGTTTGATTACTAAGGAATGACTAAATATTAAAATCTTTACTTTAATATTTTATGAGAGTGTTACATATTAAATTCACCAGCAGAGATAAAGAAATTTAATAGGCAAGATGGATATTGAATTAAATGCCTGTTAGAGAAGTTATGTATATATCTGTCAATTTTCATAGCGGTTGGAGGTTAGTTGACCAGATTTGCGGGGGAAATCTGATCGACCAGGCTAGCAGACGCGAGAAGACGAGGCTCTTTTTTATTTGGACAGTCAAGGAGGCAAGACGTTATAATTTTTACTCTTCGAGGAGTATACAGACAAAGGTCTTAGTGAACCTGAGACTTCAAGATGAAGCAACAAGCTATCGAACTGGAAGAATAAGCATCATTAGTTAACAGCATTAAGGAGAAGTATTTTTACTGCATTTGGAGAAGAAATATACGTCGTGATATAGTATTTGAATGTTTCAAAGTGAAACATCGAACACGTAACGACACTGGAAGGAAGTCAGAAGAAGTGAGACTTAATCTAATAAGAATTTCATCAATCTACACAATGATGTATAAAGAAATAGGTCGGAGAGGAGAAGCTACGACTTCACATCATTTAGCAGCGAGGAGAATGTTCTAACTTCATTATGTTGGGAACGTAGAGCTATGCTAACTAGCGAAATCCAGAAATGACCAGATAACATAGCTATATGAGCAGCGAGCTGCAGAACACCGCAATTTTCGCTCACATAACGCTACAAGCTACTACCGAAGAAATTCACAGTTTGGAGGTGATTTCTTGTGTTGGAAAGAACACTGAAAGCTACCGACTTCAATGAACATCGAGATCTAAGAAGAGACGAGCGGGATTCGAGATGGAGAAAGCGGAGAACCTGGAGCTGGCGAGCGCCAACCACCAAGAGCTGCGAGGAGGTCGTGTCATGCCGAGGAAGGAGGAAGCAAGCAGGCAGACTAGTTTCCAGCGGGGAAGCGGTCTGGATACAACATCCCAGGGCATTCACCTGCAGCGAAATCCAGACATAGCAGAGATGACATAACAAAACCAGTCCGCGGAGGCGTGCCGCATACCAGAGACGTGAGAGGAATTCCAATGGACAGAAGCATCATCAGGTCTGTCATCAGCGATCTCAGAGTGAAGGTTGACCAGTGAAATTTTACACACATCTGTAGTTAGTTCTTGTACACGTTATTCCAGAATTTTGACCAACATATTTGCATTTATAACCCATGTTATTGTATTGTCTTCAATGTTTTAGTAATTTCTATGGTTATTTTCATACGTTACTCGGACGAATTTGGAAGGCTTGTTCAATAATCTTAGACATCGTTAGTATTTTTCACTATCATTTTAAAACGTTTAGATTTTACTTACAGTTAATTTCGTTGCGATTGCTCACGTATATTCCGTTAGATTTGTTGTAACATCAGAGAACGACTATATATGTATTGGAACATGAGAGGAGAGTAGATTTATTGCAACAACGGAGAACGATTATATATGTATTGGAACATGAGAGGAGAGTAGATTTATTGTAACATCGGAGAACGAGCATATATGTATTGAAACATGAGAGGAGAAGCGTAAATTTGTGATAAATAAATAATGTATCAGAGAAAGAGAACAGTCATGTGTTTGACAAACGTGAATAGTTTATAATGTAATATCAGAGAAAGGAAGGACATGATAATCCTATAATAAAGAGTTTATTCATCTCAGAAACGAAAATACTATGTATAAAACGAATTGTTAATAGGGGTATTCAATATTGGCATTGAAAGAACTCTAGTATGAAAGGATGATAATGCAATTGTAAAACCCAGAGACTTTGTTATACAAAAAGGACAGTATGCGATAGTTGAAGGCATAACTAAATAAGAGACGCTATTATAGAATGTTATGAATGTATATTTGTTATAAATGATAATGTGAAATGGAAGGAAGGATATTGGCATCTATTGTTAACAGAAACGTGAGGAAAGGTAATTGTTATGTACATAACAGACGCAAGCAGACTTAAAATTCAGAGTTAAGCGAGAAATTGTAACAAGGAAGTAATTGAAGCAGAGAAGGAAGTATTAGATGAGTTATGGTAGTAATAATTGTAGAGAGGTTGTGCGATAAAATTATGAGACAGAGAATTTGAGTGGAAAGGTTTTAAACAAAGCACGGAAATGTATAATCGATAGAGGATTTTGTAGAAGGAGGAGTAGTGTATTCATGAAAGATATTGCATTTGTGATTTCTAGTAGGAATACAGAATATCATACTTTGATGAAAGTAGTTGATATGGAACCGTAGAAGTTTTGTGAAAGTGCTAGAGAGGAAATATTAATGAGCTGCAATTATATTGGTGGAGGTGTAACAGAGACGCGATGATATGAAATGTGAGAATAAGAATTTGAGTGGAAAGGTTTTGAAATATTTTGTGTTGATTAAGAGAAACCGTATTTTGTGTTTTGAGAAGATGAGAGTGTGGGAAGTGAGAAATGCCACACACACTCGATATTTGGTTTGAGAGCTTATCTGAATAGTCATGCGTTGCAAGTTTGTATAATTATAAAATTATTGAATACCGGAGTTGTACACTGAAGTGATGAGATATTAACTTTATTGTTTGTGTCCATGATTAACATGGAATTGACGCATAAATTCCTATAATGACCAGTTAAAAGTTGTGAAATATGGAGAAATGTTGTTAAATACGGAGAAAAGTTGTGTGATACGGAGAAAAGTTGTGAAATGAACTCTAGTAAATTGGAGACAGGTACTATGAAATCATGCGGGTCGCGATCATGTAAATACATGTAAATATTTTATTATCATTAGTATTAACCATTTTTAACAGTATTTGGAAACTTGACATTATATTTAAAGGACTTTAACGGATGTATTACGGAGGAATTATGTCTGTTATTTTGGAACGTTAAAGTATAATTTTAGTGAACAGGTAGGACAGATATTAGTGTCCTGAACTTAAATAATGTGTGTTTAAATATATCTTGGAGCAAGATTTATTTTTCATAGGTGAAATGATGCAGGAGAGACACTTGTTAAACGCATCAAGCCTAAATGAGGCGTAGATATTTCATTTTAAATATTGATTTTATTTCTACTTTATTATTGGTGTTGGAGACATAAGTTGTTATGTCGTATAATATTTTGTCAATAAATGGCAAGTGTAATATTTTATTCTTGCTAAGTTTTCTAGAACTGATTCTTGATTCAGTGCTTAATTACGCTATAACGATACCGCTAGCTAGATGCAGACGGCTGATCGACACTTTAACTTAACGCCCGAGAGCCGAGTTGCTCATTAGTGCTCTATCTTTTTTTTCTTGTCCTGTATGCAACTAGTTAGAAGTATAGTTAGAGGTGTATATGTAAGTTCCTAGGGTTCCCTAGTCATTAGTCCGGTAGGAGTTGTTCAACTCTTAGCCGGGTGTTGAATTTCCTACGATCCTTTTACCATCTGCGCGGATTTGGGACTGTGGCCTAGAGGAATTCGGGTGCAGTACATTTGCTTTATGTCAGAAATGACAGCTATAGGTGATGGGCGAAAATTTAAAAGTTTGGTATACAGATCGGACTGAATAGAAGGACCGTAGTGAAGAGTATCATTAAGACTATTGCCATTAGCGTCAAGTGATGACCCATTAAATACAACTCGAATTTTGTCTTTAACAAGTGGGATTTTCCACATAGGATGGTGATTCAAAAATACAGTTTCGACTAGAAGATGTAATTCTTCGGGGGCGTGGTGGCTCAGCGGTCTAGCTGTATGCCTATCACCAAGGCGGTCCGGGTTCGATTCCCGGACAATGCATGTGAGATTTTCGAAGTGAAATGCCATGTCCTGTGGTTCGGATTCCACGTAAAAAGGAGGTCCCGTGGCTCATGATCTCAAGATTAACGGTCACGTTAAACTACAAGCTTCCTTCCTTTTCCTTTTGTAATTCTTCATCCGATTTAGTGACAACTTCCATGTAATCTAAACTTTCATACTCTTCCATGAACTCTGTATATTGTTGTTTGACAAGCGGTTCTTCTTTGAACTTACTCATAATGGCGAAGAGAGCTTTACGCGCTTTAAGCTGAGAATTACTTAGTTTTGTAGGATTGAGCTGTCTCGGCATTTGGACAATGAATCTACCTTCGGGTAAGCGAGTAGTAGTAGTAGAAATAAAGAGTTGTTCGCAGAATTCGTTTTCTGATGAGGTTGAACTAGGAGAATTCAAGTTTCCAGAACTGTTCCAAATCGGTACTTACAAAATGACATTGCGACACAGGTTGAGTGGTGTAATGAGGGAGTTGACCAGTGACAATCCACCCAAAATTAGTGTCTCTGGCTAAAACGTTAGAAGATAGTTGACGAATTTGCTTACGTAGGCAATTCCAGAAGACATATGCACTAAAGAGTATATCAATAGGACCTTGAATATTAAACAGAGGATCGGCAAGCCTTAAGTTAGAGGGAATAATTAACCAGGAGGTGTCAACAGAGTGACTAGGGGTATCTTCACCTATGCTGTTGAGAATGAGACAGTTAAGCTTATGAAAATTATTTCTCTGACAAGTATCCTTTATAGTTAATTTTGAGAATTGCAAAGCTTGTGATTTTAAACTGTTAATGCCTGATACATTGATAGAAGTGGGGGTTACTGGAAGACCATGTTTTTGATTAAAGAGTTGGAAACAAAGCCATGGGTCGCCGCCGAGTCGAGAAGGCCTCGGGCGCGAACCCAGTTACCAGATTCATCTTGAACCTCAATTTGGACAGTGGACAACAGTACTTGAGCACTACGCAAACACTTGGCGATTTGAATATAAGATGATTTGTTGGTTTTACTAGGATTGTCACTTTACGTAGAAGTAGAGGGTGTTGATGATCTCGATCGATCATGACGATGCAATAGTGTGTAATGCGCCCTTTCACAATGAAAACAGAGTCTAGTGTACTTACAGTTAGAAGCGGAATGTTTAGGTGAATAACAATTGAAACAGTACCTATTTTGAGATACCAATTTCTTTCTGTCATCAACTGATAGCTCTTCGAAAGATTTACATAAGTATAAAGGGTGAATATCTTTGCACAATATGCATTTTAACGGCTCATTAAGACTTTTGCGAGGTTTACCTTGGGTACCTAATGCAAGGGAACTTGTAGTACGGTGTTCACTGGACCTAATTTGGTAACCAGTGGCGTATGGTTTTTGGTTTAGAAGAGCTAGACCTAGGTTTTTGAGTACTAGTAGATGCATATTTGCGTCTAGATTTGGTTGACGTAGGTACATGTTTAGAATTGGAAGAGGCGGGTTCACTTTGGTTAGCTAAGGCGGTTAAAAGTTGACATCTTCTATTTATAAAAGTGACTAAATGCTCATAAGAATAATCATCATTATTCGAAAGTTCAATCCCCAAGGCTTTGAGAGTGGCAGTATCGACATTAGAAACCACGAATTGTATTAAAAAGGTGTCCTAATGGTCAGTGGGCTGATGCAATTGGGATAATGCTTTCACATGAAGTTGGGTTGTGTCGACGAGGGTACGCAGGCTAATGACGTCATTATGCTGTGAGGGGGGCAAGTTAAATAAGGCTTTCATATGACGCTGAATACGTAAACGTACGTTGCCGTATAGTTATTTGAGTAAATTAAAAGTGATAGGGTAAGTTTCAGTGCTTAATGGAAGCGCTTCGACTAGCTGTAATGCTTGGTTATGGAGGGTTGCTCATAAGTAATGAAATTTATGGATAACTTGAATATCCTCATTGTCATGAACAAGAGAACAAAAAAGCTCATCAAAGGAATCCCATTCAGATTCATCTCCTGAGAAATGAGACAAATTTATTTTAGGGAGGTTATTTAGCGTATGGCTTTTAGTGCCGGGAGTGTCCGAGGACATGTTCGGCTCCCCATTTTGTAGCTGCTTCTACGCGGACACTCATTGGGTGAGCTACAAGTACTGCCGCGTGTGGAGTGTTGTCTGGGGAGGAAAGTTTGAATGTAAGGACAAAGAGTTGGAAGGTAGCGGCTGTGGCCTATAGTTAGGGACCAACCCCTGCAGTTGCCTGGAAGGAAGATGGGAAACCACAGAAGACCATCTTCAAGGTTGCCGGCGGGGGGATTCGAACCTCCTCGCCTCCCGGATGTGAGCGGCTGCCCGCAGCCATGCCGTAACGACCACGGCTAACTCACCTGGTTTAGGGAGTAATGGTTTGGGTTTATGAGTGCCCTCACGAGACCAGGTTTGTTGTTCTTGGGGTGAACTAGGAACCTAACATGTCCTTTTTTTGATCTTCATCAAGTTGACGTATTATTGTGAAGGCAGCGCCTATGCCTACTTAATATTGAGGTTCTACATCCGCTCGATCTTCTCTTTGACCGAGCATGCATGTTTCAATTTCTGTTTGAACAGTGTTATAATTCCCATAAGATCGTTCTAGTCTTTTAGTCGATGTTTTATTACGTCTAAATGAGATTCTGAAGGAACCAGCTCTTTGATATATTTTCTAAATCGGGTGATTTGCCTCGTATAAGACGCACGTTTGGCGGTGAGCTTATCATCCCTTTCTTTGTCTCTATCCTTGACCCCAGGAGCCATAATGAACTTTGAAAATTGGAGTACGACTTACGATACTGTGGAGTTCATGGAAATGCTGTCAGGTTGGCAGCAGAGAGCAGGTTGAAAGGTGATAGACACTATAGGAGACAGGAGTGACCTCTTTCTCCCTCCACCAGCCTCGCACTGTATGATTTATAGCTGAAAAATTCAAAGCAGCTATTAGTAATTTGCAAAATATTGACAAATTGGATTCTCCTGGGTTTCGGCACCAAGTTTTGGTAGGTTGATCCAGAGCTTAAACACTACGTGAGGGAAGATGATTGAAATAAAAGGAGGAAGGTTTAGGAGTGGAAACGATCGTAGGCAATGAGGAAGAGAATGTCCCCAGAATAGGCAGAGATAAAGCAACTTTGGTGCTTTTAGCAATATCTTTATTATTATTAGTAGTAGAATTTTTGGAGAGAACCAATTGTTGTATATAACGAAAGCTAAACTTTTACCCAGCAAGGTGCCTACTAACAGATTAGAAATGATGAATACAGTAAATCATAAGCCAGAGAGAAAATCTTTACAAGTAGGAAGCTGGCGGAGCGAGCTATACTTGCCTTAATAATTTACTAGAATTAGCTGAGATAGCTACAAGAAACTTTGTAAATGTTGTTAATAGAAGTTTTGTTTTAAACGCAACAAGCGATGGGTTTTTAATAAACTTATCATTCAGTGATTTGCCATTTTCTTTGAAAATAGAATAATTCAGGAGAAAAATTAGGATAGAGAAGGTCCTGCCGAACCGTTTTCCTAGCAATAGAAGTAGAAAACAAATAACGATTTTATTTAACAAAGTATTTAGGTGGAATATAGATTAACAATTTAAATCTCAGATCTATTTCGAGTTAATAACAAAATTGTTTGAGTAAACTTTTGAGGTCTCAGACCTGTAGTAACAATAAGAAACATTACAAGAGTTTTCGAATTTTACATATAATTAAAAGGCTTAATGCCTATAACAATAAAGGACTTACAATTTAGTTTAATATGTTGTTAGATTAATAAGGCAGAATATTAAATTTTCAAAAAAAAAGGCCTTTAGAATTACTTAGTAGTAAGCAAATGGATTATGGATTCCTGGGCTCAGAAGGATAAGATAAAGGAGATTAATAAGTGGTTCCTATAACCACTGTTATATTGACAAAGAATTTAAGAGATGCTGAATTCTAACAGGGCAGGTCACCTTTTGTGAAACCTGGACTACACAAATTAGATAAACGATTAGCAATTGGAAAATTAGAACTTCCTGGTTGCAACAGGAAAATGTATATATATATATATACAACTCAATGTTGGTTTGTTTGTTTGTTTGTTTGCTTGTTTGTCTGTTTTTATACAAATCTACACCGTTTCACCGATCTGCAACAAATTTTGTATACTTACCCTTTGGAACCGACTTTAAATTTCGGACAGACCATTCAATTCCCTGCATTTAGGCCCTTTTGCACAAATTTACACCATTTCACCGATCTAATAACTTGAAGGACATATTGTCGCTAGGCGACAACGACTAACACTATATCATGATAGTCAACGTCGCACCATTGATGGACAGATTGTCACTAGGCAACAACGATTTACTCTGTATCAGGATACTCCGGTAAAATTTGCTAAAGGACACATGAGAAAACTGACCGATGTAATGCTATCCTGTCAGAGAAACATAGTGGCATACATTCCTACATTCACCTATCACCATTATGCAGTTTTCATGTGTAGACAGTTCTTATTTCATTTTCGGGGCTTAGACATCCTGGTCATGTTGCCCCGTGTACATGGATGTGTGTGTAGAAATTTTGTGATAACCTGCGTTATTTTTTTTTTACTTTCAAAGTCGCACATTCTTCCGTATTGACAGAATGTAATAGTAAACAAATTGTTTTATGGTTCCACCTAGTCAATACTTGTTTTATTAAAGAATTTACCGTGACATAATCACTTGTCTTTACGTATGTTGGTACATGTTTCGGTGTCTTGTAACATTGACACCTTCATCAGCCTACAGTTTTGGTAACACTCAATGACATTAAAATACTTATTAAAATAACACACAGATGATTAAAATAACACTTGAAAAAGTTTTTTAAAACACTGTCATAATGAAAGTTCATTAAAAGTCTTGGAAAAAGGCTTGGTGCACTGTTTTGGTTTCCAATGTCCTGCTTCCAATAATAACCTCTGAAAACCAGTAAGAGGTGACCATTCACAACTGGAAAAGAAAGTCCCTGTGTGAACTATGGTAAATATTAAACCGAAAAAGTGGAAGGCTAAACAAAGAAAAAGTGGAAATATGTAAAAAAGGAGTGTGGCGAACTTACGGTGTGGTTGCGGCAGCGAAAAATCGGGCCGTGCTGAGGCATACGGAGACGGTGCAGTACTGGTATGGAATAACTTGGGGGAAGCGGGCAAGGCTTCAGTCGAGAGGGGCGGGGGGAGGGGTAGTATACTGGCCATTTTGGAGGACAGGAGCGGGATGGGGTATGGGGTAGAGGGGTGGAGTAAGGGGATTTGTAGATCCTCGGTTAAATGTTAAAATTAAGGTGGTTTGTATTTAACTCTGTAATTAGTTAAGGTCTCAAAGAGTACATAGTTATTTTCAAAGTTGATCTCATTGATATTGGTTAGGGGGTCTGTTCTTTGTGCAAAATCTATTTCGATTTCTTCCAATATGTTCATAGTGATACCTTTCTTAGCAAGATGCAGGATGCTCTAGTCTTTGTTGATGTCAGTGAATTCATGTTTACTGTCCTTCATGTGGTTGGCCATAGCGGAGAATTTATTGTATTTTAGAGCGTTAAAATGTTCACCATATCTTGTAGCAAATGACCTACCGGTTTGTCCATAATAATTAGTTTCGTATTTGGTGCATTTCAATTTGTATATGCCTGATTTATTAAACTTGTTAGTGTGGTTCAATTTGTTGGTGTTAGATAAAATAACCTGCGTTATTGTGATTGTTGCACTAGCATGTGTAAATTGGAGATAGGATATGGTATTTGAAGCCATTTCTCAGTGTTGCTCAAGGATTTATTGAAATGTAGTATTCTCTAAGCATTCGTATACTCTGCGGGTAACAACACTGTCTACTTTAAATTTCGGGCAGACCACTCATTCCCTGCATTTGGGCCCTTTGTCTCAAATCTACACCGTTTCACCGATATCAACCAAAATTTGTATACCTACCCTTTGGGACCCTGAGAGTAACACTGTCTACATGGAATTTTGGACAGACCACTCCATTCTCTGCATTTAGGACCTTTGGCACAAATCTACACCGTTTCACATATCTGAACCAAAATGTGTATAATTACCCTTTGGAACCATGCGAGTTACACTGTCTACATGAAATTTCAGACAGACCCCTCCATTCCATGCATTTAGGCCCTTTGGCACAAATCTACACATTTTCACCGATCTGAAGCAAATTTTACATACTTACCCTTTGGAACCCTGCGAGTAACACTGTCTCCATGAAATTTCGGGCAGACCACTCCATTCCCTGCATTTAGGCCTTTTGGCACAAATCTACACCGTTTCACCGCTCGAAACCAAAATTTGTATACTTACCCTATGGAACCCTGCAAGTAACACTGTCCACATGAAATTTCGGACAGACCACTCCATTCCCTGCATTTAGGACCTTACGCGCAAATCTACACAGTTCCACCGATCTGAACCAAAATGTGTATACTTACCGTTTGGAAACCAGCAGGTAACACTGCCTACTTTAAATTTCGGACAGACCACTCCATTCCATGCATTTAGGCCCTTTGGCAAATATCTACACCGTTTCACCGATATCAAGCAACATTTGTATATCTACCCTTTGGGACCCTGAGAGTAGACTAACACTATCCACGTGAAATTTCGGACAGACCACTCCATCTCTGCATTTAGGCCCTTTAGCACAAATCTACACCGTTTCACCGATCTGAACCAAAATTTATATAATTACCCTTTGGAACCCGCGAGTAACACAAACTACATGAAATTTCGGACACACCACTCCATTCCCTGCATTTAGGCCATTTGGTGCAAATCTACACCGTTTCACCGATCTGAACCAAATTTTGTATACTTACCATTTGGAACCCTGCGGGTAACACTACCTACATGAAATTTCGGACAGACCACTCCATTCCCTGCATTTAGGCCCTTTGGCACAAATCTACACCGATCTGAACCAAAATTTAAATACTTCCCCCATTGGAACCCGACGAGTAACACTGTCTCCATGAAATTTCGGACAGACCACTCCTTTCCCTGCGTTAAGGCCCTTTGGCACAAATCTACAATGTTTCACCGATTTGAATGAAATTTTGTATACTTACCCTTTGGAACTCTGTGGGTAACAATGTCCACTTGAATTTTCGGACAGACCACTCCATTCCCTACACAAATCTACACCGTTTCACTTAATTGCACCAAAATTTACATACTTACCCTTTGAAATCCTGCTTGTACCACTGTTCACTTGATAGTTTTGAAAACCCTCTCCATTCCCTACATTTAGTAAACTGACAAAATGAACTTGAAAACCACGTTTTTTGGTCCTAGAACATATCCGTAGTAGTGTACCTCTAAGAATATTTTAATACGTCTATTGTTGGCTGGTAATTTCGGGCTGCATCATGTCGCCCCTACCAGTGTTCTGGTGCAGGATTGCGATAATAGTTACATCTTGCGCTGCCTATAAATTGCAGTCACGAGGAATAA
The DNA here is from genome assembly GCA_946902985.2 of Meconema thalassinum. Lineage (NCBI taxonomy): Eukaryota > Metazoa > Arthropoda > Insecta > Orthoptera > Tettigoniidae > Meconema > Meconema thalassinum. Next base: position 183,483,943 of record OX336398.1, on the reverse strand, counting down.
TTAGTGCAAAAAGATTTCTTAGGCCCCATAAAACAGTTGTAGTATGAATATTATGGCTCTGTATAAGTGCTCTGATTATTTTCCTACGGTACTATGCGACAAAAGACGACACTACAGGTCTCTATTTTCGTAACAGCCAATGAGATATAGGCCCTAGACTGTGTCTCTTATTTCACTTACTCCTCTTTTTAATCATATTTTTCAATTCGTTTGTAAATTACATGTGTCAGTACTGTAGTTAGTAAATAGCAATTTCCCTATTCATTATTATCGTAATCATTACGGAAAAATGTCCTGAATATTACATCCATTTTACTGTTCTACTTATCACCCCCACTACCACGACCACCACATAAAGTTATATTTTTTATTTATGTTAGTTTAAATATAATTTGCCAGTTCTGTAGTAGTATTCGTTATCATCCATAAAACAAATGAATCCACCGGGCGAAGCCGGGCACTACTGCTAGTAAGTATTAAAATGTGGATTATAACCACGGTTAATTTTACGGAATGAATAAATGTTAAATAAAGCAAAAATTGGGAGGGCGCCTATTTTTTGGCGAGGCCTCGTAAAAAAGAAGTAACAAGTTTAAATATACATTAAATTGTTAGTAAAAGGAATTGGGAGTGTAGGAATTATAGAATAGAGTCCTGGCCAATTTTATTAATACGAACGAATCGCGACGCGGTAGATTGTTGAACGGACAATGTTTGTAGCACTCAAGTTTTTGATAGATTGTAAATTTTCACTATTGCAGTATGTATAGGTTCATTAAGTTACACTTTGACGGGTTTTAGCGGTATGTAGTCTTGATATTGCAGTTTATGAATTCAGTAATTTGACGGGATTGAGTACAGTTCTTCACTGTTTAGAGTTAATTTTAAATGGAAAGTTCCAGAGCTGTGGTGACAGTTTACAGGAGCAAGTAGACATCCCACGGAGGTAGACAAGTAAATTTTTAGACAGCTATGAATTTATCAGAAATCCCTCTTTGTAGGAAAAATATTCCCTTATTTAGTTCAAGAAATGCTGATTTTCATAACTTTAGTAGCAATTTGGCAAAGAATGACGGTTCCCATGTGGGTACACAATTTTGCGGAAATCCCAACACTGCCTATAACTTTCATTAAAAGCATTCAAAATGTTGTTTAAAACTCTCTACAATAGTTTGAAATCAATATAGGTAGTTACTTATCTTGCCATAGTGGATTGAAGTTTGAAGCCTCCAGCGAGCGTTACACTCAAAATTCAGACATGGCGTCCGTTTGAATCGAGAGGAGGAAAACCTCTGAGAGAGGTCTGAACTGCTCACCAAGCTGACTACACAAGAAGTGAAAGGGGAATTTTAACACACGTCTAGCGAGAAGACGAAGGGGGGAGGTGGGGGATGACAAAGGAACATAAAACGGGTTGGGTAACATCTGAGCAAGGGTTTTCAAGGAGATGATAGCGGACGACAAATATGACGTCTGCTGGAATGGTTTGTAAGTCCTCTAGAAATCGCTGAATCCAAAAACTTCGACAGGTTGCCGCATGGTGACCAGGGGTCGAAATCCAGAGGATAAATAACTGAAACAAACTTAAGTACATTTTAGTGCATATTCAAAGAAAAAGGGAATACAAAGAAGGGGTTCCCTGTTGGTGTCTGCGAAGGGAAAATACAAGAAACTAATGAAAGAGAAAAAGCAAAGAGCAGCAAGAGCTAACTCTAACTGGCCCTATATTCCAAAGAATACACCAGATGGACAGGTGATCAGATGCAAGTCAACATGAGCACAGTGTGAGCACGATTCTCAGGGCATCCTGGGTTATGTCGGCAAAAATTCTCTACACACTGCCCTCATGTTCCCCGTATAGGATTTCAAGAAACGACACAACATTGAATGAGAAAATATTATTTTAACGATGATCACTTCACATATTTATTCACAAAGGGCAATGCATACCAGCAACAAACAAAATATTATGCACCTCGCTGTGACGTAAATTAATCTGCAATGGCAAAACAAATAGTGATTTGAGCATCTAGAAATAAAATATTCATAGTTTTTATCTTCTTAAGAGTCCATTTCTTATATGGTAAATAATTAAACTCTATACAATAACTAATCAATATAAATAAAAATTGTGAAAATTAAGGAATTAAATTATGCCACTTTTCGCTGCCTTATCCTCTATTGTTTACAGTTAGGAGCTTCGAAATTGTTTCACACTTCATCATCAATCAAGTACCGTTATTTACAAGTCACATTCATTTCAAAATTGGATCACACAAAACTTGGATGTTCGATGGCAACATCCTCTATCTAAGTAAGGCTTTCTCAAAAAGTTGTAGTTCTTAACCGTTGAACATATTCTGACACTTGGAGATTGTAATTTACTAGAAGAGCTTTCAAAAAAAGATATAAACAATTTAATTGAATGGGTTCCCACCAGAACGTGTCAAGTGCCAGAAATCCAATTTTAAAACAACTGAAAAAAACACGTTTATTTGTCAAATGTATTGATAATGATACATTTTTTAAGTAATATAACCTTGATTGGCAATTTTATCTACTCCCCTTTAATTTTAAAATTAAAAGCTCATTATCTATCAAGTTATGAACAAACCATTTTGCTTTCAGAGTTATAACGTTGCATGTGCAGTATATGCAACGTTCTAATATTGTACTCCACTGCCCCTGTTATAGAACTTGCAACGTTTTGCCAAACAGGATATATTTTCTCATTATGGAAAGAAAAGTTTTTATTTCCTATATTGTTCAAACATAAATAGCGTTAAAAAGTAAAATATCATAATTATTTTCTTTTCCAACAAAATAAGAAAAAACGAAAAATCCATCAGGAATTATTCATATTGACATCGCACTCAGCACTTCCTGGCGTTGCAAAGGTACTCGAATGCTGGTTAGACTGAAGAGCTGGAGTTGTTCACATGGTCATCGATCTATTACCAGATCCGTACGCGTGACAGACATAGGTCATTCACGGAGTCTGCTTGATACAAGAGCAAAAGACTCGCTGGTCGGAAGATGTGACAACATCTGGGTTGTCAAATAATGTTAATGTGGGAGGCAAAAGTGACGATGACATTTCGTGGGGTCACCAACCTCGTGGTGTTGTTATCAGTGACAGTTTTGCTGACTCAAAGAGTGGCGGAAATGAAGACGAATGTGTCGGCAACAATGACTGCATTGTAAATAATAATGCAGTGTTAGTTAAATATTAGTAGGAAATTAAACTAGGTTCGATCCCCACCCGCTGTACCTCGACAGTCTATGTCCTAAGTATGCCCCAGACTCTAATTAGCGACACCTTTTTATTTAAAAACTGCTGCGTATAGACATGTGTAATTTTCTAGAGAGTGAGCCATCGTATAGCTCAAAACATAACAATTCGTAAATGCTTATTTCAGATTTCATTAATGTTATTTTTTTCTTTCAAATTTGTGTTTTAAATATTCTTTTCATTAATCTTGATTTGAAATGCTGTTGTTGATTCATTTAAGGGCTTTGCAACATTGTGGTCATGTAGCCCCGTGTACTTGGAAGTGTGTGAAATTTGTTTGATAACCTGTGCTATTATAATCATTGTATTGGTGTGTGTATTTGTAAGTCAGATGCGGACTGGGTAGGAGGCATTCACCTGGAGTAGAAGTGGGAAACCACTTCCAGGATGGCTGAGGTGGGAATCGAACCCACCTTTTCTCATTTTTGGCTCATGAGACTGAGTGTAACCCGTCCCAGCCCTCAGACCAGAAGTACATTTCTTGGTAGAACCGTGAATCGAACTCGGACATCCGCGGTGACAACCAAGAGTGTTAGTCAGTACGCAACGAGGTGGACGAAAACATGTCTTGTAGTACAAATGTAATATACAAGTAGTAAATTACATGTTTGTGGTTTATAGCGAGTAATTTAGTACTTTAAATAAATATGTCGCCGTTATTATATCTAGAAATGCAGAAGTTACGAAAATTTCCTTGAATCAATTGTATTACATAACAAGAAGTTCCGTGAAGAACTATACAGCCTACTTTTCATGCCAATGATTATTCTACAGAATATGAACCTATCTAGAATAATGACGAAATTAAGTTGCTAATATCGAAATTTCCAATTAGTTCGAAATACTGTATACCTGGCATAATGTATCCTAATAGAGCAATACAGTTGGCAGCCCTGATGACTGAATATATTCTTAGTTCCATCTCTTAAGGTACAAAATACAAAATTTGGTTGAAGTCCAATGAATAGCATGGACGTTACATGCAGTTAAACATTGGATCTAACAGCGCGCGTAAAATCATGTTGGCAACAATGTCATGCATGTATTGGTCAGAAATAATCTGAATTAATATGATCTATTGTTGTGCCAATTTTGAATGAAATCCATTAGTTAGTATAGAAGTTACATGCATTTTAAAAATGGACCTATCAGCAGGCTTAGAATCATGTTGGCAGCACTGACGTATATTAGTTACTCCAAATTTGTCTAGAATGCCAGGTACTATACGTGTGCAAAGTTTAGAGCTATTGGCTAGCATACTTTCTGATATATTGATATTAGGGTAACAAAAATAGGGACAGCACATATTAACAGTTGGCAGCCCTGGTTGCTCCTTAGAATACGCATAGTCATATCTGTTATGGTACACATAGTACATACGAAATTTGGTTGAAATCCAAATGATAGTATGGAAGTTACATGTATTTAAAGTTGGACCTGTCAGCAGGCTTAGAATCATGTTGGTAGCACTGACGTATATAAGTTACTCCAAATTAATATAGAATGTCAGGTACTATACGTGTGCATAGTTTAAAGCTGTCGGCTTGCATACTTTCTGATATATTGGTATTTGGATAAAATAAATTAGGAGCATTTATTAACAGTTGGCAGCATTGGTAGGTCTTAAGAATACGCTCAGTCATATCTGGTTATGTACACATACAACATACGAAATTTGGTTGAATTCCAATTGATAGTGTAGACGTTATATGCATTTAAAAATTGGACCTATCAGGAGGCTTATAATCATTTTGGCAACACTGCTATGATTGGCCTCCTGGAAATTAAACTGAAATATTATGATCTGTACGTGTGCCAATTTTGAAATAGCTCCCATTCATACTTTCCAAGATATCCAACATGGAGCTCAAATTTCTATTGCGATTTTTTTAGCAGTTGGTAGCACTGACATAATTTTCAAATATGGCCGTGAGATATTCAGGTATAGATCTTTACTCCTACCAAATGTTGTTTCGATTGCTGCATCCGTTTAGGAGTTGATAGGGGGACACACACACACACAGCCAGACAGACAGAAGGACAGACAGACAGACAGACAGACACACATTTGCCCGATCTCATAAGTCTACTTTTTCCTCATTTTTGCAAAATGTGAAAAGTAGGCTAAAAATTAGTCTGGTATATTTTGATTATGAGAGTTAAAGCGACTGGTATTACAGGATTAATCCTAATCGCCTATATGCGGTTCACCAGTTACATGTGGTAGGAGGATCAAAAGTAATGTATTTATTTAGAGAGTACATGTAAGTTGCCAGAAATTTCTAGTTTTCAACATTGTTTTCGGCATTCATACTCGTGATTACGAAAACAAACATTCGCACAGTCGCCATTTTGATTATATGGAAATAATGGAATTAAATAACACGCCAGTGAATTAAAGCTTTTATAAACATTTACCGTGCCAAGTTTCAATTTGTACAGAATATAAAATCGCAAATCAATTCCATTTAAATACATTTAAATTCATGCTATGCCGCCATGTTAGTTTTGTACTTGACAGTATTTAGTAGTCTCATACGTGATCTTCTCATAGTATTTCCTATCATACTACAAATTATCAGGGTGATATCTGCAACATTTTCGGAGATTTTAAATACCAATGAAATAATTCGTGCATATGAAAATTCAAAAGGCACGTTTGAAGTTGGACGAGGTAGTAGTATATTATTAGCGAGTTTCATATGATGCAAATTGGATTTAAAAATGTCTCCTAATTTTCTACAGGACAAACATTAAATAAGAAAAGTTCAAAGAATACCCTAAATCATCGAAGTATAAGGAACTCAGAAGAGAGGAGTTGAGCCAGACATGGAGCAGCCCATGTGCCTTCTCATATCCTCCTCAACTTACTGCACTTCTTCAACCATTTCCTCACCAGTCTATCTACATGTCTAAAGGGCTACAAAACATACCGGGGAAAGCCCCTGCAGAGTGTACTTGGTACAAGCGGATGTAAGAACAAGGCATCCCTTCTCTCTCACGTGCGCATGCATGACACATATCGCCCACCACAGAGGTCTAAGTGCATTTCGAAACTAATTAACATCACAGATGTATTGCTTCTGTACTTGTACAACGCTTCAGTGGGATATGGAAATTAGCATTTCGATGCTCTCTTGTTGGTGTTACACAGTACGCACCATTGAAGGTGGGCTAGACACCGCCCTTTGAGTTACGTCTGATGAAAGGTAGAGTATGTCAGAATATCTTACATTACAGTCAGTTATACTAAGCAATTACACCATTATATCATAAAGAGAAGTAAGAGGGCTGACCCATGAAAACAATTACGATAAGTCCCTAAACTGTAAAGAAAACTGTCAATTAGGAAAGAAAATATCGGGATCAGAATTAAGGAAGAGAAGACATGGAACAGAGTAGCCCGACAGAAGCAATGTCAGGTCCTGTGGGTACCTAGCCACTTCCAATCATTGTAGTTGAGGCAAAATAACACTTAAGATTCTATGTACCGTATTCACTTAAGCTATCTAAACCTTGATATCAATACTTTCTAGAGCACGGCACTCCACAAACTTATCATAGCAAAAGAGTTGACAAATGAGCTTCCTCAGGCAAAGACCATTAGTTGTGTAATTGCTTACCACAACTGCGTGGAATGTAAGGTATTCTCTTTGTTCCGTTGGCGATCACTTTTTTAAGAAATAGAAGAAGAAAGATGTGCCGATGGTTATTCATTAGAATTTGGAATACTGACGGCCAAGTTACAATGATATCATGTTTCATCCCAGTAATGAGCTTTCTTTGCTGAGGCAGTCTAACCTATAGGCAATAGGAGACACAAACGGCAGCGCATTCACTTAAGGGCAATCATATATCAAATGCCTTACATGATTAACATATACCATGCCACATTGTGTAGAATTCACCCATACCTAAGTAATAGGATCCAGGGTGCCAGCAGAGAGGAACTGCAGTTTCAATACAATAACATCAGCTATTGTTAGGTGTTCTTATAGAAAACAAGACTAAGTAATCCAAACATCCAAATAATATTCATTCTAAAAGTCATTCATATCATTATAAGAGAAGTAATGAAGAACATATCATTACCTGAAGTTCATGTTCCTCCTTAACTGCTATCCTTTCATCGTCAAATATATCGCCAGCCTCATTCTGCAGTTTATCAGAGGGCAACTGTTCATGTCAATCCTGCTATGTATTACCCAACGTTAAATACTGTATACAGACACAATATGGATACTAGGTTATCATAAAAAGTATACGTTAACAGATCCTGGTTAGAGTACCATTTACTCTTAAGTACTGTATTATGTCACTAAACTTTGCATATCACTAAGATATCAATCTTACCCCATATACAAATTAAAACACAACTTACAATGTTAGGGAACTCATGAGTCAACGATTCTGGCTCACTTTTGATGAATACTTGATTCTTCATTATGATCAGGAAACTGTAACAGACGAAGAAATAATTTAAGACTTTACTTATAGCAGGACGCTAAATTAGTCTCATATCTAATAAATCAAATTAACTTTTCTTCAGACCCATCAAAGTGCACACTGATGACGAGCCTGTCGCACTCCCTTGGGCCAATGATTAAATGAATGACAGATGAAATGAAGTAATAGTGGAGAGTGCTGCTGGGATGAAATGGTGACAGGGAACACCGGAGTACCCGAACAAAAACCTGTCTGCGTCCGCTTTTTGCAGCACAAATATCACATGGAGTGACCAGGATTTGATCCACGGACCCAGCGGTGGGAGGCCGGCGTGCTGCCGTCTAAGCCACGGAGGCTCTAAGAAGTTCTATGTAATCAAGGTTAATAATCTGAAACAGGACGCTTTGCCACGGAGCACCGAATCACAGGTCTGGAGGTCTTCAACAGGACTGTCTGGACTGAAGAGAACAAGTACAACAATTTCAGGTCAGACGGGAGCCTCAAAGTGTGGCAGCAACCGGATACCGAGTTACAGCAGCGGAATCTGTGACACATGGTGGTGGTTCAGTGTATGAGCACTAAGGGAGTCGGAAATCTTCATTTCATTGAAGACAAGATGGACCATCGAATGAACATCGATATATTGAAGCCAAACCTACCTGATAAAATTGGACTGGGAAGTGATTATTTTTTCATCAGGACAATCATCCCAACCACAAAGCTAGAGATACCCAGCTCTGGTTATTGTACAACTCTCTCAAACGCTTGGAAACCCATCTCCAGTCCTCTGACCTAAACCCAATTGAACATTTATGGTGCTACCTTGGAACAAAAATTAGGTCTAGAGGCACTTCCAACAATGAGTGATTTAAAAAATTATCTCAAGGCGGAATGGGAGAAAATAACCTCTTCCTACTGTGCTGATTTAGTAAAATCAATGCTCAATCGCATGCAAGCTCTCATAGCCGCCAAGGGCAATCCTACAAAGTATTGATTTCCATGGACTGATGGAGAAATGTACAGAACAATGGTTGTACGAATACTTTTTGTAGGTCCCAAACGAGATATTATTCGTTTCTTATTTATTTAACAAGTTTTTGACAGTATTTTGTTTTAATTTTGTTCTGGGAATGAATAAAGGTATTTGAAACACTTCCAGACGTTAGTCTGGAAAACTAATAATTTTCTAAAATATGTGGGGTCGTGCGAATACTTTTTACACTCAATCTAACTAATGGTGCTTGCTCGTAGAGCAGAGAAACAAAGAATCCTACATTCGGTTTCTCTCTTCCTAAATGCGTTTTGCTTAAACCTACTGGACTACAACATGGCCACCGTCTTAAGGCGGATATTTAACTGTATGAGAATATTGATTGCTCAAAGTCGTCACCGCTGTAACGCCTCGGTTGTATTCTGGGAGCATTTCTCCTCCGTTGTAATGTAATCCAGGAGCATTTCTCCTCGGTAGTCTTGTAATTCTAATCCAGGAGCATTTCTCTGTTTTGCGCTAAGATCGTGCCATCGCGCTGTTTACATTCTGTAGGCCAAGAGGTTGGTTCTAAATATACGCATTGTAGGGAAGAATTCTTGTGTAAAATATTCATTTAATAAAAAATAAAATGTGTTAATTAAAATTGTAGTTCTTGGAATGTCTGTGTATGTTTTTAAGATCATTTTTAAGAGTTGTTTAGTGAAAGCAATTTAACACTATGCGCCCGGATGAGCGATTATAATGATATTTCGCAAAATGTGCTCTTAATGTGTAGTTTTCTGAGAACATATTATGATATTGAGTGATGAGTCACAAGGGAATGTTAGGCATTAGCCTATATAATTGTAGGCAGGCTATGCAGACATTGATGTTCAGACTTACTGGACTTCTTAGGTGAGGGGAGGATGCCCTTGTGGTTCCGCCCTTTAAACAACAATTACTAACTAACTAACTAACTTAGTAGGGCTCCTGGCGATTTAAGACACAGGATAATATTGTCGTTTAAATGTGTAGGTATATAGACTTATATAATATAACAATAAAACAAGGAGATATACTTATTTCCACGTTTAATATAAGGGTCTCAAATCCTAATCATTAGCTAATTTTTATTTGCATAGATTCTTAGCATTGGCACAGAACAACCACTTTGACTTGTGACGGACTGTTATGCAATGCCAGGTCTAGTACTGTTCAATGGATATCAATGAAGCGAAAATTTTGTTTTGACGTTGAGAGTTTAAAATTCTTTCAAACAGAAGTTTACATGCGAGGTAAGAAATCACAAGGGGTAATCCTAAATGAAATGGGATAGCTTAGGCTATGTACAAATGGCAACTTGCAGAACATTGACATAGTTGTACTGGGTTACACAGTATAGGCCAAGTTTTGAACGTAGCTCATCTAAGATAAGAGAGAGATATAATATTAATAACATAAAATATTAAGTGTGTTTCTGTTTAAAGTAGCCTAATTGTTTGATGTTGCAGTTTGTCTGGCTAAGAGAGAGGATGTTTCAAGAGAGAAGGTGATTTCCGTGGAGACTTGGCGTGCAAGGGTCATTTAGGAACCAAGGGTGGTTTGTGTTCGAGCCGCAGCTACAGAAGGGGAACATGGTGTATTCAACAGTGAGATCCTTCTCTATAAAAAGGAAACTCGCTGGGGCCGTGTGACTGTAGGAGAGCGTTGGTTTACAGTCAGATGACTAGCATCTACCAATTGCACAACAGTGGGTCGGGCTCTAATTCTCAACTTGTAAATAAAAATCTCACCGACATTTCAACATGTGGAGGAAACATGCCGTTGTACTTGGGGTCATGTGCATTTGTGTTTATTATCAGTTCTTGATACTCGTGAGCTTTATTGTTTAATTCTGGTGCAATGTTCTCAATTCAATATCATTTTTATTTAGATTATGTGTTAGAGAAGGTTGGTATATTGTGAGAGCCCAACTTAACCGTTATGAATGAGACAGGCTTAATTACATGTCTGCCTTTACATAGCCCTGATTTATTGGTACTGGGCTATACCAGTGCGTAGAATGTAAGTAAACTGTTGATCTCATTGTGTTTCTCTTTATTTCTGAGGGCATGACCCACTTCAAGAATGGCAGCAGATTATATACCATAGGTGTCCAGTAGTGGGATCAGAAAGCCTACAGGCTGGAATTGTCCGAAGTGTTGTCCGAGTAGTGGCAAGTAACTTATTGATGAAACTTTAATATATTAATTTTACGCCAGTTTTGTGTATATAGGTAGGCTAGATCATAATACGCTTTAAAGGGGAAGCTATTATACCAGTCTCCAGTATGATGTATTGGGTGCTCCGAACTTAACCTATATGAATGGGACAGTCTGGACAAAAGTGCATAAAGTGTGTGCTACTAAGACATTTCATGTGCCGAGTTCAGACTGTGTCTGCGGATTGTGTAATGTCAGGTGTGATAGATATCACGTACTAACTTGCCCCGAGTGACTTGAATCACTACGTACGGTATTAAATTTCTGTACTAATCTGTAATTGTATATATGCACATTGTGCGCGTTTCTCTTCTTCTTCTTATTATTATTTTTGCCACCTGAAATGGAATGATGATGGGCCTACTTACCGGTTTTAGAGGTCCGCGGTCGCTTTCAGCAGCAAAAATCACCTCCAGATGACATGCCCCAACAGAAGAACACCAACAGGGGTGGGAGGAAAGAGGAGAAGGGGAACACACAGGCTATTCTACAGACACCCCCCAATAACTAATGGAATTGCCGCCGACGAAATAATGTCACAACAGTGGCATTAAAAATTTAAAATAAAATTTAATGTTAAAATTTAAATAACACCACCACCAGAAAATATGAACATGCATCAACCAGCGTAATTTACAAAGAAGGCAAGAGAAAGTTTAACATGCTTGCTTGCATAGCCAACAAAAGAAAAGACTTAAATTAAAATGTTAAAGCCCAAAGATAAAAATAAAATTACAGGGAAAATTAAATGATAACGGGCTTGAAAATTTACAAGGGAATGCAATATCGATTCGACATGCAGAGGTCCAGACCATGCCCAAAAACAACGAAAGGTTTAACATTTAATTAATAAAATAAAATATGATCAATTAAGAAATTCCCGATCTTAGTGACTAAGAAGAACACAAGAACATTCACCAAAAACAAAAGGTTAAAACAATAAGATTAATAAAAAAAAACATCTTAAGTTAACACAACACTTTTGAGTCTCGCGGCCGGCGCTAAGAGACAGACTGCCAAGACCAGAATGCAGTCGGGCAAAACAAAAAACAAGCATGGCTACTAGAGCAGACGACCACATGCCAAATCGAAATTACGGCAAATAATTAGCATTAAAATTAATTTTTTAAATCAGAGAAAGAAATGAACGGCTGAAAACAATTACATCTAAATACCATTAACTAATGGTATTGCAACGGATCTTATATAAATTACATACTATGCCAAACCCAAGGTTGTCAAAAGAAAATAATAATAATAATTTAAAACAAAAAAACAGAAATGTGTCTCCAGAAGGTACGAAGAAAAGATAACGAAATAAATATATAAATATATATGAACATTAATAAACAGAAATAATTTAGGCCTACCAGGCGAAACAAAACACGGCATTACAGCATACATGCATGGCCAATATAGGAGCTCCAAAGGAAAATAAATAAACTAATTTAAAACTTACGTACCTTCAAGGGTCTCAGTGGAGACACAATAAAAACAAATTAATCAACAAACCATTAAAAAAAAATATATATATATAATCTGGCACTTGATTGCCTTTAAATTGGCTAACACGCCCATGCGCCGTTTTGATGTCACAAGCACTTTTGTTTGTAACCAGATGCGATTTACTTTGCACATTTCCTCTTCACGGCAAATTAAGACATAAATGCCTAGGAGCACAGGCATCTTCTTAGTTCCCTTTTCTTGAATTAGTATTAATTTTTGGTAAAAGCTAGGGGCTTAAGCCCCCAGCGCAACGGAGAGATATACTTCCAACCAGCAGACTTGTTGTTTTTCTTGATGACAGACATAGAATGTCACAAGATGGCGGAGAAATCCCCGTGAGATACGAACTGCATTCATGTAAATAGATATTGTCCAATCAAGGCTTGACACATCAATCAACAATGTCATAAATAAGTAATAAATTTGGCGGTATAATGAATACACACTCGTTTGTTCGATGACGTAGAATTATAATCGTCTTCCAACTGAGACACGAATAGGATGAGTTTAAAGGAAACACCAACGCACTCTATCGGAGAAGAAGAAGGAACTACTTGAAGATCTCCAAAGTCCGACAGCAGCTACCATCTCGTGTTCACAAATGGAATCAAGCGACGAAGCGGTCGTTTCAAAATGTCATGAAGTTACGATCCAAGGGTATATACATTGTTGAAAGCGTAGGGACGTGCTCTTGCACGTATCAGTCTCCCTCCCTTAAGCGTGAACACCGTTGACGAATATGCCTAGGCATAGACAGTACTCCTTAACTAGTCGATTCACCAAGCATGTTTGCTGAAGAAAATGTTCACCAGTTAACTCCAATTGATGGACGAAACCGCATCGTTTTGGTTAGGAAGAGTGCAGGGTCAGATTATCAGTGATGGGATAATTGATCACCTCGCAAACCACTTAGTCAACAGCATCACTGTGTCCATAAGTCTTCAGAAACGCAGAACACCAGTACCTACAGTGCTTTCATAGTCCGAGACACGTTAGGTAAATTTTCATAAGGTCCAATGTAGTTAGCTTTAAACGAAGTAGGTGGAAGCAATGTGCCAGATATAATGCGACGCGTGGGCAGCCATTTACAAACTATAAGTTAATCTTAATTCATTTTTTTTTACAGAAATTACTAATTCTTAACATATTTTATAAAAGAGAAACAAGGTTGAATTTAAATGAACAAAAAGAAAATCCTGACCATGACCTGGATCCGTGCTTACAATAGTTAATTAAACAAGTTTACCTTTTTACAGACTAGAAGTACATTTCAAGATTACATGAGTAAAACGACTATACATTTAGAAAGAGCTACGGTAGAGGAATGACCACGCAAATTCCCGAGCGGAAACATGTATACAAGATATCATGAGTTAGGTCTCCCACCGAGTCCAACTTACATGTTAGCATCTTCTATGAAAAATTCAATTTTTAGCTTCAATTTACAATTTACCATAAATGGGGATTACCCAACAATACAGTTTGTATCCCGTCAGAGATTTTAAACCCAATTAAATTCAAAATTCCAGAAGGAACAGATGCCTGAAGGCTTCAATGAATGTTAGGGATACTCTACATTTATACAAAATCGGTTTACAAATTGTATGGTAGCATTTCCTCATTACAAACGTCTCCACCTCGTTTAATGTGCGACAGATGCACTCTGGAAATTTTGTTTGCTTTGGGGTTTCTAATAAGCAGAGTAACGGGAGTCAGGAATGCCTCTACATAACATGGGCCTTTGAAACGAGAAGTCAACTTGCTTGAAACTAGATTACTGACGCCCTTGGGCTCGAAATTGCGGACGTACACAACATCTCCAATTTCCAAATCAGTTGGCTTGCGACAGGCATTGTGTCGCTTGGCAAGTTGGTCATGTGATACCTTAATATTCTCTCTAGCCTTGTCGAATTTCGCCCTCATATCCTCGGGCGTAAAACTGTCTGGAAGGAGATCATGCAGGTTCCACAGATTAAACAACGGAGAATTAGCCATAAACGAAAACATTAACGAAAAAGGGGTAGCTTGCGTGCTCTCATGCACGGCGGTGTTGAAAGCAAAATTGAGCCAATGCAAATTAGAATCCCACTTGGAATGGTCTTCGTGGTGGAAAGCAATCAGAGCAGAACGTAGATTACGATTGACTCGCTCAGCGAGAGACGGGTTAGGAAAATAGGGAGTGGTGGTTACAAGAGAAATAGCATAATCAAATAAGAATTGACGGAACTGATGAGATACAAAGCACTTGGCATTATCTGACACCAGGTACTGACATGGTCCAAAAGATGAAAAGATAGAATTAAGACACTTTATGACGGAACTGGTCGTAGCCTGTCTGGTGGGGAAAATCCAACTAAACCGGGTGAAACCGTCAGTGCAAACAAGCGCAAATTGGTTTCCCCGACCAGAGCGAGGGAACGGCCCAACATGGTCGATAAAAAGTCTCTCCATGGGTCTAGATGCCGGTTCAGATGACAACAGGCCAACCTTAGTAGAAACCGGAGGTTTGCTAATACTACATGCAGCACAATTCCTAATAAGCCTCCTGATGTCGCCATCCATACTTTGCCAAATGAAGAACTGTCTGATTTTAGTTCGGGTCTTGAATACTCCTAGGTGGCCACCAATAGGAGATTCGTGATAGTAACGAAAGATTTCCGGAATGAGGACCGACGGGAGCACAATTTTAGGAAGACGGTCATGACGAGACGAACAACACAATACACGATCCTTTAGAGAGTAGGGCTTGATCTCTTCACCTGAATTGATTCGGTCAATTAGGCTAGATAAGGAGGGATCTTCTTTCTGGAATCGTCTCACATCTCCAAAGAGCACAGGGGAATTGCTGAGAACGACATTTACACAATTTACAGGGAACACAAGGTTTACGGGTTCACATTCTTGAATTTCCTCTTCGGTTGTTTCCTCATACATGCGGCTCAATGAATCAGCTACCGCATTTTCGGACCCACGAATATGGTGGACTGTGAACTGGAATGACATAATCCTAGTTGCCCATCTTGCAATCCTACCAGTTTTACGAGGTTTCCCTAACACCCAGCTCAAGGCTTGGTTATCGGTCTCAAGGAGAAACTTAGTGTGCTCAAGATACATACGGAATTTTTCTAGAGCGAACAACACAGCTAAACCCTTATGTTCGTATATGGAATACTTCCTCTCTGCGTCCGTTAAGGTACGAGAAGCGTATGCAATAGGTTGCCTACCCAGATCAGACTCTTGCAGTAGGACACAACCAACACCACGACCAGACGCATCAGTCTGCACAATGAACTGCTTCCCAAAATCCGGAATGGCTAACACAGGGGCGTTAGAGAGCGCAAGCTTAAGATCTTCGAAGGCTGCCTGCTGAGAGGGACCCCACTCAAACTTCGCAGCCTTTTTGCGTAATTGATTTAGAGGAGCAGCACGGTCGGCAAAGTTACTGATATACTTACGGAAGAAGTTCACCATGCCAATATAACGAGCAACACCCTTGGCGTTCTTGGGTGGTTTAAAATCTCTGATGGCCTGCGTACGAGACTGGTCCACGGAGATACCAGATGCGGAAACAATATGTCCCAAGAAGGAAATTTTGGGCTTGGCAAAGGAAACCTTGGATAATTTGACGGTAAGGCCAGCGTCACGCAACCGATCAAGTACAACCTTAAGATGATCAACGTGCTCCTCGAAGGACTCGGAATAGATCACCACATCATCAAGATAGTGGTACACAAATTTGAATGTAATTTCTGAAAACACCTTGTCCAGAAGTCTGCTCAACACAGCGGCTCCGGTGGATAGGCCGAACGTGACACGGGCATACTCAAACAGGTTCCAGTCAGTGGAAAAAGCAGTAACATGCCTGGATTCCGGAGAGAGGGGAATTTGGAAGTAAGAAGAATTTAAATCGAGGATCGTGAACACCATCGCGTTGCGAAACCTACTAAAGGAAGTATGAAGGTCCGGCAAAGGAATGGATTGCAAAACAACCTTTTGATTAAGAGCCCTATAGTCGACCACCGGCCGAAAACCACCGTTAGGTTTTGGCACAAGAAATTCAGGGGAAGTGTAGGCAGAGATAGAAGGTTGGATAACACCTTCTTCCAACATCTTATCGATAATCTTCCGAAGTTCAGCCATCTTGGGTGGTGCAAGGCGATACGGACTGGAACGCACCGGCACAGAATCGGTTAGCTCAATCTTGTATTCCATCAAATGGGTTACACCCATCTTGTCAGTAAATATATCACTATACTCCCGACATAACGTCTTAATGGCATCTCTTTGAAGACTCGTTAAATTTTCCAGATCGAGATCCTCAATAGTCACCGGTTCACTAACTGAATTGACAGCAGGAGAAGATAAAACCGGGTTAAACGATAATTTACTCTGCGGATTAAACTTAACCATAAGTTGCGAGCACCAAAATCAAGAAGCATACCAACGTGTGACATGAAATTAGCTCCAATGACCACAGAACAAGAATGATTTCTGGCAACAAACAATTTAAACTTCCAAAAAAAATTTAGAATATGGATTTTGACTGTCACACTACCCAAAATATTTAAGTTTGAACAATTTGCCGAAATAAAAGATTCATTGTTAGGCTCTAACTCAGGAAACTTGCAAACACTCTTCATAGATAAAAACCAGTCCTCGCTTATAAAGATGCGACACTACCAGAATCAAGCAATGCAGAAACGGGCTCGTCATTAACACAAATTTCAATAAACGGGGACATTCCCTTAGCCACAGGAGAAATTCCAAATTCATTACTCATTCTAACACGATTACAATTAGATGATGAGGACACTCGCACCACAGGTTTCACATTATGTTTAGAATTAGGCTGACCTGCCACGACATTGCTCACCGACAGATTAGGTAGGTTAGAGACATAGGCAGAACTAGCACCTGATGATATAGTTTTCAAAGAGTTACCAAAATTTTCATTAGTAGGGCGACCAGAAACTTCACAGGATTTTCCCAAACTCTCATGCACAGAAATATCCTTGGAAGTAACACCCGAATTGGTCTCCACAACATCTCGTCATTGGCGATACACAACCTGGTTACTCGGACACACCTTCTTAACATGTCCCACGCCACCGCACGTGTGGCACTTAATATTGGGTCTTGGATGAAACATAACCTTAGGCGGGGGACGAGACACCGAGGATGGAGGGGGACCAGACATCAAGGAAGGAGGGGGACAAGACATCAAGGAGGGAGGAGGAACATTAGCTACACGAAGGGAATCTGCATGTTTCACAGCCATAGCCTCTATAACGACCTGTTTCAGCTAGACAAAAGACGAAGGCCTGGTACACATAGTCAAGTATGACCTATATTGAGGCGAAAACCCGTTTACAATTGATGATACCAACTGTCGTTCAGTTAAAGGGTGGAAAAGGGAATGCTGCACCCTTTTTGGGATTTCGAAAAGATGTAAGGTTTCGGACACAGGGATTGAATCTTGGGTTGGTTATGTGGAGAACAGCCCAGATTCATCAACATAAACGGGAGGACAGCATCAGGCTTAAGGCCTGGACAAAATAACTTCCTTGAGAGAAGATTAGACTGAAAGGATTGGGCTAAGGAAATGCGGCCTGGTTCTTTCAATACTAGACTGAACATTGAGAGTAAATACAATACTTTTATTTTTAGGGTGAAACTTGCAAACACATTAATAAAGCCTTAATTAAAAAATTAGTTATGCTGGCCCGCCTGGGGCAGTTTCAAATGTTCATTAATTTTAATTAGGTTGGCCCAGCCATGGGCTATTACTCAAAAGTTCATTCTGCTTGATGCACACACAAATTTAATATTCTTGCACTTGCTAGCAAACACTTAAAACGAAGATGATTAAGATAATAATAAAAAAGGCACAAACTTATCTTTAGTGGCGATGACTAGAAGCATGCTGACGGAGACTGCCGTGGCCAACACTAGATTTTTTGGTAGTAGAATTTGAAATGTCCAGCATCAGGAAAATAACTTCGCCAGGGCGACCAGCGCTGTACATTGGCTAACATCGTTAGGTTTTGATGCTATTTCTTGAATGCCAAATAACATGGCATTTAGAACTGCGATTTGATGCAGCTTCTTGCGGTTTGGAGTAAAAACGTAGAATGCACTTTCTCAGTGCTGAAGCTCTCTGCTGTTGCGTTTCCTGGTAGTTTCACTCATAAATGCAGATTAGGCCTGAAGTTTAGAAGGCCCCGGAGAAGGGCGGAAGGCACGAATGCCTCTCGCTAGTTGAAGAAGACCGTAGAAGGTTTGAAGAAGGAATGCTGATGGAGAGCAAAACGCCGCCACTTAAATAATAACATCATGGAAACGTCTGGAAGCCAAGCTGGCGGGCGATGATTGGCCAGGGCAAGCTGTGACGTCAGTCATACAGGAAGGCAGCAAGCAAGTCGACACCCTTTTCAGTATGCGATCGTAAGCTGGAGGCGCATGACCTATTAACACGCTGAGGTAAGAGTCTTAGATATATATATAGAGAGAGATTAAACACTAGTAATAAACATTATAATGTTAACAGAAATGAATAAGTACATATGTTTTCGTTCGGTGGTCTCAAAAGCATTTAACTGACAAATGCGGCACAAAAGAAAAACGCACTATAAACATCACGAAAGTGATCATGCTCCGAGACCCCCGAAAGAAAACAATCAAAGAATCAGTTACAAAAACGTGAACAACAATAAAGAAGATGACACTAAGCCTCAACAGGCAAGATAGCAACCATAGAAATTGGTCTAGTATAGACACCCTTACTAGTGAGAACATCTACAACTCTCACATGATTATCCCGACCCAAATGGCAGTGAGTTACCCTACCAATATTCCATACGAGAGGGGGACTTGGATCTCGCAAAAGAACCATATCTCCCACTCGCACATCAGGCTGGGAAAGCCGCCACTTCTCTCTTCTGTTAAGTGAGCCGAGATACTCCAGCTTCCAACGGCGCCAAAAGGAGTTTCGCAAAGAGTCTAACTTCCTCCAGAAAATAGGCAACCTGAGATCACAGCGTCGACTCAGCAAAGGAGGCGTAGAAGCTAAAGAACAGCCTATTAAAAAATGACCAGGTGTTAAGGGAAGAAGATCCTTAGGATCATTAGACAAAGGCGTGAGCGGCCTAGAATTTACAATACCCTCAACCTGAATAATTAAAGAATTGAATTCCTCATAGGAAAGGATGGCTGAACCAAGGGTTTTCTTCAGCTGTCTCTTCGTGAGCTTTATGCAAGATTCCCAACGACCACCATGATGGGGGGCGTATGGGGGAGTGAAATGCCATTTGAATCCCTTAGCATGCGAAAAATTAGAAAACTGTTCCTTAGCAGAAGGGGAGGTAAGCGCAGTTTTCCAAAGATCAAAAGTACTAACAAAAATTTTTGCGTTATCTGAGAAAACCTCAGAAGGAACACCCCTTCTAGCGGCAAATCTAGAAAAGGCTGCTATAAAATAAGGAGTAGAAGCACTTGTAACCAACTCAAGGTGAATGGCTCCTGTCACCATGCACACAAATAAAGAAATATAAAGTTTACCTAACAACTTTCGCTTAGATAAAGGGGAATTAACTTGATAGACATAAGGACCGGCATAATCGATACCCGTTAGGGCGAAAGGCTTACTAGGTTCGGAACGAAAATATGGCAAGTTTCCCATAATTTGCGTGATTGGCGGGGGCTTAGATTTGAAACAAGGTATACATTTCCGAATAACAGAAGAAACTTCATGAACACCGTTAATGAGCCAATATTTCTCGCGAATTAAACAAAGCAAAGTGCGGGTGCCAGCGTGCAAATTCTGATAATGAAATTTCTTTACGATAAGAGTAGTAATAGGATGTCTAGAAGGGAGAATAATGGGATGTTTTTTCTCATCTGAGTAACTAGAATATTCTAGCCTACCCCCCACTCTTATTAATCCATCTTGGTCCAAAAAAGGGGTGAGAGGTAACAGCCTACTAGACTTTGGTAAAGCTTTTTTGCTTAAAAGCGTCTGATACTCAAGAAAGAATACTTCTTGTTGCATGAGAAACAAGATTCTACGAGTAGCAAATTCCAATTCCATTTTAGTGAGAAAGGGTTGCGGTTTCACAGGCTGATCAAGAACAAGAAATTTCCATCGAAATAAATATGCTACCACACGAATTAATTTATTAAATGAAGAGTAACGCTGAAACAGACTAGTAGCAATAGAAGTTAGAAAAAGGGAAGCGGTAACAATGCGAGCATCAGGAACATCTTCTGCGAGTGGATTAGATGAACGAGGCCAACAAGAGAAATCCTGACTGAGCCACGCCGGACCATTCCAGTATAATTTAAGAGAAATTAATTTCTTGGGCAAGCAGCCACGTGAAATTATATCAGCGGGGTTTTCTTTTCCCGGAACATGATTCCATTGGTCAAAATGAGACAACTCTTGTATTTTAGAAACGCGATTAGCCACAAAAGTGGTCCAATGTGAAGAAGGTTTTGAAAGCCAAGCTAACACGATGGAAGAATCACTCCAAAACCATGTGGTCGAAAATTTCAAATTTAAACTGATTTTTAATTTGCTGGCTAATTCCACAGCCATTACAGCAGAACATAATTCCAATCTAGGCAAGGATATGGATTTGAGTGGGGCTACCTTTGATTTTGCGCAAATTAAATTGGAAAATCCGGGTAAAGTATTGGAAGAGCGGCCTACTAAATAGGCGCAGCAACCGTATGCCTTTTCAGAACTATCTGCAAATACGTGCAAATCGAAATACTGACATGAAAGGTCCGAAATTAAAGTGCGGGGAATAGAAATTTGAGAAAGATCTAACAAACTCTTGCGGTATTTCAACCACTCATCCAAAAGGGGGGAGGGTACCTCCTCATCCCAACCAATTTTCAATAACCAAAGTTTTTGCAAGAAAATTTTTGCAGTAATAACCACCGGAGCAATGTACTGCAAGGGATCAAAAACTTTTGCTATTTCTGATAATAATTGCCTTTTCGTTTGAGGGTGAAACTCAGATAAGTGTACCTGATAGCAAAAGGTATCTGAAGAAGGAGACCAAAAAACACCCAAGGTTTTAATAGCTGATTCCTCAGTAGGAAGCGCAACACATTTGTCAACAGGAGTTACTTGTGAAAAGTTAGATAAAAATTCGGTTGAGTTCGAGTTCCACTTATGAAGGGTAAACCCACCACCGGAAAGAAGAGAGTTTAAATCTTCACAAACAAGAAGTGCGTCAGAGATACTAGGAAAAGAATACAGAAAATCATCTACATAAAATGCAGTTTTCAAAACTTCAGAAGCTAGAGGATGAAAAAGATGACCATCTTGTTCGGCCAACATGTGAAGAGATCGTATTGCGAGAAAGGCAGACGGCTTAAGACCGTATGTCACTGTTCTTAAACGAAATATTTTTATAGGTTTTGCATTGTCGTCTCGCCACAAAATTCTTTGCAAATCACGTTGTTCTGAATTTACTAGAATTTGCCTATACATTTGCTTGATGTCAGCAAGGACAGCAATAGGGAATAGACGAAAGTTAAGTAAAACTGAAGTAAGATCTGTCTGAATAGCGGGTCCAGAATGCAGAGTGTCATTGAGAGAAACACCATTAGCATCTGGAGATGACCCATTAAAAACCACTCTTATCTGTTCTCGGGTGGAAGAATTTTTCCAAACCGGATGATGATTAAGATATACTATTTCTTTAGGAGGATTACTAATTTCTTCAGATTTTGCAACGACTTCCATGTGATTCGCTGATTCGTATTCTTCCATGAAGGAAGTATACTGAGTTTTTAAGAGAGCATCTTTTTTAAAGCGATTTTCAATTGCGAATAAAGCTTTGAGAGCTCTGGAATGTGATTCTGTAATAACAGGGGGGTTAAAAATGCGAGGAAGAGTAACCACGAATCTGCCTTCAGTAGTGCGAACAGTGGTTTCTACGTAGTGTGTTTCACAGATCTCATTATTGAGAGAATGAGGTGAGGTGACTTGAATATCCTCAATGTCCCAGAACTTAATTAATTCTTGATTTAAATCAGCACCAACAAAATAACAATGAGATTTTTGTTGAACGGGGTTGCGGTATATTTGCCCAGTGGCAATCCAACCAAAATCAGTTCTACGAAAGAAAACATCACGGGCAACTTTAACCTTTTCCGGATGTAAACATTGCCAAAAAATGCTGGCACTTAAAAGAATTTCTACAGATGAAGCTCTGTTGAAATTCGGATCTGCAAGTTGCAAATGATGCGGAATATTCCAACCCTGGACTTGAAAAGAAGTAATGGGGGTGTCATTACCTATGGAATTTATAATTAAAAAATCTAAATTTAAATGAATGCCAAGATTATTGGAATCTTTTACATCCACTTTAGCATAACTCAGAGATTGCGATTTGGAACCATTAATTCCTGTAACTTCTATAGAAGTAGGGCATATTTGTAGACCTAACTTGCGAACTAGCGATTCACTGATAAAATTGTTAGTTGCAGCATTATCTAACAATCCCCTTACAGAAACCAATTTTTCGTGAACATTCTTCACTAGAATTTGGACAGTGGACAATAAAACTTGAGTTTTACTGAACGAAACAGAGCTTTGAGTAAAAGACTGAGCGTTATTCGGCAAAGTCTCAGAATGAGATTTAGCGGATGAACTATTGGTTGCTGATGACCGCGATCTTTCATGCCTATGCAGGAGAGTATGATGCTTTGCTTTACAGTGAAAACATAACCGTTCAGAACGACAATTGCTTATCATATGTGTCGCTGATAGGCAATTAAAGCAGTGCTTGTGGGTGGTAATTAATTTGCGTCTTTCATCCACAGATAAAGATTTGAATTGAGCGCATTGGTACAAGTTATGTGGTTGTTGACACAAAACACAAGCTTGTGCTTGATTGGAAGACCGAATATTGGTAGAAAACACATGTGACCTTAGTACTCTCTGAGTGGGGCTGATGTCCTTACTATTAGAGGGAGGTTTGAAGGTAGCGCTACTCTTTTGACTGGCTACAGCAGAGAGAATTTGGCATTTCGCCTTTAAGAATTTAATAATAGCTTCATAGGTACACAATGAATGTTGCGACAGAGCTGCTTCCCAATCTTTTAAAGTTTTAGTGTCTAATTTAACAGAAATAAGATGAATCAAAAATAGATCCCAATGGTCAACTGGTTGGTCCAAATTTGCAAGCGCACGAATATGAAGTTCCGCAGCATCGATCAGATTACGAAGCGAGGCAAGATTATCAGCTTGAACAATAGGTAAATTGAATAAACCCTGTATGTGACGTTGAGTTTTTAAACGAGTGTTCCCAAACCGATCTCTGAGAAGTGCCAAAGCTACTTCATAATTTTCATTTGTCAACGTAAGCTCTTGGATGAGTTTAAGTGCGTTGCCTTGCAAGGACAAACGCAAATAATGAAACTTCTGTATTGAAGGAAGAGAATCGTTTTCGTGAATCAATGAATTGAATAATTCAAAAAATGGTTCCCATGTAGCTTCATCTCCGGTAAATTTAGGTAATTCTATTTTCGGTAATATAACACGGGAAGGAAAAGAAGAAGATTCTGAAGGAATTTTCTCCTGCTTTTCCTGCAATGTTAAACTTCTTAAAAGCTGCTTCGCGTCTGCGAACCCCTTATAATATAGATTTTCAACCTCACAACGGTCACTTTGCTGATCGGGATCCTTGGTCTCAATATTACTTTGGATCTCATCATATTTTTCAAAGGCCTGTTCATAACCTTTCAGTCTTTGAGAAATTATGTCACTATTACGTTCTTTTTCCGGGAGCTCATCTAGAAAAGTGCGAAAACGCGTTAACTTGCCTTTGACAGAAGCTCTGGCATTAATGAGTTTCTCGTCAATCGGCATTATGAAAGTTTGTTGTGTACTCACGACTATACTGTGAGCTGGTACCCCTTGCTTCGGAAGAAGTTGACAGTCTGCCAGAAAAGAGAGTGCGGCTTCCCCTGCGGTGAAATACGGGCCTGCTGTTTGTCTCCCTTCTCAGTGCCAACCATATACACTCGAGCTGAAACTTTCGAAGTAGATTAGAAAACACAATTTTTAAAATATTAACATACTCAATGTTCAGTATGGCATTTAAATTTTGAATTAGTTCCAACATTAAGAAATTTGAAGATTTGGTTAAACAGAATGTTTACAAGCATCCCGGTTATAGGCACCAAAATGGTTATGTGGAGAACAGCCCAGATTCATCAACATAAACGGGAGGACAGCATCAGGCTTAAGGCCTGGACAAAATAACTTCCTTGAGAGAAGATTAGACTGAAAGGATTGGGCTAAGGAAATGCGGCCTGGTTCTTTCAATACTAGACTGAACATTGAGAGTAAATACAATACTTTTATTTTTAGGGTGAAACTTGCAAACACATTAATAAAGCCTTAATTAAAAAATTAGTTATGCTGGCCCGCCTGGGGCAGTTTCAAATGTTCATTAATTTTAATTAGGTTGGCCCAGCCATGGGCTATTACTCAAAAGTTCATTCTGCTTGATGCACACACAAATTTAATATTCTTGCACTTGCTAGCAAACACTTAAAACGAAGATGATTAAGATAATAATAAAAAAGGCACAAACTTATCTTTAGTGGCGATGACTAGAAGCATGCTGACGGAGACTGCCGTGGCCAACACTAGATTTTTTGGTAGTAGAATTTGAAATGTCCAGCATCAGGAAAATAACTTCGCCAGGGCGACCAGCGCTGTACATTGGCTAACATCGTTAGGTTTTGATGCTATTTCTTGAATGCCAAATAACATGGCATTTAGAACTGCGATTTGATGCAGCTTCTTGCGGTTTGGAGTAAAAACGTAGAATGCACTTTCTCAGTGCTGAAGCTCTCTGCTGTTGCGTTTCCTGGTAGTTTCACTCATAAATGCAGATTAGGCCTGAAGTTTAGAAGGCCCCGGAGAAGGGCGGAAGGCACGAATGCCTCTCGCTAGTTGAAGAAGACCGTAGAAGGTTTGAAGAAGGAATGCTTATGGAGAGCAAAACGCCGCCACTTAAATAATAACATCATGGAAACGTCTGGAAGCCAAGCTGGCGGGCGATGATTGGCCAGGGCAAGCTGTGACGTCAGTCATACAGGAAGGCAGCAAGCAAGTCGACACCCTTTTCAGTATGCGATCGTAAGCTGGAGGCGCATGACCTATTAACACGCTGAGGTAAGAGTCTTAGATATATATATAGAGAGAGATTAAACACTAGTAATAAACATTATAATGTTAACAGAAATGAATAAGTACATATGTTTTCGTTCGGTGGTCTCAAAAGCATTTAACTGACAAATGCGGCACAAAAGAAAAACGCACTATAAACATCACGAAAGTGATCATGGGTGATGGAAGAGACCAAAGATTAGAATTTGCCTTTGCGTTTATTAAAGTTTTTAAACAGCGTATAAAGTTACTTCTAATAAATATAGTTTTGAGAATTAACAAGAAGATTAATAACAACAATGCAATTTGCAAGTTTCTCCAGGAAACGAAAATGTTAACAAAATTCCCTTATGAGGGATTAAAAATTTATATTTTTCATAAAAAGAGAGACATAATTAAAAATACCTAAACGAGGAACTCTTAATGATTAACCATGATGAATATGATACCACCTTTCAATGAGGTGAAAATACATAACCCTTTCTTTAGGCCAGCAAACCCTTTGCTGGAAACAGTTGGTTGGTCCACAAGGGGCTGATGCTTTGAAGTAGCAGTTCTATTTGCCCGCACAGGGCTGATGATCGTGGTTAATGCGCCCACACTCCGGAGGCGCTGGTTCAGAGCCAAGGTTTTGGCGATGTTCAGTCGTGATGACGAGAGTTGACCAGCAGTGAGATGTGTCTTGGTATTAACATCTCCGCTGGTTCGAGAAGTTGTCTTTTCATTAGGCAGACTTTGAACTGAGTACAGCGTTTGTAGAAAATGCCCAGCCGCCAGCTGGAGCAAAGGTTGGCCTGGAGCCTAACTCCGTGTTGACGTGAAGCAGGGCCTCTGGGAAGGCCGACACCAGAGGGTAATGACCCCCGGCAAGCTTGTAGCAGCAAGTTACTGAAGATGGAGAGTCGTCCTGTAGGCCGATAGACCTAAGTTTATATAGCGGTAGTGACGTCAGCGCGCCGAACCTTCCAGAATGAAGGAGGAGTGAAAGAGCAGCCAATCAAAGCACAGCCCCATGCACATTGCGAGCGTTGCCGCTGGGGTGAGCACAGTACCTCGTGAGAAAATGTGACGGTATGGTGCGTCTAGAAAGACACTACAGAAAAAAGGTGAGTTGACATGAATAATACAGAAAAACAATTAAACTGAAACACCAATAAATAAATAAATCAGAACACCGCGTTCAGACTGCAATTAACGAAAATAAAAATAATGGGGCAGAAAAAATGAACGTGTGTTTCACACCGTAAGGGAAACATAGCCTACAAAAAACATTCGCAAAAGCGAACAAAGGGGATGCAAATACCTGTGCATACACCTTGATATCACTGACATAGTCGCTAAGTGACTCGTCTAACCTTTGGACACGATATAAAAACCTTTGCTCGAGAGTACTAAGGGCACTTGCAGGGACAAAAAACCACAACACTTCCCTAATAAACATGGCTAAGGACATGCGGAGGTGGATAGCTTCAATTAGCTTATCGCGCAGCATACCAGACGCAACAGGATATAACAACCGGAAAATCTGATTTTCCGACATCCCAAAAATCGAGGCATGGTTACCCAATTCGACCACCTGCTTTAAAAATTGGACCACTTGGGTAACGTCATCAAGGTTGAAACTCTTTAACTTAGTTACGAAACTAGAAATAGGGTGAGGAATCGACCCATAATTAACGGTAGGCGAGTATGTAGCATTTGGAAAAGAGACATTGTTACCAGGGTAGCCCGCTCGCACACCCTCTACAGGAGACAAAACATTTACATTGCCAGAGAAAGAACTGGGATGCCATGGGTCGGCAGGACCTAGAAAATCATTAGGCGCTCTAACATGAGGAGAATGACCGTAAGCTGGGGTAGGAGGTCTGGGCGAGGCAGAACCAGACAATAGAGGGGCAGGCAAACTACTACTAGAAACCGATCCCAAAACCTCAGACCTAGTAAACAGAGGTGATTCACGTTCAACCCCAGAAGAATTCTCCAAATTCTCAAGGTTATCTCTTAAGTCAATTAAATCAAAAACACTATTGTTGTCGGCCATTTTAAAAAACACAGAATGCAGACAGACAATACAGAAAGAAACAAATTTTAGGAATTACGAGGACAGTTTACACTTTCACAACAATACCAAAACTACCAATTACCAACACCAAAGATTAGGCTTACACACAAACACAGCCACCTCCTTATACAAGATCATGCACAATGCTGCCCAGAACTGCATACGTCACCGCCTGCTTGGCTCGAGAACAGGAAGCTAAATTATAAAAATTGCCACAGACCACATGGCAAACAGCATCCGACCGGTCTCCACGATGTCTTCACTCTTAGCAAGTAGGCTATCAGAATATCAACAATCCCCATTTCCCATGCCAAGAACACATGCCAGCCACTTACCGAGCTTCTTTTTCAGTGGGAATGCTGCATACCAACAGGATAAAACTACAGCAGCAAACCCCTCGCTTCAGTACAGGTTACATACAGCACCTCACATGGACATCCAGATGCAAACATGAAATTAAACAACGACAAGGATTAGCAAAACATAACAATAAGTGCACTGCCATGGCACATCCCCCCAGCAACTGCTCCATCAGCATCAGAAGGGTCCACAATGAGCCTGCGGGAACAGGGGAACAGGGGAGGGGATAGTTACGAAAGCGAACTCGAGCGGGGTCTGCTACCAAACTGCCACCCTGAAATGGAATGATGATGGGCCTACTTACCGGTTTTAGAGGTCCGCGGACGCTTTCAGCAGCAAAAATCACCTCCAGATGACATGCCCCAACAGAAGAACACCAACAGGGGTGGGAGGAAAGAGGAGAAGGGGAACACACAGGCTATTCTACAGACACCCCCCAATAACTAATGGAATTGCCGCCGACGAAATAATGTCACAACAGTTGCATTAAAAATTTAAAATAAAATTTAATGTTAAAATTTAAATAACACCACCACCAGAAAATATGAACATGCATCAACCAGCGTAATTTACAAAGAAGGCAAGAGAAAATTTAACATGCTTGCTTGCATAGCCAACAAAAGAAAAGACTTAAATTAAAATGTTAAAGCCCAAAGATAAAAATAAAATTACAGGGAAAATTAAATGATAACGGGCTTGAAAATTTACAAGGGAATGCAATATCGATTCGACATGCAGAGGTCCAGACCATGCCCAAAAACAACGAAAGGTTTAACATTTAATTAATAAAATAAAATATGATCAATTAAGAAATTCCCGATCTTAGTGACTAAGAAGATCACAAGAACATTCACCAAAAACAAAAGGTTAAAACAATAAGATTAATAAAAAGAACATCTTAAGTTAACACAACACGTTTGAGTTTCGCGGCCGGCGCTAAGAGACAGACTGCCAAGACCAGAATGCAGTCGGGCAAAACAAAAAACAAACATGGCTACTAGAGCAGACGACCACATGCCAAATCGAAATTACGGCAAATAATTAGCATTAAAATTAATTTTTAAAATCATAGAAAGAAATGAACGGCGGAAAACAATTACATCTAAATACCATTAACTAATGGTATTGCAACGGATCTTATATAAATTACATACTATGCCAAACCCAAGGTTGTCAAAAGAAAATAATAATAATAATTTAAAACAAAAAAACAGAAATGTGTCTCCAGAAGGTACGAAGAAAAGATAAGGAAATATATATATATATATATATATATATATATATATATATATGAACATTAATAAACAGAAATAATTTAGGCCTACCAGGCGAAACAAAACACGGCATTACAGCATACATGCAAGGCCAATATAGGAGCTCCAAAGGAAAGTAAATAAACTAATTTAAAACTTACGTACCTTCAAGGGTCTCAGTGGAGACACAATAAAAACAAATTTATCAACAAACCATTTAAAATATATATATATATATATATATATATATATATATATATATATATATATGTATATAATCTGGCACTTGATTGCCTTTAAATTGGCTAACACGTCCATGCGCCGTTTTGATGTCACAAGCACTTTTGTTTGTATCCAGATGCGATTTACTTTGCACATTTCCTCTTCACGGCGAATTAAGACAGAAATGCCTAGGAGCACAGGCATCTTCTTAGTTCCCTTTTCTTGAATTAGTATTCATTTTTGGTAAAAGCTAGGGGCTTAAGCCCCCAGTGCAACGGAGAGATATACTTCCAACCAGCAGACTTGTTGTTTTTCTTGCTGACAGACATAGAATGTCACAAGATGGCGGAGAAATCCCCGTCAGATACGAACTGCATTCATGTAAATAGATATTGTCCAATCAAGGCTTGACACATCAATCAACAATGTCATAAATAAGTAATAAATTTGGCGGTATCATGAATACACACTCTTTTGTTCGATGACGTAGAATTATAATCGTCTTCCAACTGAGACACGAATAGGATGATTTTAAAGGAAACACCAACGCACTCTATCGGAGAAGAAGAAGGAACTACTTGAAGATCTCCAAAGTCCAACAGCAGCTACCATCTCGTGTTCACAAATGGAATCAAGCGACGAAGCGGTCGTTTCAAAATGTCATGAAGTTACGATCCAAGGGTATATACATTGTTGAAAGCGTAGGGACGTGCTCTTGCACGTATCAATTATGATGGGACAGACTTAATATGTTGACGTCCATTCTACAAACCATAGCCCCGTTCCACTAAACCAGGGCTATGTAGAGGCTGAAGAGGCAGACATGTAATTAAGCCTCAACTACCCTCCCCACTGTGCAAGCCAAAAAGAGAGGTGTTTATATTGGCTGGAGTCGCGCTACCTAACAATTGTTGGTCTAGGCAAGAACCATTGGTGTGGATGAAAATGATATTAATACAGGGCAGATGGCGTAGCTTAGATATGAATAAAGTTGATTAAACTTAATGACACAAATTTTACTTGCAACATGGAGCAAATCGATACAGGAATGCGACATAGTATGCAGAAACAAAACACATACAGTAAATACAAAAAGAGAACATATGACCAACTTTACAAACCTAAATGTCTTTAAACTATAGAAATTGTCATATTCTAACAGAAAATTATTGATGAGTTATGATATTGTTGATTGAAATTGGAGATCGTTAACTCGCAACTCGCACAAAACATGTCTAACTTAAGACTGACACTTGGCGCTCTTTTGTTTTACGACACCGGATATGAAATAGTACCGAATGCGTTGGGTGGGGTTGGCAATACTGTACTTGTTACTATAACAGGCGCATAATGCGGCAGAACACACCCTTGTGTGCCCTGCCTGAAGTAAAAGGCACTTAATAGGGGGACCTTTATAAGGTCCCTGTTTTGATATTCCGGTCTCATTTTTGGTTTGACCGTTCAGAAAAAAATGTATGTCGCTTGGGGAAGAACCACCAACTTGGTCATCTGTCCAGAAAGCCTAGACGGTATGCCCCATCCCGTCAGGTGGTGCGCCATGTTCCCTTGCAGTGGTATCCGCTTGGGGAAGGGCCACCAACTTGGTCATCTGGCCAGAAAGCCTAGACGGTATGCCCGATCCCGTCAAGTGGTGCGCCATGTACCCTTGCAGTAGTATCCGCTTGGGGAAGGACCACCAACTTGGTCATCTGGCCGTAAAGCCTAGACGGTATGTCCAATCCCGTCAGGTGGTGAGCCATATACCCTTGCAGTAGTATCCGCTTGGGGAAGGACCACCAACTTGGTCATCTGGCCGGAAAGCCTAGACGGTATGTCCAATCCCGTCAGGTGGTGCGCCATATACCCTTGCAGTAGTATCCGCTTGGGGAAGGACCACCAACTTGGTCATCTGGCCGGAAAGCCTAGGCGGTATGTCCAATCCCGTCAGGTGGTGCGCCATATACCCTTGCAGTAGTATCCGCTTGGGGAAGGACCACCAACTTGGTCATCTGTCCAGAAAGCCTAGACGGTAAACCCCATCCCGTCAGGTGGTGCGCCATGTACCCTTGCAGTAGTATCCGCTTGGGGAAGGACCACCAACTTGGTCATCTGTCAAGAAAGCTTAGACGGCATGCCCCATCCCGTCAGGTGGGTGCGCCTTGTACCCTTGCAGTAGTATCCGCTTGGGGAAGTACCACCAACTTGGTCACCTGGCCAGAAAGCCTAGACGGTATGCCCCATCCCGTCAGGTGGTGCGCTATGTACCCTTGCAGTGGTATCCGCTTGGGGAAGGACCACCATATTGGTCATCTGGCCAGAAAGCCTAGACGGTATGCCCCATCCCGTCAGGAGGTGTGCCATGTACCCTTGCAGTAGTATCCGCTTGGGGAAGGACCACCAACTTGGTCATCTGGCCAGAAAGCCTAGACGGTATGCCCCACCCCGTCAGGTGGTGCGCCAAGTACCCTTGCAGTAATATCCGCTTGGGATAGGACCACCAACTTGGTCAACTGGCCAGAAAGCCTAGACGGTATGCCCCATCCCGTCAGGTGGTGCGCCATATACCCTTGCAGTAGTATCCGCTTGGGGAAGGACCACCAACTTGGTCATCTGGCCAGAAAGCCTAGACGGTATGCCCCATCCCGTCAGGTGGTGCGCCATGTACCCTTGTAGTAGTATCCGCTTGCGGAAGGACCACCAACTTGGTCATCTGGCCAGAAAGCCTAGACGGTATGCCCCACCCCGTCAGGTGGTGCGCCATGTACCCTTGCAGTAGTATCCGCTTGGGGAAGGACCACCAACTTGGTCAACTGGCCAGAAAGCCTAGACGGTATGCCCCATCCCGTCAGGTGGTGCGCCATATACCCTTGCAGTAGTATCCGCTTGGGGAAGGACCACCAACTTGGTCATCTGGCCAGAAAGCCTAGACGGTATGCCCCATCCCGTCAGGTAGGTGCCCCATGTACCCTTGCAGTAGTATCCGCTTGGGGAAGGACCACCAACTTGGTCATCTGACCAGAAAGCCTAGACGGTATGCCCCATCCCGTCAGGTGGTGCGCCATATACCCTTGCAGTAGTATCCGCTTGGGGAAGGACCACCAACTTGGTCATCTGGCCAGTAAGCCTAGACGGTATGCCCCACCCCGTCAGGTGGTACGCCA
Source organism: Meconema thalassinum (assembly GCA_946902985.2). Classification (NCBI taxonomy): domain Eukaryota; kingdom Metazoa; phylum Arthropoda; class Insecta; order Orthoptera; family Tettigoniidae; genus Meconema; species Meconema thalassinum. Next base: position 183,451,215 of record OX336398.1, on the reverse strand, counting down.
TATACCCTTGCAGTAGTATCCGCTTGGGGAAGGACCACCAACTTGGTCATCTGGCCAGAAAGCCTAGACGGTATGCCCCATCCCGTCAGGTGGTACGCCATATACCCTTGCAGTAGTATCCGCTTGGGGAAGGACCACCAACTTGGTCATCAGACCAGAAAGCCTAGACGGTATGCCCCATCCCGTCAGATGGTGCGCTATATACCCTTGCAGTAGTATCCGCTTGGGGAAGGACCACCAACTTGGTCATCTGGCCAGAAAGCCTAGACGGTATGCCCCACCCCGTCAGGTGGTACGCCATATACCCTTGCAGTAGTATCCGCTTGGGGAAGGACCACCAACTTGGTCATCTGGCCAGAAAGCCTAGATGGTATGCCTCATCCCGTCAGGTGGTGCGCCATGTACCCTTTCGCTTGGGGAAGGACCACCAACTTGGTCATCTGACCAGAAAGCCTAGATGGTATGCCTCATCCCGTCAGGAATTGCGCCATGTACCCTTGCAGTAGTATCCTCCTAACAACAAAGGTCCCTCCATGGCCGAATACTCGCACTGAATATATCACTGTGCATGCGAAGGGCCCCGGGCAATACTTACTATCGCCAGGTAGGCAGGGTGGCGCCTGCAGTGATGGCCTCCATTCGGAGTAGGCAGTATTTGGGGAGGGAGATTTAGGGATGACGGATAAGCGTTTTAAAATAAATTCAGAGGGTGGTCCCCTTAAAAAGCCGTCTCGTGAAGTTCGAGCGGCATGTTAACCTCGGGATGAAGCATTTAATCAGCGTTTTCCAGTGGACAGCTGTCCTCGCAACCTGGTAGCTACCAGGACAAACAGTGGAGATATTAAACAGGCAAAATCGATCATTTTTGCTAAAGAAATCTAGGGGGAATTTGGAGACCTTAATGCTATTTCCGAGCTCTGAAACAGGCAGCTTCTGCTACATACCGTTACCGGAAGCAAATCGAAGCGTGCTGGAATGCTCGCAAATCAGTGAAAGTTTGAAACGCTCAATGAGGTACGTGGAGTAATATTCCAAATGTTCCACCGCGACCTTGTTCCAATTAGCGATGCAGAACTACTGCGGGATCTGGGAAAGAGAGGCATCACTAAGATTAGGCCCAACACCCGATACATTGGAGAGGACAGCTTCATTCTAATTTTCATTTTGAGGGTGATGTTGTGCCTAAGCTGGTGAAGGTCACATCGTACCACTGCAATGTTCGACTGTACATCCCTCCACCTATGCGCTGCTACGAATGCCTGAACTTCGGACATGTTTCTGCCGAGTTCACTGCCAAGGCCGTGTGTAGATAGTGTGGCAAGGGAACACATGAGGGTGAGTGGCGTACGCCTCCCCTCATATGTCCCATATGCCAAGGAAGTCACACTCCATGATCGAATCAGTGCCCTGAGTTCACGAAAGAAACAAAGATTCAGGAAATAAGGACCCTTGATAGGCTTTCATATCACGACGCACGTCAGTGGTACCGAGCTATGAATGCAGGAGCGCTTCATAAAAAGGGAGGAAGCGCCCAGCTCGCTACTTGTGGGGGTCCAGGTGGGGACACCTGGAACTCGATGATGAGCTAGCTTGGTGTCCCAAATAAAACCCAAAACAAGACACGACACAATCCTAGAAAAATTGCTGAGTTTGAATTTACTGGCCGTGGAAGCCAATATGCCATCTTTTCGTAAGCCTTCATAGAGAGGTTATGGTTGCTTGAGCTATTGGTTCTCGCAGTAAAGAGGCGCAGGTGCGCTTCATAAAAAGGGAGGTAGCGCACAGTTCGCTTCCCCTGTGGGGGTACGGGCTGGGACACCAAGAGCATGCTGATGAGCCAGCTTGGTGTCCCAGGCGAAACCCCACACAAGACACGGCCCAACCCCAGAAAAAATGCTGAGTTTTAATTCACTTGCCGTGAAAGCCAATATACTGTACCCGATACCTAGTTGAGGCTATCGGCTACGCCAGTTGACATCGAGCCGTAGTTGCAATTTATGGGAAAAGTAGAAGAGATAGCGCTCAGATCGAGGCGAGAAGAATGTTAGGAAATGACGTAGAAGGCCAAGGATGAAGGTGGCACTACCAGTCAAGCAGATGGAATTATGGGAGGAATAATGAAGTATTATTAAAATCTAAGTGGAACATAATATTATATCATCTCAGAAGAGGAGAAATGTCAAGCAATCTTTATGGCGATAACTTGAAGAAAGGCAGATCATTCCTTAAGTTATTGTATAACTTAATAGCCAAGATGATGGTGGTTGAGATTATACTTGTGACGTATGACCACAGAAGGTAGGGGAACGTCACGTGACAGCGCCGAGCAGGAGCTCATGATCACGCAGTCTTAGGACAGCAGTATTAGTTCAGCCAGTCGAGCCGAGTACAGCACATGGTGCGCAAAGCAAACGATATTATCAGTTCAGCCAGTCGAGCCGACTAGAGCACTTGGTGCACGGAGAAAACAGCAGTAGTATTCCGGCAAGCAGAATTGTGTACAGCACTTGGTGCACGGTGAAAACGACAGAATTAGTTCATCATGCGGGGCTGATAGCAGCATATGTTGAGAGAGCGAAAGTAGGTCAGTCAGTCAAGACAAGAGAAGCACGGTGTGCAGTGCGAAGAATGGTTAGCGAGGCAAGCTATACAGGCCGTGAAAGCGAATGGAGAGCCGGTGTTCGGACAGGAGTATTTCCAACATCGTGATTACAATTATGCGAACAGCAATGCTTTTCAAATGTTAAAGTGACAAGCAGCATTGTAACAAGATTGAGAACTTTATTTCAAGCCGCATTCGTAGCACAGGACAGCACAGCGAGGCGATATGACGAGGCGAGTTTTACGTATCGATCATTCTAGAACAGTGAGATAGAGCAGGGCGTGCTGGTTCCGACATTTTGTAAGCAGGCGACATGCAGGAAGCTGAACTGTATTTCGACATTGTGTTATAAATTTATAAGTTTGGACTTGTATTCAACAGTCGAATTGTGCAGGCAGATAGTAATTGTATACTGCTATTGTGAACTTTCAAATGGACTTAGAGATATTCCAATGATATTACGGCTTATTAAATTATGCATTTCATACCGGAATATTTAAAGCGACCATGGGGTCAAGCCAACATTAATGCTTTTAGGAAAATGAACTATTACGATTATATGCACTTAAGGAACATTGGCACGTGCAGCAATATAGTGGTTTTTCATGAAATATTCTGAAATATCAATTACGAACACAACTACAGGGTGTTTAAGAAATTTATACACTTTTACAATTTATTTATTTTCTGCAAGTGAAATACAGCCGCTGTGGAGATTAACTTTTATCATATGCAAACCGAACATTGGATGGAACAGTGGCGTGACATAGTCCAAGAGTATGGGGTACTCTACGTTTATGAACTTTTAAGGAAGAATTTGGACAGTATCCGTGATGGATAAGATGCAGTTCATCATGTCGGAGTAGACGAATACAGAGACGTGATGGCACCACGGAGCGATGGATTCGGTTCCTGAAGAAGAGGATGTCCAACAGCAGTTTCACTTGGAATATGAAGGCGATCGTTATTTTAGTGGGTGATACGATGTTTCCGTCGATCTTTCGAGAAATTTGTTGCACTCACGAGGATAATCGACGATCTTGGAAATATATTAACAGCTGATTTGAGAAGGTATTGTAAGAGTTATGACTTTCCTGATATGATTTTTTCATGAACACTGGGCATACTTGTATATATTTCTAGTAGGAGTTCTACGTTTATTTTGACATGGCTTAGACTTTATTTGCTACATTTTTGCTAGAATATGGCGTTACCATATGATATGGCAGGCACCATTATACGAAGTTCTCACCATTGGTTGACTTTATTAAGCAGATGTTTGGTCTTTTTGACATTTTTCGGTAAGGATAGTTTTTCTTGGATAGTTATTTTTTTGTGGCGAGTATTTCGAACTCGTGATCTGCAATTGGATTATTTAAATTACTTCGTCAGTTCATTGCATACCAGCGAGTGTGTATTATTCATCATTAGGGATTTTCTCTATTGGATTGTTTGGAGATATTAAGATGTTATTCACTCAAGTGAATGAATATCGCTTTTACGTGACAACTAGAGACTTGTTGATTCCAATCTGGTACATTCACTCATCAGTCTACGAGATGGGGCCTTTAGTTTTATACGATTGCGTGGTGGTACACATCTTGACCCATCGTCTAGGGCATTATCATGTTAGTCTACGGGGCAAGGACTTTCGCTTTAGGCGATTGAGTGGTGGTACTCGCCTAACTTGCCATTGAGGAACTCATTTTTATCATCCGAGTGTACTTGAGATTTTAAAAAGATCAAACAAGAAACTGCTAGTCACATATCAGTCGAATTTTGTTAAATAAATTAAAAATAAATGTCAGCAGGGTTACATTTTGTAATTCTTGTTTGCCAATCCAATATTTTGTTGCTATACTCTTTTGAGAGTACATTCATTTAACAGCTGGTATTTTGATACTTTTGATACAGTTGATACTTTTGATGCTCTTTTGTGATTTAGTTTAATACCTTTGAGAAGGATTTCAAGTAATTGAATCCTGTAAGATGAATCATTTATGGTCAGATTTATTTTAAGGCAGATCAGTATTACATATTTTGATGTGAGAGATTATAACACATTGGTGTTTTTCTGTGAAGTGAATTTTGAGAATTTTAAGAGAATTTATGCTCTATTTGAAAGCAGATCTTGAATTGGATTTCGATTACTAAGGTAATATTTTTCCTAATTGTTTAAGAAGTCGTCTAGATGTGATCAGATTAATTACAGTTATTGAAGATTGTGTGCGTTGATAATTTGAAGCCAGTTATATATTTTTGTAGATCATGCAACGTGATTAAGTGAAGTTTATGATAGGCATTTTGTGGAAGTTGCCAGGTGGGAGGTTGTCGAACCCAGTCTAGCATAATTTTTGAGATTCATGCTGTGCGCTGAATATTAATGGTGTTATGTGGAATAGTTATGGTGTTACGTGGAATAATTATGGTATTCAAATATGGTATTTGAAAAAGTGAGAGTATATGATGAAGTTTTGGATAGGGAGATCCAACGTGATTTTGTGAAGGCAATAATATTTTTTGGCATGATAATTAAATACGAGATATAACTTGCAAGTAATAAAACTGTAAGACAACGTTCTATAACCCATATTAAACAATTCGTTAGGAAATTAAACAAATAAATAATGTTGATAATACAAGATTTTCTGATAATAATAATTAATGAAATAATAATCTGAAGTTTAAGCGTATTAATGATCTGACCTAATGAAATAAAAATCTGAATGACTCGATATAATAAAAATCTAAATAACCAAATGAATAAAATTTAAATAAATTAATAGATTAAAATTTGGAATAAATCAATGAATTAAATAAATGGATGAATTAAAGATTGAATAAATAAGATGATTTAAATAAATTAATAGATGATTAAATAGTTGATGAATAGCTGAATTAGAAGGTGATAATTATTTAAAGAAGCTGATGATTAATAAATTGAAATGGATTTAAATAAATTTAATTGAGAGATATGATTTGAATGATTTGAAGAATTGCAACTTGAATTAATGAATTAAATAATTTATATGGATGATTTAAGATGATTTAATCTGAATGAGATGATGAAATGAGAGTGTGTGAATAATTAGAGAGTATAATGAATTGATGATTATAATATTCATTTAAGTGATTTAATGGTAATGAATTAATTATTCTGACATGAATATAATGAATTTTGAGATGATAACTAATGTGAGAAATATTTAATTTTGATGATGATGATGATTATAACCAATGAGTAGTGGATTTTCTGTGATTCACAAACAAGCATTATTAATGACAGTGTAAATATAGTGTAAATTAATTATTCGATTTATAAGAGCATTTACTAAAGATTTTTCAGCATTTGATTAATGCCAATCAAGCCATAATATTAGGGGATATTTAAATATGTGATTAGAATATATGTGTTTAGACAGATTCATTAATTTTTACATCCACATTCATGATGTTAACTTAAAGAGAAGTTTGGTCTCAGGTATCACGAATGTCAGTGACGCATAGACATAGTGCTACGGTGATCCTGAGAACCCAAGTGAACTTTAGAAACTTTTCATATTTTATGTGGATGGAGTACACTTTGAGTAGAATAGAGATGGTTCGATTTTATGGACAATGACAATTTAACGTTGGCATTCGACCATACTCTTAGGTAGGGTTTGTTTAATATGTCTGTCTGACTATCAAAGTTGAATAAATTTGTTTTTTTTATCTTAGTTGTGATCTGATGATGATGTGATTTTCCTATTTCTTTCCTTGTCTTAATTAAAGCTTAACCAGGAAGGATGTGGTTTGCTAGGGATTCAGTTGGTGGCGCCCATTTCTATTTGTATTTTTTTAAATTAAATTTAAGCCCGTAACGACCCTGGAGATACTTTATCTCGTGTTACCCTCTGCTTTCGTGATATTTCAACTGAATTTCCGACACATTCCTTATTTGACTTCATGTTCATTTGACTCCGCTCTGTCCTGGAAATCCAGGAATGCGATGTAATAGCAGATGGGTCATCGCATTCCCAGGACGAACGGGTACAGAGAGAGAGAGGGAGAATTGGCGTTACCCATCCGTGGGGCTTCGATTTTGTTTATTCTATGAAAACACATCAGATTTAGATTACGAAGAGATTGATCTCATTTTCATTTTAATGGTGTTATTAAATTTATTAAACTTGGTCAGACAATATACTTGTATGCCCATTCCAGTGATCATGTTAATCATATTAATGTTATATCATGTTTAGTTATAAGTCATTTTTCTTATACCCAATTGAAATCAGGAATTGATACATTGTGATGTGTTGCTATCTAACGTCCCTGAATAAAACGTTTATTGAAAGATATAATTATGTCAGCAGAAGATTTAGGTAAGGTGTTAGAGGAGTTACGGAATAACATGTCTAGTATTGCAGTAACTATTGCTAGAATGGAATCAGAAAGCAAAGAACAGATAAATGATTCGGAAATTAGATGTAGAGAGAATGTGAAAGCTTTACAGACTAGTATTAGGGAAGATTTGAAATTATTACAGACTAGTAATGAATAAGATTTGAGATCATTACAGGCTAGCAATGAAAATAGTTTAAAGTCATTAGAGACCAGATTACAGTCCAGTAGTAAGGATGAATTGAAGTCATTAGAGACTAGATTACAGATTAGTAATGAAGGCAATCTGAAGGATATTTTAAAGTCATTAGAGACCAGATTACAGACCAGTACTGAAAGCAATTTGAAAGCTAGCGAAGCTAACTTAAAGGATAGTTTTAAATTATTGGAAACTAGATTACAAGCTCGTAGTGAAGAAACTAACACAGAGTTGAAAAACAATTTAACTAGTTTGGAGAATAGATTAACGTTAAAGAATGATGAAATATTCAAGGCTTTACAATTAGACATAAAGGCAGTAGAAATGAAAGGAGAGAAAAATTTGCAAATGTTAAGAAAAAATATTATTGAATTAGAAAGTAGAGGAGAAGAAAATATTCTTAATTTGAGAACAGATGTTATGTCTATACAGAAAGATATTAAATCAGATGTATCGAAACTACGATTTGACATTGATGGTTTAGTGGCAGATGTAGGCAAAATACAAGAGTGGTCTACCGAAGTATCTTTCGAATCCAAAATCAAAGGTCTAGAAATGAATCTAGGTAATGAAATCAAAAGTTTAAAGTCAGTAATTGGGACCGTTAGAGAGGAAGTATTAGGAGAGGTTAATTCAAACTTGAAATCCTTAGAAAACCAATTGCTGGCAGACATTAGGAAAATTGATGATGACATAGATCAAAAGGTTAATGAAAACTTAGCTTTATTCAAAAATAGAGTCGGTCCAATGGTGGAAGAACGGTATAGTGAGGTCGATGCCGAAGCAAAAGAAAAACGTGCGGGTCTGGATGAGGAATTAATCGCAGGTATGGCGAATTTAGAAGCAAGATTTACTGAGAATAAGGAAGCGATGAAGATAGATTAAGCTCAGTTTAGGACAGATGTTGATCAGTTAAAGGAACAAGTCGCGTCAGTAAAGACAACATGCGAAGATAAGATAGACAAATTGAAGAACGATCTGGAAGAGAGTAACAGAACGCAGAATGTTATGTCGTTAGATAATTTGGAGACTAAGGTCAAGACAGTAGAAAAACGAACAGAAGATAGGATGACTAAACTAGAATCTATAATAAATAGTTTCACAAGTCAAGGTGTTACAACGGGGGAAGTATCGATAAATCAGACACCGATAGATCGCAGTATGAACAATCAAGAGGTTAGCGTGGGAGAAGATAGTCAAACGCAACAGAATGTTACTTTCGAAAGGACTAATTCAATCCCTCAAGACAATTCGAATCCGAATAGAAGTACGTTTAGTATGAGTGAACGATACTCAGGTCCGGTGACCATAATAAGGAATCTGGATGATAAACCAAGGAAGTTTTCGGGGAACACAGGAGTCACACCAGTCGAATTTCTGAGAGATATTCGCGATTACATGGCGGAACATAGAGTAGCCAAGGAGAGAGAACTAAGGGTAGTCGAACGCGCCTTAGACGGGCCAGCGTTAACTTGGTTTCGCGCATTTAGGAGTAACTTTGCGAACATAGAACAATTTGTCATAGCATTTTTAAGATGATTTTGGAGTGCAGAGGATCAGCTGAACGTAAGAGCAGAAATGTACTCGAAACGTTACTCTACGTCACATCCGACGCATTATGCAAATTACTTTACTTCGAAATTGGCTAAATTACAGTTTTTGATTCCTCCATTGCCAGAAGAAGAACTTTTGCCAGCTATAGCAAGACAGTTGCCAATTGAGGTACAACGATCACTCATTGCATCGGGAGCGAACACACTTGAGCACTATGATGATATCTTACGCCGATTAGATTATACAAGCGCTCAGATGACACCCAGAACGTCAAGGAATGATAATCGAAACACGCAAGAAGTGAATGCGATAGTTGTCGATAACGCAGCACAGACAGATAGAAGAGATTCCTTGGGAAAAAGAAGAATCGAAGGGAATAGAGGAAATATTCACAACGTTCGTGGGAACGATAAATATCAAGGACCGTATGAGAGACCAGATCATCAAGATACAAGAAACAGTAGATACAGGAACTATGATCAGAATTCCAGATACCAAAATAGGAACAGATATAATAATCGATATCGAGGTAGATACAACTGGAACCAAAATCAGCAGTCTAATCAGAACAATAGGCAAGATAATAGAAGGAATGATCACAACGAAAGACAGGATAATCAAGAGTATGGGAGATCAAGGCAAGAAAATAGACAGCCCAGTGCACCACCCAAGGAGGCAATTAGAGATGTTAATCGAGCAAGCACGAGTGGAGAAGGAAGAAAAAAACGACAAATTAACATCGAGTCAGGATACTAATCATTGGGAATCAATCATCATTGTTGAGACATATCAAGTCAAGGACGAGGATTTAATTTAAGAAGATGTAGTACACCGAGGGAATGGATACTAATGAAGTTGTGGGGACTTTTAACGCAGCTAGCATTAGAAAGTATCATTATGCTGAGTAAGAGGATGATTGTAGAGCTATCGTGTTCATATGTTGTGTATAGAATGCCTGAGAGTTTTTTTTTCTCAAGCCTGATAAAAAAAGGAAATGTACGGGATAGATGTACCCGATACCTAGTTGAGGCTATCGGCTACGCCAGTTTACATCGAGCCGTAGTTGCAATTTATGGGAAAAGTAGAAGAGATAGCGCTCAGATCGAGGCGAGAAGAATGTTAGGAAATGACGTAGAAGGCCAAGGATGAAGGTGGCACTACCAGTCAAGCAGATGGAATTATGGGAGGAATAATGAGGTATTATTAAGATCTATGTGGAACATAATATTATATCATCTCAGAAGAGGAGAAATGTCAAGCAATCTTTATGGTGATAACTTGAAGAAAGGCAGATAATTCCTTAAGTTATTGTATAACTTAATAGCCGAGATGACGGTGGTCAAGATTATACTTGTGACGTATGAGCACAGAAGGTAGGGGAACGTCACGTGACAGCGCCGAGCAGGAGCTCATGATCACGCAGTCTTAGGACAGCAGTATTAGTTCAGCCAGTCGAGCCGAGTACAGCACATGGTGCGCAGAGCAAACGATATTATCAGTTCAGCCAGTCGAGCCGAGTACAGCACTTGGTGCGCGGAGAAAACAGCAGTAGTATTCCGGCAAGCAGAGTTGTGTACAGCACTTGGTGCACGGTGAAAACGACAGAATTAGTTCATAAAGCGGGGCTGATAGCAGCATATGTTGAGAGAGCGAAAGTAGGTCAGTCAGTCAAGACAAGAGAAACACGGTGTGCAGTGCGAAGAATGGTTAGCGAGGCAAGCTATACAGGCCGTGAATGTGAATGGAGAGCCGGTGTTCGGACAGGAGTATTTCCAACATCGTGATTACAATTATGCGAACAGCAATGCTTTTCAAATGTTAAAGTGACAAGCAGCATTGTAACAAGATTGATAACTTTATTTCAAGCCGCATTCGTAGCACAGGACAGCACAGCGATGCGATATGACGAGGCAAGTTTTACGCATTGATCATTCTAGAACAGTGAGATAGGGCAGGGCGTGCTGGTTCCGACATTTTGTAAGCAGGCGACATGCAGGAAGCTGAACTGTATTTCGACATTGTGTTACAACTATATATAATTGGACTTGTATTCAACAGTCGAATTGTGCAGGCAGATAGTAATTGTATACTGCTAATGTGAACTTTCAAATGGACTTAGAGATATTCCAATGATATTACGGCTTATTAAATTATGCATTTCATACCGGAATATTTAAAGCGACCATGGGGTCAAGCCAACATTAATGCTTTTAGGCAAATGACCTATTACGAGTATATGCACTTAAGGAACATTGGCACGTGCAGCAATATAGTGGTTATTCATGAAATATTCTGAAATATCAATTACGAACACAACTACAGGGTGTTTAAGAAATTTATACACTTTTACAATTTATTTATTTTCTGCAAGTGAAATACAGCCGCTGTGGAGATTAACTTTTATCATATGCAAACCGAACATTGTATGGGACAGTGGCGTGACATAGTCCAAGAGTATGGGGTACTCTACGTTTATGAACTTTTACGGAAGAATTTGGACAGTATCCGTGATGGATAAGATGCAGTTCATCATGTCGGAGTAGGCGAATACAGAGACGTGATGGCACCACGGAGCGATGGATTCGGTTCCTGAAGAAGAGGATGTCCAACAGCAGTTTCACTTGGAATATGAAGGCGATCGTTATTTTAGTGGGTGATACGATGTTTCCGTCGATCTTTCGAGACATTTGTTGCACTCACGAGGATAATCGACGATCTTGGAAATATATTAACAGCTGATATGAGAAGGTATTGCAAGAGTTATGACTTTCCTGATATGATTTTTTCATGAACACTGGGCATACTTGTATATATTTCTAGTAGGAGTTCTACGTTTATTTTGACATGGCTTAGACTTTATTTGCTACATTTTTGCTAGAATATGGCGTTACCATATGATATGGCAGGCACCATTATACGAAGTTCTCACCATTGGTTGACTTTATTAAGCAGATGTTTGGTCTTTTTGACATTTTTCGGTAAGGATAGTTTTTCTTGGATAGTTATTTTTTTGTGGCGAGTATTTCGAACTCGTGATCTGCAATTGGATTATTTAAATTACTTCGTCAGTTCATTGCATACCAGCGAGTGTGTATTATTCATCATTAGGGATTTTTTCTATTGGATTGTTTGGAGATATTAAGATGTTATTCACTCAAGTGAATGAATATCGCTTTTACGTGACAACTAGAGACTTGTTGATTCCAATCTGGTACATTCACTCATCAGTCTACGAGATGGGGCCTTTAGTTTTATACGATTGCGTGGTGGTACACATCTTGACCCATCGTCTAGGGCATTATCATGTTAGTCTACGGGGCAAGGCCTTTCGCTTTAGGCGATTGCGTGGTGGTACTCACCTAACTTGCCATGGAGGAACTCATTTTTATCATCCGAGTGTACTTGAGATTGTAAGAAGATCAAGCAATAAACTACTAGTCACATATCAGTCGAATTTTGTTAAATAAATTAAAAATAAATGTCAGCAGGGTTACATTTTGTAATTCTTGTTTGCCAATCCAATATTTTGTTGCTATACTCTTTTGAGAGTACATTCATTTAACAGCTGGTATTTTGATACTTTTGATACATTTGATACTTTTGATACTCTTTTGTGATTTAGTTTAATACCTTTGAGAAGGATTTCAAGTAATTGAATCCTGTAAGATGAATCATTTATGGTCAGATTTATTTTAAGGCAGATCAGTATTACATATTTTGATGTGAGTGATTATAACACATTGGTGTTTTTCTGTGAAGTGAATTTTGAGAATTTTAAGAGAATTTATGCTCTATTTGAAAGCAGATCTTGAATTGGATTTCGATTACTAAGGTAATATTTTTCCTAATTGTTTAAGAAGTTGTCTAGATGTGATCAGATTAATTACAGTTATTGAAGATTGTGTGCGTTGATAATTTGAAGCCAGTTATATATTTTTGTAGATCATGCAACGTGATTAAGTGAAGTTTATGTTAGGCATTTTGTGGAAATTGCCAGGTGGAAGTTGCAATATTGCTAATGTATTTTGAAGCAGACATGAGGTTGTCGAACCCAGTCTAGCATAATTTTTGAGATTCATGCTGTGCGCTGAATATTTATGGTGTTATGTGGAATAATTATGGTGTTACGTGGAATAATTATGGTATTCAAATATGGTATTTGATAAAGTGAGAGTATATGATGAAGTTTTGGATAGGGAGATCCAACGTGATTTTGTGAAGGCAATAATAGTTTTTGGCATGATAATTAAATACGAGATATAACTTGGAAGTAATAAAACTGTAAGACAACGTTCTATAACCCATATTAAACAATTTGTTAGGAAATTAAACAAATAAATAATGTTGATAATACAAGATTTTCTGATAATAATAATTAATGAAATAATAATCTGAAGTTTATGCATATTAATGATCTGACCTAATGAAATAAAAATCTGAATGACTCGATATAATAAAAATCTAAATAACCAGATGAATAAAATTTAAATTAATTAATAGATTAAATTTTGGAATAAATCAATGAATTAAATAAATGGATGAATTAAAGATTGAATAAATAAGATGATTTAAATAAATTAATAGATGATTAAATAGTTGATGAATAACTGAATTAGAAGGTGATAATTAATTAAAGAAGCTGATGATTAATAAATTTAAATGGATTTAAATAAATTTAATTGAGAGATATGATTTGAATGATTTGAAGAATTGCAACTTGAATTAATGAATTAAATAATTTATATGGATGATTTAAGATGATTTAATCTGAAAGAGATGATGAAATGAGAGTGTGTGAATAATTAGAGAGTATAATGAATTGATGATTATAATATTCATTTAAGTGATTTAATGGTAATGAATTAATTATTCTGACATGAATATAATGAATTTTGAGATGATAACTAATGTGAGAAATATTTAATTTTGATGATGATGATTATGATTATATACAATGAGTAGTGGATTTTCTGTGATTCACAAACAATCATTATTAATGACAGTGTAAATATAGTGTAAATTAATTATTCGATTTATAGGAGCATTTACTAAAGATTTTTCAGCATTTGATTAATGCCATTCAAGCCATAATATTAGGGGATATTTAAATATGTGATTAGAATATATGTGTTTAGACAGATTCATTAATTTTTACATCCACATTCATGATGTTAACTTAAAGAGAAGTTAGGTCTCAGGTATCACGAATGTCAGTGACGCATAGACATAGTGCTACGGTGATCCTGAGAACCCAAGTGAACTTTAGAAACTTTTCATATTTTATGTGGATGGAGTACACTTTGAGTAGAATAGAGATGGTTCGATTTTCTGGACAATGACAATGTAACGTTGGCATTCGACCATACTCTTAGGTAGGGTTTGTTTAATATGTCTGTCTGACTATCAAAGTTGAATAAAATGTTTTTTTATCTTAGTTGTGATCTGATGATGATGTGATTTTTCTATTTCTTTCCTTGTCTTAATTAAGGCTTAACCAAGAAGGATGTGGTTTGCTAGGGATTCAGTTGGTGGCGCCCATTTCTATTTGTATTTTTTTAAAATTAAATTTAAGCCCGTAACGACCCTGGAGATACTTTATCTCGTGTTACCCTCTGCTTTTGTGATATTTCAACTGAATTTCCTACACATTCCTTATTTGACTTCATGTTCATTTGACTCCGCTCTGTCCTGGAAATCCAGGAATGCGATGTAATAGCAGATGGGTCATCGCATCCCCAGGACGAACGGGTACAATACCATCTTTGGGAAACCTTCATAGGGGGGTTAAGTCTGCGTGAGAATTTGGTTCTCGCAGTAAAGAGGCGCAGGTGCGCTTCAGAAAAATCGAGTTATCTCTATAATACTACTGGATGTAGTGTGTCCAGATAATCGGCTACATTCGCCTGGAGGAGCGGGAAGCACAGTTTGTAATGTGTGATATATCATTCCTAGTAAATATATTCATTTCATAACACATTGCCGTTAATTAGTACAAACTAATTTATGAAGCTCTGAGATCTCATATGTGTAGACAGTAGTGAATATACTTGCGAAACACTCTATTCTTGGCTGTCACCACGCACGCCCCAGTTTGATTCCCGCCTCTGGAGCGGGGTACCGGTACACTGAACCTCGTGATTCCTACCTCAGCCATCCTGGAAGTGCTTTTCCTTGGTTTCCCCAATTCAACCCCAGGCAAATGCCGGGACGGTATCTAACTTAAGGCCACTACCGTTTCCTACCTAAATCCTACCTCAATTGCAAATACACACACCGGTGATGGGGCGTGGTGGCACAGTGGTCAAGCTGTTGGCCTCTAACCACGGCGGACTGAGTTCGATTCCCGGTCAATGCATGTAAGATTTTCAAAGTGAAATGTCATGTTCTGTTGTTCGGATTCCATGTAAAAAGAGGACCCGTGGGTTATGATCTCGAGATTAACGGTCAAGTAAAACAAAAATCTTCCTCCCTTTTTACACACACCAGTACAGATATCACAGTGACACAGGTTATAATGCAAATTCACACATACCAGGTTCACGGGACTACATGCCACGATGTCGAAGAGACCCTAAAACATTCAACAACAACAAAAACTGCAGCCCAAAATACTTGGACAGTGTACAGTAGGTTCTATAACAAAATGTATCTTTCTTTCTCAGTCATAAACTTAAAGCATTATTGCAATCGATGACAGCATTTTCTGGGTTGCAGGAAGGACACAGTATTTTCGTAGAATATTGCATTCACATGTTTCTGGCCAACATATTTATGCCAGAACTCGCTTGGTTAACTCATTTTGACATATTTTGTAGGTACACGAAAAACTTTATTACTATATACACACGAAGTTAATTTCGGAGCAGGCGAAGTAAATAGAACATTGACAGACGGTAAACTACACTACAAGCCTATACACACGTTTAATTCGGCCACATGAGAGAAACCATAGGCAACTGCATGAGTATTATAAATCGGCCCTAGTTGCATACAGGCATTCAGAAACCCCAAAATGAAAGTTCCTCTTTGTGTAACAATACGCCGAACTCAAACTCGAAGCATTGACGCATCTCCAATGAGACTAACACGGGGGATACTTGTGTATTGCCGACTGTTCCTAGTTACACAGCCTCGCCCCTGTATCCTCGATAATTAGATGAAGATTATTGGGTAGGTTGATTATTCAAACGTTGACTTCGATCGCATGATTAGGACAAAAGAAGAAAATTAAATTTTCGCATAGCCGCCATCTTGAGTTTATAGCCCATCAACAATGAAACACAATTAAATGCCATTGCCTCACAATGTGTTGTAATGATTTGCTGTAGCATGTTTCACTGCGCTCAAGTGGTTAAATCGTGAGAAAAGCCTATTTAAATGTTTCAACCTCGTTTGGCCGCCATGTTCGTTTTGTACGTAACAAGATTTAGAATGTATTATTGGTGTACATTAGTAGTGCCCTTTATCACCGTACTCAATTTCGAGATATTATCGGTAATAGTTTCGGAGATATAGAATGCCGGAGATATATTTCGCACAGCCGCCATGTTGGATTGGTGCACCGCAAAGAAATTTGAAGGGCACGGTCGGAGTCGGACGAAATTGTATTATGACCTTACCGAGTTTGATTGAAATCGCTCCCGACGTTTAGATTTTATAAGGAGGGGGGGGGGGGCACATACACATAGCCTACAGACGGACAAAATGTGGTCTCATAAGCCTACTTGTTTCATAAATGAAAATAGGCTTTTGTTAATTCTTGAAATCTGCTAGAAAAGAGACAGCCATAGTCACACGTTACGCTACATATCGCCGCGATCAAATAATGTCTAGTGGTACTACAGCTAGCAAGATAGGGGACACAGGTGCGCGACCGTCTGGCGTTCGACACAGTGAAGGGCTGAAGCCAGTACGAGAGGGAGTGAGACAGACACTATCGCTGCGAGGCCGTACGCCCCAGAAACAGGCCGGCGTGAAGCCAGCGTGCAAGCGCACCAGGCATGCTGTTTGGCCACCTCTGGTATAGACATACGCGATGAGATGCGGGCATCATTGTTCATACGTGAAGAGCCTGGCCCCAAGTGTCCCTTTAGGGGTTCCATATTTCATAATTTATTTCGATTTTAAATTAATTTAGTATATAAATTTGACATATGCATGATGTGAGCTTTGTCTGCGAGATAGCAGTCGAAATAAACCTTTTCAAAATAAGATGGTTTCTTTTTACTGTTATTCCTTCTCATCCTCACTGCTAGTATACTGATCCTCCGGTGGTCTGAGTTATTAATATTGTAAAAATGTATATTATCTTTAGTCTCTACAGAAGCTTGCCACGGCGGGTGAGCGGCCAACGTGTTGGTCTACTAATCCCAAGCTTGCAGGTTCGCTCCTGGCCGTGGTAAGTGATTTTTGAAATGCGGCAAATATTACGACACCATGTCATACGATGTTGGCATGCCAAATAACCCATTTGAATACAGTAGGCTGTGTTCATAATGGCAAAATTAATCTCGGCAGTTTCCGGCAACACAAAGTTTCTCATTTCTTTACTAGAAAGCGCTATAGTGTTCAAGGAGCTTAGATGTCTAACCTCCTCAACTTACATAGTGCTTCAAGGAACAACGAAATTCGACAGGCAAGATACCCTTTGGGTGTCAATAACATAGCCTGCACCCGGCACCCGAGGCCATACGATATTATTAGTATTAGTCTCTACAATGGAGGGGGCACCACAATGACATCACGCACCCCCTGAAAACTTGCTGGAGCCGCCTCTGACGACAATATACAAGTTTCACACCTGTTAGTTGGAGACATTGGTCTCCATAATACTACTGGCTACTGCACCACTCGTATTGGTCGCACGAAAAAGTGAGTCCAGGTAATCGGTTACATTCGCCTGGAGGTAGGGGAAGATCAATTCTCCGTCAGCTGTTTGACAGTTTGTAATTTGTGAAAGGCGGGCAATATTTTATCGAAATTTTCTTGTAAATATATTTATTTCATAACAGTTTCAGTCGACACATTGCTGTTAATTAGTACAAACTAATTTAAGAGGTTCTGAGAAGAAACTAAATTTATTTATTTTAAGGGCCTGGTTGTTAAGTCAGGTTTCTCATATGAAATGAGAGTAGTGAAAAGGGTTCTAAATATACGAGGACTTGCGAATAACTGCGTTCTCGGCTGTCACCGCGAGGGCCCGGTTTCGATTCCAGCCTCTGCCAAGAAACCTTTAATTCTGGTCTGAGGACTGAAGCGGGGTACACTCAACCTCGTGAGGCAAAATTGAATAGAGGTGGGTTCGATTCCTACCTCAGCCATCCAAGAAATGGTTTTCGGTGGTTTCCAGGCAAATGCCAGGATGGTACCTAACTTAAGGCCACTGCTGTTTCCTATCCAAATCCTACCTCAATTGCAAATACACACACCAGTAATGGGGCGTGGTGGCACAGCGGTCAAGCTGTTGGCCTCTCACCACGGCGGACTGGGTTCGATTCTCGGTCAATGAATGTGAGATTTACAAAGTGAAATGCCAAGTCCTGTGGTTTGGATTCCACGTAAAAGGAGGTCCCGTGGCTTATGATCTCGAGATTAACGGTCACGAAAAACTAAAATCTGCCTCACTTTTTACACACACCAGTACAGACATCACAGTGACACAGGTTATCAGACAAATTCACTCATACCCAAGTACACGGGACTACATGACCACGATGTCGCAAAGACGCTAAATTATTCAACAACATAAAACTGCAGCCCACTGCATTGTAGGCTACAGATCCGTAGCTTCTGTAAAATAATGTTTCTCTCTCTCTGTCATAATCATAATGCATTACTGCAATCGATGCCAGCAATTTCTGGGTTGCAGGAAGGATACAGCCTACCGTATTTAGGTAGAACATTGCATTCACATGTTTCAGGTTAGCATATTTAATGCCAGAACACCCTCGGTTAACTCATGTTTTAGTCTGACCCAAAAGCTATTTGGGTAATGTTCCTGCCTCTCATGACCCCTTCTTGCTGTTATATCCTCATTCTCTAGGGACTGGAATTCCGAATTATGATATGAGTTACATAATGAATACATTGCAGATGGTATGTTTTCAATATAATAGTAAGATGGAACAATTTCCTAAGGGGAGTAATTTTTGTTGGAAAAAAATCACTTTATTAGAGTCAAACTTCACAATGAAATTTAGTGATAAATTGAAGTTAAAGTGGAAAAATAAAATGTTGCCCAAATAATGCAGACCAAACACCACCTGAATAAGCAAAAAATACTCTCTATATAAAAGAAAGCCCTGATCTCCATCCTTGAATGAAATGACCCTGAGGATGATTAGTTTATTGTTGTATGCATAGCGGCAGATTACCTTGATGTTCTGCCCCTTAAAATAACCCTACTGATGTACCTAAGGCTACATAAATGATTGTAGGGTAGGTGACATGTATTTATATGGGCCTGCAGAAAATAAATCGTAGAAGTTGCTCACGTTTTTATATAGCCTATATGCGAAAAGGTTGAAAGGCAAAGTGCTTAGAAGTTAATAGCCCACCCAACTAGCGAATTTTTCATATTATGCTGAAATCTACTACAATTGCCGTTTTTTTTTCTGTTAAAGCGCATGGAAATTAAGATTGCCCCTAAGCTCACATATTACTTCTCCTCCTCTTAGATTGTAATCATTGGCGTGCATTGGGACAAAGATATGTTGGAACGAGCGCGGCATGCAGCTTGAGCGATGATTGCCAATTCCGCCAGGCAAATGTAAGCAAGAAGCAAAAGGCCTCGGCGAGACATCCAGCGTAATAATTTTATAAATGCAGCATAGAGATCAATGTTTAGAGACAAAAATGAATAATGAATCTAGTTTGAACTGGGTGTTTTGTAACGAAAGAAGGAAGTTTTATTTCGTGGCGCTCAATACCTTAAGCAACTAGTGCCAATGTGCAATATCAGTGCTGCTAATTAAGTTCACGTTCACGTAGCCTAATTAAACGTGTTGATAAGTTTTTAAGGTACAGTACTTTATCGTCTGAAGATATAATATTTAATCAGCTTGTCCCAAATCATATTTAGTGTATTTTGGAATATAGAAATCGAATGTAGGATTCTTCATTTCCCTGTTCTACAGGCAGGCACCAATCACAATCGTCGTTTTAACTTGTAAACGTCACCTTAGAGCCTGTTTAGTGTCACTGTGTCGGCTTTTTAACGCGTATAAGTCGTTTTCTTATCTTAACTTCGATTAACCGTAATTTTAACGGGTTAACGTCGTTTAAGAAGACTCGTTGGAGGAGTGCGTCGTGTAATGTAAGGAGGAAATTGTATTTTGTAGCATCCCAATGCCTCGGAATACAACGAAGTTAGTGCCGTTTTATAATACTCGTGCAGTAATATAAGTTGATTTTCACGTAGCCTAATTAAACGTGTTGATAGGTTTGAAGTGTACCTTATCGTCTGACCATATTCTTTTTATTCCGCCTGCCTTCAAGTCAGGTTTGTGTGTTCACAGCGCTCCCTCATTTTATAAATGGCAATTATGAATATTAAAAGCTTAGCCTATACGACCATGATGCTCAAATTGCAAACATATGACTTGGGGTAAATGCTGAGCGTCCTTGTCGTGTAAGTTTTACAGTTATTGACAAACATAATCTCTCCGTATAACTACGTAACTCGAGGGTTATATTCTGGTTACGAGTGTTATAGACATTTGGTGGTCTGAAGTTACCTCATTTGATTTATTAGAAATGATACTAATTTGGCCTACTGGTATAACTACGTTCTTTAATTAATTATTAAGTGCTATTTTTCAGTTCCAGTTCCCTGAACATAATGGAGGAGACACAATTCACCAAGAATCAGCCAGAATACTTATCTCAGACAAATGAATTCCCTGACATTGTAAGTTACATTGTAATTCACACATGGTGTAACATTGGTGGTGAGCAAGGTTTAGTGACTGAATATGGTAGGATAACCAGGATCGGTTAACTTTTAGTTTTTATCTTACAAGTAACTTTATTGTGTTGGAAGCTGTGTTGCCTAGGTAATCAACATTTAATCTGTTTCAGTCGGTCAACACGATTATACCCAATTGTAATTGATGTGTCCCTAATCCTGGAAAAGTATGATAATTACATGAGATTAATGAAATCAACCATTAGAATTGGGTACAATCTTGTTGCCCGACTGAAAACCATTAGATTTCGACACCTTACTTAGTGCTCATGTGTCTACATATTTGACATCTTGGGTCATACTTGTCAGGACTCTTTGCCCTCTGATAACCTGCAGGACGAGGCTGGTGATATGTTGGGAGATGAGGAGGTAGCTGTTAAACGGAAACTTCAAGTACAGGTGATTATAGGTTTTGCATCACCACACTTATGATAGAAATGATTTTTAGCCTACTTTTCACATTTTGCAAAAATGAGGAAAAAGTAGACTTATGAGATCGATCCGAGAAAATGTGTGTCTGTCTGTCTGTCTGTCTGTCTGTGTGTCTCCCCCCCCCCTATCAACTCCTCAATGGTTGCAGCAATCGAAACCAAATTTAGTATGAGTTAAGATGTATACCGGAATATCTCAAGGCCATATTTGAAAATGATGTCAGTGCTACCAACTGCTGAAAAAACGCACTAGAAAATTGAGCTCCATGTTGGATATCATGGAAGGTATGCATGGGAGCTATTCCAAAATTGGCACACATGTAGATAATACTATTTCAGTTTAATTTTCAGGAGGCCATACATGACAGTGTTGCCAAAATAATTTTAAGCCTTCTGATAGGTCCAATTTTTAAATGCATATAACTTCTACACTATTAATTGGGTTTCAACTACATTTTGTATGTAATATGTGTACATAAACAGATATGACTGAGTGTATTCTTAAGAGCCACCAGGCCTGCCAACTGTTAATAATTGCTCTCTCTATTTTCTTCATCCAAATACCAATATATATGAAAGTATGCAAGCTCTGTTAGGTTAGAACTCAATCATATAAAGCATTTGTGATATGATTGCCTAATTACCATCACTGTTGGGCACAACTGATCAATCAGGTTAACCATTGAAATATGTGCTAATCTCCAGTCGGTAAAAAATGTATTCATACACTACATATTACCGTGTAGGTGTCTATAATTTGTCTTGCAGCATTATGGTATTCCTTAGGTTTCTATAAGAACCTTGTAACAGTATATTACTCACAAACATATTCTAGTAACGTGAACACATTAGTTAATAACGGCACAAAAGGCATATTCGTAGGCAAAGAAGGTATTCATTCGTGTCCGATGTTTGTAACCATTGTACTGTTACGCGTCCTTCCCCCGTCTTAGGGGCTAGGACGTGACGACAAGCGACGGTTGACTCGCCGTAGTGTTTTTAGATTAGACTGTTTACTTTACGTCTGACAGTTGTACAAAATGGGTCGGAAATCACAAGAGTTGAGTGTCACCTGCAAAGACCACATAGTTTCATTATTTAAAAATGGATTCAGCTATTGGAAGATCGGGAAGCTGGTGAAACGATCTCATGCGACTGTCCAGTATATTATTAACCAGTTCAAGACGGGATCGACCAATCATGCAAAGCGACGGGGACGACCAAGGTTCATTTTGCAACGTGATTATCGCCTATTAGTTCGTGAAACCTTAGAGAACCCTAGAATAAGTGCAGCTGAAATAGGGAACAGCTTGCTTCACGTTCCTGGAAGATTGTTTCACCTCAAACTATCCGGAATCGGCTCCATAAAGCAGGCACTAACAGAAGAGCAGCGCGAAAGAAGTCTTTATAAGTGAGATAAACCAAGGGAAGAGGTTGGCATTTCGCTAAGGAATATATAAACATGGGACAAGACCTCTAAAATACTGTTTTTCGGGCGAAAGTAAATTTAACATGTTTGGATCTGATGGTCGACAGTTCGTTTGGAGAAGACCAAAAACGGAACTGGAATGCAAAAATGTAATACCAACAGCGAAGCCGCTTCATGGTATGGGGCTGCATGGCTGCTGCAGGAGTTGGTGAACTGGACGTAATTGAAGGTAACATGAAAGCTCAGGGCTACATTAAAGTGCTCCGGGGGTATTTGTCTAGGAGTAGTTTGAAACTAATCATACAAGACACAATTTATTTCAACATGACAACGACCCAAAGCATACAGGAAGAATAACGCGAGAGTCGCTGTTGTTTAACGCCCGACAAGTATTTCCCTCACCTCCGCTATCTCCGGACGTTAACCCAATTGAAAAAGTGTGGGCCCTTTTCGAAAACAAAATCCCAAAATTAGAGTGTTCCTCCAAAACGCAACTAGTAGACAATGTGCGAAAATGTTGGGTCTGAAATTAAACCAGACTTCACGAACACTCTTGTTAAATCCATGCTAAGGAGGCTTCAAGCCATTATAAATGGAAAAAGTTGGCATACCAAATATTGATTGCGTTTGTATACTGTAGAAAGTCTCATTTGTGATGTGTATGAATACCTCTTTGGCACTGGTACCCCAAGAATGACTTTTGTTTCATATAGTAATACATATTATGTTTGGAAGTTTATCGTTTATCGGTAATGAATAATTGTTACTTTTCGTTCCGCATAATGCAAATATGACGTTCTCTGGCCATCCAATATTAAACAAGTAGTTGCGTGAAGAACTATGCAGCCTATTTTCACATATCCTACTTATGTTAATTGCCTCTATCAACATACACAATTTCAGTTTGATTGCTGTAATAGATTCATAGATATTGAGAACCGAATAAATATTGCGGATGGACGCCATGTTGGATTTTTATATCTGTAGGTCTTAGAGTTATGTACTGTTACATGATGAGTATTGCGTATGTGTAGTATTCAAACTTCAGTCGCATGGTTAGAACACAAGAAGTAAAAACGAGATTTTAAAATTTCGCTCAGCTGCCATCTTGTGGTAATCGAAACAAATGAAAAAAATTAGTTGCCAGTGGATTAACATTTGTATAAGGATTTACTGTAACAAGTGTCACTGCACTCGGATGGTTAAATTGCGAGAAATGACCATGCGAATATTTATACTTCGCGTCGCCGCCATGTTGGATAGGTGAACTTATGTTCATAGCCCCTATGAACATTAAAAAATTCAGTTTGATTGCTGTAATATATTCATAGATATTGAGATCCATCTAAATATTTCGGTTGGTCGCCATGCTGGATTGTTATATGTATGGGCCATAGAGTCATGTACCATTAAAGGAAAATTATTGCGTAGGTTCATTATTCAAACTTTCACTTCTATTGCATGATTACCACACAAGAAATAAAAACTTAATTTTAAAATTCGCACAGCCGCCATCTTGAGGTTATGTAAACAATTGAACTAAATTAGATACCAGTGTATTACAATGTGTATAAACATTTCCTGTACGAAGTTTCATTGCGTTTGGATCATTATATCGCGAGAAATTTCTATTTAAGTTTTTCAAATTCGCTTGGCCGCCATATTCGTTTTGTAGTTAACCGGTTTTTGAAAGTCTTATACATGAACTTCCAGTAGTGCCCTTTACCTCCGTACAAAATGTCAGGGTGATACCGCTAATAGTTTCAGAGATATAGAATGCCAGTGAAATATTTCGCACATCCGCCATCTTGTGGTTATGTAAACAATTGAACCAAGTTAGATGTCGGTGCATTGCAATGTGTATATACATATACTGTACAAAGTTGTATTGCGTTTGATTGGTTAAATCGCGAGAAACGTCTATTTAAAGTCACAAATTCGCGTGGCCGCCATGTTGGTTTTGTAGTTACCAGTTTTTCAAAGGTCACATAGGTAAACTTTTAGTTGTTTCCTTTATCACCGTAAAAAATTCCAGGGTGATATCGGGAATAGTTTCGGAGATATTGAATGCTGGTGAAATATTTCGCACAGCCGCCATGTTGGATTGGTGAGACGTAACAAAATTTGAAGGGCACGGTCGGGGTGGTCCGGAATAGTGCTATGATCATACAGAGTTTCATTGAAATTGCTCCAGCCGTTTAGAAGTTATTAGGGGGGACACACACACCAGCACACACAGACAGACACATGGACAAAGGGTGATCTCATAAGCCTATTTTTCTTAAATGAAAATAGGCTAAAAATAACATGGTGTATGAATTCTTCTTGCCGACTGTATATCGACCAGAAATAGACCTAGGATTTGACATCTCACTTAAATATTGTATTTTTGATTTGAAGGTAGGAAGATAACTAATTTATATTACAAAATTCTCATTTTCACTGAAATAAAATTTATTATAATGAACAGAATCATGAACTGCAACCTTGTTACACCTAATCTACTGTATTGAAACATAAATAATCCCCCTTTAACTGTGCAATAACAAGTCTGGCATGTGTTTCTAATCAATACATTTTCATCCTTTGTAGGGATGGTTTAGGTGAATTTGGGGATGATTTTCTTGCGGTTGGACCATCAAGTGTGCAAAACCACAGGATTTACATTCTTAAATCTTCTGTAGTCTATCAAGGGCTTGTGACTAGTGAGTTTTCTCATCTTTTCCTCTTCCATCTCCATTGCATGTCTAACCTCCTTCCATTTAATCTCCTTATTCATCAAGGATTAAGGGCATGTATTGAAGAATTTTGATCTAACCTTCCTATACTACAATGTAAGAAACCATTTTTCATTGTTGCATTCGTAAGAGAATTGTTTTTAAGTTGGTCGACATGTTAATATTCCCCATGAAATATTTTCAAATTCATCCTATTTATGTTTTTACCCCGCTAAAGAGCTCGCCGTGATTATCCGCATTGACTTTTCTAATACTAATACACATTTAATGCAGCCAATGGCAATAGTAATAAACAGTAATTTACTTGAGATTATAAATCTTGGTCGCCACTTAAGTCCCTTAGCGACAGCCTTTGTACTCATTTCAGTGCGTGGTATATGTCACACAACCTACTAATGCTCTTCTCTAATACTAATAATTTCTTGTTTTTATTCCTCATCATCTTCATATACTAAAGGCAAAACCTTGTCGCAGCCACATTTGCTAGTCTCTTCATGCTGGCCTAAGAACCACACCAATTCTCCATTGGAGTTATTGATGTATGACATCCTTGGTTTCTTTCCCAATACGTTGCCCTCGATAATAGTTATGACAAGAGAGTTGTGCCTGAATACATGTCCAAGAAACTATGTTTTCCTCTTCTTTAATATTTTCATTATTTTAATCATCGATCCTGATGAACTAGATCATTATTGTTTTCCTGTCCATCCAACTTGTTCTTGTCACTCTTCTCCAAAACCACAGTTCTGCATCCCTAAGTTTTGTTTCCTCCAGTTTCCCTAAAGTCCAGGTTTTGGATCCATACAGTAAGACACTCCAAACAAGGGCCTTGAGTAATGACTTTCTAGTCCTCAAACTGAGGTGATTATTTAGCTATAAGTTCTTTTTATTTTGGAAGGCTTGTTTTGCTATCACTATTCTTGATTTATGGCAGCCACTTGATATTAGAGGTTATTTCACTACCCAAATATTGGAATTCTGTGATTTGTCAGTTGCAATGTTATTCACTTTTATATTTGTTCTAGTTGTAGGCTCCTTTTTCTCAACTATCAATAATTTTGTTTTCTTAGTATTGAGTTTTAGTTTGAAGTTTTCTAGGTATTTATTGAATATTTTAAGCATCTTACCCCTGGCACAGGAGAACATTAGGGCCTAGACCTACCATGCGAATGCTGCCCAGCCATTTGGCCCGCAGATATTATGATGACGGGTGGTCAGCGCGTCGGGTCCCCTCGTCCGTTAATCTTGGTTTTCGTGACCGGGGCGCTGCCTTTCTGACAGACAGCTACTCAATTGTCCTCACGAGGCTGAGTGCACCCCGTTCCAGCCCCAACGTCAGTTTATAAAATTCCTGACGGAGCCGGAGATCGAACCTGGGGTGTCTGGGTCAGAGGCAGGCGCGCTAACCCAACACCTCGGGGCCGGCTATCTTATACATATCCTTTTCAGAATTAACCAAGAGTGCAATGTCATCTACAAAGCGGATACTGTGTACCCCTATACCATTAAACTTCACCCCCTTTGTTTTCTCTTTCATTTCTCTAACTGCATTCTCTATGATCAGGTTAAAGAGATAAGGTGACAGTGGGCAGCCTTGCCTTGCTTCTTTTCTGAGTGTTGCTTTCTCTTGTAACACCGTTAATATTTACATCCGAAATTTGAGTTTTGTATAGATTCAGAATAAGGCACCTGCTATTCCTGTCAAGTCCCAAACTCGCTAGTACTTGATAAAGCAATTTCCATTAAACATTATCGAAGACCCTTTCCAAATCAATAAAAGTTATGTAATTTTTCCTGTTGACATCTAACCTTCTTTCTAAAATTTGACAAAATCCTTATATAGCATTTCTTGCTCCTTTTTATGCTCTGAAACCATATTGATCGTTATTATACCTCCTATCAATATTCAATGATATAAGGATCAAGTTATAAGGATCAAGACAATGTTAGTCTTTTCCTTCCTTCAATGCACTGTTTATTTACATCCGTATTGACCGTGAAATTATTCCTCATTTCCATTGTCATTCATCCTTCTGGGTTTATTCATAGAATTACATATATGAAGATCAAATACCATGTGATGTGAACACTGAAATCAGAACTTCCAGTCTGTACCCAGTTTCTGATCTTTGTCTCGTTTGTCGCATTGTGTTTCGAATGAATTACAGATAATTAAACTCCGAAGAAAAGTCACTTTTATATTTGATTACCTGAGTACAAGTTTACAATTTATTTGTAATATATTATTCCACTTATGCAAAGTAACATGTTTGTGATACAAGTAATTCTCTGCAGGATGATGCTGATCTCTGTGGGGATATTAAGATTGAAGAAATGTCCATTCCAGAGATTATTCCACGCGTCAAAATAGAAACACCTTCTTCAGTGAGTGGTGGACATTTGGAAGACGTAAGTACCTTATTGTGTTACTACTTGTATCTTACGAATGACATGACCTGACTAATCGGTGGGCCGCACGAGCAGTGTGGGTTGCCTACTTTTACTCCTGCGAAGCTAACGCCATCTATGCGCCGTACTCAGAAACAGCCTGTCCGCCATCTTGTTGTAAAGGCCATTTGGTAAACAATAGGGAAGTACTTGCATTTTGGGTGATAAAACATAGAAAGTAGCCCTTTTCATCGTTGAATTCGAGGTGGTTTGCTGTGCAATTGTTGCTTGTCACACGAGGACCAACAAGGAGGGTGTACGTTTCTTCAGCATACCGTCAGTGATAAAGAACCAATGCGAACTCACGAAGCGAGAGACGCCGAGCACTGTGGCTTTCTCGCATAAATCGGTAAGACCGGAGTGATCGTGGTCATCATCCCCATGTATTTGGGTGTGTGTTGAATTTGTCTGATAAAATGTGTCACTGTGGTAACTGCAGTAATGTGCAGGTAGATTCCCTCCTCAGCAATCATGGAAGTGGTTGTCCGCGGTTTCCCCACTTCTACTCCAGGAAAATGCTGGGACGATTCCTAACTTCAGGCCACGCCCACCTCCTTCCTGATCCTATTCCCAATTTACGAATACAGGCACTAATACAGCCATCACAGTAACACAGGTTATCACACGAATTCCACATGCACACACCCAAATGACTACGATGTCGCAGCCCTTATGCAACAACAACAACAGCAAAGAAGCGAGAAAGCGCTACGCTCCAGCTTTTAAACTTGCCTCCGAGGATGTTGACCAACCCAGCACAAGGTCAAACATATTGGCCTAGGTATGACTCGTGTGGTATTTTTGAGGCAGTAGTAGGTCGGAACGCGAGGTGACCTGTTTTGGTATTGCAGGACGGTCGACGGAAACACGAGTTCTTGTTTCTTATCGGGACACTGTAGGAATTCGCGGCAAAGTGTTATTCTGTGGAGGTGTTATAAGTCATTCTATAAGTGAAAATATTATTCTATAGTGTGTGTTAACAGGCCTGAAGACTAATCGACCTTACGAGGGCCATAATAAAATTGGTGACAGTTCGGAAGTGGTGAATATTGTACAAAACTACTTAAATTAGCCGAAATGCCTTTCCTAATGGATAATAATATTGTAGAAATGCTGTGGTAATAGTTGTCTTCTCCTCCGTTTTCTATAACCCACCCACCACCCCCTTTTAGATCACGACTAAAATTCCAGTTTTGACTGGCATAATACACGCCAATTATGGGACAAATACAATATTGCCAACCCCGTTCATACGGTACTACTCATCAATAATCATTGTCCGAATCAATGATTTTTGCCGCGTTAGCCAGTACACTGACTTAGGAAATTTCATGGGATAGGCACCTAATAGCATGTGGGGCCTCTGGCATCTCAACATATCGCAGCACATCAAAGTGTCTTCCAGAACAGCCAGGGGGCCCATTCCATACCAGGAACATGCACCCCAGACCATCGAGGCAGGCGGGATCCAT
This sequence comes from Meconema thalassinum, assembly GCA_946902985.2. Taxonomy (NCBI): domain Eukaryota; kingdom Metazoa; phylum Arthropoda; class Insecta; order Orthoptera; family Tettigoniidae; genus Meconema; species Meconema thalassinum. The sequence continues at coordinate 183,421,991 of OX336398.1, read as the reverse complement.
CGATTCACGTGGTCTGCGCCACACACGGTGCCTCCCATCGGCATGGTGCAATTGAAGTCATGATTCGTCCGACCATATCACGTTACGCCATTGTTCCATTGTCCACCCTTGAGAATTGGCGACAAATGCACGTCGTTGTGTCCATGACATTGGGTTAAATGGCACCAAGGCGTGGCGCTGGCTGCCATATCCTATTTAACCCATGTTCCTACGTATAGTCCACTGAGAGACGTGTCTAGCACGGCCTGTGTTGAATTGAGCCGTGATTTGTTGCACTGCTGCCCTTCTGTCACTATTGACAATCCGTCTCAGATGTCGCCAGTCACGGTCATCGAGGGCACCCTGGACATGGTTGACTGTGTGAAGCCAAATTCCCCCACCACTGCCGAAATCGGACGTCACATCCGTCCGGCACCAACCACCATACCTTGTTTGAACAGTGTCAGCTCAATATATAATCTCAGGAAGTGAACAAAAATCCAACCTTTTGGTCGGATGTTTGAGAGGTAGAGTCAGTTTTGACAAATACTTCTCTACAAAAGGCATTTTTATCACTAAAAGTTGATGCTCACGCGCGTCTCACCACACGTATTTACTCCGGCTTTTACAACAATATGGCGGATGCTTTGTTTCTCGGGAGAGGCAATAGGAGGCGCTCGCATCGGCCCGCCCCACCCCCGACTCGTGCAACCCACTCATGCTATTCTGGGATTCCAGAATTATATATTCAGACTTTATGTATGACAAGTGAACGCTGTCAGCTATTAGTTTGTATATTGTACAGAAATTACTAGCCGTGTAGATAGAAGGTAAAGTATTATAATATGTGACCAATGCTGTTCTCAAACCAATGATTTCCCTCTATGTATGCCATTGTTCTACCCACTGAGCTTATGGAGGATATAACTTAATTCTCATTGGGGAAGCCTTAGCACAATCCTATTGTATTCGTTGCCTGATGTGAAATCTTAATGGTCTGGGTATACCAAATGATCCGGAGTCTCAACAAATTACCGTTTTCTATCAGAGGACTGGTGCGAGATCGCGTCATGAGGTAAAAAGAGGGGAGATGGCATTGACTACCGGTACATCTACAATCGTCTTAAGTGTTCTTCCTTTCTTGGCTTGTCACATAAACTCCAGGCGATTGCGGGAATGGTTCTAACTTGAGGCATTGGCCACGCTCCCTTTCAGTCCAGAAATTTCTAAGTACAGTATATGCACTTGGCTCTAAGCATAAAGGTGACAACATACTGGCAGATATGAAATAAAAATAAGAAAATATTGAAGTTACAAATGGAGAAACTAATTGTAAGTACATAAATCCTTATGGACAGTGGGTATGCTAGTAGGAAATATAAGGCGATTCTGGCACAGGGGCTAATGGGCAAGATGGCTGCCGCGCGCAAACAGCCCTATGTTATTCTTATGGAGGGGTCATTCAGAGCTGGCGCAGTGGCTATTGGGCAAAAAGGCCGCCACACTCTGAGAACGTGAATAATGTCACAGGTGGAGTTCGATCGTGTAGTTGCTAAATGGAATATTTATTGTTTTATTATTATTATTAATTTTATTAGGTAATTATTGATTGATAGCTTGCCACGGTGGGTGAGGGGTTATTGTGTCGGACTACCAACCCCAAGCTTGCAGGTTCGCGCTTGGCCGTGGTAAGTGATTTTTGAAAGGCGGCAAAAATTAAGACACGCATGTCATACGATGTTGGCATGTAAAAGAACCCAGGGAGAGGTCGGCTATGTAGTTGCTAAATGAAATAATAATAATTATTATTATTATTTATTATTATTATTATTATTATTAGGTAATTATTGATTGATCATGTACAATCAAGACCAGCCTTATATTGCCTCACTTCTTGGTGTAGTGGCTAGCATTCTTGGCTGTTACTGTGGAGGCTCGGGTTCGAGTCCTGGCTCTGTCAAGAAATTTAATTCTAGGCTGAGGGTTGGAATGGGGTACACTCAACCTTGTGAGGCAAAACTGACAGGAGCTGGCTTTTGATTCATACCGCAGCCATTCTGCCTAACCCAACTTCACCTAACCTAACCTAACCTAACCTTACCTAACCTAACCAAATCCCACCTTACCTAACCTAATTCAAAGTCAGAATGTACAATACATTTATTGTTTTTTATATCCTCATAAATTAGATATAGAGAATGTCCACCACGATTTAGATCGTCGAGCACACTTTCTGACATATCATTAAAACGTGTAGAAAGGAATTTCTGAAAATTTACACTAACACATAATACACGTTCACCATACATTGTGTCACCTTTTTGAATGTTATTGATACGGAAAAGAGTATGCATTGGTAATTCAGTGAGCTTTTTTCTCTCTAATCAACAGTTCTACCCCCCATAGCATTGAGAATATTTATTGTAGTAGCCTATAAAGAAACAAAACAAAATCATATCTATTACAGGTTAGCTATAAGTGACCAGAACCACTATAACATTTTATTCTAATAAGGAGTTTTCCATAATGATAAGAAAAAAAATGCTTGCCATAATGATGGATTGTGTCAGTAAACGTCTTCTGCTGCTTGATGTCACTACTAAACTGATACTCATACAACAGACAAGTGAGTTCATGTTTCGCTGACGTAATCGTATGTTCCCACGCACTTTCTGTGTGTTGCACGCGCCGTAGTGGCTAAATTTGAAACTAGATGAGATGATTTGCTGACGTAATTGTATGTTCCCCCGCACGCACATGCAGGCCCCTGTGGACGGGTCCCTGTTGACAGGTCCCTTTGGACGGGTCCTTGTTGACGAGTCCCTGTTGACGGGTCATTGTTGACTGGTCATTGTTGACGGGTCCTTGTGGACGAGCCCCTGTTGTCGGGTCCTTGTTGACGGGTCCTTTTTGACTAAACCCTTTAGACCGGTCCCTTTGGACTGGTCCCTATGGACTGGCCCATGACCCCCTAATGCTATAATGGAGTTAAACGTTGTTCTACATGAAACGCAAGTGAAGAGCCGATTGTTACTATGAATTAACATTTTGTTTTGTTTTTGTTTTGTTTTTACACATGTGTACTTTTTTTTTTGTAAGCGGGCAGGCTTTTTTGAATAATGATTTATAGATGAGTTTTTTTAAATTACCTAAAGATCCAAAACTAATAGGTCATTAGCTCCTGAACCAGTAAGGCTAGGGACTTGTATAAGAGGTCGTTGGACTTGAGGTGACATTCTGTTTTTGAATGTGATTATTTATTTTTGTCAAAAGGGCATAACTGCACTTTTGTTAATATCTCGCTAACTAATAATCAGAGAGCGTCAAGTGAGGTGACATGGGACTCAGGATGGACAACCCTTTTCCATGACCAACGAATTTACCCAAACGATCTAATACAGCATGGTCATTGACCTAAGATTTTATAAACTAGTAATCGAATATCAACATGTGAGGTGTCATAGGACTAGAATGGTCAACCCTTTCCCATGGCCAATGAATTTACCCAAAATACCCAATACATCAAGGTCATCTACCTGAGATTTTATAAACTAATAATCGGATACGAACATGTGAGATGTTTACCATGTGAAATGAAACATAGCTAGGTAGAGAAAGAATTAGTGTAGGCTACATGTATGGTGACTGACAAGTCTTTTACCATTGAAACTTGTTTTCAGATCAAACTGCAGTATAGAGAGAGTATAGGTTGCAGGTATGGGTTAATAAATGAGAAACGGTGTACGCAAACTCCGATTAATCAAGAATTAAGAGTAGACTATCTTTAATTGATTGGTTAAAAATGATAGCTAAACCCCAAAAATGCTCATTGGTTACCGAGACAAAATGGTCGCTACACACAACAAGCTTTAAATACTTGAGGCTAATAATCTGTATACACACACACACACTCGCTTGTTCTAAACTAAACTGTGTTAATGTCAGTGCTCAGACAGTAGGCTGATGACAAAATGCATTGCAAACAAAAATATAATCATTTCCGGTTGTCTAATGTTACAGGCTATCCATTTTTGTGTGTGTTGCAGTGGTAAGCACTTTTAGCTCTTGTACTGGTGGTCTTAGCTCGATTACCAGGTCTGAGGCCTAGAACGAGTCGAACTAAGAAACAAGGGCATGGTGGTGCAGTGGTTAAGCTGTTAGCCTTTTCACCAGGGTTCGATTTCAGGTTAATATGCATGTCATAAACATATTAAACAAATCAAAACAGAGATAACATTTAAAACTGATTACATTTGTGTCTTTTAAAATTATTACTTGGATTACAAATACAAATGTGAACTGGGTTTGATATACAGTTAATGCTGTCTATCACACACCAGACTGTAAGAAAGCCAAAAGAGCAAAAGGCGTAGGTAGAGCAGTGGTAAAATTGCTATATGTAGAGAACTACCTGGCAAAGCTATATCGCATAAACAATGCAGGATACAATACAGCAATCAAATTTGTATCTTGTGGAACAGATAAATGCACTTACGTGAGAAAATGTAAGTTCATGTGTAATGTGACCTAACACACAAGTGTTCACCTGTGCATGATAAGAGCTAACAAGTCACATTCTGTTTAGTTCGTACGTAACGTTAGGTTAGGGCTACGAGGCACATGCCATTTGAAAGCAGGTCAAGGGATCTAACTTGGTGGATGGATGTGTTCTAACGAATCATTTGTAGTAGAAAGAGAATAATACTTGTTCTTAAGATGTTAAAACTGAGGAAATGGTACGTACAGTAAGACGTCTTGTTTTTTTTCTGTGTCATATGACATACATGGCAGAGAGCACACAGTTCTGTTGCTATGGCTAACGCTGCAGTAATTTGAAACCCCACGTGTTCATCAAGACAATGGGTGATGATTATAAAAAGTTAGCAGTCATTGGATATTACACAGGTGTTCCTTCCGGTGTCATGTTGCTGACATGGCAGAGAGCGCACAGTTCTATTGCTATGACTAACACTGCAGTAATTTGAAACCCAAGGTGTTGATCAAGACAATGGGTGATGGTCATGCAAAGTCATTAGTAATTGGATACCATACATCAACATTGACTAAATCATAAACGTGCTGTCATAACCTGCAGAAACCTCATTTAAAGATTTTAGATTTTAGATTTTAAATTTAAGATTTTTTGATTTTTAGATTTTACTTTTGTTACATTTTCCTAAAAGAGTAAACTACAAGGTCACATACGTAACCTCATTAAACCTAACTTTACCAAACCTAACCTAAGCTAATCCAAACGCTAATGCACATACACAAAGTATATAAGGTACATGCAACTATCCTTATTCTAGTCTTACAGGTTACTGTACAACATGATCACTACCCAAACGGATTTTTTTTTTCATTTTGTTGTTTACACATAAGTCAATTTCCCAATTTCCCATTTTCAGTTTTTTTTTAAATGTCAGGTTTAGTTTTTCAATTTCATAATATGGAAAACATGGATTTTTGCATTTTGTTGTTTACACATTTATTAATTTCACAATTTCCCATTTTCAGTTCTTAAAATGTCAGTTTAAAGTTTTTCATTTTCATGATTTAGACACATGGATTTTCCAATTTGTTGTTTTCACATTTGTCAATTTACCAAATTTACATTTACAGTTTTTTAAATTTCAGTTTAATGTTTTTTGTTCTATTTGTTAATATGGAAACATGGATTTTTTACAATTTGTGTTTTACATGTCATGCAACTATCCTTATGCTAGTCTTATAGGTTACTGTACAAAATGATCACTACCCCCTCTGGATATTTTTTTTTTCATTTTTGTTGTTCCATATGCCAATTTTCCAATTTCCCATTTTCAGTTTTTTTTATGTCAGTTTTAAGTTTTTCAATTTCATAATATGGAAACATGGATTTTGCATTTTGTTGTTTACACATTTATCAATTTCACAATTTCCCATTTACAGTTCTTAAAATGTCTGTTTAAAGTTTTTCAATTTCATGATATAGAAACATGGATTTTCCAATTTGTTGTTTTCACATTTGTCAATTTACCAAATTCACATTTACAGTTTTTATGATTTCAGTTTAATGTTGTTGTTTTTTCTATTTGTCAATATGGAAACATGGATTTTTCCAATTTGTGTTTTACATGTTCTTTTTGCATTAGGAGTGGAGAGAGGTGGGTAGTAATTAAAAATATGCAAGCAGTGTCCATTGTTGACAGGTCATTGTTGAGGAGTCCTTTTCGTACAACAGACAAGTGAGTTCATGTTTCGCAAGCATTAGCTAAAATGTAATACCATGCAAGTGTTCAACATTTTACAAATTAGCTTATGTATTAGTTTATTTGTGGGGTCTTTTGTTGGGCATTTTGTGTTGGCTTATTTTGACAAGTCATTTTGTCAATGCATTTAGTGGATTTTTCTTTTGGTCTTGGAAAGTATATCAGTCCATTTTATCACAACATAATGCTTACTGCCATGTTTGTAAGCATCAACACACTAAACTTTCAAAAAAATCTAAAGTACTCTAAGGTACTCTCAACTCGTACTCTTACCTCTATGCCATGCCTAGTCAAGAACATTATTTTTTTTTCCAAAAAAAGGTGAATGGGGAAAGTAGACTATATGTTTAAACTAAAAAAATCATATAAAGTCATATGTTAACTCTAACACCTACGTTTATCCCATTCTTAGTCGAAAAATATTATATGTTTTAAAATTTTTCTAAAAATATTTGGAAAATAGGCTATATGTTTGAAAACTAATCATCCTATAAAGTCGTATATAGACTCAAACAAATGGCTTTTATATCATTAATCGTTAGAACAAAATATGGAATTTTTGACATTTTTTCCAAAAATGTTTATTTTTATAAATGGGCTATATATTGGAAACTAGGAATTTTACAAAAATGTGTGTTTGACATAAATGACAGGTATTTACCCCCAGATCTCTAGGACAAAATCCAGAAATGTTTTAATCTAATCCTAGCTAACCTCACCTGACGTGACCATACCTGTTTGTAAGCAACAACAACAACACACGAAGATTCCATGAATTCCAGAGTACAATTTTTGCTCCATGTCACTACTGAAGTGATAATGGGTTTTCCGATCCTATCTCTATAAATTCATTACCCCCGCTCTTATCTCGGTCTCGACAACAACCAGGCCTATTTTTATTATGTCAGATGATGTAATGTTCGGGTGTAAAAGTGAGTGCAAAGTGTGTGCAAAGTGGGTGCAAAGTGGGTGCAAAAGTGGGTGCAAAAGTGGGTGCAAAAAGTGGGGGTGTAAAAGTGGTACCCTATTGTAATGGCTTATTTGACAAGTTATTTTGTGGTACCCTATTTGTAATGGCTTATTTGACAAGTTTTCTTTGTCATTGTATTTAGAGGATATTTCTCTTGTTCTTGGAAAGTGTCTCAACCCTTTTTATGATAGCATAACGCTTACCGCCATATTTGTAAGCAACAACAACACACTAAAATTCCAAGAATCCAAACTATTTATTCTAAGGTTAATGATTGCCTATCAACTCCATTCCACGCCTAGTCAAAAACATTATACATTTCAAATTTTTCAAAAAAAAAAAAAAAAAAAGGTAAATTGGGGCAGCAGGCTATATGTTTAATCTAAAAATCATATAAAATCATACGCTAACTACAACACCTAAGTCAATCCCACTCTCAGTCAAAAAATATTATATTCTTTAAATTGTTCCAAAAAATATTTGGAAAGTAGGCTATATTTTGAAAACTATTCACCCTAAAAAGTCATATATAGACTCATACCAATGGCTTTTATGTCCTTATTTGTTAGAACAAAACATGGAATTTTTGACATTTTTCCAAAAAATGTTCATTTTAAAAAATGGGCTATATTTTGTAAAGTATGAAATTTACAAAAAAAAAGTGTTTGACATAAATGACAGGTATTTACCCCCTCTACCCAAAAACCAAGTCCTAGGTCTCTGGGACAAAATCCAGCAAGGTTCAATTTTGAAAGTAGACGATATTTTGAAAACTAATCATTCTAAAAAGTCATATATAGACTCAAACACATTTTCTATAAGTTCTTTAACGTTGGTTGGTTGGTTCCTTAGTTTAGGGGCTGCGACAACGCGGTCATGTAGCCCCGTGTACTTTGGGTGTGTGTAGAATCTGTCTGATAACCGGTGTTAATTGTGATAACTGTATTAGTGTGTGTATCTGTTCTTTTAATTCAAGTAGGGACTGCAACTTTGAATTTTTCAAATAGTTCCTACTTTTGCCGCCAAGTGCCACCGTCAACGACTACTAGGCCTAGTTCAGAACTAGCTACTAGTCGCCACCGCAGTCGGCTCTTGGCAACGAACGTAGCAACCTAACTGCGTTGTTTACATTCTTAACCTATCCAATTTAGTTTCACACAGGTGTAATTAGTGGAAAGATCTTTAACATGCCATAAATCTATGACATGGGACCGCTGGCTTTACTTCCTCTCCGAAGGAAGGCATACTGAGGGATTTTTAACGCTCTTAAAAAATCCGACGGCTTCGGCCGGGTTTGAAACCGCTATCTTGGGCATAGAAGCTCAGCATGCTACCAACTACGCCACCGAAGCCGCTTCTTTAACGTTAGAACAAAACTTAACACATTTTCAATTTTTCCAAAAAGAAGGTCAATTTTCAAAATTGCCTATATTTTGGAAACTAAGAATTTTACAAAAATGTTTGTTTAACGTAAATGAAAGACATTTACCCCTCTACCTCAAAAATAAATTGTAGGTGCCTAGGACAAATACTGTGCAGTAGTGTGTTTGTACGGGTCCCATACCCACCTCCACCTCCCCACCTCCACCTCCCCACCTCCACCTCCCCACCTCACAAGATGGCGGCCGTAGTTTAACTTAACCTAGCCTAACCTAACAAGATGGCGGCCGTAGTTTAACTTAACCTAGCCCAACCTAACAAAATGTCGGCCGTAGCCTAACCTAACCTAACCTATGAGGTGTGATCAAAAAGTTCCAAAAATGTGGCTGCTACTTAACCAAACCTAGCCTAGCCTAACCTAACCTAACCTACAAAGTGTGATCAAAAAAGTTCCAAAATGGCGGCTGTAGGTTCACTTAACCTAACCTAACCTAAGTTAATCTAAACCTACGAGGTGCGATCAAAAAATTTTCAAGATAGTGGCCATAGCTTAACTGAACCTTGCCTAACCTAAACCTACGAGGTGTGATCATAAAGTTCCAAGACGGCGGTCGTAGCTTTACTCAACCTAACCTAACTCTACGAGGTGTGATCAAAAAGTTCCAAAATGGCTGCCGTAGCTTAACTTAACCTTTGATTGACCCCTGTTGATTAACCCCTTTTGATTGATCTCTGTTGATGTATCCCTTTGGACTGGTCCCTGTTGACTAGCCCCCCTTTGGACGGGTCCTTTTTGAAGGGGGTCATTTTGTTTTACGGGTCCCGGAGGACGGGTCCTTGTGGGCGGGTCCCTTTGACATAATTTGGATAAAATGCATGGGCCAGTCCATAGGGATCAGTCCAAAGGACCCGCCCACAGGGACTTTTTAGAATGATTAGTTTTCAAAATATCGTCTATTTTCAAAATTGAACCTTTTTGGATCTTGTCCCAGAGACCTAGGACTTGGTTTTTTGGTAGAGGGGGGTAAATACCTGTCATTTATGTTCAACACTTTTTTTTTGTAAATTTCATACTTTACAAAATATAGCCCATTTTAAAAAATGAACATTTTTTGGAAAAATGTCAAAAATTCCATTTTTTGTTCTAACAAATCTTATATATAAAAGTGAAAGTCTGTATGTGGGTATGTATGTGGGTCTGTTCCGTATACAAATCTACACCGTTCCGCCAATCTCAACCAAATTTTGCATACATATAGTTTAGGATCCAGAAGGAACCGCTGGCTACATGAATTTTCGATAGTCTTTCTCAATCTTCTGATTTCGGCCCTTTTGCACTCAAGCACAGGCTAATCAAATCATAAAATATACTCATGAAGGAATGGCAAGCCAGATAGTTTCCATGGCAACATAGCTCAAGTCGAGACACGGCCGACTGGATGACAGTTCTGCTCTGCACTACCGGTGTAGAAAAAGAGTATCTTTACTTGAAATCCCGTTAGTTACTCAACTACTCACACAGCACTGTCAACCGAGTTTAGCATAACAAAGACTTGACACTATCATCTACTATATATATTTGTCAAATACCACTCACTCACTCATTCATTCATCACGAAATCTCAGAAACCACCGAACGGATTGGAATGAAATTTGGTATGCAGCTTCCCAAAGGGCCGCAAATGCCCACTACGAGAGGATTTTTGGATATTCAGGTTCTAAAGGGGTGTTAAGGGGGTAGACCTGCATTTCATTGAATTGCAATATCTCCCGATTGGTTTCATTGGGGGATGTGATACTCGGCACGTAAACTCATCCTTAAAAATAAGAAGACACGAGTCTGAGGGTTTTTGGATGTGGTGTATATCATGAGGTGAAATGGGTGAAAAGTGGGGATTGAAAGATTCCTAACGGATCGTGTATCTCTTAAACGACATAGGTGAGGAGTTTGAAACTCAGCGGAAAACAATCAGCATACAAAATACGTAAATAAGTGTTTGACCGTTTATTCATAAATCCAATTTAAGGGGCCCATGGGGAGGGGTGAAATTCTGGGGGGGGGGGGGGCAGGAAGAAAGTGTCCTAACTGATTGACTGACTCACTCACTCATCAAACTCAGGGGGAAAAACTGCTTTAAAGTAAGTAAATAGCTGTTCGACAGTTTTTTTATTAAATCAAATTTAAGGGGTTCATAGGGGAGGGGTGAAATTCTGAAAAAAGAAAATTGAAAGATAATGTCCTGACTCACTCACTCACGCACTCATCATCGCCCAGCCAAAATTATTGAAGTTAGAAACATGACAGTTTGGGGATATGTCCATTGTATGTCAAAACCGTCTACTAAGGGAGGATTTTCGGTTATTCAGGTTCTGAAGGGGTCTTAAGGGGGTTAAACCTGCATTCCATTGAATAACAATATCTCCCGATTGGTTTCATTGGGGGATATGATACACGACATATAAACTCATCATTAAAAAGGAAGAAGACACGTCTCTGAGGGGTTTTCGATGTGGTGTATATTATGAGGTGAACGGGGTGAAAAGTAAGAATTGAAAGATTCCTAACGGAGCGTGTATCTCTTAAACGACATAGGCGAGGAGTTTGAAACTCAGCGGAAAAAATCAGCATAAAAAATAAGTAAATATGTGTTTGACCGTTTTTTCATAAATCCATTTTAAGGGGCCCATGGGGAGGGGTGAAATTCTGGGGGGTGGGGGAAACGGGAAATAAAGTGTCCTAACTGATTGACTGACTCACTCACTCATCAAACTCACGGGGGGGGGGGACTGCTTTAAAGTAAGTTAATAGCTGTTCGACAGTTTTTTTGATCAATCATATTGAAGGGGTTCATCGGGAGGGATGAAATTCTGAAGGAAAAAAATGAAAGAAAATGTCCTGACTCATTCACTCATGATCGCCCAGTCGAAAATATTGAAGTTGGAACCATGGCATTCTGGGGATATGTTCCTTGTATTTCAAAACCGTACACTAAGGGAGGATTTTTTGATATTCAGGCTCTAAAGGGGTCTTAAGGGGGTTAAACCTGCATTTCATTGAATAACAATATCTCACGAGTGGTTTCATTTGAGGATGTGATACTCGGCACTTACTCACTCATCAAACTCAGGGGGAAATCAGCTTTAAATAAGTAAATAGATGTTCGACCGATTGTTTCATAAATCCAATTTAAGGGGTTCATGGGGAGGGGTGAAATTATCAAAATAAATGAAAGAAAATGTCCTGACTGACTCACTCACTCATCATCACCCAGCCAAAATTATTGAAGTTGGAAACATGAAATGTTGGGGATATGTTCGTTTTATTTCGAAAACGTCCACTAAGGTAAGAGTTTTGAATATTCAGGTTCTAAATAGGTGTTAAGGGGTAAACGTGCATTTCATTGAATAACAATATCTCACGAGTGGTTTCATTTGGGGATTGATACTTGGCATATATACTAATCATTAAAAATAAGCTGACACATGTCTAATGGTTTTTCGATAAAGTGGATATTATGAGGTGAAAGGGATGAAAAGTGGGGGTTGAAAGATTCTTAACGGAGCGTGTATCTCTTAAACGACATAGGCGAGGAGTTTGAAACGCGGAGGAAATCAATCAGCTTAAAATAAATATATAAATGAATAAAATAAATAGGTGTTCGACCGTTTTTTCATAAATCCAATTTAAGGGGCCTATGGGGAGGGGTGAAATTCTGGAAGAAAAACGTCCACTAAGGAAGGATTTTTGGATGTTCACTCTCATCGACCAACCAAAACTATTAATGTTAGAAGAATGATATTTTGAGGATATGTTTGTTGTGTGTCGAAAACCTCTACTAAGGAGGGATTTTTGGATATTCAGGTTCTAAAGGGGTGTTAACGGGATAAACCTGCATTTCATTGAATAACAATATGACACGACTATGACGCGAGCGAAGCGAGACTAAAAATGAGATGGTGTGTGTCTGTATATTACTCAATCACGCAAGTACCACTGGTCCGATTTACATGAATTTTACATGGAAGTAGCAGATTTACCTGGTTAACATACAGGTTACTTTTGATTTCAATACTTTGCACTAATTAAAGATGGCGACCATTTTAGTGACGTCACTCTACCCTTTGGTTTCAAACTTTCATATTTCCATTTCAAATAAAAAGAGAACGCTAAGAAATAGCAAACTTTTGATGGCATGTACGAGGTTAAAAATTGCATTTTCTATCCGAAATGTATCTCCAACCGTTAGCGAGTAAAACCTAAATGTGTGCTATAAAACACGGTCAAGGCAGAGCGGTGTAGTTGGACAAAATGTTCCATCCTTAATCTCCCTCTGCGCAGCACCTCGCCTATCCCCTGTTTTAACTGCTACCTTCACATTTTAATTTATTTTTTCGACCCGTAGCGAAGCACGGGTACTTCAGCTAGTAAGGACATAAAGGCCATTGGTTTGAGTCTATATATGACTTTTTAGGATGAATAGTTTTCAAAATATAGCCTACATTCCAAATATTTTTTGGAACAATTTAAAGAATATAATATTTTTTGACTGAGAGTGGTATTGACTTAGGTGTTGTAGTTAGCATATGATTTTATATGATTTTTAGATTAAACATATAGCCAATTGCCCCAATTTACCTTTTTTTTGAAAAATTTGAAATGTATAATGTGTTTGACTAGGCGTGGAATGGAGTTGAGAGGCAATCATTAACCTTAGAGTAAGTAGTTTGGATTCTTGGAATTTTAGTGTGTTGTTGTTGTTGCTTACAAACATGGCGGTAAGCATTATGCTATCATAAAAAGGGTTGAGACACTTTCCAAGAACAAGAGAAATATCCTCTAAATACATTGACAAAGATAACTTGTCAAATAAGCCTTTACAAATAGGGTACCACAAAATAACTTGTCAAATAAGCCATTACAATAGGGTACCACTTTTACACCCCCACTTTTTGCACCCACTTTTGCACCCACTTTTGCACCCACTTTACACCCACTTTGCACACACTTTGCACTCACTTTTACACCCGAACATTACATCATCTGACATAATAAAAATAGGCCTGGTTGTTGTCGAGACCGAGATAAGAGCGGGGGTAATGAATTTATAGAGATAGGATCGGAAAACCCATTATCACTTCAGTAGTGACATGGAGCAAAATTTGTACTCTGGAATTCATGGAATCTTCGTGTGTTGTTGTTGTTGCTTACAAACAGGTATGGTCACGTCAGGTGAGGTTAGCTAGGATTAGATTAAAACATTTCTGGATTTTGTCCTAGAGATCTGGGGGTAAATACCTGTCATTTATGTCAAACACACTTTTTTGTAAAATTCCTAGTTTCTAATATATAAGCCCATTTATAAAAATGAACATTTTTTGGAAAAAAATGTCAAAAATTCCATATTTTGTTCTAACGATTAAGGATATAAAAGGCATTGGTTTGAGTCTATATATGACTTTATAGGATGATTAGTTTTCAAAAATATAGCCTACTTTCCAAATATATTTTAGAAAAATTTAGGAAAATATAATATTTTTCGACTAAGAATGGGATAAACGTAGGTGTTACAGTAACATATGACTTTATATGATTTTTTTAGTTGAAACATATAGTCTACTTTCCCCATTCACCTTTCTTCGGAAAAAAAATAATGTTCTTGACTAGGCATGGGATAGAGGTAAGAGTACGAGTTGAGAGTACCTTAGAGTACTTTAGATTTCTTTTTAAGTTTAGTGTGTGGTTGTTGTTGCTTACAAACGTGGCAGTAAGCATTATGTTGTGATAAAATGGACTGATATACTTTCCAAGACCAAAAGAAAAATCCACTGAATGCATTGACAAAATAACTTGTCAAAATAAGCCAACACAAAATGCCCAACATAAGACCCCACACATAAACTAATACATAAGCTAATTTGTAAAATATTAAACACTTGCATGGTATTACATTTTAGCTAATGCATGCGAAACATGAAGTCACTTGTCTGTTGTATGAAAAGGACTCGTCAACAATGACTTGTCAACAATGGACAATGCTTGCACATTTTTAATTACTACCCACCTCTCTCCACTCCTAATGCAAAATGAACATGTAAAACACAAATTGGAAAATTCCATGTTTCCATATTGACAAATAGAAAAAAATATATATTAAACTGAAATTTTAAAAACTGTAAATGTGAATTTGGTAAATTGACAAATGTGAAAACAACAAATTGAAAAATCTATGTTTCTATATCGTAAAATTGAAAAACTTTAAACTGACATTTTAGAACTGTAAATGGGAAATTTTGAAATTGATAAATGTGTAAACAACAAAATGCAAAATCCATGTTTCCATATTATGAAATTGAAAAACTTAAAATTGACATAAAAAAACTGAAAATGAGAAATTGGAAAATTGGCATATTTGTAAACAACAAAAATGAAAAAAAATATCCAGGGGGGGGGGGGTAGTGATCATGTTGTATAGTAACCTATAAGACTAGCATAAGGATAGTTTCATGACATGTAAAACACAAATTATAAAAAATACATGTTTCCATATTAACAAATAGAACAAATAACATTAAACTGAAATTTAGAAATCTGTAAATGTGAATTTGGTAAATTGTCAAATGTGAAAACAACAAATTGGAAAATCCATGTTTCTATATCATGAATTGAAAAACTTTAAACTGACATTTTAAGAACTGAAAATGGGAAATTGTGAAATTAATAAATGTGTAAACAACAAAATGCAAAAATCCATGTTTTCCATATTATGAAATTGAAGAACTAAAAACTGACATTTAAAAAAACTGAAAATGGGAAATTGGAAAAATGACATAAGTGTAAACAACAAAATGAAAAAAAAATCCGTTTGGGTAGTAATCATGTTGTACAGTAACCTGTAAGACTAGCATAAGGATAGTTGCATGTACCATATATACTTTGTGTATGTGCATTAGCCTTTGGATTAGCTTAAGTTAGGTTTGGTAAAGTTAGGTTTAATGAGGTTACGTATGTGACCTTGTAGTTTACTCTTTTAGGAAAATGTAAAAAAAGTAAAATCTAAAAATCAAAAAATCTTAAATTTAAAATGTAAAATCTAAAATCTTTAAATGAGGTTTCTGCAGGTTATGAACACACGTTTATGATTTAGTCAATGTTGATGTGTGGTATCCAATTACTACTGACTTTGCATGATCATCACCCATTGTCTTGATCAACACCATGGGTTTCAAATTACTGCAGCGTTAGTCATAGCAATAGAACTGTGCGCTCTCTGCCATGTCAGCAACATGACACCGGAAGGAACACCTGAGTAATATCCAATGACTGCTAACTTTGTATAATCATCACCCATTGTCTTGATGAACACGTGGGGTTTCAAATTACTGCAGCGTTAGTCATAGCAACAGAACTGTGTGCTCTCTGCCATGTCTGTAATATGACACAGGAAATAACAAGACGTCTTACTGTACGTACCATTTCCTCAGTTTTAACATCTTAAGAACAAGTATTATTCTCTTTCAACTACAAATGATTCGTTAGAACACATCCATCCACCAAGTTAGATCCCTTGACCTGCTTTCAAATGGCATGTGCCTCGTAGTCCTAACCTAACGTTACGTACGAACTAAACAGAATGTGACTTGTTAGCTCTTATCATGCATGTGCACAGGTGAACACTTGTGTGTTAGGTCATATTACACATGAACTTACATTTTCTCACGTAAGTGCATTTATCTGTTCCACAAGATACAAATTTGATTGCTGGATTGTATCCTGCACTTTTTATGCGATATAGCTTTGCCAGGTAGTTCTCTACATATAGCAATTTTACCACTGCTCTACCTACGCCTTTTGCTCTTTTGGCTTTCTTACAGTCTGGTGTGTTATAGACAGCATTAACTGTATATCAAACCCAGTTCACATTTGTATTTGTAATCCAAGTAATAATTTTAAAAGACACAAATGTAATCAGTTTTAAACGTTATCTCTGTTTTGATTTGTTTAATATGTTTATGACATGCATATTAACCTGAAATCGAACCCCTGGTGAAAAGGCTAACAGCTTAACCACTGCACCACCATGCTCTTGTTTCTTAATTCGACTCGTTCTAGGCCTCAGACCTGGAAATCGAGTTAAGACCACCAGTACAAGAGCTAAAAGTGCATACCACTGCAACACAAAAAATAAAAAAATGGATAGCTGGTAACATTAGACAACCGGAAATGATTATATTTCTGTTTGCAATGCATTTTGTCATCAGCATACTGTCTGAGCACTGACAGCAACACAGTTTAGTGTAGAACAAGCGAGTGTGTGTGTGTGTATATATAGATGATTAGCCTCAAGTATTTAAAGCTTGTTGTGTGTAGCGACCATTTTGTCTCGGTAACCACTGAGCATTTTTGTGTTTTAGCTATCATTTTTAACCAATCAATTAAAGATAGTCTACTCTTAATTCTTGATTAATCAGAGTTTGCGTACACCGTTTCTCATTTATTAACCCATACCTGCAACCTATACTCTCTCTATACTGCAGTTTGATCTGAAAACAAGTTTCAATGGTAAAAGACTTGTCAGTCACCATACATGTAGCCTACACTAATTCTTTCTCTACCTAGCTATGTTTCATTTCACATGGTAAACATCTCACATGTTCGTATCCGATTATTAGTTTATAAAATCTCAGGTAGATGACCTTGATGTATTGGGTATTTTGGGTAAATTCATTGGCCATGGGAAAGGGTTGACCATTCTAAGTCCTATGACACCTCACATGTTGAAATTCGATTACTAGTTTATAAAATACTAGGTCAATGACCATGCTGTATTAGATCTTTTGGGTAAATTCGTTGGTCATGGAAGAGGGATGTCCATCCTGAGTCCCATGACACCTCACTTGACCCTCTCTGATTATTATTTAGCGAAATATTAACAAAAGTGTAGTTAGGCCCTTTTGACAAGAATAAATAATTCATTCAAAAACAGAATGTCACCTCAAGTCCAACGACCTCTTATACAAGTCCCTAGCCTAACTGGTTCATGAGATATTTAGAAAAAGCTAAATGACCTATTAGTTTTGGATCTTTTGGTAATTAAAAAAACTCATCTATAAATCATTATTCAAAATAGCCTGCCCGCTTACAAAAAAACAAGTACACATGTGTAAAAACAAACAAAAAACATGTTAATTCATAGTAACAATCGGCTGTTCACATGCGTTTCATGTGGAACAACGTTTAACTCCATTATAGCATTAGGGGGTCATGGGCCAGTCCATAGGGACCAGTCCAAAGGAACCGGTCTAAAGGGATTAGTCAAAGAGGACCCGTCAACAAGGACCCGAAAACAGGGGCTCGTCCACAAGGAACCCGTCAACAATGACCAGTCAACAATGACCCGTCAACAGGGACTCGTCAACAAGGACCCGTCCACAGGGACCTGTCAGCAGGGACCCGTCCACAGGGGCCTGCGTGTGCGTGCGGGGGAACATACAATTACGTCAGCAAATCATCTCATCTAGTTTCAAATTTAGCCACTACGGCGCGTGCAACACACAGGAAGTGAGTGGGAACATACGATTACGTCAGCGAAACATGAACTCACTTGTCTGTTGTATGAGTATCAGTTTAATAGTGACATCAAGCAGCAAAAGACGTTTACTTACACAATCCATCATTATGGTAAGCATTTTTTTCTTATCATTATGGAAATCTCCTTATTAGAATAAAATGTTATAGTGGTTCTGGTCACTTATAGCTAAACTGTAGTAGATATGATTTTTTTTGTTTCTTTATAGGCTACTACAATAAATATTCTCAATGCTATGGGGGGTAGAACTGTTGATTAGAGAGAAAAAACTCACTGAATTACCAATGCATACTCTTTTCCGTATCATTAACATTCAAAAAGGTGACGCAATGTATGGTGAACGTGTATTATGTGTTAGTGAAAATTTTCAGACATTCCTTTCTACACGTTTTAATGATATGTCAGTAAGTGTGCTCGAGGATCTAAATCGTGGTGGACATTCTCTATATCTAATTTATGAGGGCATAAAAAACAATAAATGTATTGTACATTCTGACTTTGAATTAGGATAGGTAAGGTGGGATTTGGTTAGGATAGGTTAGGTAAGGTTAGGTTAGGTTAGGTTAGGTTAGGTGAATTTGGGTTAGGCAGAATTGCTGCGGTATGTATCAAAAGCCAGCTCCTGTCAGTTTTGCCTCACAAGGTTGAGTGTACCCCATTCCAACCCTCAGCCTAGAATTAAATTTCTTGACAGAGCCAGGACTCGAACCCGAGCCTCCACAGTAACAGCCAAGAATGCTAGCCACTACACCAAGAAGTGAGGCAATATAAGGCTGGTCTTGATTGTACATGATCAATCAATAATTACCTAATAATAATTATAATAAATAATAATAATAATAATAATAAATATTCCATTTAGCAACTACATAGCCGACCTCTCCCTGGGTTCTTTTACATGCCAACATCGTATGACATGCGTGTCTTAATTTTTGCCGCCTTTCAAAAATCACTTACCACGACCAAGCGCGAACCTGCAAGCTTGGGGTTGGTAGTCCGGCACAATAACCACTCACCCACCGTGGCAAGCTATCAATCAATAATTACATAATAATATTATTAATAATAATAACTATAATAATAACAAAACAATAAATATTCCATTTAGCAACTACACGGTCGAACTCCCCCTGTGACATTATTCACGGTCTCAGAGTGTGGCGGCCATTTTGCCCATTAGCCACTGCGCCAGCTCTGAATGACCCCTCCATAAGAATAACATAGGGCTGGTTGCGCGCGGCGGCCATCTTGCCCATTAGCCCCTGCGCCAGAATCGCCTTATATTTCCTACTTATGCTATACCTCATTGGCCACAATGCTGTGCCTTTCTTAAATTACGGACGCCTAGATGTCAATTTATTTACGTTCTCGCCGAATGTTGTATTAGGAGTTAACTATGGCCAAGCAGAGAACATTGAACTTTATGTATGAGGTTCAACGAGAGTGTATTTTCACTTTAAGCTGGGAGTTGTGTGCCAGACGTAAGGAAGAGAATTGATAGGAGCACAATGATGGCGTTCGAAGTCTTTCATGATCACCATCTTAGTGTATATGCTACTCTTTTATTTGTATGTGAACACTGAAAAATCACTGTAGTTCTCATCATCTGTCATGTGTAAGAGACGTAAGAAAGAACTGTCTAGGGCGAAAAAATGAAAAAAAATTTTTTTGGCGTTTTAAGTGGAGAAGTGGAGAAGTGGAATTTGTAAAATAAAAAATCATGAAAAATGGTCATTTTATAAGGTATAAATGACTATTCTGCACCATGAATGACAACGCCCACTTTTACAGAGGTTTATGTATGTGCGTAAAACTACTGAACGATTATAGATAGATTTCTGATATCACTTCTTGCCTGCTCTGTTGAGCGCAGACTTTGTCGTCTTGGTAACAACTTCCTGCATTTTTTATGTTACAAGTGGTTACTGAACATCGTCATAATCACTGTGATTTAGCACTGATCTATTGAAGAAATATTGTTTAAGCTGTGGTACAGCAAGGTCATGTGATTATTGAATCGTTGATTTGAAGAGGGACAAAAGTCCACTTATTTGCAAACAGATAAGTTGAAATACGCATTTCTTTATTTTTTATTTATTTATATTGTTTTTATTTACTTATTTGTTCATTTATTAAAAAGGTAAAGGATGTAGAAGCAAAATAACCAGTGATGGACGAAATGATGCTAGTTATAGTGCAGGAATGTTCTAAGAATTGTCAGAGGTAACTAAACTTCAACCACTTTTTTCTCAATGTAACATTTTTCACTACTAGGGTAGCATTTGTAAGAAAACTAATACAGATAGGTCCATAATTTTTAATATATCAACATCATCGTAATGAACAGTAATAATAAGGGATATCCCTTTAAATAATAGTTATACAAAATGAAATATAAATATTTTTCGTTATACGTTTGGATTAAAACAAAAAATCATATCGGTAAAAGTATTTCGTTTTTGTCAATAATCCTTCTTATTATTTCAGATAATGATCCAAACAGTAATCCCTGAAAATTTCAATTGGTTAACCCAATCAGAAATTGAGTAAATTGTACCAAAAATTTGAATATTTAACATGGGCGAGATAGGCAGATCTTCCTTACCTTAAGATTGAACCCTCTATGCTAATTCTATGTACTGTTACATCAGAATGAAATATGGTGAATAGTTGGAAGTGTCTACGGCCTTTAGAGAAGTACCATCCCAGCATTTACCTGGAATTTAAAATGAGAAACCATGGTAAACCATACAAACCAAATAAATAGCGGAGGGTGGGGTTCAAACCCGCTTGCCTTTAGTGCGTGAAAGTAGCCTGACGACATGGCCTGGACCTTAAGTTTTGTAGTATATGCTCTAAGGCATGAAGAATAAATCTTGGATTCAATTTATATGTTTTAAGGTTAGATATCTAAATTACTGAAGGAGGGTTAAAACTATACATGATAGAAAAATGCATTATTGAAGGCCTTCTTTAATGATTCCGTGAATGATGACACCCATGAATGCTTTTGAAATAGACTCAGCAGGCGTCTCTATCAATAGGCGGGGTGAAGCTTTTAAAGCTACTCAATGACACCTCAGTCAGAACTGCTTATGTCAGTTGTTTCAATGGCAACCTGTTTTGGCAATGCCGCAGGGGAAAAAGAAACACTGAAAATTATCATTGAAACTTTTTCTGTTTAATAACGAGGAATTCCCGCCACCAAAAATCTATTACCCTTCGATGTCAGAGAAAAGGTTTTAACGTGAATGAATAAGCCTGTGGCATATCAAGTATGGCAGTTCCAGGTGGCTAGATATGATTGCCTACAAGAACATGAATGGCTTCCTATTAATTCCAACTAGGAAGATCGAATGGCATCTAAGTCAGACTCAAGAAGAGAACACATGACGATTATGTTGGCTTGTAGCATTACATTTCACCTTTGTTGGCAGCCCGGATAAACGGGAAGGTGCTGCTGTTTCCCTGTCCCCAATTGCATCAATAACTGCTGTTGATATATAATGTGAATACTGCTTGCTGTTAGTGGCGATTTTTATGTTACATAGCCTACATTAAACTCTCTCCAGAGGTAGTTAATTTACATTAACTTCTTTGATCTAAACATGTGCAATATTTTGTGTAAAAAAACTTGTAATATATTTTTTATCTGTCATATGAGTGAATTATATTTTCATTCTCATAAGCTGGGCTGGTAGAACTCATCACCATCATCATCATCATCTTCATTTCCTCTCGACTTTGTTCTGCCGTTCCACCATTCCTCTTCCGACACGGTGTTCCAATCTAGGTTCCGTTTTCTAATGATATTCTTCACCGAGTCCATCCAACGCATTCTTGGTCTTCCTCGTCCTCTCTTCCCTGTCATCCGTCGTTCCAGTGCTCGTCTTGGTAGACCTACTTCATTCATCCGTTTGACATGACCAAACCATCTTAATCTGTTTTGCTCCAGATTGTCATTTAGTTTCTGTATTCCTAGTTCTTTCCGTGTATCTTCATTTCTCACTCTTGTCTCTCCTCGTTTTCTGAACCAAACTTCTCAGGAATCTCATCTCAGCTGCCTGTACTCTGCTCTCATCCCTCTTAGTCATTGTCCAAGTTTCTGCAACATATGTCATTATAGGAACATGTTATGCTTTGTACATAACTTCTCTAGCCTTAATTGGTATATCCTTGTTCCATACTAATCCCCATACCTGTTGGTGGAAAGCACTCCCGAGTTGTATCCTTCTGCTAATTTCCAAATCTAGTCTTCCATCTTCAGTCAGTTCACTTCACAAGTATTTTAAGTGTTCCACCACTTCCAATTCCTTATCTCCTACTTTGATTACTCCTTTTCCTTCCTTCTTACCTCTACTCATCACCACTGTTTTACTCTTCTCCACATTTATCTTCAATGTCCATTGCTCAATCTTTTCATTTCTTATGTCTAACTGTTCTTGTACCACCATCTCATCCTCGCCCCAGATCACAACGTCGTCTGCAAGCAACATTACCTTCATCTTTGCCCTACTATATTATATAATTGCTGTCTTCATGATGTCATCCATCACCATTAAGAACAATAATGGTGACAGCACACTTCCTTGCTTTTGTCCAGTGTCAATTTTAAACCATTCCGATGTCCCGACTCTAGTCTTCACACTACTGTAGCACTCCATGCACATTCCTTTTATCATGGCTCTCAGTTCCTTGCCTATCCTCCTATTTGTTAAGCTTTCCCAAACTTTTGTTGTAGGGATGCTATCATAAGCCTTTTCTCGACCAATAAAAGTCATTACCATATCCTTCCCATATTCCCAACTCTTTTCAATGATCTGTCTCAGAATGAAAATGGGTTCCACTGTTGACCTTCCCCCTCTAAATCCAAACTGCTCCCCCTCTATTTGGCTTTCTACCTTTACTATAATTCTTTTTTCTAGGATTCTTTCCATTATTTTGGCAACATGTGAGATTATGGTGAATCCTCGGTAGTTACCACACACTTTTCTGTCTCCTTGCTTGAATATTGGCTCTATTATTCCCTTTTTGCAGTTTTCATGAACTTTCTTCTCTCTCCACACACTCCTGAGAAGTCTGCATGTCCACTGCAATACCACTGGTCTTGCCGCCTTGATAATTTCTATTGCCACTTCGTCGATTCCCACAACTTTCCCCATCTTCATCTTCCTAACTGCCCATTCCACTTCTGCCATATTACTGTCTGGTTCTTCTTCTATTTTTTCCTCCACCGTTTTGGCTGTTTGCGTAACATCTCCGCATGCCTGGCGTCTCACATTCAACAGCTCGCTGAAATATTCTTTCCATCTGTCCGTTATCTCTTCTGGTTTTGTCAATATTTCACCTTCTTAGTTTTTCACGAGCCCAGTTTTCACCTTTTTATTTCTTCTGCTCTTTATAATTCCAAACAGCAATTTCTTTCCACAATTTAAATCCTCCCTTATTTCCTCAGTGAATTATTCCCAGCTTTTCTTCTTTTCCTCTGCAATTACTTTCTTGCAATCTCTGTTTGGTTCTATATATTTTGCTGTACTTTCTTCTGTCTTTTTTGATTTCCAATCCTTCCAAGTTTACTTCTTCTCCCTTACCTTTTCTTTCACTCTATCGTTCCACCATTTTGTTGCCTTTTCCCGTACCTTTCCTGATGTTCTACTACGTGTTTTCTTTGCACTGTTTACAAATGCACTCTTGAACTTTTCCCATTCTTGTTCCACATGTGTAATATCCGTCCTTGATATGTGTTCTTGCAATTCTTTCTTAAACTCTTCTGCAACCTCCTTTTCCTTTAGTCTCCAGACCTTAATCTTTCTTTCCCTTTTTTCTGATAATCTCATAACTCTTCCTATTTTTAATTTTGCTACCACTGCCCTATGGTCTCCTACAAATGCTTCCTCTGCTATGGCTGTGACATCCATTAGCTCTTTCCGATGTCCTTTTTCGACTAATATATAGTCTAGCAGAGTTTTCGTTCTTCTATCTCCCCATCCATCGTTATCTTCTGACTATTTTTCTTTCTGAACCACGAATTCTCTATAATTAATGGGTCCGCTGACAGAAGTCCATTAAGAAATCCTCTTCTGGATTCTTACTGCTATAATCATATGATCCCAAATCTCCTCTCTTCCTTGTCTGTCTCTTCCCACTTGTGCAATCTAATTTCCCTTTATTATTATTTCCTTATCCTCTATATATGTTTCCACATCTTCTAGGATTTCTTCTAAGTTCTCTTCTTTTATTTCCCGTTTGTGGAGCATATACTTGAACCAGATCTCTTGTCCCTGTCTGGTACTGTATCCTTCATATGATCATCCTGTCACTTATCTTCTTCACCCCTTCCATATACTCTAGGACATCCTTTCTTATAATCATTCCTACTCCATTTTTGCCTCCTGCCCTCCACTGTAAAACAGCCTATATCATTCCTCTAGTTTTCTTTCCCCTTTTCCTTTCCATTTTGTTTCACTGAGGCCGAGGATGGCTATATCTTTCTCCATCAGAGTCCACTAGCTCCTCAGTCTTGTCCGTCGGGGTTAAGATGTTGACTGTCCCTATTCGGATGTATTGCGATGTTGATCGCCTATTACTATCAGCTCCCCCATCATCTGAAGAACTCTGCGTCACTTGTAGGGTACGCTCTAGCATTTTCCGAGGCTGAACCATATTTGCTATCATTTTAGGCTACTTTTAAGATGGGTTTACCACTCCCAAATGCATTTTATGACCTACTGCTGGATATGAACTAGGCCGCTCCAAACATGGAGAACAGACGCCCTTTGTAGCCGCTCCCCTGGAGTACAGACGCTACAGGTGTCCGTAATATGGACTAATATCGTTTTCGCTATTAACCCCGAGCACTGGGTTGCCCCTTCCGCCAACTTTGCTGTACCAAGGGACTCCTTCACCACCGCAGGTGCCGTTGATGTCTTCACTCATACCCTGAGCTGGGCCCGCCATCTTTATAACTCCTAGAGAGAGGGTGTCCCTCTCACTAAAAGCAATGTATACCACCACACTTCCTCGAATTTCATCACCTAGTGCTCTAGTCACACTGTATAACACTTCCTTCCATTGCATCACCTTGTCACACTACTCTAGTCACACTATATAACACTTCCTTGTGTCCCATCACATTACATACCGCACTATTCAATAAAAGCACTGTATACCACCACACTTCCTTGTAATGCATCACCTAGTGCCCTAGTCACACTGTATAACACTTCATTGTGTGCCATCACATTGCGATTCCGCCCTACTCAATAAAAACACTGTATACCACCACACTTCCTTGTATTGCATCACCTAGTGCTCTAGTCACACTTTATAACACTTCCGTGTGCCCCATCACATTACGATACCGCAGTACTCAATAAAAAAAAAAACTGTATACCACTACACTTCCTTGTATTGCATCACCTAGTGCTCTGGTCACACTTTATAACACTTCCTTGTGCCCCATCACATTACGTTTCCGCACTACTCAATAAAAGCACTGTATACCACCACACTTCATTGTATTGCATCACCTAGTGCTCTGGTCACACTTTATAACACTTCCTTGTGCCCCATCACATTACGATTCCGCACTACTCGATCAAAGCACTGTATACCACCACACTTCCTTGTATTGCATCACCTAGTGCTCTGGTCACACTTTATAACACTTCCTTGTGCCCCCTCACATTACGATACCGCAGTACTCAATAAAAAACACTGTATACCACTACACTTCCTTGTATTGCATCACCTAGTGCTCTGGTCACACTGTGTAACACTTCCTTGTGTGCCATCACATTACGATTCCGCACTACTCAATAAAAACACTGTATTCCACCACACTTCCTTGTATTGCATCACCTAGTGCTCTGGTCACACTTAATAACACTTTCTTGTGCCCCATCACATTACGATTCCGCACTACTCAATAAAAGCACTGTATACCACCACACATCATTGTATTGCATCACCTAGTGCTCTGGTCACACTTTATAACACTTCCTTGTGCCCCATCACATTACGATACCGCAGTACTCAATAAAAAACACTGTATACCACTACACTTCCTTGTATTGCATCACCTATTGCTCTGGTCACACTGTGTAACACTTCCTTGTATTGCATCACCTAGTGCTCTAGTCACACTGTATAACACTTCCTTGTATTGCATCACCTAGTGCTCTAGTCACACTGTATAACACTTCCTTGTGCCCCCTAACATTACGATACCGCAGTACTCAATAAAAAACACTGTATACCACTACACTTCCTTGTATTGCATCACCTAGTGCTCTGGTCACACTGTATAACACTTCCTTGTATTGCATCACCTAGTGCTCTGGTCACACTTTATAACACTTCCTTGTGCCCCCTAACATTACGATACCGCAGTACTCAATAAAAAACACTGTATACCACTACACTTCCTTGTATTGCATCACCTAGTGCTCTGGTCACACTGTGTAACACTTCCTTGTATTGCATCACCTAGTGCTCTAGTCACACTGTATAACACTTCCTTGTATTGCATCACCTAGTGCTCTAGTCACACTGTATAACACTTCCTTGTATTGCATCACCTAGTGCTCTGGTCACACTGTATAACACTTCCTTGTGCCCCAACACATTACAATACTGCACCACTCAATGAAAACACTGTATACCACTACACTTCCTTGTATTGCATCACCTAGTGCTCTGGACACACTGTATAACACTTCCTTATGTCCCATCACATTATGATACTGCACTACTCAATAAAAACACTGTAACCACCACACTTCCTTACATTGCATCGATCTAGTGCTCTAGTCACACTGTATAGCACTTCCTTGTGTCCCATCACATTACGATACCGCACTATTCAATAAAAACACTGTATATCACCACACTTCCTTGTAATGCATCACCTAGTGCTCTAGTCACACTGTATAACACTTCCTTGTGTCCCATCACATTACGATACCGCACTACTCAATAAATGCACTGTATACCACCACACTTCCTTGTATTGCATCACCTAGTGCTCTAGTCACTGTATAACACTTCCTTGTGTCCCATCACCTTACGATACTGCACTACTCAATAAAAGCTCTGTATACCACCACACTTCCTTATATTGCATCACCTAGTGCTCTAGTCACTGTATAACACTTCCTTGTGTCCCATCACATTACGATACTGCACTACTCAATTAAAACACTGTATATCTCCACACTTCCTTGTATTGCATCACCAAGTGCTCTAGTCACACTGTATAACACTTCCTTGTGTCCCATCACATTACGATACCGCACTACTCAATAAATACACTGTATACCACCACACTTCCTTGTATTGCATCACCTAGTGCTCTGGTCACACTGTATAACACTTCCTTTTATTGCTTCACCTAGTGCTCTAGTCACACTGTATGACACTTCCTTATGTCCCATCACATTACGATACCGCACTACTCAATAAAAACACTGTATACCACCACACTTCCTGGTATTGCATCACCTAGTGCTCTAGTCACTGTATAACACTTCCTTGTGTCCCATCACCTTACGATACTGCACTACTCAATAAAAGCTCTGTATACCACCACACTTCCTTGTATTGCATCACCTAGTGCTCTAGTCACTGTATAACACATCATTGTGTCCCATCACATTACGATACCGCACTACTCATTAAAAACACTGTATACCACCACACTTCCTTGTATTGCATCACCTAGTGCTCTGGTCACACTGTATAACACTTCCTTGTATTGCATCACCTAGTGCTCTGGTCACACTGTATAACACTTTCTTGTGTCCCATCTCATTACGATACCGCACTACTCAATAAAAACACTGTATATCACCACACTTCCTTGTAATGCACACCTAGTGCTCTAGTCACACTGTATAACACTTCCTTGTGTCCCATCACATTACGATACCGCACTACTCAATAAATGCACTGTATACCACCACACTTCCTTGTATTGCATCACCTAGTGCTCTGGTCACACTGTATAACACTTCCTTGTATTGCATCACCTAGTGCTCTGGTCACACTGTGTAACACTTCCTTGTAGTGCATCACCTAGTGCTCTAGTCACACTGTATAACACTTCCTTGTGTCCCATCTCATTACGATACCGCACTACTCAATAAAAACACTGTATTGTGCCCGTTTAGACCGGAGTCCGCACGACCACATATGCATTTTACCAATAATCAGTCAGCACGAGA
The DNA here is from genome assembly GCA_946902985.2 of Meconema thalassinum. Lineage (NCBI taxonomy): Eukaryota > Metazoa > Arthropoda > Insecta > Orthoptera > Tettigoniidae > Meconema > Meconema thalassinum. Next base: position 183,393,601 of record OX336398.1, on the reverse strand, counting down.
GTCAAAATATCCCGGAGCGCCAGATGGGTTAAAGCAAATCGCAAAAACGACATCAAATTAAAAAAATGCTCTACTGATTTTTGGCTCAATGCAACAATAAGGATAGAAGGAGATTTAATTGGGAGAAACACATCTGGTAAAATTATCTCAGTTTATTTTAAAGTTAAAATCTGACTGCAAAGATGCTCAAAGCAGCAGCATCCACGTGTGGCGATCCACACACTTATTTACACCCAATATACAGAAATTTTCCAAACACATTTGACAATCTTTTTGGAAACACAAGTCCGATTAATAGTCCTGTGGACTGTGTTCCAAAATTATTAATATTTAATTCCAGTTCAAAATTAATTGTCTATACTGGAAATAACGTAGATCACTGTTTGACTATTTACATGATATTAACACTCGTAGAATAAATGTTTATAGAATTCTTAAACTTTCACTTGCTTTTCCAGTTTCAAAAATATATCGTCGAAAATATTATTATCATCGTAGCAACACAAATTATTAACACATATTAATAACATCTGAAAAGTATTTGACCTTGAGAATAGCATCGAAGAACTGTGCGAAGCACAACAACAATTAATTGTTCTTCTGACATTAAACATTCGAGAAGTGACTCGATTATCAACTTCAAGTTCCAAACAAAATATATGATTTCTGAATCATCAGCTTGATCAATAAATGGTTGAACCATTCAACTATTCAATTTTCCACTTGGGAACAATATTATAAAAAATATTTATATTTATGGCCATTTTTAGCAACTTTCACAACTTGCAATTCTTCGACAGAATGCGGAAATTAGAATTGTAGTTTCATAATAAATTCATTTAGTTCATGTCACTAGGATTGAAAATATCCTTCAAATTATTCGTGGTTAAAGAATTATTTTTAATTGGCAGTGGCCCATTCTACTATTTGTGTAAGAACACAATATTACAACAACAACGGCAAAGGTCTTCCTCTGAAGAAGAATAAACTACTATCATGATAAATCCGGGTTCTAGCAAAATCAAAGTCTAAAATGGAATTCGAAAACAAGGTTGAAATAAGAACTGATGGTTTTCAAGAAATAACCTTCGGGTTATTCATACGACGAAATGTGTGGCTCCAATACTCCTACTATAAACCTGAGCCATCGAACCTGCTATTTGATTGATGCTCGAAAAAACCTTCATTCCTGCGACTTAACATGCGCACCTGGGAATGGCATTTCAACTACTCCACACACATAAATTATCTTCCCAAAATTTATACAATAAATCAAGCCTCTGCTTGTTATCAACACTGGAAGATTAATAAACTTACAAGTTTATTTTATTTTACCATTCAGTTCAACCCGTGAATTTACCATACTTATGAAAATCTTTATTTCACTTTCGAGTGTATTTACGTCATGATTTTATATAAATACAAAAATATCCTATTTGATACAAATATCAATTGCTTCCCGTTTCATGCCTCTCCGTGTTATCTGAAAAATATACTTTACTCATTGCAAATATCAACTGTTCAACCAGAACTGAAATGTTGGTTGAATGCGGGCTTGCGCTAACCACTCTCCTTCGGAAAATCTCCTGTTCCAAACTTGAAATGTTTAAACTACTTCACAGGCTCTTTCTCAATACATATGATTATTAGAAAATATAATATCCAAGAATTATTTAGAAAAATTATAAAAATTATTATTATTATCATTAGTGGATTTTTATTATTATTATTATTATTTATATCATTTTAAATGTGTTTAATTATCATCTCATTATGTGAGAATCCACATGTTCGAACCTTCGAATATGGAAAAAAATATCCATTCCTCAACAAAAATAAATTAACTTTTACAGTTACATCGGGGGTTTTCCGTGGTTTCCTTAAAATATGAAAAATTCAAATAAATGCTCGAAATGCTCGGTCATCGATCCTAAACTGTTCTGAGTGTTGAAAATACTCAGAATAACTCTAATAAGTCTTGCGTAAATCATTGCATGCTTTAAATACGACGAAAAAAATGTGTTGGTCATCTGCAGAAAAATAGTTTGTTCCAATTAGCTAGGCATAATATAATTCAAATGTGGCTTACATTTCTTGATAGTCTTGAAGCGTAGTAAACCTGGTCTGTACCAGATTTATCCATAGACATGCCCTATCGGACAAGCACGTATAATCCTTGTATCGGCCGCCATTGTAGACCCACAATTCGTCTAGTCAGACATAGTGGTAGTATCTTTCGACGTTTGAATAAACTGTGGTTCCATTATAATATGGGCTTCTATCAAAGCCATAACAGTTTGTTTAAATAGGGTCAGATCTAAGTGATCTCTTCTTAAATATGTCAGTTGTAACATAACTCACTGTAATCTCATCAGTACAAGAAAAACATTGACAGTCTAAGCAATTAACGGCTGTTCTGAAGATCGTTCCCTGGGCATGGTTTGTTAATATCACCATCTGCCATGCGCTCGACAACCTGCAGTTTCCCTTGCGTAGACTAATGAACGCCACCGTTATAGACTAGTCTTCAGTGTACTGACAGATCGAAGTGGTTAACTAGTTACAAAAATGAAAACTGACTTGAAAATGGATTTAAACATCCAAGTATTAAGTTACTACTGGACTGTGACAAAATACTATTTTCTAGACAAAGTCTAGCATATGTCCTTTTGGAAATATAAATATTTCCACCAATGTCTGTAGAAATATCAATCACCTCAGTGATTCCCCTCACCAGAAACTTACTAAGTTCCAACTCGTTTGCGCAGCACTTCTCGTGACTATCACGATTTGAAAAGAACTTCTGCGTAGATTCGGCAACCATGTGCCTTGGCTCAGCGTAGACGCAACTTGCTTGCCAAGTGCTTGTGTTAGAATGAGCTGACCATGCCTGCTCCAGCTGGCTTTTATTCAAAACGGTCAGGGTCACGCGTCATCGCCTGATATCTGGAAATCCTCATATCTCTTGAATCCCTGGTCCGATTTACTTGATACTAATTGCATTCTCTTTCATTTGGCCGTGCCAGTAATCTGATCCCAGTCTCAAGTCTCTACTCCATAGTTAACTATTTAATCAATAAATAGCCTCCACCTCTGCTATTACTCGCTACGTCACTTGACATCCAACTATCGGTAAAATTCTTCTAAATGCTTCTCGAAGCAATGTAGCGCGATATTCAAATATCTGAACTTTCAAAAGCGGCTACAGCCTTTCCCTTGATATCTAGGTGTCTGAAACTTGGAATACCCATTCCTAGAGTTGGGCACATCCACCCCACACCTAGCAAAAAATAAAAATTGAAAAATTTTTATTTTTCCTATCTACACATTAAATCATCTGGTTCTTGAATAATAGATCTTCAAATTCGATGCATTATAAGTTCCCACGATGTTACCAGTTCGTGTATTGGCTACTTCATAGCTTCCATTATTGTTTACTTCCACAATATTCAAAATCTTCAATTTCACCAGGCTTAATATCAAAAATATCGTGATACTCTTCTAAAATCTTCCCTAGCTCTAGGGACTCCTTCTCAGTGTAGACTTCTCTTCCTTCAGCTTCATGAAAAATCAGAGACCATTGAGCATCTCCCTCGATGTCTTCCTCTTCTTTTCCCTCGAAGTTAATCTCTTCGGTATTCTTGAATCTGATCGTCTCTGTCTTCATATCTATCACTGCTTGATATTTCTGAATGAAATCTGCTCCCAATATCATGTCAAAAGCCATGTCCTTCATTACAACAAATACATGTCGAAAATCATGTCCTCCAATCGTAATACATAAGTATAATTGTGTTTTACACAGAGATATTTTATTGGGTATTATTCCTTGGATCTTAATTCCTGATACTGGAATCTCCTCTAAATTCTCTTTGAGCTTCCACAGAATATAAAGCTTCTCACTCACCAGACAAAGCATAGCCCCAGTATCGATCAAAGTATCGACAGGCATACCGAATACTTCGCATGATATGATCGGCATTCTAATTCTTGTACCCATTTCTTTTCGTTCGTCATTCTGTTGAATTAAGTCATCATCCTCTGCTTGCCATTTAATAATTCTGGAAGTGAAAGTATTCAAAATTCTATCTTCTACTGTGAATTCGAAGTTTTTTTTTCATTACCATTCCCCCGGGATTGTTGTGTTCCCGATGGACCTGGTTCATTGGGCCTCTGCTCCAAAAATTGCAAGTTATCTTGGTGTCTTGCTTCCAAATTTTTCCTCGTCTCCTTGTTAAACTCTTCATTTGACTGACGAGTATCCACATTCCCTCTATTATTGTAGTTGTTTCTACCATAATATCTTCTTTCCTGGTACCTTCCTTGACTATCTCGTGGCCTTCTCCATCGAGTATTGTATCGATTACCACCATCTGGTCTCGCATATGGCTTGTAACTGTATCTGTTACTGTACTGGTTCCATCCTCTCTTATTTGGATCTTCCCTCGGCGTTTTCTCTTCTCGCTCCTCTCGAATCTCTCGAGGTGTTTGAGAATAACTATCAGCCATAACAGCATACACAGCGTTGTTATTCTTTACTCCCTTCTGATGGAAGAATTGTGCGTTCGTATGATCCAGCTTCTGTAATACTTCATCAAATTGTTCCATATTATAGATATCAGCAGCGATCAAAGTCCTCTGGACGTATGCTGGAAATTGACGTATCAATGCAGTAATCAACTCGTTATCTGGCATTGGCGGATCTAAATGTTGAAGTTTAGACAGCTGTCCAGAAAAGTACGTAGAGTATCGAGTAGGTTGTGACGTCGAGAATCTCTTCGAATATAACTCTGCTCTAACTTGCTGTTGGGTTTCCGGGGACCAAAACTTCTTCAATAGCCCACGAGAAAACTCCTCAAAAGTGGTTAGAGTGGATCTAAATGCTCTAAACCAAAGAAGTGCGGGACCTTCCAAAAACTTCCCTATCACTCGGATCTGTCTTTCTTTAGGGATCTTAGAATCTTTCAGGTAATCACCTGCTTCTCTCAAAAATTCCACGGGTGTCACAGAATCTCGCCCTGAAAATTTAGAAGGCTTATCCTCTATATTCTTAAATACAGTTATGGGGTTGGATTGAAATACTGTCCTGACCTCATCCTGTCTATCAGTCTCTCTAGCTCCTCCTAGATTTATCTGTATCTGTTCCTTTCCCCTTACATTTGGCATTTTCAACAGATGATCAGACTGTTTTCATAGCCTCAAGCTCCTTCTGGTTTTCTTCTGCCATCTTCTTAATTGCTTCAGTCTCTTTACAATTGTCCTTAACATCAATGGATATCTTGTTCATAACAGCCTCATGACTTTTCAATGACCCTGTCATATCTGATATGTCCTTCTGAGTTGCTTGAATATCTTTGGCAATTACTTCAATATGGGATGACAAAGATTCCCTAATCTCCTTGATTCCCTCTTGGTTCTCCAGCTTGAGTGTATCTTTAATTTCATTGACAACTGTGGTTTTGATTTCAGTTTGCAACTCACTGATCATACCTTCTCTTATTTCTCCCATGACAAGTTCTTTGAATTGTTCCGTTAAACGTTGAACAACTAGAATTCCCATCTCGTTACTCTCCTTCTTCACTCGGACTTCCAGGTTGACCATGTCTTCACCAACTTTCCTAAGACCATGTTCTATCCTATCAGCTAAGCTTTGGGATCGAAGATCAGCATCGCGAAATTTTTCGTCCATTAAACTTGCGTTAGTAGCTAATGAAGTTTCGAGCTCATGTGTTTTGTCGCATAATTTATTCATTTTACTCTCAAGTGTCATTTTCAAAATTTCAGAATTCTCTTTAAATTTACTTTCCATTGAATTAAATTTACTATTTAAATTTTCCTTTAAGTTATCTTTTAACCTGCTCTCTAACAAATCGGAATTTTCCTTGAGTTTATCCTCTAAACTTTCTTTCAAGTTACCTTTTAAAGAATCAGAACTTTCTCTAAGTTTATTTTCCAAAGAATCAGAATTTTCTCTAAGTTTATCATTCAAATTTTCTTTAAGTTTATTTTCTAAAGAATCAGAATTTTCTTTAAGTTTCTCATTTAAACTTTCTTTAAGTTTATTTTCTAACGAATCAGAATTTTCTTTAAGTTTACTTTCTAAAGAATCAGAATTTTCTTTAAGTTTCTTTTCTAAAGCCTCTGTATTTTCTTTCATAATAGCGGCTACACGCCGTCCAGCCTCTTTTGAACTCTCCTCCAAACTCCTCATCATCCTCATCATTTCTTCCATAATTTCAATTATTATTCAAAACTTAGGGGTATACAACAGTGGCAAACACAAGCTTATAACTAGAACAAGAAATATGAATAGCTAATTGGAACACTATAATAAAATGAGATTTGTCCTAATGTCGACGTGATGGAAAAACAAAATTCTCTACTTTTACGAATTACATTTACCATAATATCACAAGAAAAATATGCAAGTTCTCAAATATCCTCCACCTGGATTCTAATAATGTGTATATCCAGTCATCGAACGTTTACTACTGAATTTACTTGACGCCCTAATGGTTAAGCCATTATCAAAAATAATCAAACCCATTCTAATTATTAACCAGTTAAATTTTTAATTTTCCCCACTAATTGGGTTTCCTACTAATTTATTCATCCAAACCAGACATCTCTCAACTCCCAAAATATCTCTATAGAAATTATCACAATTTAAATCGGCATGCGATTGACCATGTCTAAATCGGGACCCACGTTCGAAGCCATTTCTCTCTCTATCTTATTTTATGTGCCCGTTTAGACCGGAGTCCGCACGACCACATATGCATTTTACCAATAATCAGTCAGCACGAGAGTCAAAATATCCCGGAGCGCCAGATGGGTTAAAGCAAATCGCAAAAACGACATCAAATTAAAAAAATGCTTTACTGATTTTTGGCTCAATGCAACAATAAGGATAGAAGGAGATTTAATTGGGAGAAACACATCTGGTAAAATTATCTCAGTTTATTTTAAAGTTAAAATCTGACTGCAAAGATGCTCAAAGCAGCATCATCCACGTGTGGCGATCCACACACTTATTTACACACAATATACAGAAATTTTCCAAACACATTTGACAATCTTTTTGGAAACACAAGTCCGATTAATAGTCCTGTGGACTGTGTTCCAAAATTATTAATATTTAATTCCAGTTCAAAATTAATTGTCTGTACTGGAAATAACGTAGATCACTGTTTGACTATTTACATGATATTAACACTCGTAGAATAAATGTTTATAGAATTCTTAAACTTTCACTTGTTTTTCCAGTTTCAAAAATATATCGTCGAAAATATTATTATCATCGTAGCAACACAAATTATTAACACATATTAATAACATCTGAAAAGTATTTGACCTTGAGCATAGCATCGAAGAACTGTGCGAAGCACAACTACAATTAATTGTTCTTCTGACATTAAACATTCGAGAAGTGACTCGATTATGAACTTCAAGTTCCAAACAAAATATATGATTTCTGAATCATCAGCTTGATCAATAAATGGTTGAACCATTCAACTATTCAATTTTCCACTTGGGAACAATATTATAAAAAATATTTATATTTATGGCCATTTTTAGCAACTTTCACAACTTGCAATTCTTCGACAGAATGCGGAAATTAGAATTGTAGTTTCATAATAAATTCATTTAGTTCATGGCACTAGGATTGAAAATATCCTTCAAATTATTCGTGGTTAAAGAATTATTTTTAATTGGCAGTGGCCCATTCTACTATTTGTGTAAGAACACAATATTACAACAACAACGGCAAAGGTCTTCCTCTGAAGAAGAATAAAATACTATCATGATAAATCCGGGTTCTAGCAAAATCAAAGTCTAAAATGGAATTCGAAAACAAGGTTGAAATAAGAACTGATGGTTTTCAAGAAATAACCTTCGGTGTTATTCATACGACGAAATGTGTGGCTCCAATACTCCTACTATAAACCTGAGCCATCGAACCTGCTATTTGATTGATGCTCGAAAAAACCTTCATTCCTGCGACTTAACATGCGCACCTGGGAATGGCATTTCAACTACTCCACACACATAAATTATCTTCCCAAAATTTATACAATAAATCAAGCCTCTGCTTGTTATCAACACTGGAAGATTAATAAACTTACAAGTTTATTTTATTTTACCATTCAGTTCAACCCGTGAATTTACCATACTTATGAAAATCTTTATTTCACTTTCGAGTGTATTTACGTCATGATTTTATATAAATACAAAAATATCCTATTTGATACAAATATCAATTGCTTCCCGTTTCATGCCTCTGCGTGTTATCTGAAAAATATACTTTACTCATTGCAAATATCAACTGTTCAACCAGAACTGAAATGTTGGTTGAATGCGGGCTTGCGCTAACCACTCTCCTTCGGAAAATCTCCTGTTCCAAACTTGAAATGTTTAAACTACTTCACAGGCTCTTTCTCAATACATATGATTATTAGAAAATATAATATCCAAGAATTATTTAGAAAAATTATAAAAATTATTATTATTATTATTAGTGGATTTTTATTATTATTATTATTTATATCATTTTAAATGTGTTTAATTATCATCTCATTATGTGAGAATCCACATGTTCGAACCTTCGAATATGGAAAAAAATATCCATTCCTCAACAAAAATAAATTAACTTTTACAGTTACATCGGGGGTTTTCCGTGGTTTCCTTAAAATATGAAAAATTCAAATAAATGCTCGAAATGCTCGGTCATCGATCCTAAACTGTTCTGAGTGTTGAAAATACTCAGAATAACTCTAATAAGTCTTGCGTAAATCATTGCATGCTTTAAATACGACGAAAAAAATGTGTTGGTCATCTGCAGAAAAATAGTTTGTTCCAATTAGCTAGGCATAATATAATTCAAATGTGGCTTACATTTCTTGATGGTCTTGAAGCGTAGTAAACCTGGTCTGTACCAGATTTATCCATAGACATGCCCTATCGGACAAGCACGTATAATCCTTGTATCGGCCGCCATTGTAGACCCACAATTCGTCTAGTCAGACATAGTGGTAGTATCTTTCGACGTTTGAATAAACTGTGGTTCCATTATAATATGGGCTTCTATCAAAGCCATAACAGTTTGTTTAAATAGGGTCAGATCTAAGTGATCTCTTCTTAAATATGTCAGTTGTAACATAACTCACTGTAATCTCATCAGTACAAGAAAAACATTGACAGTCTAAGCAATTAACGGCTGTTCTGAAGATCGTTCCCTGGGCATGGTTTGTTAATATCACCATCTGCCATGCGCTCGACAACCTGCAGTTTCCCTTGCGTAGACTAATGAACGCCACCGTTATAGACTAGTCTTCAGTGTACTGACAGATCGAAGTGGTTAACTAGTTACAAAAATGAAAACTGACTTGAAAATGGATTTAAACATCCAAGTATTAAGTTACTACTGGACTGTGACAAAATACTATTTTCTAGACAAAGTCTAGCATATGTCCTTTTGGAAATATAAATATTTCTACCAATGTCTGTAGAAATATCAATCACCTCAGTGATTCCCCTCACCAGAAACTTACAAAGTTCCAACTCGTTTGCGCAGCACTTCTCGTGACTATCACGATTTGAAAAGAACTTCTGCGTAGATTCGGCAACCATGTGCCTTGGCTCAGCGTAGACGCAACTTGCTTGCCAAGTGCTTGTGTTAGAATGAGCTGACCATGCCTGCTCCAGCTGGCTTTTATTCAAAACGGTCAGGGTCACGCGTCATCGCCTGATATCTGGAAATCCTCATATCTCTTGAATCCCTGGTCCGATTTACTTGATACTAATTGCATTCTCTTTCATTTGGCCGTGCCAGTAATCTGATCCCAGTCTCAAGTCTCTACTCCATAGTTAACTATTTAATCAATAAATAGCCTCCACCTCTGCTATTACTCGCTACGTCACTTGACATCCAACTATCGGTAAAATTCTTCTAAATGCTTCTCGAAGCAATGTAGCGCGATATTCAAATATCTGAACTTTCAAAAGCGGCTACAGCCTTTCCCTTGATATCTAGGTGTCTGAAACTCGGAATACCCATTCCTAGAGTTGGGCACAGTATACCACCACACTTCCTTGTATTGCATCACCTAGTGCTCTGGTCACACTGTATAACACTTCCTTGTATTGCATCACCTAGTGCTCTGGTCACACTGTATAACACTTCCTTGTATTGCATCACCTAGTGCTCTAGTCACACTGTATAACACTTCCTTGTGTTGCATCACCTAGTGCTCAGGTCACACTGTATAACACTTCCTTGTATGACATCACCTAGTGCTCTGGTCACACTGTATAAGACTTCCTTGTATTGCATCACCTAGTGCTCTAGTCACACTGTGTAACACTTCCTTGTATTGCATCACCTAGTGCTCTAGTCACACTGTATAACACTTCCTTGTATTGCATCACCTAGTGCTCTAGTCACACTGTATAACACTTCCTTGTATTGCATCACCTAGTGCTCTAGTCACACTGTATAACACTTCCTTGTATTGCATCACCTAGTGGTCTGGTCACACTGTATAACACTTCCTTGTGTGACATCACATTACGATTCCGCACTACTCAATAAAAGCACTGTATACCACCACACTTCCTTGTATTGCATCACCTAGTGCTCTAGTCACACTGTATAACACTTCCTTGTATTGCATCACCTAGTGCTCTGGTCACACTCTATAACACTTCCTTGTATTGCATCACCTAGTGCTCTGGTCACACTCTATAACACTTCCTTGTATTGCATCACCTAGTGCTCTGGTCACACTGTATAACACTTCCTTGTATTGCATCACCTAGTGCTCTAGTCACACTGTATAACACTTCTTTGTGTCCCATCACATTACGATACTTCACTACTCAATAAAAGCACTGTATACCACCACACTTCCTTTAATTGCATTACCTAGTGCTCTAGTCACACTGTATAACACTTCCTTGTATTGCATCACCTAGTGCTCTGGTCACACTGTATAACACTTCCTTGTGTGCCATCACATTACGATTCCGCACTACTCAATAAAAGCACTGTATACCACCACACTTCCTTGTATTGCATCACCTAGTGCTCTAGTCACACTGTATAACACTTCCTTTTATTGCATCACCTAGTGCTCTAGTCACACTTTATAACACTTCCTTTTATTGCATCACCTAGTGCTCTAGTCACACTTTATAACACTTCCTTGTATTGCATCACCTAGTGCTCTGGTCACACTGTATAACACTTCCTTGTGTGCCATCACATTACGATTCCGCACTACTCAATAAAAACACTGTATACCACCATACTTCCTTGTATTGCATCACCTAGTGCTCTAGTCACACTGTATAACACTTCCTTTTATTGCATCACCTAGTGCTCTAGTCACACTTTATAACACTTCCTTTTATTGCATCACCTAGTGCTCTAGTCACTCTGTGTAACACTTCCTTGTGTCCCATCGCATTACGATACTTCACTACTCAATAAAAGCACTGTATACCACTACACTTCCTTTGCATCGCATCACCTAGTGCTCTAGTCACACTGTATAACACTTCCTTGTGTCCCATCACATTACGATACTGCACTACTCAATGAAAGCACTGTATACCACCACACTTCCTTGTATTGCATGACCTAGTGCTCTAGTCACACTGTACAACACTTCCTTTTATTGCATCACCTAGTGCTCTGCTCACACTGTATAACACTTCCTTGTGTGCCATAACATTACGATTCCGCACTACTCAATAATAACACTGTATACCACCACACTTCCTTGTATCGCATCACCTAGTGCTCTATTCACACTGTATAACACGTCCTTGTGTCCCATCACATTACGATTCCGCAATACTCAATAAAAGCACTGTATACCACCACACTTCCTTGTATTGCATCACCTAGTGCTCTATTCACACTGTATAACACTTCCTTGTATTGCATCACCTAGTGCTCTGGTCACACTGTATAACACTTTCTTGTGTGCCATCACATTACGATTCCGCACTACTCAATAAAAGCACTGTATACCACCAGACTTCCTTGTATTGCATCACCTAGTGCTCTAGTCACACTTTATAACACTTCCTTTTATTGCATCACCTAGTGCTCTAGTCACACTGTATAACACTTCCTTTTATTGCATCACCTAGTGCTCTAGTCACACTGTATAACACTTCCTTTGATTGCATCACCTAGTGCTCTAGTCACACTTTATAACACTTCCTTTTATTGCATCACCTAGTGCTCTAGTCACACATTATAACACTTCCTTGTATTGCATCACCTAGTGCTCTGGTCACACTGTATAACACTTCCTTGTGTGCCATCACATTACGATTCCGCACTACTCAATAAAAACACTGTATACCACCATACTTCCTTGTATTGCATCACCTAGTGCTCTAGTCACACTGTATAACACTTCCTTTTATTGCATCACCTAGTGCTCTAGTCACACTGTATAACACTTCCTTGTGTGCCATCACTTTACGATTCCGCACTACTCAATAAAAACACTGTATACCACCATACTTCCTTGTATTGCATTACCTAGTGCTCTAGTCACTCTGTGTAACACTTCCTTGTGTCCCATCGCATTACGATACTTCACTACTCAATAAAAGCACTGTATACCACCATACTTCCTTGTAATGCATCACCTAGTGCTCTAGTCACACTTTATAACACTTCCTTTTATTGCATCACCTAGTGCTCTAGTCACTCTGTGTAACACTTCCTTGTGTCCCATCGCATTACGATACTTCACTACTCAATAAAAGCTCTGTATACCACCACACTTCCTTGTATTGCATCACCTAGTGCTCTAGTCACACTGTATAACACTTCCTTTTATTGCATCACCTAGTGCTCTGCTCACACTGTATAACACTTCCTTGTGTGCCATCACATTACGATTCCGCACTACTCAATAAAAACACTGTATACCACCACACTTCCTTGTATTGCATCACCTAGTGCTCTAGTCACACTTTATAACACTTCCTTTTATTGCATCACCTAGTGCTCTAGTCACTCTGTGTAACACTTCCTTTGTCCCATCGCATTACGATACTTCACTACTCAATAAAAGCTCTGTATATCACCACACTTCCTTGTATTGCATCACCTAGTGCTCTAGTCACACTGTATAACACTTCTTTGTGTCCCATCACATTACGATACTGCACTACTCAATAAAAGCTCTGTATACCACCACACTTCCTTGTAATGCATCACCTAGTGCTCTAGTCACACTGTATAACACTTCCTTGTATTGCATCACCTAGTGCTCTGGTCACACTGTATAACACTTTCTTGTGTGCCATCACATTACGATTCCGCACTACTCAATAAAAGCACTGTATACCACCACACTTCCTTGTATTGCATCACCTAGTGCTCTAGTCACACTGTATAACACTTCCTTGTATTGCATCACCTAGTGCTCTGGTCACACTGTATAACACTTTCTTGTGTGCCATCACATTACGATTCCGCACTACTCAATAAAAGCACTGTATTCCTCCACACTTCCTTGTATTGCATCACCTAGTGCTCTAGTCACACTGTATAACACTTCCTTTTATTGCATCACCTAGTGCTCTGGTCACACTGTATAACACTTTCTTGTGTGCCATCACATTACGATTCCGCACTACTCAATAAAAATACTGTATACCACCACACTTCCTTGTATTGCATCACCTAGTGCTCTAGTCACACTTTATAACACTTCCTTGTATTGCATCACCTAGTGCTCTAGTCACACTGTATAACACTTCCTTGTATTGCATCACCTAGTGCTCTGGTCACACTGTATAACACTTTCTTGTGTGCCATCACATTACGATACTGCACTACTCAATAAAAGCACTGTATACCACCACTCTTCCTTGTATTGCATCACCTTGTGCTCTAGTCACACTTTATAACACTTCCTTGTATTGCATCACCTAGTGCTCTAGTCACACTGTATAACACTTCTTTGTGTCCCTGCACATTGAGAACCATTGAGGCCAATTCATTTGTTAGTGATATGTAGAAGTATTAGTCCTGTGACTGAAATGAAAGAAAAGGTTGGACTAATAAGGTCAAGTCCGCTTATAATGTCATTGCTAGAAAGTTCAAAATTATTCTTTCATACTTCAGTCCTTTAGCCTGCCAATCTCCTGGAAGCACTGTTCTACACATTTTCTATTACACTTAGATTTACATAACGTATAAAGGAGTGATGGTTTTGATAAATTTCAGAACTACGGAAGGCTTGTATACTGAAGTAAGATATGATGGAGTAAAAGTCAATTAATCTTAGTCAGTTGTACAGCTTACTTTCTGTGCTGTTATGTTACATATTTGTTATTTTTTCTCTTGATGTGTAAGATGATAGCAATGAAATGAATAATCCATTCTTGTCGCTAGGATACAAATGAAGAGACCCAAGATGTAGAGAATGATGCAAGCAGAAATCATCTAAATGAGTAAGTGGAGAACATAACAATGAAAATAATTATTTCTGTTTTACGTAGGCAAAGTAAGAATATTGGATGTGAAAAAGGTTTGTTGGCAAAGTCATATTTCTTCTTATTATATCTTTCATGGAACATATTTTCTTTTGTTAATGGTTGTAATAATTGATATTCACCTTTTATGCATCAGCCCTCAAACAATCCATTCTCGTTCACTGTTAATGGTTTGCAGTATGAATGTTAAAGAGAAGGTGACCTCTGCACTTATAACCTATTTGTGATGTGAATTGTTTCTGATGTTTGGAAAACCCTCTTGCTTATAGCGGGGATCAGAAAATATAATATGCGTTTTAACAGAAGAATCCCCTACTTGGAAGCTCACATTTTGTGTGTCTGACTTCAGGGTATTTGCTCTCTCAGTCCCATAGTTAGCGTATGTTGTTGATTAACCCGAAATTGTGAATGTAAACTGCTTCGTCCCCACCCAATGGTGCTACATGTAGCAACCATGTCAAAGATCAATTGCAACTAATCTTCAGGGGTTGTTTATAATTTTCCTATTTCGAGTAACTGTTTTAAGTTTATTGGAGTGCTTTATGTGAATACAATGACAAGCTGGTTTTTGGT
Organism: Meconema thalassinum; assembly: GCA_946902985.2. Taxonomy (NCBI): domain Eukaryota; kingdom Metazoa; phylum Arthropoda; class Insecta; order Orthoptera; family Tettigoniidae; genus Meconema; species Meconema thalassinum. The sequence goes on along the minus strand of OX336398.1, from coordinate 183,378,499 downwards.
ACGCATCATTAAATTCACCATCTTCTTAGTCCAACTAAGAATGGACCATCTGTTGCGTTGTTCTTGAGTCGGATTTCTCATTACTCTTAATGTTCCGTTGAAAGACACAATTATCATGTCAGACTGAACCAGCCGGACAAAGCATGGTATTATTATTAGTATTAGAGGCAAATGACATCTCAGTTCCGCCCGTTAACACCTTATCATCATCATCCACTCTCCGCTCCAACAAGCCGGGTTCGGGTATGAATGAGCCTCTTCCCGTTTGTCTGGGCCTCCCACACACTGCGCTCCAATTTCTTGAGCCATTCTGCATTTCTCTTGGCCTAGTCTCTCCAGGCTTGCTTCTCCCAACATTACTTTACTCTATATCCTAACAGAAAGTTGTATGTAATTAGCGCTGATGGGTTAACATAAATCTAGGTTATTTTATGGTATATATAAACGTATGGTCCAATATTTCATCAGACTGGCTGCGTGATCAGCGTTAACGTTGTCACCTGCTGTGCCAAAGTTGCAGGATCGAACCGGGAACTCACCATATAAGAATTCAATCATGACATAGCATGGAATAAGTTTCAATCCATTATGTAGCCTATATTTTTTATCCATTTTTGGCCTTTTCTTTCATTGACAGCTAAAATTTGTAAATATATTGCACAATTTTTATTTTAGTTCCATTGTGTGTTTTTTTTAACACTTTTGTTGCATGTGGTGTTAAATTTACAGGCATGGTATACAGAGGCTTATGAAGGGTAAATTTCATTGGGTATTTTCTTTTCTTAAGTGTGCCCAACCCTGTCGTAACAAGTTCCAAATATACTTAGCGAGGTTGGTGATATAGACAACTTTTAATGGACGAATAGAACGTCAGGATTTTAACCAGTAAAACATAAGCAATAGAGTATAAGTAAAGCTAAATGTTAGTTTGTTTGTCAGTTATTTATGTAAATCTACACCTTTTCTCCGAACTGACCCAAATATTACGTAGTTAACATTTGGAAGCCTGCATGTAACACTCTCCACTTAAAATTCACGACAGCCTTCTCCATTCCTAGGATTTAGACCCTTCGGCACATATCTGCACCGTTTCCCCAAATTGAACCAAATATTACGTACTTACCATTTGGAACCCTGCATGCAACACTGTTCACCTGAAACTTCGGACAGCCCTCTCCATTCCCTAGATTTTCGCCCTTCGGCACAAATCTACACCGTTTCACGAAACTGAACCTATTTTTACGTACTTACCTTTTGGAACCCCGCAGATAACATTCCGCAGATTTCAGCCCTCTCCATTCCCGACATTTAAACCAGATTTTGAGGCCATATAACTAACCACTAGGGTTCCAGAGATGCTGGGCATTGAGGTGGAACTGTATGAATATTCAAATGAGTATATTGTTGGCTGGCAAAGCGGGCTTCATCACGCCGCCCCTACCAGTGTTCTGGTGCGGAATTGTGAAAATACTGTAGTTACATCCTGTGCTGCTTGCAAATTGGAGTCGTGGGGAGTAATTCGTGTAAAATGATTTCTTACGCACCCTAAAACAGTTATCGTCATCATGAAATTAGTTATTGTTGTATTAAGGGGCGGAACAGCGAAATCATCTTCGCCTATCATGGGAATATTAGCGCTCTGTATAAGTGCGACGGTGTTTGAAGTTATCAGCTGCAGTAAATGTGGGTGCTCTCAAGTGTTTTCGTACTGTGTTATGCAGCGAAAATTAATCCTATTGTTCCCTCAAAAGCTCGGAACAGAGGAGGTTTTACGAAGTGTTCTGATTATTTTTCTAAAGAGCTATACGGCAAATGACGACATTATTGCTCTCTATTTTTCTAGCAGCCAATGAGATACAGGCAGCGTTATTTATTTCACTTCTCTTTGTAATCGTTTATTTCAATTCGTTAGTTATGTTAGTAATTACATGTGCCAGTAGTTAGTAAATAGTCGTGTTAATGATCATCATTCTATATCATTATCATTAAGGGAAAATGACGTTGATGTTTCGTCCATTATACTAATCACAACCACAAAAGTCTTCCACGACTGTTATTAAACTACTTTTCACATTTTGAAAAAGTAGACTTATGAGATCGATCCGGGCAAATGTGTGTCTGTCTGTCTGTCCTTCTGTCTGTCTGTCTGTCTGTCTGTCTGTCTGTGTGTGTGACCCCCATATCAACTCCTAATCGGCTGCAGCAATCGAAACAAAATTTGGTGGGATTAAATATCTATACCTGAATATCTCAATGCCGTATTTGAAAATGATGTCAGTGCTACCAACTGCTGAAAAATCGCAATTGAAATTTGAGCTCCATGTTGGATATCTTGGAAGTTATGAATGGGAGCTATTTCAAAATTGGCACACGTATAGATGAATAATATTTCAGTTTAATTCCAGGAGGTCATACATGGCAGTGTTGCCAATATGATTATAAGCCTGCTGATAGGTCCAATTTTTAAATGCATATAACGTCTACACTATCAATTGGAACTCAACCAAATTTCGTATGCGCTATGTGCACATAAACAGATATGACTGAGCGAATTCTTTAGAGCCACCAGGGCTGCCAACTGTAAATAAAAGCTCTCAATTTATGTTATCCAAATAGCAATATATCAGAAAGTATGCAAGCCGACAGCTTTAAACTATGCACATGTATAGTACCTGACATTTTATATTAATTTGGAGTAACTTATAATCGTCAGTGCTACCAACATGATTCTAAGCCTGCTGAGAGGTCCAACTTTAAATACATGTAACATCCATATTATCATTTGCATTTCAACCAAATATCGTATGTGCTATGAGTACCACAACATATATGACTATGCGCATTCTTAAGAGCAACCAGGGCTGCCAACTGTTAATAAATGCTGTCTCTATTTTTGTTACCCTAATATCAATATATCAGAAAGAACGCAAGCCAATAGCTCTAAACTTTGCACACGTATTCTAGATTAATTTGGAGTAACTTATATACGTCAGTGCTGCTAACATGATTCTAAGCTTGCTGATAGTTCCATTTTTAGAATGCATGTATCTTCTATACTAAAGAATGGATTTAATTCAAAATTGGCACAACAATAGATCATATTATTTCAGACTATTTGTGACCAATACATGCATGACATTGTTGCCAACATGGTTTTACGCGCGTTGTTATATCCAATGTTTAACTGCATGTAAGGTCCATGCTATCCATTGGACTTCAACCAAATTTTGTATTCTGTACCTCAAGGGATGGAACTAAGAATATATTCGGTCACCAGGGCTGCCAACTCTAGTGCTCTATTAGGCTACATTATGCCGGGTATACAGTATTTCGAACTAATTAGAAATATCGATATTACCTATTTATTTTCGTCATTATTCTATATAGATTGATATAGATTAATCATTGGCATGAAACTTACATGTTAAGGGAAGTAGGCTCTTTAGTTCGTCACGGAACTTCTTGTTTTTTCATTAGTTTTTAAGTTAGGTGTGTCAGTTCGGTAGTAGTATTCATTATCATCCATAAAACAAATGAATAAATTTACCGGGTGAAACTGGGCACTACTGCTAGTGTTCTAGTACATTTTATGTAATCGCGAAAGCTATAACCCTAATGAATGTGAGTAATTTTGGTAAAACGTTCAGTTTGGTGAAAAGTTCAGTGGGATTCAGGGAACAACTGCGAGGGACTCTCAAATGCACGTTCAAGATCCCCATTGGGACAAAATTCTGGTACCCGGCGTCTCTAAAAGCCTGAGTAGTTAAAAGGGACAAAAACCAATAATATCCTTTTACATGTATTTTATGCTCCGCAGGTAACTGTGTACCACCTAAGTTTAGGACTGTAGAATAATACGGGTAGGATTATCCGTTGGATTGTCAAGCTTCGAGATAAACGCCTCATTGTCATCATCTCCCATAATCTCTTTGTTCTATTTCGGTAAATCGATAAGTGATGAATCTCCTAGAGGAGGATATTTACAAATTTTGATTTCTAGTTGAAGAACATTGACTAACACGTTCCTCTCATCGCGATGATAGCATCAGAAAATATTGATAAATGTCGTCGAGAAGAGTCGATATATGAACCTCTTTGTGCTAAGTGTTAAATGACTTTGTATCATAAATTTCATAGGTACAAGAAATTTTCACATAGTCAGCAAAAAATCAGAAGTTTATTTTTAAGGCCTGATGTTTTGTTATTGCTCTTGCTAGCAAGCAAACAGCATTCGATTTGACAGACTTTATAACATTTTCAAGGCTTAAGCTTCATCGCCTTCATTACATCACAGTCTGTATCTAGAAGTTCACTCATGAAAAGCCCTGGCAATTTCATCCATATTGCTACATTAGCAGAAGTACCCATTCTTTGAACGGTCTTCGGTATTAATAACCAGACGTAATCAATTGAGCTACTGTTGCAATGGTTAGAGACTTGGAACCTGTTTGTCGTCAAAGAAAAATGATTAGCTAAAATATGCTCTGAAACTAAATTTACCTAACGTGTACTTCCTGATGTGAAAATAAAATTGAAAACCTCGTAAACGAAACGCAATACACGTCAAATAAAACGGACCTTCACTGTTGTGTCAAGTCCCTATCCAGAGGAAGACCCCTTTAATAAATTATAAAGGCTTGTGGTGCATTAAAATTCAGGTTTTTTAGCCTCCAATGGCCCAAATTCCTAAAAGCAAAATAAAAAATAAATTAAAAAAAACTATCTCAATTCAGGAATTTTTGAAAATAATGTTGCTGTTTGGAGATATAATAGACCTTCTGTACGACATAACGCACATTTATGTCTTGTGAAAAAAAAATAGGGTACCCCTTGACCCCCTTAAGCGCATTGATGAATTTTACAGTTTTAGTTGTTTCCGTAATAACCTTATAGGCATTTGCAAACATTCACAGAAATTTAATAAATGGAGTGGCTTTACTTCTTGCAGAAATAAATGGAACGTTGGATGTCACCTTTTGAGATACTGTTGTCATGGTTACTGGCTTGCATTCCTTCATTAGTTTATTAAATGAAGTTAGTTTTATCGGAATATCTCAGAAACTGTTGGGTTTAGAGCCTTAAAATGTAGTTTTCGGGGACCCTTTACGGCTATTTAGGAGCACCGAGTTTTGTTTCTGACACCAAGGGGCTGAAAATAAGCTTTGTCTCGTCGTTGTAGGCCGTAGTATAATAATAATAATAATAATAATAATATAACAATATAGGGATAGAGATATAATAGATCTTCCGTACCGCACCCGCACGTGTAAATCGAGTGAAAAAAATCTAGAGTACCCCTTGACCCCCTTAAGCGCATTATATGACATTGATGAATTTTACAGCGTAATTTGGTTCCGTTATAACCTTCTAGCCGTTTGCAAACTATCTCAGTAATGTAATAAATGGAATTGTATTGCGTCTTACAGCAATAGATGGACCTGTGAGATTCCGTTGCCATGGTTACTGGCTTGCATTCTTTCTTTATCGTATTAAATGAAATTAGTTTTCTGGAAATATCTCAATAACCGTTGGTTTTAGGGCCTTAAAATGTGGTTTTCGGGGGCCCTTTAGGGCCGCCGAGTTTCGTTTCTCACATTGAGGGGCTGAAAATGAGCTTTGTCTCGCCCTTCTACGCCTATTTCAGCAAGTATTTTAAGGGGTAGGCCCCCATTTATGAGAGGTACAGAGAAGAGTTACATCAATGATTAGTGTCGTGCCTCTGAAGGATATCTGTACCAAATTTTACGTTGATCCACCCAGCCGTTCTCGAGTTATAAGAGAACAACTTTGTCCACAGACAGACAGACAGACAGACAAACAGACAGACAGACAAACAGACAGACATACAGACCGACAAAAATTTCATTATCGCACGCATCCGTCATAAAACAGTCTGAAACGCAGAAATAACGCAAATTTCCGTAGAAATTCAGAAAAAAACAGACAAACTTTCATTCTTATATATAGAGAGATTGCATATCTTGTTATGCGTATATTTTATGGAGATTTGTTCTCAAATGAGGTATGTATTGAGAAGAATCTATGTCTTTTATACAACGCTCACAGCGCCTAATTCGTTCCACATCGAAATTTGTATTTTGGCTCATTTAATTAAATTGAGATCCACTGCAGAGATTTACTCTCGTATAGTGATGAGTTAGACAGTCCCCACGGCACTAGTGAACAGCACGTAGCGCTTGCAACCTGGGTACCGATATAGAAATGGCACACTTTTATTAGTTTCACGAGCAAAAATTGAAAAAGCTCTGAAGGAATCCAATGTTACTGGGGACTATGTTTCTTCGTTCATTTCTTGACAGTTAGAAACTGGGTTCTGATAAATTTAACGCAAATTTCCTTTTTTTTTTTTAAATTGGCTGGGGTCTATAAATTGAAAGACCTTTACAAGGAACTGGGTTTCTATATGAAATCGATTTATAATTACAAGATTTGATGAAAATTGGTAACTACCAATGTTAATTGAATTACCTGGCTAAAATGTCGCAAATCGCCAAGGAACGAGCAATGTAATAGATTACAAAAAGTTATTTGCATATGAAAATTTGGAATTAAAAAGAAAAATGTTTGGAATGCTGTGTTGGGAAACGGAAGAGAAAGCGGCAAAGTGAAAACTAAATGAAATGTTTGATCGATTAAGGAGACTGGTAGAATTCTGCTCCGATCACATATAGGGCATAGCTAACACATTTGAGAGAACCGCAACAGAATTATAAACACATGTATGAGACCAGGAGGTATACGACGTCTCTAAATTGGCTATTTATGGTCAAGCAGAGTTCCGAAAGCTGGTTTTGGGTTGCAGAACGTTCTTCGCGGCCAACATAATTTCTGACTACATTCTGGATGTTATGAAGTTTGTGGGATGGACCAATGAAGAGCTATTGGTTTTACGTCCCTTTTAACTACACTGGCTTTTAGAGAATGAAGAGCTACAATGCAAAGAATGCGAATTTTTGAAAACAGTAGAAAAAATCCGCAGCGGAAAGGAGAGGATAGGCAGAATAAGTAGAAGGTAAATACTTTGCATCACTCAAGATATAATAAATTAATTAATGCAAGATGGAAGAACAAGAATGCACGACATGAAATAGAGAGTGCAAAAGAACGACGTCAGAAAATTGAGGTGAACATGAGGTGCAAGAAAGCTAAAGAATATGGCTCAATGAAGAAGTTCAAAGACTACCTCATGGTGTAGTGGCTAGCAAAGTTGGCGGTCACACTGGAGGTTTGGATTCGATTCTTGCTTTCAAGGATTTTAATTCTGGTCTGAGGGAAGGGACCGGGTAAACTCAGCCTCTTGAAGCCAAATTTTGAAGATGTGGCCTCGATTTCCTCACCAGCCATTCGCGAACTCTATTGGGGATTCCTACTTGAGGCGATTACGGGGACGGTTTGTGACTTAAGGCCATGGCCGTCTACATCCTAATCTCAGACTTAAATACACTTCGAAAACTAATACAGCCATCACAATACTTAGGTTATCAGAAAGAATCCAAACACACCAAAATAACCCAAGTACACGGGGCTATATGACCATGATGTACAAGCTCCTAAAATGAAACGACAGAAATGTCCAATTGTAGAAATTTGTTTCAATGTTGGAAACATTCTCTAAATGTCACTAAGAGCACTCAGACTATCGGGTCCAGTGTAGCTATTTAGACAATTGTGCCTAAAGGGGAAGAGCTCCTTCGAATTATAAAATCAAATTTAGAAAATGACTTCTGGTTTAAGTGATATTTTGAAAAACCTTGCTAAATACACTTGTTTTTAAAATAGAACTTATTCTACAGATATAAATGAAATTATAGTTTGAGTGTTTGAATCTATTCTTTGATCATCTTCAATTTGCGGGAAGCAGATTTTTGAATTTCTCAAAACGTAAGTAGATATTTTGATTTTGATTTGACCAGCAGCGCTCGTAGTGATGGACTTAGGACACAGAGAATGTGGTCTAACTCTTTGGTGACAATGGCGTTTCAACAACCCGGCAACACGTAAAAATCCGCAACAGAGACAGGGACATCCGCCCGGCATTCCGGGAGACCATAAAGATCCAGAATAATATACAGTGTAGGTACATTGTTGGCTCTACTGCAAATAACATTGCGAACTTCACAAAAGTAAACAAACTTGCTACTGCCACAGAACTCACAAGAAAGAAGAAACATACAAGAATAACAAAACTGATAGTTGTCGGTATTATTGTAGTGACATCAGGAATACCAATACAAGCATACAATGTTGCTCAATGACAGTAGAGTCAAGTACTGAAATATTAGTCCTTAGCAGGCTTTATAAATTCATTCAGAAACATGGTAGATATTACAGCTCGATTCTGTAAAAAATATATGCGGGGGGAGGGAGGGACTGTTGGCCCGTCCCCTGGATGCGTAATTGCAAAGTACAGGGATATTTTATTGATTTGATTGAATGGAAACATGACAATGACATCATAATCTAACAAAGCAGTTGAGCTGTTTTCAAACTGACAAACACAGTAGTATTAAGGCGATAAATTGATTGAATTCAACGGAATAACTTTGTGACAAGAAAGAAGAAATCCAATCCGTTCAATTTCAGTCATAACATTCTTTTAACCAAAATGAACAAAATATCGACTTTTATCTCTGGAGTGTCGCCTTAAGACGAGTGGGGGCGAATTGTTGATTCTGTCGATTTGTAATGAATAGAAGAGATGGCACATACTATAGCAACAGGAATAGCCTACTTACAGTTGTTATGGGAGGACGCTAGGAGGACAAGAACTCTCGGGGATAACCAAGGTTAGAATATGGTAAATGGATTGCTTCGGATGTAGGGTGTGTTAGTTATGTGGAGATGGATGATTTCCTCAAGAATTGGTGACATAAAGGGCAGCAGTAAACTAATCTTAAGACTGATGATTTTAACAAGAACAACAATGCATTCCTGTCACTCAGAATATATGCCACCTGTGTAAAAGTATGAAGTTACATCTTTCACAAACCTCTGAGGTATTTAGGCCAAATGTTTTGGAACTTAGAGTGTTACATATCGGTTGATAATTTCGAATGACTGTGTACAAACTGTGAATTTGTTGAAGTCTAAGTGCAGGTCAAGATATTCTGGAACTAATTTTAATGAGTGGTTTCAAGTCCTTGGGTGCAGAATTGTTTATTGAATGTTTCCAACTACAATATGGGGAGAGACGGGAGCCATGTAGTTGTGAGCCAAGAGTTGGATATAATGTGCGCTATTAAATATGGTTATTCTTTCTGTAAATTATTACAAGCCACCGCTTTATACAGGCTGTAAAAAAAGTCCTGCACCAAACTTAAACTCCGCATGGGGGTGGGGGCAGGGAGTAATTTGAGATTGGGAACCCATGTCCGGAACGCAACCGTAACGCCCTCATGATGATTTGAATTATGAGTACATCTGGCAACGTCGCGTGCTATTCACGGCAGAGGACCGATTATCGCTCACAAGTCTACCTAGCTCCAGTCCCACTTCCTGGCTCAGTGGTAAAGCTCTCGACCCACAGGCGTTGGTGACTACATGCTGGGGTTCGAATCCTTCTTCCAACCCAACTTGATTTTTTTTCCTCCGAGTAATTTGATGATGGATGAACTCAATTTCCGTAAGCATAATGTTTTCAGATAGATGTTTTAAGTATCTTAATTGAATGTTTACGCTTATCCTAATAGCCACATGTTCGGTAACGGTTCAAACTTCAGCAATGTTGCGACTCTGTCTTGTCTTAAGATGCTCTGGCAGTTCTCTTTTTCATTTAATTTACGTATTTTTTTATTATTGTTGCGGAGGGAGTTCTTTAATTAAAAAAAAAAACTAAAATTTCTCGTTTTGAAAATCAGACAATTTATCAGTTTTAATACAATTTGTTTTTTATTTTCAATACATAACATATCTTTCCAGACAAGTAGACTTGGAAGAAATGAACAATAGCAAACTAAATTATCTTTACTTTGGGAGAGTTTAAAAAATGTATTTTCGTTAAAGCAATTGCTCAAAATTGCCTCCTTGCACATCGCCACGAAGGCAAAAATGAAGACGGTTTACAAGTGATTCCCGGACTCGTCCAAAAATTTCTTCAGCTCTGTCCCGAACGACGCCGGCCGCTACAGGTATTCTTCCGACTAGCTCTTCTTGACTGTCGATTTCTGTCCCATCGTATATCAGGTCCTTTATGTATCCCCAAAAGAAACAAGTAGTTCCGTGAAGAACTATACAGCCTATTTTCATATATCCTACTTATGTTAACTGCCACTATCAACATACAAAATTTCAGTTTGCTTGCTGTAATAGATTCGTAGATATCGAGAACCGACTAAATATTTCGGATGCTCGCCATGTTGGATTTTATATATATAGGTCCTAGAGTTAAGTACTGTTACATGAAGATTATTGTGTACGCGTAGCATTCAAATTTCAATCGCATGATTAGGACACAAGGAGTAACAAGGAGATTTTAAAATTTCGCACTGCTGCCATCTTGTGGTTATGGAAACAATTGAAATAAATTAGATGTCAGTGGATTGACATTCGTACAGGATTTACTGTACCAAATTTCACTGCACTCGGATGGTTAATTTGCGAGAAACGTCCATGTGAATATTCATACTTCGCGTCGCCGCCATGTTGGATTTGTGATCACCAGGTTATTTAAAGTCCTATAGGTGAACTTAAGTTCATAGCCCCTATGAACATAAAAAAATCAGTTTGATTGCTATAATAGATTCGTAGATATTCAGAGCCGTCTAAATATTTTGGATGGTCGCCATGTTGGATTGTTAAATGCATAGGCCATAGAGTCATGTACCATTAAAGGAAAATTATTGTGTAGGTTCATTATTCAAACTTTCACTTCGATCGCTTGATTACGACACAAGAAATAAAAATTTAATTTTCAAATTCGCACAGCCGCCATCTTGAGGTTATGTAAACAATTGAACTAAATTAGATACCACTGCATTACAATGTGTATAAAGATTTCCTGTGCCGGATTTCATTGCGTTTGGAACATTATATCGCGAGAAAGGTCTATTTAAAATTTTCAAATTAGCTTGGCCGCCATGTTCGTTTTGTAGTCAACCGGTTTTTGAAAGTCTTATAGATGAACTTCCAGTAGTGCCCTTTATCTCCGTACAAAATTTCAGGGTGATACCGCTAATAGTTTCAGAGATATAGAATGCCGGTGAAATATTTCCCAAATCCGCCATCTCGTGGTTATGTAAACAATTGAACGAAATTAGATATCGGTGCATTACAATGTGTATAAACATATACTGTACCAAGTTTTATTGCATTTGGTTGGTTAAATCGCGAGAAACGTCTATTTAAAAGTCGCAAATTTGCGTGGCCGCCATGTTGGTTTTGTAGTTACCAGTTTTTCAAATGTCACATAGGTGAACTTCTAGTAGTTCCCTTTATCACCGTATAAAAATTCCAGAGTGATATCGGAAACATTTTCGGAGATATTGAATGCTGGTGAAATATTTCCCACAGCCGCCATGTTGCATTGGTGAGACGTAACAAAATGTGAAGGGCACGGTCGGGGTCGTCCAAAATAGTGCTATGAACTTACAGAGTTTCAATGAAATCGCTCCAGCCGTTTAGAAGTTATTAGGGGGGACTTACACACAGACACACACGCACACACACTCGGACAAAAGGTGATCTCATAAGCCTATTTTGTCTAAATTGAAAATAGGCTAAAAATTAAGTGGCGTCAAATCAGGAGAGCCTGGAGGCCACTGAACTGGACCTCCTGTGCCGATCCATCTTTCGGGGAACGTTTCGTCCAAAAGGTCCCGAAACGTTTCGTCCAAAAGGTCCCGAACTGCTCGGAGCCAGTGTGCTGGGGCGCTGTCATGCTGGAAGACCATTTCAGCCCTTGTCTCCAGCGGGACATCCTCCATAAGTTCTTGGAGAACCTCTTGAATAAACCGCAGATAAACGCGTCCGTTGAGTCTGGCTGGTAAAATGTATGGCCCGATTAGATGGTCCCAAATAATACCCGCCCAAACGTTCACAGATAATTTTTCTTGATTTCCCTGCACGTCTGTCTGGTGGGGGTTTTCGTGACTCCACGTGTGATTGTTGTGGATGTTGAAGTAACCATCCCTGGTGAACGTCGCTTCGTCAGTGAATAAAATTTTCGACACTAAATCAGGGTCCTCCCCCAAGCGATCGATCATTTGATTGGCGAAATCCATCCGGACTGGAAGATCCTCAGGCTTTACTTTTTGAACTTTTTGAAAATGATACGGATACAGGCCATCATCTTGTATCACGCTGTGGACAGTGGTATGCGTTAACCCTTCCGCACGTCCGATCGCATGCATGCTTGTGGAAGGATTGTTGCGTACACGCTCCAAAACCCTTTTTTCCATTTCTGGAGTTCTCCTCCCCCGCGGTATTCCCGGTCGGGGGTGTAAGGAAAAATAACTTCAATGAAAAATGTGAATTAAACCGTTCTTCTTTGTTCCCACTAAAAGATAACTTGAAAAATCCAACCTAAAATTCAGATTAAAGACAAAGCAGAATAGAAAGCACCGTTCGTAAAGAAAATCTTCTTTCAAAACTGATACCTCTAATAGGAAAGGTACTCAAAAAATCACCGACGGATACCCCTAATCATAACAAAATGAACACTATGAACCACTAAAATTAAATTATTTTCAGGGAGTGTAAAGTTTATTTTTGCATCCAAGAACCCTGAATCCGCCTGGAAATTTTAAGGCTTCACAATCGAAGAACATACTGTCGGAAACCCACCGTTTGCCGTCCAGGCGCTTTCAAACGTTGGGTATTGGTACCAGCCATTCAGACTGGGCACTGATTTTTCTACAAATACAGTATTCGAGTTGAATAAGGTGCGTTGTATTTTTTAAAGTGACTTTCATTTCTGATATCTTTGTCCTATTTGGAACGGTTTGGGTTTTAGAAGCCAAAAGCGAGATGCAAAAGTATTACGTTCGATGGGACAATGTTTACATTCTCTTCTCGGCTTCTAGTACCTACACCGTTCCTTTTTTTAATTGTTTCAAACACTAAGACGTAGCTATTATTTTATCACATTTACAGGGAAACAAAAGACGAATAAGAGATACACATTGACAGAAATGGTACTTACCTGAATCGATCCTGTTGCTCGCAAACGATTGTGAATTCGCGTAAAAAATTGGTAGTGTGGGAAACGGCGCATGGGAAACCTCTCTTGGTAGATGCCTTGGGCCTGGCGACTATTCACGTCGACCAATCCGTGGACGTAGTGGATATCTGCGAGGTGTTCGTTAGGATATCCGTCCATTGTGATTTTTCATGAATGCTACGGTTTAGAAGACTCTCGCGGTAGAAGTGACAACGCATCGCTGTTCTTAAGGGCTTTTATATCCTGACAGAACCGGAAACACCAAAATTTCCTGAAGTTCGATATTTGTTCCACAATGTTCTCGAAAAAAAAATGTGGCACGAATAAAAATACGTGTAGTTACTCGGATTCGAACCGGGAACGCCCGATTCGTAGGCCAGCACGCTGACCAAAGGCTACCTCACTTTGATTGAAATAACGTGTAACAATAAGGCTTGGGAGAAACAAAACGACGGTTTGAAAATTCGGAGTTTCATTAACATACAATAATTAGGAAATCTAAGAAAAGCGACACAGAGAAGTGATCTTACGCACAATTCAATAAAATAATTGATAAGCATTAAAGTTCCTCAGTTCCAACGATCGCTGAACCTGTATCTGTATCTTCACTGTAACATTTTTGAACTCGCAATATTTTGCTTGTAAAGTAACCGCCTATGACCTTTACCTCAAATTGCGATCTTAAAGATATCATTGCGAAACAATCATACAGCAATTACGACAAAAACAAAGAGATCATTTGTGTCCAATCAAAATCCTAGCGCGAAGAAATAAATCGGCAACGAACAGAACCAATTTGTATTTCTTTTAAAACGCAAAATTGCGGCAAATAATTTAGAAACAAAAAGGATCTATTCTAGCCCTATGTAGCAATTAATTGATGCAAATCCAAACGACTCGAAGAAAAAAAATCAGCAATGTCGGAAGGGGGATTCGAACCCGGTCACCTCAGTGTGAGAGTCTAACCGAGCCACGAGGTGGGCCTATAGCTAGATTGACTTGTGAGCGGTAATCAGTCTTCTGCCGTGGATAGCACGCGACGTTGCCAATTGTACGCATAATTAAAATCGCTCATAGGGGCGTAACGGTTGAGTTCCGCACATGGGTTCTCTATCTCAAATTACTCCCTGCCCCCACCCGTATGCGGGATTTAAGTTTGGTGCAGGACTATTTTTACAGCCTGTATACTGTAGTATCTGATTGTTTCTTGGAACATAAAGCCTATCACTCATCTCCACACACTGCGTGCATACATAAATAGTGGTAACCATTCATCCCCGATGTATTCAACAGGGAAGCATGATAAACCACATAGCCTGCTTATCCAAAATACCCACCTCCAAAAGCCAGAATGGTTATTCTGTAGTAAGTATAATATAGCGATGTAGAGACTTGAAGCCATTCTTCTTAAATGTTGCCTGTACAAATTGTCATTTGTGGCTTTTCAGTCGGTCAACAATATTGTGCCCAATGAAGGGGCGGGTACAAACTATAAATGTGTAAATATACTCCTAGATGAAATACCTGTATTAGTTAATTATCACTATTAAATGGGACATTACGCGTTTCGACCCTCAAGTGGTCACTGATCACTGTGTTAATGTAAAGTCACTACTGCAATACAATAGTAAGTCGTTACGTCATTATAATACGATTCGCAATTTGAATCTCGTTATACTACAGTATAGGTTATTTTGCGTTTAAGGTCTTGTGAATTACGCATGTAAAGGTGTCATCATAATCGGCTTTAACTCGAATCCGAGTATAAATCTTCTTCCTTCAGTCCAGTTTGTGAATGTGTTTACGGTGACTAAAGAGTCCAATCCTAGCATGGAACAAGCGTCCACACAAGTCACATAGTAGTGCTGGAGGAGGACGTGGTTGGGCTGCTCGAAGTTTCCTAGCTTGACGCTTGGCCTCTTCATGTGTGCGTCGATCCCTTTCAAACGTCTTTACAGTATCCGAGATGGTACGGCGCCAAGTTGAGCGGTCTTCAGCCAGCGTTTTCCAGGTTTGTGAATCTAGACCTGTCAATTTCAGGGTGTGCTTAAATTGGTCATTGTAGCGCCTCTTAGGACCACCATGAGGTCTGGTGCCATAGCATAACTCACCATATAGCATTTGACGAGGTAATCTGACATCTTCCACCCGATGGACATAACCAATCCATCTAAATTGGTGACCTATTATGGATGGTTCTATGCTGTTGATTTGAGCCTTTTCAAGAACAGCAATATTGGTAATGCGGTCTTCCCATTTAATCCTCAGGATTGATCGAAGTTTTTGTAGGTGGAAACGCTCAAGCTTCCTAAGATCACGTCGGTAAAGGGTCCACGTTTCACAGCCATACAACAATGTAGAAATGACTACTGCTTTGTTCACCATAAGATTTGTACTCATGGACAGATCTTTATTCATGAAGACCCGGTGCGCTAATCGTCCATATGCTGCATGGGCTGCGCCAATTCTCTTATCCACATCCTGCTCACAGGTACAGTTCACAGAAATGGTAATGCCCAGGTACCTGTTCAACTGGCAAATTTGAGGTGGAGATATTGAACTGAGGAAGAGATATGCCTGGTGAAGGGACTTTAGTCTTATTGAAATTTATGGTAAGTTCAAAGCGATCACATGCACTTTTGTAACATTTTACTGACTCTTGCAGCTCTTCTGGTGTGAGAGTTGGCGACGCAGCATCATCTGCATACAACATGTTAGTAACCTTAGTGACCTGAGTTTTCCTCAAGGAGCGGAGACGAGTTAGGTTGAAAAGCCCTCCATCAAAACGATACTAGACCTCCACACCTGGGATGTTTGTGGGTGAATCATAAAGCATTGCAGCCAAGTACAGCGCGAAAAGCGTTGGAGCCAGTACACATCCTTGTTTCAGTCCATGGGTAATAGGAAATTCATCGGACATCTTATTCTGATGGCAAACCTGACCTGTCATGCCATCATGAAGAGCCTTGATTAGATCCACAAAACGCTGAGGGCAAGCAAACCGCTTCAGCACCGCCCACATGGCTGGTCTTGGAACCGAATCAAATGCCTTTTCCAATTCATAAAAGACTAAGAAGAGTGGATTATGTTGTTCTCTGCATTAGGTAGATTTCATTAGAAAGCTAACTATTGCAATGGGTCCCATGTTTCGACTTCCGGAAAATTTCGACATATCTTCGCGTTTCACATCCCCCAGACCCCAAAACCACCGTCAGTTCAAAAGTTTATGTATAATTTATGTATGTATATATATATGTATATCAGTTTCTTGTGGACACGATAACTGCCGTAATTTTGCACCAATCACTTTGAATTTTTTACCGAATATGTATACCTATAAAATCTCGGTCGAGTTCGTTACTGGGCTAAATCGGTCGAACGGGCTGAAAATGGGGGGCTTTTTTCGAAAAAGTGAAATATTGCTATAACTCTCTTAATATGTGAAATATCGAATCCGTTCAACGTTCATACTATGTGTCGGATAAAGCCCAAAAATTTATGTTTAAAGAGTTTTTTTTTATAGCACCAACCATTGACCAAAGGGGTGGGAAAAAGTGGTTTTTTCGGGAAACATTAATCATATCTCTCTTAATAGGCACAATATCAAAACCGTACAAAATGGACAATATTCCCCTAATAATTACCTAAAACTTTTGTCTGAAAGAATTTTTGATATGGCCCACCATTACGCCAAGGGATGAGAAAAATGATTTCGGAATTATAAGGAAATGCCAAGAGCTATCAGTGGTTGCCATGGCAACAGTACTAAATTGATGAGGGATGAGCCATCAGATGTTGCCATGACAACGCACTTGCACGAGATCAGATTCAGTATTTCCATCTGATTAAGCCGGCCCCGTGGTGTTGGGGTAGCGCGCTTGCCCCTCACCCGAAGGCCCCGGGTTCGATCCCCGGCTCCGTCAGGGATTTTAAAACTGACGTGAGGGTTGGAACGTGGTGCACTCAGCCTCGTGAGGACAATTGAGTAGCTGTCTGACAGTGAGACAGCACCCCGATCACGAATACCAAGATTAACGGCCGAGGGGACCCGACGAGCTGATCACGCGTCACCCCAATATCTGCAGGCCAAATGGCTGGGCAGTGGTCGCTTGGTCGGCCTTAGCCCGTCATGGGCTGGATGGTGCCAGGGGTTGACTTTGACATCTAAGTGGGAAGCGGCTTCGGTGACGTAACTGGTAGCATGCACAATGTCTATGCCCAAGGTCGCGGTTTCAAAGCCGGCCGAATTCGTCGGATCTTCTAAGAGCGTTAAAATCCCTCAGTATGCTTTGCTTTCCTATGGAGGGGAAGTTCCAACGTTCGTTACGAGTTGCTGGTTGGGGTGGCATCTAGTAGCCAAGTTCACAGCTAGGTGTCGTTGACGGTAGTACCTGGTAGCAACATTAGGAGCTACTGCTTGAAATTGATCGACTGCAGTCCTTACCTGAATTACAGACTAATACAGCCATTACAATTCACACCGTTTATCAGACAGATTCTACACTCACCCAAAGTACACGGGGTTAGATGACCGCGTTGTCGCAGCCCCTAAACTGAGGAACCAACCAGAGGTAGATTTCAATAGAAAGCTAACTATTGCAATGGGTACCATGTTTCGACTTCCGGAAAATTTCGACATATCTTCGCGTTTCACATCCCCCAGACCCCAAAACCACCGTCAGTTCAAAAGTTTATATATAATTTATGTATATATATATATCAGTTTCTTGTGGACACGATAACTGCCGTAATTTTGCACCAATCACTTTGAATTTTTTACCGAATATGTATACCTATAAAATCTCGGTCGAGTTCGTTACTGGGCTAAATCGGTAGAAGGGGGTGTACTTTTTTCGAAAAAGTGAAATATTGCTATAACTCTCTTAATATGTGAAATATCGAATCCGTTCAACGTTCATACTATGTGTCGGATAAAGCCCAAACATTTATGTTTGAAGAGTTTTTTTATAGCACCAACCATTGACCAAAGGGGTGGGAAAAAGTGGGTTTTTCGGGAAATATTAATCATATCTCTCTAAATAGGCACAATATCAAAACCGTACGAAATGGACAATATTCCCCTAATAATTACCTAAAACTTTTGTCTGAAAGAATTTTTGATATGACCCACCATTATGCCGAGGGATGAGAAAAATGATTTCGGAATTATAAGAAAATGCCAACAGCTATCAGTGGTTGCCATGGCAACACTACTAAATTGATGAGGGATGAGCCATCAGACGTTGCCAAGATAACGCACTTGCACGAGATCAGATTCAGTATTTCCATCTGACTAAGTGCGAAGCGGCTTCGGTGACGTAACTGGTAGCATGCAGAATGTCTATGCCCAAGGTCGCGGTTTCAAAGCCGGCCGAAGTCGTCGGATTTTCTAAGAGCGCTAAAATCCCTCAGTATGCTTTCCTTTGGAGGGGAAGTTCCAACGTTCGTTGAGAGTTGCTGGGTGGCATCTAGTAGCCAAGTTCACAGCTAGGTGTCGTTGACGGTAGTACCTGGTAGCAACATTAGGAACTACTGCTTGAAATTGACTGTCTGCAGTCCTTACCTGAATTACAGACTAATACAGCCATCCCTTAGTACACGGGGTTACATGACCGCGTTGTCGCAGCCCCTAAACTGAGGAACCAACCAAAATCTCTGCGGGAGATATAATTTTGCGTGAAGAAGTATCAGACCGTTACATAGTTACACATCAGTGTCGAAACCTTGCATAAGGACAGTGTGACCACAAGTATAAAAATGGACCCCAAATGCCAAGAAGGTTACCGTTCCCATAAGACAATAAAATGTTTAAAATAAGCATAAAATGACGAAAAAAAAGTAAATTAAGCTCCAATTATAAAATACCTTCTCGCAATAAATGAGGTCTGATCCTTCTAGGAAAACCTGCATATTCTGCCTATTTTCGCCTATCCCTAAGTTTGTCCGGTGAAATCTACCTCCGCCTTCCGGCGTGCCGAGAGGACTTTTTTTTCTTGTAGCTGTCTCACACAGAAAATCAAGTCAATTGTGCTTCTGGAAGCTCTAAATCCGCATTGTGACTCTAGGAGGATCTTCTCAGAGATAACCTTGAGGCGGTTAAGTAGAATTCTTGCAAGAATCTTCCCCACAATTGATAGCAGTGATATACCACGGTAGTTGCCACAAACACTGCGATCACCCTTTTTAAAGATAGTGACGATAGTGGCATTCTTTAGGTCTCCAGGTGCCTTTCTTGATTCCCATATTCTGAGGATAAGGATGAAAATCCTTGTTTTGAGGGAATGATCTCCGGCTTGAATTAGTTCCAGAGGTATATTATCTGGGCCAGGTGCTTTTCTGGGTTTCAATTGGGTGAGAGCTGCACCGAATTCATGATAAGTAGGAGGTACTGCCAACCACAGTTGTTTAGGTTGTTGCGGCACATCACAAAGGAAGTCATCAGCAGCTGCTGATGGACGATTAGGAGATTGGAGAAGTGCTCCTTCCAGCGTTCCAAGATTTCTTGACTATCAGTAAAGGTAGTAGAATTATCAGCGCTTTTCAGTGTACCTGATGATGAGCGAGATGGTCCATATATTTCCTTGAGTACTGCATAGAAGTTCCTCAAGTCTCGAGCATCCGATAGTCTCTGCAGTTTCTGAGCCTTCTGTTGCCACCAAGTATTTTTAATCTGCCTTATCTGCGTCTGGCATTTACCCTTGAGTTCCAGTAGTTTATCTCTATTTGTGTTGGAAGTTGGATCTTGAAGATGGGCAAGATAGGCATTCCTTTTGGCATTGATGAGAGACAGAATTTCTTCATTGTTGTCGTCAAACCAGTCTTGTCTTGTCTTCCGCACTATAAAACCAATGGTTTCCTCAGCTGACTGAGTGATAATCTTCTGTAGAGTTGCCCATTCTTGCTGAATGTCATTTGTTACTGGGTTTTCTGATAACTGGGTGACGATCCTGTTTCCAATATGTTTATACATGGATTCATCCTGAAGTTTGGATGTATTAAACTTCTTTCTTGGCAAATTTTTGATGTTCCTAGGTGGTTTAGGTCTGATGGATATCCTGAGCTTACATATAAGAAGTTTATGATCGGTCCAACAATCGTCTATATTCCTTGCTGTTCTGGTAATAAGAGTCTTATCACATTGCCGGGTAATGATATAATCAAGAATGTGCCAATGTTTGGAACGAGGATGCATCCACGTGGTTTTGAAGCGGTTAAGTAGCCGGAACTGCGTGTTGGTAATGTTAAGTTTGTGTTCTGCACAAAGTCCAAGAAGCAACAGTCCAATGGGATTACATTTTCCAAGTCCCTGTTTGCCCATCACATTATTCCATAGCCTGTGATCTTTCACAACTGTGGCATTGAAGTTACCGAGGAGCAAGAGTTTATCTGCAGATGGTACCTTGGAGATGATTTCACTTAGCTGATTATAGAACTGAGCCTTTACGTCATCATCAGAATCTAAGGTAGGATCATAGGCAGAGATGAGTGTCATAAAGGAACCTCCTGAGAGTGGTAAGCGGAGAGTCATGAGCCTTTCGCTGATTGCAATGGGCGTAAGTTGGTGATAATTTACCAGTTTGGTCTTCACAGCGAAGCCCACACCATGAATACGACATTCACCCTCCTCCTTTCCTTTCCAGAAGATGGTATATCCTGATCGAGATTCAATAATCTTGCCTTCAGAAGACAGCCTTGTTTCACTGAGAGCAGTAATGTCGACGTTGAGTCTTGATAACTCATGGGTTACGAGAGCTAACCTTCTCCCAGGTCTAACGTTATTGTCCAAATCAAGCAAAGTTCTGATGTTCCATGATCCAATAATCAGTTTGTGATTCTTTACTGTTTCTGTGTTTCGACCGCATGAGGGGTGACCTGCTGAGCGCGGTTGCCCAGCCGGACCAAGATTGTGACTTCCGATGTTTAACCCACCTTTTCTAGGTCCTTCCCCATGTGGGGTGGGCAGCGGTGATCCTAAATAGGCCTGCTCAAACACAGATGCAGGACCGAATTCCTGAGTAGTCACAGAGTCTCCGGAAGACGACCATCACACATCTGCTGCCAACGTGCAGGTCCGAACTAGGGGCTTCCAGTTACACCCATAACCTGCCCCCACCGTCCATACCCCATCTGCGTTGGACTTGAATGTAAGTGGCTTTCGGAAGAAGTGCCACTGGCGTGAATTTGTTTAGGGTGGATCTCAGCTTGCCAGGACGAGACCCACACACTATGATCTCTGAGCCTTATCCTGCAGGTCACAAAGAATGAGACATGCAGGACCGAACTCAGAGACTGCAACGAACTGCCGCATACACAAATACTACTGAGGTGCGCCTTTACAGCCAGTCCGTCTGGCCTGACCTCTTCCGCCTCTATGACCGTTGGAAGCCATGAGAGTGATTGGCTCTTCCTCCGCTCATTTTGCCGTTGGGCCAAAATCTGCCCTTCATAACAATGGACAATAGTTTGCCCTATTAAACCTGAGCAATAGGCTGCCCCTTCCGCCAACCATACTGTGCCAGAGTTCACCTCTTTCACTGCAGGTACCGTTGAGGACTTCACCGTAACCCTGGCAAGGGACCCTAACAAGGTACTACCAGCCGGGCCAGCTGGACCAGGGTTTTTAAAGAGGTGTTACTCCTCTATCACTCCCTACTTGCTTATAAAATCATACTGTAACACTTTACTATACACACTGTAGGTTATACAGGCACACTTGCTAGTGCCTATAAGATACCACTACTGCTCTAGTAGTGCAGTACTATCATACTGTAACACTGTACTATACACACTGTAGGTTATACAGGCACACTTGCTAGCGCTTATAAGATACCACCACTGATCTAGTAGTGCAGTACTATCATACTGTATATTATGCACATGTATCCAATTTAGAATATCACACTTTAATAATAATAAATCAATTAACAAGTTTTAGAATTCACTAGAAAAAAAAATCAGTAGGGGGCAAGGCGGCTTCTATCGCACTCGACGCCTGGCGTCGCGGGGCGTCCATGTTAAATTAGTGGATTTCTCGCGAGCCCATGGTCCGATTTTGACATGCGACATATCGTTGGACTTGGGCTGACGTCCTCTTTCCTACGGACCACGTATTCTATTTTTCAAAACATTTTTGAAAATTCTTGTTTTTGAAAGTAGGCTATAGTTTGAAAACCAATCATGATAGAACGTTGTGCCATCGTGAAAACGAATGGTCTTCATGTCCTTTATTTTTATAATAAAACTTTTTTATTTTTTATGTTTTTTGAAAACAGTCCAATTTTGAAATTCCTATATTTTGGAAACTAGGAACTTGACAAAAAAGTTTGTTTGACGTATTTGAATGGTCCCTACCCCCTCTACCCCCAAAATAAATTTCAAACCTCTAGGAATAAAACTGTGCAGTAGTGTGGTGTGGAGAGTTCTACTTAACCCCCTACTTTCATATAAACTTTGCCGATATCTCCCGAACGCGTGGTCGGATTTTAACGAACGAGGTATTGTTGGCGTTGGGATGACGTTCTCTTGGCTACGCATGTGTGTTGGTATTTTAAAAAAATGTTTGAAAATATTTTTTTGGATTGGCGCTATTTTGGAAACGGTGAATTGGAAAAAAGTTTGTTTGACGTTAATGAAATGTGGAAATGCCCAAGTTTCAAGGGTGTAGGAGGGAAAAAAATGAGAGCCTACTTTCTCGCGAACATTGGTGATCATTGGCGAACGGATGGTCGGATTTGAACAAATGAGGTGTCGTTGGACTCGAGCTGACGTCCTCTTTCCTATAGACCAATCGTTATTTTAAAAAAATGTTTGAAAATTTTTGTTTTTATAAGTAGGCGATAGTTTAAAAACCAAACATGATAGAACGTTGTTCAATAGTTCAAACAAATGGTCTCTAAGACCTTTATTTTTTTATAATAATACTTTTATTATTTTTGAGACTTTTTGAAAACCCTGAAATATTGAATTTTTACTATTTTGGAAACTAACACGTTGACAAATAAGTTTGTTTGACATAAATGAAAGATCCCTATCCCCTCTACCATGAAAATAAATGTCAAGTCTCTAGGACAAGAACTATGCATTTTTATTTTCTTTTATTTTTATTTTTTTAAATAAAAGAGTGTTTGTCGACAGAGAGCCGGTAGCGCTTGACACATGTTCCAACGAGGCTATGACTGAGCATGGTGAATACTGGAAATGGCTATTTCGACGGGGCGATGTATGACAAAACGAGGGGTCGCTTTTCGATATTTTTTCTATGACGAATGAATGAAGGCGAATATTTTGAAATGTGACAAGCATGCTAAAATTTTTTACCCCTGAAGGGGATCTTTAACGTTTTACTTAACGGTGATGAGCGAGATCGCTCTCTGACACAACAGACGGTTGTAGGATATGAACAAGTGATTCTTAGACGTTGGCGATCTCGGTGACCGTGCCAGGAAGAATTGAATTGCTATTTTGGTGGAATGGCGGTGGCAGTTTATGACGGTTGGTTTTGTGACATTTCCTATGACGGCTGGAGGCGAGTATTTGAAAATGTGTTAAATGTGCTAGGATTTTTTTGCCCCTAAAGGGGTTCTTTAGCATGCTTGTAAACGGTAATAAGCCAGACTGCAATCTCGCACAGTAAATGATTTTAGAATATGGAAACCCATAACATTTGCTCGACCAAGTCATGTGCATGTATGCAAAGAGCCAAAACGGTAAGGTCATTGGCCTGAAATGTTATAAACTAAATATTGAACTGGGTAAAGTCATGTGTTTTAGGGTGAAAGTATGTGGTTAACATGATCATGTATTGAGAATGGCCGCTTGCTAGTAATTATTA
The DNA here is from genome assembly GCA_946902985.2 of Meconema thalassinum. Classification (NCBI taxonomy): domain Eukaryota; kingdom Metazoa; phylum Arthropoda; class Insecta; order Orthoptera; family Tettigoniidae; genus Meconema; species Meconema thalassinum. The sequence continues at coordinate 183,354,491 of OX336398.1, read as the reverse complement.
TTATTACAGTAAAATGTTTAATAATAATAATAATAAGAAGAAGACACACATGTTTTCAATGCTAACACACACACAGTCCTGCTCACTGGAGACTGAATATTGTACATAGCCAGAGGACTCGTGAGAGAGACTGCTGATAAGACAAAAAATGTCTACGTCAGCAGGAAGTGTGATATCAGCTTACTTGCCTCGTGGTGGATAGCAGGTGTGCTGTATAAGCAGAGACCGCCATTTTGGTTCTGAGACAGTAGGACTACCGATGTATAAGAGGCAGCCATTTTGGTTCCTTATTAAAAACATGAAACTAGTATAAGGTACACGAATCTTATTCAGATTGAGGAATGTGAAGAGGCGTGGGAACACGTGTGAAAGAGACAACATTTCAAGGTCAAAACGCTGAGAATATACAACTCTCTCTGTTGCTAGGCTAACTGATAACGATTGCGTTAGTCATGCACTTGCCATTTTAGCACACGGACGTATACAGTAGAGCTCTGAACTGAACTTTGGAAGAAAAATCCTTTTTTTTTGTTGGTAAGTACCTATGAATGATTATTTTAATAATGCCATGCTAATGAACCTTAAATTTGTAGTTATTGATTAGGTAATTATTGATTTTTATTTATTTATTTATTTATTTATTTGTTTGCAGATAACCGGTATACCTTACATGTCAGAGATACAAGAAACCATTGCGCTTTTGGGCCCACTAGTAGGAAACAGTAACAAGCCACTGAAAGTGAAGGTGAGATTATTTTTTTAAATTAACTTGTTTCATTTTTTGTTTGATATTATTCTATTTTATTTTATGAAATGTATGTATTAACCTGAATTTAGGTATTTATAGCGGTTTATTTTATTTATTTTTAGAAACTTGGAAAGAAAAGCCTTACCACCGTAGCAGTTGCTGAAAACCCAAGACGCAGTAGAGTGCAACCATTGTTTCCAGGCAGTGAACTATTGAAAACTCAGGTAAGTCTAACTTAAAAATGCTATTCCATTTTACCACTAATGAAAAACCATAGACAAAAAATTATTCATTACCTGTACATGACTGGTACAATGATTCCTTTCTTGAAGAATGGCCATGCATTGACAAACGGTACAAGACTATATTGGTTGTTGACTGGGAAAAGTACAAGGCCATATTGGATTTTCTAAAAAACAAAAACAAAATTAATTTATGGGTGGGTCCCTATGGACTCAACAAATATCCACAGGATTGAACAAGATAATCTGAACAAACTGACATGATATTCATTTTTGTTTATATATTGGTTAAAGGGGGATGTAAATGACTAAAGCTGTATAAGAAAATAAGTGCATAGGTTACTGTTAGTGCCAACATAGAGTTTATTTTTAATGGTGTTTTGATATATTTATGTCAATTACGTAAAAGTTTAATTACAAGTATTGATTGATTGATTGATTGAGTGATGGGTTATTTTGTTTGTTTTAGGTGTAGTCATGCGCCATTAACGTAGTGAACAGACAGTGAACAAGCATACATTATGCTTTAAAGTACTCCGTGTTCTAACACATGGCGTCAGTACCAAATACAACACGTGAGCAAGTTGGTTTACCACGTGGGTTAAATTTAAAATCAGAACATGATCGTTGGTTAACTTTTGAATCCTGGCCTGTAGACTTTTTGTCGACACATAAACTTGCAGAAGCCGTTTTTTTTTACCTGAACCGAGAAGATGTAGTGCGCTGTGTGTTTTGTCGTATTGAAATTTCACACTGGGAAGAAGGGGATGATCCCTTTAGAGACCATTTGCGATGGTCTCCATGTTGTCCTTATATGCTTGGAAAACAAGTGGGTAACATACCCTTGTATTCATTTTACCGAACCCCAAGGCCATTGGCCGCTACTTACGTTGCTGAATCACAAATAAATAATAATAATAATGATGTATTACCAGCCAACAACGGTAGTGTCGATATATGTGGTCCATATGCCATAGACAGTGTTGAATTGGTATGTGCTTCTGAAAAATTGGGAGTTTGCAAGACTAAAGCACTAGCACACCCAGAGTACAGCTCTGTTGAAAAACGTTTAGAATCTTATAAATATGTTTGGCCATTAATATTAAAACACCTTACCAAACAGCTAAGTGAAGCTGGATTTTTTTATACTGGTGAAGGGGATAAAACAATATGTTTTTATTGCGGATTTGCTTTAAAGGATTGGCAAATGACTGATGACCCTTTTGTGCAACACGCTCGTTGGTTACCTAACTGTAAACACATGGTGTTGCTTAAAGGTCAGGAATTTGTGAACACTATTCGTAAAGAAAACGTGATTGCAGCACAAGACATAAAGTGTCTTTAGAGTTAGAACATGCGGAGCAAATACATGAGGCTGAAAAAAAGACTTGTCTCACGAACAGATACAAAAGTGTGACCAACAATTATGTAAACTTTGTTATCAAGATAAACTAGGTGTTGTATTTTTGCGTTGTGGACACATGATAGCCTGTGTCAAGTGTGCATTAGAACTCAACACTTGCAGATAAGCAGTATCTGCTCCAGTTAGGGCTTTTGTTGCATAACTAGTATAATTTATTAGCCAAGCATAGTGCAAAATCCCTAATTGCACAATATTATTATAGCTGTTTTAGAGTGTAATAGATATGCTTTTCTTTTGTTTATAGACTACTACAATGAATGTTTTGAATGCTGTTGGGCAAGCATGTGGCTTAGAGACAAAGAAGCTCAGCGAATTGCCAACGCATATTCCATTCCGCATTATCAAGATTCGGAAATTGAAAACAGCAAATGGTGATCGTGTGCTTTGTGTATGTGAAAACTTTGAGACATTTCTGCCTACACGGTTTAATGATATTGATGAAGTCTATAATGCTGTACAACCTGTACACTTAATTTATGAAAGTTTTAAAAACAATAGGTGCATGGTTCATTTAATTAAATAAAAAAACGAATGTCAAATAATAATGGTAGATATAAGTCATGACAATGGACTGAATGAAAAATATGTGAATAGAATAATAATGCTTTAGTGTTTATTATTGTCTTAAAAAATATTGTCATGAAACCGAAAAAAAATGTATATAAATTTTGTAAATAAAGGAAAATAATGGTACAATGTTGTTTTATTTTCTACAGAAGTCAGAATATTTAATATTGCAGAGTATATATGATTATGACAATAAAAAGCACACTTAATACTAGTCTTTGCCTTTACGATAGTGTGTTATAGTTTTAAAAACAAGGCTTGTTGTAGATCTTTTTTCTTCTACGGTGAACAATAGGCATGAAAACGTTAATGTCTTGTTTTGGATCATTATCACTATCATAATCATAAGCTGCATGATCTATATCCCTATTATTATAATCACCATAATTATCCTCAACATTATTCTCAACATTACTAAAACCAGTTAAATATTCCTGTTCCTCTTCCTGTTCCTGTTCCTCTTCTTCTTCCTCTTCAGTTTCCTCATATAGAGTCTGCGTGGCTTTTGATAATGTTAAGGGTATTTTGAACATTGAAGTATTTTCAGTAAGAGTATTGTTTTGTAGCACTTGCTTTTTAGCATTTTTATGATTTTCTGTTGACAGCAACAATGTTTCATGTAGTGCACTACATTGATGATCACTGACACTTAAAACCTCACTATTTTTACTTTTTAGCTCACTGCGACATTGTTTTGAACGTTGTTTTGAACAACGCCAAATAACAGTTCCATTTTTATTGGTGCGTTTCACAATATATGAACATCCTTTATAGAATACATGAGGCTTACCATACCTAGTCCCTGATACTTCCATGTCAACTGGCAAGCATAGACTAAGCTCTAGTAAAGACAACTTGACAATAACAACAATAGTTTAATGTGGGAGCATATATGGATGCAAATGTGGGAAGCAAAAAAAAAAGTGGGAGCAAATGTGAGAGCAAACGTGGAAGCAAAAAAAAGTGGGAGCAAATATGGGAGCAACAAGGGGGAGCAATTGTGGAAGCAAAAAAGTGGAAGCAAAAAATAGGAGCAAGAAATTGGGAGGAAAAAGTGGGAGCAAATGTGGGAGCATAAAAAGTGGGAGCAAAAATTGGGAAGCAAAAAGTGGGAGCAAATGTGTGAGCAACAAGAGGGAGCAAATGTGGGAGCAAAAATGAGGGGAGCAACCTGAGGGAGGAAATGTGGGAGCAACAAGAGGGAGCAATTGTGGGAGCAAAAAAAGTGGGAGCAAAAATTAGGAGCAAAAAATTGAGAGCAAAAAGTGGGAGCAAATGAGTGAGCAAAAAAAGTGGGATCAAAAATTGGGGCGCTAAAAGTGGGGGCAAATGTTGGAGCAAATGTGTGAGCATCAAGAGGGAGCAAATGTGGGAGCAACAAGAGGGAGCAAAAAAAGTGGGAGCAAATGTGAGAGCAAATATGTGGGAGCAAAAAAGTGGGAACAAATTTGGGAGCAAAAGAGGGAGCAAAAAGTGGGAGCAACTATTATTATTAATAATAATTATAAAAATAATAAAATTTAAAAAATAGATTGTAATTATATTTTTCAAGGTTGTATTTTCAAAGTACTGTCAAGAATAATAACTACATGAATCAGATTGAGAGAATTCTAGAGTACTTTAAGTTTAATCATTGGCTAGGAGTGATATAGACCTAGCTAACCTAACTTAACCCCAGCTCACCTAATTGAACCTAACTTCACCTAAGCTAATGTTATACAAGTTGTGACTTGCTTTAAGACTGGCTATGACGTCACAGATGGTGGGAGGCTGGACATAACTTTTTATTAAACAAGACATATTTACCTTTTTTGCCGGCCTCCCACCACTATTCATCTGTGTGGCAAAAAGGTAAATATTTTTTGTTTAATAAAAAGTTATGTCCAGCCTCCCACCACCATTCATCTGTGACGTCATAGCCAGTCTTAAAGCAAGTCACAACTTGTACAACATTAGCTTAGGTGAAGTTAGGTTAAATTAGGTGAGCTGGGGTTAAGTTAGGTTAGCTCGCTCTATATCACTCCTAGCCAATGATTAAACTTAAAGTACTCTAGAATTCTCTGAATCTGTTTCATGTAGTTATTATTCTTGACAGTACTTTGAAAATTCAACCTTGAAAAATATAATTACAATTTATTTTTTAAATTTTATTATTTTTATTATTATTATTAATAATAATAATATTAATATTACTCAGATTACTCTACCAAAATTGAATTCATGTGCATTGGTTGAAATAAAAGTCTTAACAACCAGTCATGGTTGCTCCCACTTTTTGCTCCCTCTTTTGCTCCCACATTTGTTCCCACTTTTTTGCTCCCACATATTTGCTCTCACATTTTCTCCCACATTTTTTTGCTCCCATATTTGCTCCCTCTTGTTGCTCCCACTTTTTGCTCCCACATGTTGCTCCCCACTTTTTGCTCCCACTTTCTTTTGCTCCCACATTTACTCCCTCTTGTTGCTCACACATTTGCTCCCACATTTGCTTCCACTTTTTGCTCCCCAATTTATGCTCCCCCTTTTTTGCCCCACATTCGCTACCACATTTGCTCCCTCATTTGCTCCCAATTTTGCTCCCACTTTTTGCTCCGACTTTTTGCTCCCACTTTATTTCCTCCCACAATTGCTCCGTCTTGTTGCTCCCACATTTCCTCCCACTTTTTTTGCTCCCACATGTTGTTCCCCACTTTTTTTGCTCCCACATTTGCTCCCTCTTGTTGTTCACACATTTGTTCCCACATTTGCTCCACTTTTTGCTCCCACTTTTTGCTTCCCAATTTTTGCTCCCACTTTTTTTGGCTCCCACATTTGCTCCCTCATTTGCTCCCACCCTTTGCTCCCACTTTTTGCTCCCAATTTTTTGCTCCCACAATTGCTCCCTCTTGTTGCTCCCATATTTGCTCCCACTTCTTTTTGCTAATACATTTGCTCTCACTTTCAAGTTAGGCTAAGTTAGGTTAGGTTAGGGGAAGTTAGGTTAGGTTAGGTTAGGTGAAGTTAGGTTAGGTTATAACTAAGTTTATTATTTGTGCTCCCACACTTGCCCCCACTTTCAAGTTAGGTTAGGTTAGTTTAGTTTAGGTGAAGTTAGGTTAAGTTCAGTTAGGTTAGGTTAGGTTATGTTATAACTAAGTTTATTATTTGTGCTCCCACATTTGCTCCCACTTTTTGCTTCCACTTTTTGCTCACACATTTGCTCCTACTTTTTTTTTTCTTCCCACATTTGCATCCATATATGCTCCCACATTAAACTATTGTTCTTATTGTCAAGTTGTCTTTACTAGAGCTTAGTCTATGCTTGACAGTTGACATGGAAGTATCAGTGACTAGGTATGGTAAGCCTCATGCATTCTTTAAAGGATATTCATATATTGTGAAACTAACCAATAAAAATGGAACTGTTATTTGGCGTTGTCCAAAACTTCGTTCAAAACAATGTCGCAGTGAGCTAAAAAGTAAAAATAAAGACGTTTTAAATGTCAGTGATCATCAATGTAGTGTACTACATGAAACATTGGTGCGGTCAACAGAAAATCATAAAAATGTTAAAAAGGAAGTGCTACAAAACAATACTACTATTGAAAATAATTCAATGTTCAAAAAACCCTTAACATTATCAAAAGCCACGCAGACTTTACATGAGGACACTGTAGAGGAAGAGGAAGAGGAACAGGAATATTTAACTGGTTTTAGTAATGTTGAGGATAATTATGGTGATTATAATAATAGTGATATAGATCATGCTGCTTATGATTATGTTAGTGATAATGATCCGAAACAAGGCAACGTTTTCATGCCTATTGTTCACCGTGGAAGAAAAAAGATCTACAACAAGCTTTGTTTTAAAACTATAACACACTATCGTAAAGGCATAGACTTGTATTAAGTGTGCTTTTTATTGTCATAATCATGTATACTCTGCAATCTTAAATATTCTGACTTCTGTAGAAAATAAAACAACGTTGTACCATTATTTTCATTTATTTACAAACTTTATATACATTTTTTTTCGGTTTCATGATAATATTTTTTAAGACAATACTAAACACTGAAACATTATTATTCTATACACATATTTTTCTTTCAGTCCATTGTCATGACTTATATCTTCCATTATTATTTGAGATTTGTTTTTTTTAATTCATTTAAAACGAACCATGCACCTATTGTTTTAAAACCTTCATAAATTAAGTGTAGGGAAAGGTGGGCCACAGTGAGACAGAAAAAATATATTTTAGCATACTGTCTTATTTTTTGATATATGAGAATGTCTTTATATACTGAAATATAAGTTGATTGTTGCTCATCATATTCATACCCTTAGAGTTTCCAAAACATCCACACGTTTCTGTAAAAATAATAAATTGTGAACATGTTGCAGCCGTCTCACTGTAGCCCACCCGTGGGCCACACTGAGATAGATGATGGTCCACACTGAGACACAATGAAAATAATTTATTTTGACTGGTTAAATACATAGATAAACACTAAAACAAATAATTAATGCCAGAAAACACTACAGCACATTCAGATTCCCAAAATGTACAGAAAATTTGAGACATGACTTTTGTCTATTTGTTTTGCCATATGCACAGGAAACCGGCCACAGTGATCTGTTGCCTTTCGCGGGGACTGAAGCAATATCTTCACCCTATGGGTAAAAAAGAAACTGCCTATCATTTTTGCTCTTTTTATTAAGAATTTAACTTAATAATTTTCATCATCTAAATCTCATTTCACTTCCCCGATGCAAAATCTTGTGTGTTTCCCTGAAAACTCAACCAGAACGAAGTCACCTTCCTTAGGTTTGCGAGCAAGTTGATGAAATGTTAGGAGCTCGATTTCTTCATTATCTGATGAGCTGTCTGAATTAGAAGAATCATCAACATCATCATCCACGGAAATGTCTGTAGTTAGGGCTGCCTTTGGCTGAACAAATTCTTCTTGCAGTTCTTTAGATTTTTTAATTTTTATTTGTGGACTTAAAATCAAGTTTTTATTTCTTTCTGGGGTGTGAGTTGGAATGAAAGATCTCCCCTTTTCTCTCCTAGAAGTTGACTCTGCCCTCTCCTCAGCTTTGGGATAAATCCGTATATCATTCTCACTGTCGCACTGTAGCCCACCCTACTGTGACTCACTGTGGCCCACTTGCGACATGTAAAAACAATTATGTCTACTATCTCACCTACAATACTGAACAAGCTGACAATTCCAATAATTATTTAGTAATAGGTATGTATTTCGACCATATTATATTCATTAATGTACAACGATACACATAACTATAAAAAAACAAAGGAAGAAAATTTTACTTTTCTTACCTCAAAAACGAAAATGTTGTTTATCTCCTACATAACATGCTTCTTTCAAAAAGTAAACAGGATCAAAATGTCTGCTACCAGAAGAGCCAACCTCTAAGAAATATTAAAAATGTCCCTCTTTCAAAAAAAAAAAAAAGGATTTAATGAGCTTGTCTCACTGTGGCCAATGTCTCACTGTGGCCCACCTTCCCATACATGTTGTACAGCAGTATTGACTTCATCAAAAACACTCTCCGACATATCATTGAACCGTGTAGGCAGAAATGTCTCAAAGTTTTCACATACACAAAGCACACGATCTCCATTTGCTGTTTTCAATTTCCGAATCTTGATAATGCGGAATGGAATATGCGTTTGCAATTCGCTGAGCTTCTTTGTCTCTAAGCCGCATGCTTGCCCAACAGCATTCAAAACATTCATTGTAGTAGTCTATAAACTAAAGAAAAGCATATCTATTACACTCTAAAACAGCTTTCATAATATTGTGCAATTAGGGATTTTGCACTATGCATGGCTAATAAATTATACTAGTTATGCAAGAAATGCCCTAACTGTAGCAGATACTGCTTTTCTGCATATAGCACAAGTGTTGAGTTCTAATGCACACTTGACACAGGCTATCCTGTGTCCACAACACAAAAATACAACACCTAGTTTATCTTGATAACAAATTTTACATAATTGTTGGTCACACTTTTGTATCTGTTCGTGAAACAAGTCTTTTTTTTTCAGCGTCATGTATTTACTCCCCATGTTGTAACTCTAAAGACACTTTTATGTCTTGTGCTGCAATCACGTTTTCTTTACGAATAGTGTTCACAAATTCCTGACCTTTAAGCAACACCATGTATTTACAGTTAGGTAACCAACGAGCGTGTTGCACAAAAGGGTATCAGTCATTTGCCAATCCTTTAAAGCAAATCCGCAATAAAAACATATTCTTTTATCCCCTTCACTAGTATAAAAAAATCCAGCTTCACTTAGCTGTTTGGTAAGGTGTTTTAATATTAATGGCCAAACATTTTTATAAGATTCGAAACGTTTTTCAACAGAGCTGAACTTTGGGTGTGCTAGTGCTTTAGTCTTGTAAACTCCCAATTTTTCAAAAGCACATGCCAATTCAACACTGTCTATGGCATATGTACCACATATATCGACACTACCCTTGTTGGCTGGTAATACATTATTATTATTATTATTATTATTATTTATTTGTGATTCAGCAACGTAAGTAGCGGCCAATGGCCTTGTGGTTCGGTAAAATGAATACATGGGTATGTTACCCACTTGTTTGCCAAGCATGTAAGGACAACAAGGAGACCATCGAAAATGGTCTCTAAAGGGATCATCACCTTCTTCCCAGTGTGAAATTTCAATACGACAAGACACACAGCGCACCACATCTTCTCGTTTCAGGAAAAAAACGGCTTTTGCAAGTTTATGTGTCGACAAAAAGCCTACAGGCCAGGATTCAAATGTTAACCAACGATCATGTTCAGATTTTAAATTTAACCCACGTGGTAAACCAACTTGCTCACTTGTTGTATTTGGTACTGACGCCATGTGTTATAATAAAACTTTTTTATTGCAAGTTATTAACGTTGCACAAGAGCACAGAGTACTTTAAAGCATGATGTATGCCTGTTCACTGTCTGTTCACTACGTTAATGGCGCATGACCACTCCTAAAAACAAACAAAATAACCCATCACTCAATCAATCAATCAATCAATACTTGTAATTAAACTTTTACGTTAATTGACATTAATATATCAAAACACCATTAAAAATAAACTCTATGTTGGCACTAACAGTAACCTATGCACTTATTTTCTTTTTATACAGCTTTAGTCATTTACATCCCCCTTTAACCAATATATAAACAAAAATGAATGTCATGTCAGTTTGTTCAGATTATCTTGTTCAAACCTGTGGATATTTGTTGAGTCCATAGGGACCCACCCATAAATTAATTTTGTTTTTGTTTTTTAGAAAATCCTATATGGCCTTGTACTTTTCCCAGTCAACAACCAATTTAGTCTTGTACCGTTTGTCAATAGATGGCCATTATTCAAGAAAGCAATCATTGTAACAGTCATATACAGGTAATGAATATTTTTTTGTCTATGGTTTTTCATTAGTGGAAAAATGGAATAGCATTTTTAAGTTAGACTTACCTGAGTTTTCAATAGTTCACTGCCTGGAAACAATGGTCGCACTCTACTGCGTCTTGGGTTTTCAGCAACTGCTACGGTGGTAAGGCTTTTCTTTCCATGTTTCTAAAAATAAATTAAATAAAGCGTTATAAATACCTAAATTCAGGTTAATACATACATTTCATAAAATAAAATAAAATAATATCAAACAAAAAATGAAACAGGTTAGTTTTAAAAAATAATCTCACCTTCACTTGCAGTGGCTTGTTACTGTTTCCTTCTAGTTGACCCAAAAGCGCAATGGTTTCTTGTATCTCTGACATGTAAGGTATACCGGTTATCTGCAAACAAACAAATAAATAAAAATCATTTATTACCTAATCAATAACTACAAATTTAAGGTTCATTAGCATGACATTATTAAAATAATCATTCATAGGTACTTACCAATAAAAATAAAAGGATTTTTCTTCCAAAGTTCAGTTCAGAGCTCTACTTTATACGTCCGTGTGCTAGAATGGCAAGTGCATGACTAACGCAATCGTTATCAGTTAGCCTAGCAACAGAGAGAGTTGTATTTTCTCAGCGTTTTGACCTTGAAATGTTGTCTCTTTCACACGTGTTCCCACGCCTCTTCACATTCCTCAATCTGAATAAGATTCGTGTACCTTATACTAGTTTCATGTTTTTAATGAGGAACCAAAATGGCTGCCTCTTATACATCGGTAGTCCTACTGTCTCAGAACCAAAATGGCGGTCTCTGCTTAAACAGCACACCTGCTAGCCACCACGAGGCAAGTAAGCTGATATCACACTTCCTGCTGACGTAGACATTTTTTGTCTTATTAGCAGTCTCTCTCACGAGTCCTCTGGCTAGGTACAATATTCAGTCTCCAGTGAGCAGGACTGTGTGTGTGTTAGCATTGAAAACATGTGTGTCTTCTTCTTATTCTTATTATTATTAAACTTTTTACTGTAATAATAATAATTACTAGCAAGCTGACATCCTCAATACATGATCATGTTAACCACATACTTTCACCCTAAAACACATTTCTTTACCCAGTTCAGTATTTAGTTTATAACATTTCAGGCCAATGACCTTACCGTTTTGGCTCTTTGGATACATGCACATGACTTGGTCGAGCAAATGTTATAGGTTCCATATTCTAAAACCTTTTACTGGGCCAGACAGCAGTCTCACTTATTACCGTTTACTAGCATGCTAAAGATCCTCTTCAGGGGTAAAAAAAATCCTACCACACTTAACACATTTTCAAATATTCGCCTCCAGCCGTCATAGGAAATGTCACAAAACCAACCGTCATAAGCTGCCCCCGTCATTCCACCGAAATAGCAATTCATTTCTTCCGGGCACGGTCACCGAGATCGCCAACGTCTAAGAATCACTTGGTCATATCCTACAACCGTCTGTTGTGTCAGAGAGCGATCTCGCTCATCACCGTTAACTAAAACGTTAAAGATCCCCTTCAGGGGTAAAAGATCTTAGCATGCTTTTCACATTTCAAAATATTCGCCTTCATTCATTCGTCATAGAAAAAATATCGAAAAGCGACCCCTCGTTTTGTCATACATCGCCCCGTCGAAATAGCCATTTCCATTATTCATCATGCTCAGTCATAGCCTCATTGGAACATGTGTCAAGCGCTACCGGCTCTCTGTCCACAAATACTCTTTTATTAAAAATAAAAAATAAAAATGCATAGTTCTTGTCCTAGAGACTTGACATTTATTTTCATGGTAGAGGGGGTAGGGATCTTTCATTTATGTCAAACAAACTTATTTGTCAACGTGTTAGTTTCCAAAATAGTAAAAATTCAAAATTTCAGGGTTTTCAAAAAGTCTCAAAAATAAAAAAGTATTTTTATAAAAAATAAAGGACTTAGAGACCGTTTGTTTGAACTATTGAACAACGTTCTAGCATGTTTGATTTTCAAATTATCGCCTACTTTTAAAAACAATTTTCTATATTTTTTTTAAATAAGGAGTGGTCTATAGGAAAGAGGACGTCAGCTCGAGTCCAACGACACCTCATTTGTTCAAATCCGACCATCCGTTCGCCAATGATTACCAATGTTCCTGAGAAAGTAGGCTCTAATTACTTTTTTTCCTCCTACACCCTTGAAACTTGCTGTCCGCCTAGAGGGTATACCCACCTTTCATTAACGTCAAACAAAATTTTTTGCAATTCACCGTTTCCAAAATAGCGCCAATCCAAAAAACTAACATTTTCAAACAATTTTAAAAAAATATCAACACACATGCTTAGCCAAGAGAACGTCAACCCAACGCCATCAATACCTCGTTCGTTAAAATCCGACCACGCGTTCGGGAGATATCGGCAAAGTTTATATGAAAGTAGGGGGTTAAGTAGAACTCTCCACACACACTACTGCACAGTTTTATTCCTAGAGGCTTTAAATTTATTTTGGGGGTAGAGGGGGTAGGGACCATTCATTTACGTCAAACAAACTTTCTTGTCAAGTTCCTAGTTTCCAAAATATAGGAATTTCAAAATTGGACTGTTTAAAAAAAAAACATAAAAAAAAAGTTTTACTGTAGAAAATAAAGGACATAAAGACCATTCGTTTGAACCATGGCACGATATGTCGCATGTCAAAACCGGACCATGGGCTCGCGAGAAATCCACTAATTTAACATGGGCGCCCTGCGACGCCAGGAGTCGAGTGCGATAGAAACCGCCTTGCCCCCCTACTCTAATCATTTAATTAATTTATTATGATGCACTCAAACGACCATTAGATATAATTTACAAAGAACGTATACTTTATGCCAATATAGTTAACTCTTGCTATAATCATCAAATATATTTCCCTCTTAGCACGCACAGTCAAATGGTATCTTTCACAAGGTTGATTGCACAGTACACCCACGCAATTCTCGTTTGGTTCATGAAACTTCTTGTTTTGACAAATTTTGTGGGGAAGCCGTGAATCGCAATTCTGGTGAGGACATTCCTTAGCTTTTGATTTTCGTTCGCCCATTCCCTATCGATCATTGCGTCTGTAGAGTAAATTCTGAATGTATTTCTTGGCGTTTCTTTACCCTGGTCTCGATAAGTGTCATCGCTCGATTAGTGTTTGGCAGATATAACTGAATTCGTAGGTCCTGTGCATAGAAAGGTTCTCTCGCTAATTCGTAGACGAGTCTGGATGGGTCTGATTTTGCTACTCCTAGAGTTCTTTTTAAGAATCTGGCTTTTACTTTCCTTATTGTTTTTAGATCCGTTATGGATAGTTTTTCCCAAATCACTTCAAGACCATACGTTAGCGCTGGGCTTATTTTCGCGTGGAATAATGCCATGGCAGTTTGTAAAGAGTGAGACGTTATATTTTTATGTCGTATATTCCCCTTATGGTGGCGGTTGCTCTCTCCTTTATATGTATCCTAAAATAATTGCATGTTGTTTGTCGGTTATACCGAGGTACATTCAAGTCTTCTCTATGAATTTGTGTATGTATGAAGGAAAATTATCATCTACTGGGAGTTTTATATTTTCTGGAGTTGGCAGCGTTGTAATACTGTTGATTCTATTTTTAATACGTTTCACCAATGCAGCATGGCGGCCGCGCGAAATATTTCGCTAGCATCAGTGACAGATATCACCCTGATATTTTGTACGATGATGAGGAGGAGGCCTACTACTAGAAGTTCACCTATGTGACTTTTATAAACCTGTTGAGTACAAAACCAACATGGTGGCCAAGCGAAGTTAACACGTTTAAATGAAATTTCATCGCCCTTTAATCATCCCAGTGCAGTGAAACTTGGGACACTAAGTCTTTATACTGGCATATCATTTAATTCAATTGTATTTACACCCTCAAGATGGCGGCTATGCGAAATTTTAATGTTTTTAAATTCTATGTCTCCAAATCATACGAAGTGAATGTTTGAATACTGAACTTACGCATAAATCTTCATCTAATGGCACATAACTCTATGACCCTACATATTGATCAATCCATCATGGCGACCATTCAAAATTTTTAGATGATTTTCAATTTTTACGAATCTATTACAGCAATCAAACTGACATTTTGTATGTTGATAGAGGCAATTAATATAAGTTCACATATGGGTCTTTCATTAACTTGGTGAACAGAAAACCAACATGGCGTCCAAACAATATATTCTACTTGTTCACAATATATCTGATACTATTTAAGAGGATCCAGACAGACCATCATATGGTCCTGGGAATCAATAGGTATATCAGAAGTGGTAGGCATATCTCACGTGTTACTACATTTTAAACGACATTTTCTCTGAACTAATTTATTGCACACAAATGTTCATTTTTTCATTTTCTACCGTCTCAAATTTTTACCACCCGCAGATTGCCTAGAAAATGAGGTTTTACCATAGGTATTTTGTTCTAGCTCAAATACATTTCGATGAAAAGGGATATAATTTTTTAAGGAAAATTTTCAGATTAAAAACAAGAAATTACTATTATTGTCACAATAGTAAAAGCACCGCAAACGCCCGTGTTAACGTATACAAAATGTTCTCTAAGTTCGGCAAGAAAATTTCCTCTAAATCTACCTACTAGTTACTACGAAATAGGAACATTACATTATTAAATATTAACATTAAGAAGATGGCCGTTGGATCTTCCCTTAAGTTGGATCTCTGGTTCTCAAAAGTTTAATTCACCTTTAACAGATATTTCAACATAAATAAGAGTGCACTGCAGTTTATTAATATCAATGATTTCAGGCTAAGAGGTCTTGATACTTCTAATCCTGATGTAACGAAGAATTACGCATTATGTAATACAAGAGGACATTATACTGGAAAAAAATTAACAATTAACCAAAACGTGAAGATGAACCTGTTAATCCAAAGCGGCGGGAAACCTTACCAATGTAATATATGTGACTCCAAGTTATATTGCCCAAAATCTCTGAAGAAGCACATTGTAGCGCATAGCAATGAAAAGCCACACTCATGTAACAAATGCGGAGGCAAATTTGCTCGAAAAGATTGCCCGAAGCAACATATGCCGATTCACACCGGTAGTAAGCAATATTCATGCAGCGATTGCGAAGCCACATTCTGCAGGAAAGAGAGTTTGAAGAAACACATGTTAATACATAGCGGAGAAAAACCCTATTCATGTAGTATTTGCGAGAACACATATACTTGGAAGTCCTCCTTAAGGTCACACATGTTGAAGCATAGCGGTGAAAGGCCATATTCATGTAAGGTATGCGAGGCAAAGTTTGCTGATTCCTCAAATTTGAAGCGGCACATTTTAACGCATAGCGGTAAAGAGCAACACTCATGTAACAAATGCGGAGGCAAATTTGTTCGGAAAGACAGCTTGAAGCAACATATGCTGATTCACACCGGTAATAAGCCATATTCATGCAGCGATTGCGAAGCCACATTTTCCATGAAAAGGAGTTTGAAGGAACACTTAGTAATACATAGCGGAGAAAAACCCTATTCATGTAATATTTGCGAGACCACATTTACTTGGAGGCCTTCTTTCAGGTCACACATGTTGAAACACAGCGGTGAAAGGCCATATCCATGCAATGTACGCGAGGCATCGTTTGCCGATTCCACAACATTGAAGAAACATATGGTTACGCATAGCGGCAAAAAGCCAAATTCATGTTACATTTGCAAAGCCACATTTGCTAGGAAAGAAAATTTGAAGACTCACATGTTTATACATAGCGGTGAAAGGCCATATTTATGTTATCTATGCGGAATAAAGCTTGCTTCGTCAAGTTCTTTGAAAAAGCACATTCTGACGCATACCGGTAAAAGGCCATACACATGTAATACTTGTCAGGCCACATTTTCCCGGAGAGAGACATTGAAGTCACACATGTTGACGCATAGCGGCAAAAGGCCGTTCTCATGTAATACTTGCGAGGCCACATTTTCATGGAAGAAAACTTTCAAGGTACACATGTTAAAACATAGCGGTGAAAGGCCTTATCCATGTTACCTGTGCGAAACTAAATTTGCTGATCCACGATCTTTGAAAGGTCACATTCTTACACATACCAACGAGAAGCCCTATTCATGCAGCATTTGCAAAGCATCATTTGCATGGAAAGGGAATTTGAACAGACACATATTAACTCATAGCGATGAAAAACCGTATTCATGTAACCTATGCGAATCCAAGTTTGCCAACTCGAGAAGTTTGAAAAATCACACGTTGCGGCATACAGACGAAAAGCCATAATAATGCAGTACTTGTGAAGCCACACCCTTTATGACGTGTGCTTTGAAGAGACGTTTGTTGACGCATAGCGGCAAAATTCACACTCATGTCACATATGCGAAGCCAACTTTGGTGGGTCGGAAGCATTGTTAAATCATATTTTGACGCATAGCGCCAAAAAGCCATTACTGTACCCTTCAATGAAGGAGAATAAATGGTCATGCTTTGCTAGATCTTCGGATCGGGAGTGTCGTTTTTTCCCTACTGTATAAACATATTTAGGATTTTGAGCAAAGGGGAAAACAGTCTACAATGGCAAATCCCGGATATCAACTAACATGAAACTTGACTCAATAAAACAAGGCATGAAAATTATCATGATCACATATACTGTACAAACAATAAATTAAAGGAATACGGACCCTGTAGTCCATGCTATGAAAAGAGGAAGACCTCGTAATTCTGGTCAAGATAAGGCAATTACTGACGAAGAAAATCGGGTAGTCATCGAAAGGAAGATGCCTAGGAAGGTTGTAGTGCCACCCATTGCTGAGGTAAGGTTTGATAATGTTGGTCACGTACCCAAATATGCTGAAGCAAAGAATGCATCTAAGTGTCCATATCCTGGTTGTCATTCGAAGACCAGAATCACGTGTGTTAAATGTGATCTGTATCTGTGTGTCTTAGAAACAATTGCTATAATGCCTACCATGTAAAGCAGGCTGCAATGACATACGTTTTCAAGAAAAAGTTGTCCCACGATATGAAAATAAATTGTCTCAAAACAAAAGTTTGGTGCTTTTCAGTCGGTCAACATGAATGTACCCAAATAGAGCTGGGTTATGCCCTAATCCTCAAATAAATTATATGAGATGATAAATACACTGGGATGACCAGTTTCGATCGTCAAGCGATCATCATCAGATCCATTACAGTTAGGCTATAACATCTATGTTTGAGAATACAGGTGAAAAATATTTACGATATATACAATTATTTAGTTTCAGTGTTGGTAATGCAACTGTCGGTGTATGCTAAATGTAGTATATCTAATGTTAGGTGAATAAATAAATTATCTGTATCTTTTTTACTTGTAATTTTATAATGCTTAATAGGTTAATACCTTCACGATTGCTTGCATACAACATTTCACTTATTGTACAAAGGGTAAGGAATACAGTTGTTGACAGTTCTATAGTCATTGACACATTGTTAGAAAGCCCGCCATGATAAGGAGTATAGAAAAGACAAAGAGATGTGAATGAAATGAAAAGGAGGGAAATATATTTCTACGCCAAATTCAAACGATTTCATTTATTTAAGTTGGTTGCCATATCGTTCTCCCGCATTTGCGAGTACACTTATACAAAAGTGAGTGGTTTCTTAACGATTTCTTACGGAAGAGGATTGCGGATTTCTACCAAAACATTGGTACTTTTTCCATGTAAGTACTTGACATATTCTTGCTTGAGACCTGTATGCATTGGTAGTTCACTCTAAATAGGGGCCTGAATAATATTTAATGACTTGAAGGCTATTTAGGGGTATCGATAACTGTCTTCTTGTTATGCTATAATTCCAGTTATTGTCACCCCATGTCGACAACTATGATTAAACTATAATACCTTTCCCTATGGATTTTCGCCATTATAGTAAGTAAAATGGTCATATATTGCTAGGGTTATAATTATGGGCAATTTAAATAACACCTTACAGTTATTGAAATGGGGTGTCAATAATATAATTTTGGTGGTCAACTGCTGTGTTGGCTGTTTTTTTTTCTTTGGAATGAAAGCGTTCTGAATTCTATGACTGCTTGAAAGCAGAGAATGCGACAGATAGCTTATATTACAAGAACCAGCACGTGTATTCAATGGAGACGAGACAATTTTTCAACTTTGTCCTAAGACAAGGGAGCAATAAATGTGTATGAATTTGATCAGGGCATAGCTAAATCCTCCATAACAGTAATGTTCACCTTCTCAGCCACCGGAGAATTGACTCACCGATGAACGTATATCCCTACAAACGTCATCCTGTGGAAATAGGCCTTTTGAGATATTGGAGTGGATATGAGTGATTGAAAACAGAATTATTTTATGAATACATTGGTAAAGTTTTGTTCCCTTATCAGATGCAGAAAAAAGTGAAAATCCCAGTCATTCCTTTTGTGGATGGACATAAGACGCACCTCACATTTCTGTTAGTAAGCTGTGTTCAGAGCTAAAGATCATTCTGACTACCCTCTATCCCAATGCAACGAGGATCGTGTAGTCGGCTGATGTATAAGCTTTCTACCCAATGAAGAGTGGATGGAGAGCCACTGTGTTAGAGTGGCGAAGGAGACATCCTTCTCAAGCACTAAACAGAGAAGTATTTGCACCAATTTTCCAGATTGTATATTAGGTCTGAAACACTGATTAATGGTTTCAAGGCATGAGGCCTGTATACATGGAACAGTAATACAATGGATTTCAGTAAGTGCCTGGGAGGCAAAACGGGACAAAATTATCACCCATGGAGCAGTATCTGGGCCCTGCACATGGAAAGACAATGGAAGATTTTTAACATACTCCACATTTCGGGATTTTATTTATTTTTATCGTATGGCTTTTAGTGCCGGGAGTGTCCGAGGACATGTTCGGCTCGCCTGAGTCTGTAGCTGCTTCCAGCGGACACCCTAAAGGGCGAGCTACATGTTCCGTTCAATTTCAAGTAGTTCCAACTTTCGCCACCAGATATCAATGATACCTAGTGGTGAACGTTGGAACTTTGATAGAGCGTTCTGACGAAATTGGGCACGAACTAATCACAAAATGTTAAACAATACGGCGCATTAGTTGGGTAAATGAAGAAACACATATTGAACAGAATGTGGACTGAAATCGCCACTTCTGTTGACAGTCCAAGTGAAGATCCAACTGATCAAGAACATCTAACAGTAGCAGTAAGCGAAGACGGTGAGCCTGAATCTGAATGAAATGGAGACACCAAAGCTGTCAAATGGTGTGATAAACAACCCTTCCACTTCAACAGATGACTGGGGGTGGAAGGCTGGAAAAAAAGGAAAATGTTTTTGATTAATAAAAATTCGTGTCCAGCCTCCCACCGCCATTCATCTGTGACGTCATAGCCAGTCTCAAAGGAAATCTAAACTTGTAGAACATGTCATGTGACAAGGTTAGCTAGCTCTATCTCACTCCGAGTCAATCATTAACCTTAAAAATACTCTAGAGTTATTGGAATCTGTTCATGTAATTATTATTGTTGACAGTACTTTGGAAATTCCACCTTGAAAAATATCAATGCACTCGAATTTTTTAAACTGTTATTATTATTATTATTATTATTATTATTATTACTCAAGTCACTTTACTAAAATTTAATTCATGTGTATTAGTTGATATGAAAGTCTCAACAACCAGCCATGGTTGCCCCCACGTTTTGCTTCCACTTTTGCTGCCATATTTGCTCCCACATTTGCTCCCACATTTGCTCTCACATTTGCTCCCACTTTTGCTCCAAAATTTACTCCCACGTTTGCTCCCACTTTAAGCTCCCACTTTAGCTCTAATATTTGCTCCCACTTAATGCTCCCAATTTTTGCTACCTCATTTGCTCCCTCTTTTTGCTACCACTTTTGGTAAGCCATATGCCTACTATAAAGGATATACATATATTGTAAAAAGCAACCAATATAAATGGAACTGTCTTTTGACAATGTATAAAACAGAGGTCCTGAGGTTCTGGTTTTAAATCTCAACTATGGTTCTCAACCAATCAGTTACACTACAGGAAACATTTATTTTGTGTTCTGACCATGTTGCAGTGTAGTGGCCAGAATACTTCTTTGTTACCCCTGAGGTATTGGCTTCCACCTCAACTATGCCAAGAATTTAAATTTGATCAGAGGGTTTGAAGGCTAGGTTAGATAATGTTAGCTAAGGTTAGGTTTGGCAAAGTTAGGTTAGGTTATGTTAGGTTAGGTTAGGTTAGATAAAGTTAGGTTAGGAAAGGTTAGGTTAGGTTAAGTCTAGTTCGGTTAGGTTACGTTAGGTGAGGTTGTATTAGTAAAACAGCACATATTCTAACCCTTTTTGCTCCCACTTTTGCATCTACTTTTTACTCCCACTTTTTGCTCCCATATTTGCTCACACATTTGCTCACACATTTTGCTCTCACATCTGCTCCCACATTTACTCCCACTTTTTTGCTCTCTCTTTTTGCTCCCAACTTTTGCTCCCACATTTACTCCCCGCTGTTTTGCTCCCTCTTTTTGCTCCCACATTTTGCTCCCTCTTTTGCACCTACTTACTTTTTGCTCCGACGTTTGGCTCACACTTTTTGTCCCACATTTAGCTGCCACTGTTGCTCCCACTTTTGCTCCCACTTTTTGCTCACACTTTTTGCTCCCACTTTTTGCTCCCATATTTGATCCCACTTTTTGCTCCCACTATTTGCTCCCACCTTTTTGCTCCCTATTTCTTGCTCTCACTTTTTGCTGCCACTGTTGCTCTCACTT
This sequence comes from Meconema thalassinum, assembly GCA_946902985.2. NCBI lineage: Eukaryota > Metazoa > Arthropoda > Insecta > Orthoptera > Tettigoniidae > Meconema > Meconema thalassinum. The sequence continues at coordinate 183,333,278 of OX336398.1, read as the reverse complement.
TGTGCTCCCACTTCTTGCTCCCACATTTCCACCCATATATGCTCCCACATTAAACTATTGTTCTTATTACGGAGTTATTTTTGCTAGGGATTAGTTTATGCTTGCCTGTTGATATGGAAGTATCAGTGACTAAATATGGTACGCTGTATGCATACTATAAAGAATAGTCATATATTGTGAAAAGAACCAATAAAAATGAAACTGTTATTTTGACGTTGTTCAAAATAACGTTCAAAACAATGTCTCAGTGAGCTAAAAAGTAAAAATAGTGTGGTTTTGAGTGTCAGCTATCAACACTGTAATGTACTGCATGAAACACTTTTGCTGTCAACAGAAAATCATGAAAATGCTAAAAAGCGAGAGCAAGAAAACAATATTGCTCCTCACGATAGTTCAGCTTTCAAAAAACCCTTAACATTATCAAAAGCCACGCAGACTCTGCATGAGGACCCTGTGAAAGAGGAACAAGAGGAATTGGTTAGTTTTAGTGATGATGAGGATGATGATGAGGATCATAGTGGTGATTGTAATGATAGTGATAAAGGGCATGATAATTCTGCTTATGATTATGATAGTGATAATAACGTTTTTATAACTATTGTTCTCCGTGGAAAAAGATCTACAACAAGCGTTGTGTTTAAAAAACTATAACAAGCAATGGTAAAGAGAAACATTTGTATTCAATGTGAATATATCTATTGTTAGAAAAAAGCTAACAAAATAAAAATACTCTAACTTTGTATAAAATAAAACAGCATTGTACCATCATTTACATTTATTTACAAACTTTATATACATTTTTTGGTTTCATCATAATATTTTTAAAGGCAATACTAAAAACTATAACATTATTATTCTATACACATATTTTCAATTTTTTTCTTTGAGTCTATTGTCATCACTTATATTTTTCCATTATTTTTTGACATTTGTCTTTTTATTAATTAAAACGGAGCATACACTTATTGATTTTAAATCCTTCATAAATGAAGTGTACAGGTTCTATAGAATTATTCACTTCATCAAATACACTCTCCGGCATATCATTAAACCGTGTGGGCAGAAATGTCTCAAACTTCTCACATACTCAAAGTACACGATCACCATATGCTGTTTTCAATTTCCGAATCTTGATAATGTAGAATGGAACATGCGTTGGCAATTCACTGAGCTTCTTTTTCTCTAAGCCACATGCTTGCCCCACAGCATTCAAAACATTCATTGCGGTAGTCTATAAAGAAAACAAAAGCGTATCTATTACACTATACAATAGCTTTAATAATAATGTGGATACAGGTATTTTGCATCATACATTGTTAATATATTATACTATTTATGCAAGAAATTCCCTAACTTTAGCAAATACTACTTTTCTGCATATAGCACAAGTGATAAGTGCTAATGCACACTTGACACAGTGTCCACAAGGCAAAAATACAGCACCTAGTTCTTCTCGATAACAAATTTTACATGATTGTTGGTCACATTTTTGTATCTGTTCGTGAGACACATCTTTTTTTTTCACCTTCATGTATTTGCACCGAATGTTCTACCTCTAAAGGCACTTTTATGGCTTGTGCTGCAATTACGTTTTCTTCACGAATAGTGTTCACAAATTCCTGACCTTTAAGCAACACCATGAATCTGCAGTTACTGTAGGTAACCAACAAGCATGTTCCACAAATGGGTCATCTGATATCTGCCAATCCTTTAAACCAAATCCACAATGAAAACATATTGTTTTGTCCCCTTCACCAGTATTAAAAATCCGGCTTCACTTAGCTCATTTGTAAGGTGTTTTAATATTAATGACCAAACATTTTTATAAGATTCCAAACTTTTTCAACAGACCAGTACTCCGGGTGTGCTAGTGCTTTTACACTGGTATGTTACCCACTTCTTTTCTAAGCATGTAAGGACAACGAGGAGACCATCGCAAGTGGCTCGAAAGGAATCATCCTCTCTCTTCCCCAGTGTGAAAATTCAACACTACAAAACACACAACGCACAACATCTTCTTGGTTCAAGTAATAAAAACCCGCCGCAGCAAGTTTATATGCTGACAGAAAGCGTACAGGCCAAAATTCAAATGTTAACCAACGATCGTTTTCTGATTTTAAATTTAACCCACGTGGTAAACCAACTTGCTCACTTCTTGTAATTGGTATTAAAGCCATGTGTTATAGTAAAAAATATATTGTAAGTTATTAACGTTGCACAAGAGCACAGAGTACTTTAAAGCATAATGTATGCTCGTTCACTGTCTGTTCACTAGGTTAGTGGCGCATTAGCACACCTAAAACAAACAAAATAACCAATCACTCAATCAATCAATCAATACTTGTAAATAAAACTTTAACATTAATTGGCATTAAATCAAAACACCATAAAAATATTTAAAAATAAACTGTATGGTTCCACTAACAGTAACCTATCTACTTATTTTTTTTTATAAAGCTGCAGTCATTGAGATCCCCCTTTAACCAATATATAAAAATGAATGTCATTGTGATTTGTTCACATTATCTTGTTCAAACCTGTGGATATTAGTTGAGTCCATAGGGAACGACACGTCAGTTGAATTTAAATTCTTGATTTAAAAAAATCCAACATGGCCTTGTACTTTTCACGGTCAACAACCATTATTGTCTTGTGCCGGTTGTCAATACACAGCCATTAACCAAGAAAGCAATCACCGTCCCTGTCATGTACAGGTAATAAATTTTGTATAGGGGTTTTAAACGTGGTCTAGTGGGATAGCATTTTAAGTTAGTCTTACCTGAGTTTTAAAAAGTTCACTGGCTGGCAATGGTTCCACTCTAGTGCGACTCGGGTATTCAGCGACTGCTAGAGCAGTAAAGATTTTCTTTCCAACTTTCTAAAAATAAGTAAAATAAACCACCATAAATAACTTAATTCAGGTTAATACATGCATTTCATAAAATAAATATAAAAAAATGAAACAAGTTAGTTTAAAAAAATCCCACCTTGACTTGTACTGGCTTGTTGCTGTTTCCTTCTAGTGGGCTTAAAGTGCAATGGTTTCTCTTTGAGACATGAGAGGTATACCGGTTATCTGCAAACAAATAAATATAAAAACATTAATTTCCTTATCAATAACTACAAATTTAGGGTTCATTAGCATTACATTATTAAGATACTCATTAATATGTACTTACCGAAAACAAAAAGGGTTTTATTCCAAAGTTCAGTTCAGAGCTCTACTGTATACGTATGTTTGCTAAAACAGTAAGTGCATTACTAACACTATCTTTATCAGTGAGCATAACGACAGAGAGTATCTGCATTTTCTCAGTGTTTTGACCTTGAATGGTTCTCTGTCTGTCACATGTTCACACGCCTGTGCACATTCCTTAAGCTTCATAAGATTCGTGTACCTTTTACTAGTTCATTTCTTAATATAGAACCAAAATGTCCGCCCCTTATACACCTGTAGTACTACTCTCTCAGAACCAAAATGGCGGTTGTTTAAACGCCAGACCTGCTAGCCACCACCAGCCAAGTAAACTGAGACTGTACTTCCTGCACGCACGGACATTCCTGTCTTATCAGCAGCTCTGACCAAACCAGCAAGGCCTGGCTAGGTCGTGTATTCAGTGTTAGCAAGCAAATCTGTTCGATACCATTGAAAACGTGTGTCTTATAACATTCAACATTTATTATTATTAGTCTTGAGCATTTTACTGTAATAATAATAATAATAATAATAATAATAATAATATTAATGATTAGCAAGTGGCCATCCTCAATACATGTTAACCTCACACTTTTACTCTACAACACCTCGCTTCACCCCGTCCAATGATTAGTTTATAAAATCTCAGGGCAATGACCTTACCGTTTTGGCTCTTTGCATCAATGCACATCACTTGGTCGACCGAATGTTATAGGTTCTCATATCCTACAACAGTCTTCTGTGCCAGAGAGCGGTCTCGCTCATCACTATTTACTTACACGTTAAATACCCCATTCAGGGGTAAGCAAATCTTGGCACGCTTCACACATTTTCAAATATTAGCCTCCGTCCAATCGTCATGGGAAATATCTCAATAAAATGCACCCTCGCCCTGTCGTACATTGCCCCGCCGATATAGCGATTGTTGTATTAGGAATACCACCACCGCGGCCGGCGACAGGCTCGTTCAAACACGTCACAGCGGTAATGCTTTCTGTCTACCGCCACTCTATATTAAAAATTTTAAAAAGGGGTTAAAAAATTACAACTTTTTTTTCAGCGTTAGGCACTTTGTCAATTTTTTTTTTGGAAAAATAACTATCACATTTCAAACAGGGCGTCATCCCGAGTTCTAGGATCCCTCGTACACGCCTCTGGCATAATTGGTTCGCGATATACAACAAAAAGTCTTAAATCACGTTTTTACCCTCAAAAACATTTTAACATCTTTTCAACACATACATCCCCACAAAGAGACGAAAAAAACGAATCTACGCACGCCCTCCTAGCATCACTCCTTCCTTCCCAAGGCCGCCAGGGGCTCACAACTTCTTAATGGAAGCAGAACATACCATTTCCGCGCCGCAATAGCGATTGTTGTATTAGGAATACCACCAGCTAGGCCGGCGACTGGCTCGTTCAAACACGTCACACCGATACCGTCTTTCTGTCTACCACCACTCTTTATTAAAAATTTTAAAAGCAACGTTAGACCCTTTGTGAAATTTGTTTGGAAAAAATAACTATCACATTGGAAAGAAGACGTCACCCCATGTGCTAGAACATCTTCTTTGTCAAAATCCGACCATGCATTCGCCAAATATAACAAAAAGTTTAAAATTACGTATTTACCCCAAAAAAACATTTCCACATCTCCTTAACACATACATACCCGTAAAGAGCGCAACGAAACGAAAAAAAAAAACAATCTACGCACGTCCCCCTAGCTTCTTTCCTTCCTTCCCAAGGCCGCCAGGGGCTCAAAACTTCCTGTCAAGTAGAACGCACCTTACCACACTACTGTTAGTTTGTGTCCTAGAGACCTGAAACTTGGTTTGTGGGTAGAGTGGGTAAGGACCTTTCATTTTTGTCAAACAAACGTTTTTGTAAACTTCCTAGTTTTCAAAATATCCAATTTTAAAATTGGACTATTTTCAAAAAAACATAAAAAATTAAATGTTTTGCTCTAAAAATAAATATAAAAGATATTTTCCAAGATTCTGGAACGCCAAGTAACGAGACAGCTGGATAAAGAGTTAGGAGAATATCAAGCAGGGTTCAGAGCATCGAGGTCCTGTACCGAGCAGATACACAATCTGAAGACCATCCTTCAATACAGCAAGTCAAGAGCCAGACAATGGGTAGCTAAATTAGTCGACTTCCTGAAAGCATACGACTCAGTGGACAGAATTACTCTTTTTAACACCTTGAGAGAACTAGGACTCAACGACAAGATCAATACGCTGGTGCAAGCCACCCTGCACAACACCACAGCCAGAGTAAAGTTTAGAGGACAGCTCTCGGAGAGTTTCACCATTAAAACAGGGGTGAGACCAGGAGACGGCATCTCATGCATATTATTTAATTGTGTTCTGGAAAAGATCATTAGAGAGTGGACGAGAATCCTACCAGAGAATACTGGATTACTGATGGGGATTAAAGCTGACAACCTAAGGATTCCATGCCTAGCCTTTGCAGACGATCTGACTTTATTGGCAAATGACATACAGGAGGCTACTACTCAGCTCCATACACTGCACTCAATAGCGGCTAAAACGGGTCCTTTGATTAACATAGGAAAGACCGAGTTTGTTACTAACATCAAGGATGCTCCTAGAATGATGAGAGTCAGTGATAACATCTACATGAAGAGAGTCAAAAGTGTAAAATACCTTGGGGAATGGTTTGCAGAGGACCTCAGCGAAACAGTGGCTCTTGAACACAGGATACTCAAACTAGATAAGGCTTACCATGCCTGTAGAAAACTATATGCTTCAAAATATTTGTCAATGAATGTCAAACTAAGACACTACAATGCAGTAGTCAGACCTTTAGTCCTCTATGCGGCAGAGTGCCTATGTCTAACTAAGAAGACCTCATTAAGAGCCCTCGAGGTACAAGGAAGAAAGATCCTGAGACGGATAGTAGGACCAAGAATTCTACCAGATGGAAGCCGATGGTATCAACCAAATCGTGAGCTATATAAACACCAAGAAAGTCTCATAGATGCCATCAGAAGAAGGCGACTGGCTTTTTACGGACATCTATTCAGAATGGACTCAAACAGGTTATCTCATAGGATCTTCAAGGCTGCTAACAAGGGCAAAGCTACTGGATTCTTGTGGAAGAAGCAAGTGGAGAAGGATCTTTCGGAACTCCATATAAATGAAAATGACATATCCGACCGGAGTAACTATCATACAGCTTTTAAAATTAAATCCTTCGTAACATCCCTCACAGAAGTTACCCACGGACCAAAAGATGAGACTAGGAAATGGTCTGAGGAACGTAAGATTCAATTTAGCCGGAAAATGAAGGACTACTGGGCCATCAGAAAAGCTCGAGGTACCAACATAAAAGCAACTGCCAAACCCACCACTAAGAACACCAATCGTGGCAAGCCTGACGATGACATCAAGAAACAGCTAAAACACAAGCACCGTGGTCCATAGATGGCCCAAACGAAACTAAAAAATAAAATAAAAAATTAAATCATTCTTTTAGCCTATATAACACTTTTTAAAATGTTTGGTTATAAAAATATAGCCTACTTTCAAATTTGAACTTTTTAAATATTTGTCCTAGGGACTTGAAACATGGTTTACAGGTTTACAGGTAAAGAACAGTCATTTATGTCAAACAAACTTTTTATTGCAATTCCTCGTTTCCAAAATAAAACCAATTTCAAAATTCAACGTTTTTGAAAAAATACAAAGTTTTGTTCTTAATATAAAGGAAATAAAGACCATTCGTTTAAACCATCGTACAACGTTCTATCATGTGTGGTTTTCAAACTATCGCCTACTTTCAAAACAAAAATTTCTTTGAAAATATAATGAGTGGTCCATAGTAAAGCCCCCGTCAACCCAAGTTGAACAACACCTCATTCGTGAAACTCCGACCATGGGTTCAGAGATATCGGCTCGGATTGGTAGTAGTGGTGGGATGAGTTAGAACCGGCACTACTAACCTACTACTATAGCCATAGATTTCGTTCTCGGAATACTGATGTTCGAACCAAGGGCAGAAGGATGCATGACCACATTCCCTCCCCGCTAACGTTATACTCGTTGGAGGTGTTACACCATTTATACAGACCCGGGGAGGAAATCGAACCTCGTCCCTGGCTGTATAAAAGCTTCACTTACCTGCTCACTGACACATCACACACATCACCTGGTGCACAATTGGCATTTTATATACATCGGATGCACACTGGCATCTTGTTACCATCACCTGCCCAAGCAGCGTGAGACAATTTCCATGTGCAGACAGCATTATTTCGACGACCTTCCGACTCATCCAGCCCTGTATCGAATATGCATGGTATACACCGTCATTCAAACCTAAATGCCCCGATGAAGCACTGTATTTAATTAGCTTATTTCAGCTGTAATCAATAGCCACTATTGACACCTTTCTTTCTTTCACCGTTACGGTCTTCTAAGGACCACGAGCAATTTCAATGTTTGGTCCTTTGGTGTTCTTTCTTCTTCCTCCAGGTCTCCTTCTTCCTCCAGGACTCCTTCATCTTCACACTATGCATCTTCTTTCTCTCTTCGGACCATTTTGAGCCTCTTTTCTTTTCCTTCCTCCCTTGGAACCCTTCCATTCCCAACACTTTTTTCCTAAACATTTCTCTCTCTATTGCATCTTCTTCTCTTATATTGTTTCTTTCCAAATCCTTTTTAACTTCCTGAATCCAAGTTGTTGTTAATTTCTTGTTCCAAATATATTTGAATATCTGTTTGGTTAACCTGTTGTCATTCATTCTATATAAATGTCCAAAAAATAGCAATCGCCTCTTTTTTATTGTGTCTGTTATGTTTTCAATGTTGCGGTATATTTCATCATTACTTTTAATTTCCAGAATTCTGTAGTTCTTAATGGACCTAATATTTTCCGTACAATTCGTCTTCCTAATACTTTCAATTTATCTAACTTATAATTCAGTGCTAGACATTCGCTTGCGTATAGGCATTCTGGTTTGATTACTGTTCTGTAGTGCTGTATTTTCAAGTTTCTAGATAAACATTTTTTGTTGCAGGTGTTCCTAGTTATACCATATGCTCTTTCCATCTTGTGCACTCTTTCGTCTACAGCAGATTTTTCTAAACCATTTTCCTGAATGATTTCTCCCAAATATTTGAATTTCTTTACCCTCTTAATTTTACCAATTTCTGTGACTGGGATTTATTTAGCATTTTTTATATTTGTCATAAATTAGGTTTTTTCTACAGAAATTCTTAAACCTGTTCTGTTGGCTATCTCTTCTAAGAGATTAATTTTCACTGTTTTGTCAGTCAGATTTTAGGAAAGTATGGCAAAATCATCTGCAAATGCTAGACAGTTTATTTCAATACCTCTGTTTTTATTCCCTAGTGTTATGGGTGATATATTGTGTTCCCTCAGTTTTTGATTCCAAATTCTTACTATTTTCTCCAGGACACAGTTGAATAGCAGTGGAGATAAACCGTCACCTTGCCTTACACCTGTCTTTATTTTGAATGGTTTAGATATTCTCCCCCGAAATTTTACTTTTGATACGGTGTCTGTGAGGGTTTCACGGATTAGATTGGCCAGTTTAGATTTAACTCCAAATTCTCGAATTACTTTATCAAGAGTTTCCCTGTCAATGGAATCGAAAGCTTTTTTTAAATCTATAAATGTCACTACTATGGTCTTGGAGTTTATTATCCTGTGACGGATTATGGACTTCAGGTTGAATATCAGTTCTGCGCAAGATCTGCCTTTTCGGAATCCACTCTAATATTCACCTAAATGACTGTCGAGTATTGCTTGTATCCTGTTAAGTAATATTGTTGAGAATATCTTATAAGCCACTGCCAATAGGGATATACCTCTGTAGTTATTGACATCTTGCTTATTACCTTTCTTATGCAATGGATGTATAAGGGCCACTTTCCATTCTTCCGGGACCTTTTCCGTTTTCCAGATTTCTTCAAAGATGCTTTTAAGGTCATCTATGATTTTGGGTTTAGACCATTTTATAAGTTCAGCTGTGATGGAGTCTTCTCCACTAGCTTTGTTGTTTTTTAGAGTGTTAATTGCTTTTTAAATTTCTTCAAGAGTAGGTGGTGGATCTGCTTCCATGTTGTCATGAATTTCGGGAAATTCTAAATTGTTGTTTGATTCTTCACAGTTCAGAAGTTGATCGAAGTGCTTTGCTAGTATTTCACAATTCTTTTCATCAGATAGACCCATTCTGCCATATTCGTCTGTGAAGCAAATACTTGGAGCTTGATACACCTTTAAATTATATTTATAGGTATGATAGAAATTCCGGGAGTTATTTTTAACAAAATCATCCTTCATGTCAACAAGTTGTGAATCTTCAAAGGAGCGTTTAGCACTCTTAATTAGTCTGGCTGTTTCCTTTCTTTGTTGTTTAAATTGTTCAAAGTGTTCATTCTTTCCAGAGCATTTCCATGTTTTCCATAATGTTGTTCTTTCTGCTAGGACTTCTTCGCAAGTTTCATTCCAGCAAACTTTCTTTTTCACTTTTTCTGGCCCAAATACTTTTTTCGCTGCACTATTGATTTCTTTGGATAATTCTTGCCAGTTACCTGGTTTACTTATTTGAATTTTTTCTTGAAAATGTTTTATTGCTTCTTGTGTGATGATGAGTCTGTCTGTGTTATATTTCATTAATTTTTGTTGTCTTCTTTGGTTTCTATGAGGGAGAAGGTTGAGCTTAATTTTGGAAAGATAGTGGTCAGAGTCAAATTCTCTACTTCTGATTACTTTTACATTCATAATTTCTTTAATATTATTTCTAGAAATAGCAACATCATCCAATTGGAATTCTCCTAACATTGGATTTGGAGATATCCATGTTTTAGCTTTTCTTGGTAGTTTCATGAATGAAGTTGACATTAATTTCAACCG